>NW_004624753.1:13110835-13156676 GCF_000247695.1 Heterocephalus glaber | reverse complement strand
TTTAATCTCTTGGAAATCTGTTTGTATCTGTTTTATGGATTCCATTTGTTTCCTATGTTGGGATTCCATCATGTTCCTCAGATCTTCTATTTTTTTTATCTGTGTCATCTCTAGATTTATTAATCATGTCTTGCAACATGAGCAAAATCTTTACTGTTATCTGAGTAATTATTTCTGATTTCATTTTTTCCAGATCCTCTTTCGTTGCCAGTTCAGAGAGTCCAAGTGGTTGAGTATCAGAGTGTTCCATCTCGTTTCCCTTTGGTGTTGTTGTAGGTGATCTGGAAGTCTGTTTTTGTGGCTTGTTTATGTGTGTTCTCATTTTCACGGGGTGAGGGCTGCTTCTGGCACCCACACGGCTCACCTTCTCTGCCCTAGAAGCCTGGGATGGAGGCGGGGAGCTTCCTTTCAGGTGCTGGGCTGGGCTCAGCTTCTCTGGAGGTCTACATTTTACACCCTCTCACCAGGAACACCTTCAGAGAGCAATGGAGGCTGCTTCACTTTTGCCTTACAAATCACTTCTGAATTTTCTTTTGTCCTATTTTAATGATAACAATTCAGAAAAATGGAATCCAGGGATACACTTTGGATTTAACAAGCTGACAAAATACAAAGCCACCAAGCCTAGTCTTGTCAGTTAGGCATCAACACACCATTCCTTTAAGTTTATTTAACTTTTACCTGAAGACAATTTCAATTTCATTGTTTTTTGATTTTCTTTATGATCCAGAATATGCTATGTTTACAAAATTTTAATGAGTACTTGAAAATACAATGATACTTTGGTTTAAGATCTCAATTTGTTCCATGATTCTGGAAAAGATGACCACGTTCCTACAGGAAAGACATTCCTACACCACAGTCCTGTTGATTACCCAAGGCAGGGTTCCCAAACAAAAACAATATTTTGTCAAATACATCCATTTGCAAACCAAGTTGTTTCCAAATAAAAGCATTTGTGAAAGGAGGTGCCATTGTAATATATATTCTGTTACTGTTGAATAAAGTTTTAGGTAACTTTAGTTACCATAATTTCTTCCATATCAAAGCTAATTTTTGGGGGGGCGGTTTCTGACAACTGGTAAAAATGGAATGTTGAATTCTCCAGCTATGGCTTCTTTAATTTATCTCAGTGTGTGTTTCACGTATTTTGATTTGTAAATTCTGTTGTTTAGTGTGTATACATTTATGA
This sequence comes from Heterocephalus glaber, assembly GCF_000247695.1. The sequence continues at coordinate 13,155,484 of NW_004624753.1, read as the reverse complement.
TCACTGTATCTTCTTTGTGGGTTTATTATCAATATTTAATTCCTTCTTTTTTCTACTGAATTCATTTCCTCAGATGTGTTCTTTGCAAGGTACTAATACAGCTACTACTGATTTTCAAAAATAAAACTACCATATCTATCCATTTCTTTCTTTTTTTTCACATATCTGTAGTATGAAATTTAAACTATATAAGTAAAGATTTGAGATATTTAGGCCATTATTTAAAATAATGATCGATGTGTTAGAGCTTACATGTAACATTTTACAATATGTTTCAATTCTCATTCTTCTATTTTGTCTTTCTTTGCCTTTCCACAAGATTCTATCTTTCTCTATTAATGCTATTTTAAATTATATCATTGTTATAGTTTTCTAGTAGTTGATTTGGGTGTTAGAGTACACATATGTAACTTATTTAAACCTACCTATACAGAAATTTGAATTTCTCAAGTTTCAAAGTTTTGATTTATATTTCTTTCTGTCCTCACTTTAAAATATGCTTGTCTGAATGCTATCTTTTATCTACATTAAGCATCACATTAGATGGTGTTATAATTTGCACTTGAATAATCCAACATGATTTACGTTCATTAGAAAGAACAGTCTAGTACACATCCTATCCAGATGTCATCTGTTATTTAATTTTTGTTATCGTTTAGATCTAAAATGCTGTCTAATAGCCTCGTGTGTCTGGAAGGTAATTGGATCATGGAGGTGCTATAATCACCAGTGAACAAGTTCACTGATGGGTTCATAGCTGCTTTTAAGAGGTTCATTGTAGTTAGAGATGGGTCACTGGGGGTGTAACCTAGAAGAATATATCTCCCTTTCCAGCTCCTTTCATCCCTTTCTTGATCCTGGCTGCCATGAACTGAGAACCTTTTCCTCTATCATGATCTTCTACCATCCTGTTTCTGCCTTGGAGCCTGCTGACCATGAACTGAAACCGTGAGCCAAAGTAAACCTGTCCTCATTTAAATTGCAGAAATTAGGTATTGTGTACCAGTAATGGAAAAGTGACTAATGCAAGTTTTGGTACCAGGATTCAGATTATTTCTGTCACTATACCTGACTATGTAGTTCAGAAGCTTTTGTAACTGGTTTGCAAGATAATTTGGAAAGGTTTAGAGGTGCTGGCTACCAAAGCCCTAAAATGCTGTAACCCAAGCTTGAAGATAGATCCTGGTTGGAGCTTAAAAGACAAGGATCCTGACAGAAATGCAAACAGTAAAGTTAGGGCTCAGATAGTTTCAGTTGGGAAAAAGGACACCACTGACAGTTGGAATAGAAGTCATTTTTGTTACAACATGGCAGAAAATTTATTTTCATTTTCCCATGTTCTGAGATTGTGAGAGATCAAGGTTAATGGGGGTGGAATAATTAATCTCATAAAGATAATTTCAAAGCAGTCCAATATTCAGGCTGTAGCATGGGTACTGCTGGCAGCTGTCTGCCAAACCTACAGTGAAAACAAAGAGCAAAAACCAGATGTGGAAAGTTTACAATTTCATCAGAAAGGAAGTACCTGTAAAGTTGGGGCCGTGGAGATCCTAGTGGGTGAAAGGATTAGCATTATAAGAAAGTCAAGTTCGTTGTATCAGGACATTAGGAAAGATGGTTTGAGTGGATCTCAGGAGTCAGCAAAACAACAAACTTCCCAGGCTCATGGGTACAAAACTGTAAAGCTTTCATTTGAGAAGAGACCACAGGAGCTCCCTGATCAAGAAGAATTGCCTAGCAAATTGGTTTCCTCAGATATGTTTCAGTGCTCAGCTATCTGGACACTTAAGAGTTTCTGCAGTCATGATGGGGCGGGGGCAGCTGACTATTGCACCATTGCTCGAGTTGGGGGCTGACCTCCATGTGATCCACACGTGGTGCTAATCTTTCAGGCATGCATAATGCAAGTTGTGGGGTCATGGAGGCTTCCACTTAGATCACAAAAGAAGGCTTGGAATCCAGACGGTGTCATCCTGAGTTGGAAGTCTATGAAACTATGAGTGTGAAGCAAAAGTGCAATACAGACCTCAGAAAGCTGGAGATGCCAGAGACATGGAATATTTGGTGAAGAAATACACAGCCAGTGATCTGAGTTATATCAAGAGAAAGATCATGAAGGCTTCCCCAGTCATTTTTAGCTTACAACTTGACCCAACTTGAACCATGTGCTGGACATGGTATTGTAGGAATTAATGTTTGCCTTGCTAGGTTTTGATCTTGGTTTTGGCAGTTCCTTTCTCTTATCCTATTTTTTCTGTGGCATTGGAATGTTTACACTTTGCAATTGTATGTTGGAAGTAATTAACTTTTTTTTTTTAACCGGTGCTCAGAGCCAAGAGTTTGCCTTGAGTCTCAGTGGTAACTTTGAACTTGGAGATTTCAGCCATGTTGGAACTGTTAAGACTTTGGTGACTCTTACAGATATGCTAAATGCATTTTGCACAATGAGATAGATAAGTGTGTTTTGGGTGACAGCGATTGAATGTTATGGTTTAGACATAAAATGTCCCCCCAAAATCTTTGTTTGGAAGGTGATTGAATCATGAGGGCATTATAATCAGCTGTGGACTAAACCACTGTTGAGTTCATGGCTAACATATTGTTAGACAATGAGATCTGAAAAGAAGTAACAAGTCACTGGGTGTGGGGAACAGGGAAAGGGAACATTACCAGAACCCCTACAGTGGGTCCTGGTCTCCTAGGAGCTGCAACAGCACAAGACAAATTAAAAAACAATGATAGGAAATGAGACTTAGAAAAGAAACTGGATTCTGGGCCTGATCAATGCTGCTCTGGATAGTAAAGACAAAGGCACTACAAGTTTGCCACTATTTATTGGGTTCATAGGGAGTAACAGATGACACAGAGGGCAGTTATAATCCTAGATTGAAGAAGATCTTATGCTGATGAGGATCTTAGGTTGATGAGGAGCTTATATTGATTAGGATGAACAAAGACATTCTTACAACAGTAGGTGGAATAAGTTAAGCTAATAAGGAATTTGTCCCTCCTCATGTGAAATCTTTCCCTTACTGCTTGGTTCTCAAGGAACTAGGATGTCTTCAGCTGATGTAATCTTGTTCTTGAGTGTCACAGCACCATGGGATGACTAAGGTCTCAGCTGTGAGTGGAGGCAAAAATAGAGTTATGTTTTGGCATGTCATAGCCAGCCTATAGGCAAGAAGACTAGGCCTAATCATAATTTAATTGTGAAATTATTTTTCCCTAAAATTATGTAGAATGGCTCTTGACAACTGGGGATGTGAACTGGAAGAGTACAGATATCCCTCCCTGGCTCCTCCCTGCTCTCTTTCTGTTTTCTGGCTACCATGGACTGAGTATCTTTCATATGCAATACAATGCCTCCCTACCATCTTGTTTCATCCTTGGAGCCTGCAGTCCATGTACTGAAACTGTGAGTCTAAATAAGGCACTTTTCTATTAAGTTGTGGATAACAGTTATGTGCCAGCAAGGGCAAAATGATTAATACAACTTCTAAACTTCTGAGACTTCATATTTATTACTCCTTTTTGTTTGGAGAGGTTTTTAAAGCTATTTTAAAAAAGAAATTCATATTTTACTTTTGTCTACAAATGTCTTATTATTGCTTTCATTTTTGAAACAGTTTTGCTAGATATAGAAAGCATAGGTAACAGATATTTTCCATCAGGACTTGAAAAAATGTGCCAATATCTCTGCTCTTCATGGCTTCTGATGATAAACACACTGTCATTCAAATCGAGGTTCTCCAGTAGGCAGTATTTTCTATGGTTATGTATAAGATTCTTCTTTTCTTTAGTTTTTAGGAGGTGGTATACTTTCTTGAATCACTTTGGAAATACCATATTTGTAGTTTCTCAACTTCCTACATCAGTAGATACAGGTCTTTTACCAAATATGGAAAATTTTTGGCCATGATTTCTTTTAGTAGCTTCAGCCATATGTCTTTCTCCTCTCCTTTGGGACTCCAATGATGTGAATATTTCATCTTATTATATATTTCAGAGTTTGCTCTGACTTTTTTCATTTTTTTCTTTTAGTCTCTTTACTCTAGGTTGTTCAGACTGAGTAAATTCTTTTGATCTGTTCCCAAATTCAGTAATTCTTTTCTGTAATCTCTATTATGGAGTTCATCTACAGTCTGCCTCTCCTTTCTGCTACTGTATTTTTCAGCTATATTTCAGTGTATTTTCCACTTTACTTTATTAAAAAATATCTTATTTCTTCATGAGATTTTTCTGTTCTTGCATTTGTTTCCAAACATGTAGATCTGGGGATTTACACTGTATCTGCCTTGGGAGTGCAAGGTTCTGAGTTTGATCCCTGATACCAGATAAATAAAATCAAAAAGTACAAAATTTTTGAAGCAGTATTGTGTGCTAAGGTTGCTAAGATAGTTTTCAGATATATGCTAAAGAATTTATATAATGTTAAATGATATTATATATATGAGACTTGCTCCAAAATAATTTTACGGGGAAGAGGGAGATTTATAAAACAAGTTTAGTCTTAAAATGCTCAACTGTATATGTTAGGAGATCACTACATGACAATGTTTTTCCATATTATTCTCCCCATTTTTTTCATTCTTTTGATATATTTCACAATAAAAAATAGTGAGAAAGGTCCTGATGTACACATTTTCCCAATCTGTTAAATATATATGTTAAATTTGTTAAAATATATATAAACATATACAATATATTTATGTATCTATACTTACATTAAGATATGTGGATATGGTATGAAGAAATTAGTCTTGCAAAACCTATTTCTTCCTTTTACTGAAGCTAGAAAAATAAATTTAAAAATACTTATTTTGACTTAGTGCTAATTGGAAAGTAAGCTCATATGTTCCTGGAAAGTGAATTTTTATGAATGTCTCCCCTGTTTTCCTCACATAGGATTCTTGTCTATAGGGCTTAAATTCAAAATATTGAATGAATTATCTTCTTAAGAACATAATTTCATGTATATATATACTAATATAAATCATAAATATGCCTGTGTATGTATATATGTCTTCAGTTATATACTTACTTTAATATATACATATATATATACATATAATTTGTATAAATATTATAATACTAAATTTATTGAGACATCATACAATTAATACAAATTACCTTTGGCCTTTATAAATACAAGAGGTGATCAAAGTGGTGTCCATTACCTTTCAGATTTTTATTAGTATGGCAAACTGCTGAAGTGTGTATATACATATTGTATACTATTGAATTTTTTGTACATTATTGAATAATGTGTATATATTTGCTGATATTTTATATGGAAAATATGTCTTTATATTTTGTTATTCTTCCTTTTCATCCTTTTGTCTTCCTACTTTTCTTAATTGATACATTCAAAGTGATTTTGATCCATGAAGACAGTTGGCATACAGGAACCATCATTTTCACTGCAAGCTGAGGATACTTTTTTCTTTGTAGCTTAAGTGTAATCAGTCAATTTCTATATATCTCCTTGAAACAATATTTCAAAAATACAAAATAATATTTGTTGTAATATTTTCAATGAAATTATTTTCATTGCTTCATATGTTTTGTACATTTTGTCTTCATTTTACATACAATATATAAATATTTCATTGTTGGATACAGAAAACTATTCAAATGTTAGTACAAATGAAGGAGAAAGAAATATTTCTCCACTGATTTCATTTGAATTCTATAAGTGAGTGATAGAGCAAATGCCAAAACTAAGGTCTTTATTTATTCTAGCATGTGTACAATGCTTAGGTAAAGTTTTACATCCCAACCCCTGGGAATAAGCTCCTCTCTAGAGAGCTCCACCCTGAGGGAAGAGGTTAACTGAGAAGGGACTCTTCCTTCTGGTGTTTATCAGCCCTGCTTCAGGGGCAAAAACATGCCATGCACAAGCTGAACAGAGGTCATTCAGAGGTGAGCAAAGTTCATGCAAAGGTAACTCATTCTGCGATAAATTCACACTTCAGTAAATTTATATTGAGCCCATGCTGACTACCTACGTTATAGAACTATAATCAACTAACTAGTGGTTTCCCACTTCAGACATGAGTGCTTGTATTTATACACATTCAAAATAACCTGAACTAACTGGAGTGTTCTTGAACATAAATTTAAACTTCTCATTAAAGTCCTAAAGTCGCACATCTATCTTACTCAAGATGGAACTTTATCTGTCTTTTGGTGGTAATTATAGATGAGAGATCATTTTTGGTGAACATATTTCTAAAAATACCTTCCCAAGCACAAATGTAGTTCATTAATAAGTGAATTGAATAAAATTGAGTACCACAGTGCAGCTGTAATATTCATATTTTATGTGTGAAAAACTAAACTATAAAAAACATATATTTAAATCTAAAAAGTAATGAGGTATGAAATGATAACTTACACTTTCAGAGATCTCTAAAAGAAATCATTATTGAAAAATTCTCTGAAATAGTGCATAAAAAACTTATAAACAGTAAGATACATTATGAAGAGACTAATTTCATATAATGTCATTTCTGAACTGATAATTTTGAAAATATCACAGCTCTATATAGTTCTAAAATATTTCATACGTCAGATTAGTAAAATTTCCCCATATCTCAATAACATTTATAACCCTGGTGACTGGGATTATATTTAGCAAAAACAAACAAATATAACAGAACTCTTAAGACATTATTTGTGGCTAGATTCAGTAGCATCCACCCTAAAATGAGTACTTGCAGTTTTCTAAATAATCATTTCAGCCATTAATATCTGGTTTTTTGTTGCGTAAAAAAATTAGAAGGCTGTTCTTTGTTTCCTGTTGGTGATCAGTAACAGATTGTAGACAGTGAGACATTCAGAAGTTGAAATAAGTCTTGACTTTCAGTCCCATTTTTCATCACTACACCCACTATCCTGTATTAATTGGTTGAATGCATTAAGCCCTTTGAGAAGGTGCATAACATTTCATGAACAACAACAAAAAATCTAGGTACAGGTACCTGTCTGAATAGCAAAGAGTCAGAGGTCATTATGATGCCACACACATTTCTTTTCACATTGTACAAGACTTCACCTTTCACATTTACAATTTTATTATTAGCACATGTCTGCTGTAGATAATGATTGCATTTATCGTGGTGAGTTGGTACATGTACATAACACATCATAATTCTTTTTACTTCCACTTCTTTCCCCCCTTCCTCCTCTAGATCCTTTTTCTGCTTGCTAAGAATCCATTTCTCTATTATATAAAGTCCCCAATTTATCAACATTTGAGTTGTTAACTTTCACAGATAAAAACGGACCACTCATTACAAACATTCATAGATGTGAACAAATCATAGAAGTAGCTTACATGTCTGGTGGACATTGTCACAGTTATGATGTTGTGTGATTACTGTACAGTGCAACAGTGTACAGTAGTACAATATAGTCAGGAATTTACTGTACTTGTGTGTATGTGATTTTTATGCTTTTCACTGTACATTTGTGTCAAAGTTATATGAGATTCACTTTGTTGTACTTATGAATGTATCTGACTTATGAAAATTCTCCCAGCATGGAACTCATTTGTAAGTCAGGGACTTACAGTATTATCTGTTTCTAAATTTTTGTACTTTGGCTTTCTTGCATAAGAAAAAGCATGTAATATTTATACTTCGGCATGTGATTTTTTTCATTTACCATTATGGCCTCAAAATGCAACAGTATTTTTTCAAATGATGCAAGTTTATCCTTCCTTATAACAGAGTAGTACTTGATTATATGTATACTGTATAACACATTTTCTTTTTCATTTATGTTGATGGAGATACAAACCATTTCAAAGATTTAGCTATTATGAGTTACATTGCTATCAACATAAGTAGGCATGCATTATTTTAATATGATATCACACTGCTTTGGAAAGATACCTAGAAGAAGACTAGTCAGAACAAATGGAATTTTTAATTTTGATTTTTTGAGGAAACTCCAATGTGATGGGCACAGTGGTTGTACTATTTTACATTCCTACCAACAGTGTAGATAGGCTCCTTGTCCCCTGCATCCTCAGTGGCATTTGTTATTATTTTATTTCATGATGATAGCTGTTCTTTCTGGAGTAAGATAGAATCTCAGTGTTGCTTGAACTTGTATTTTTTTAGATGGCCAGGGTTATTGACCATTTTTTTGCATATTTGTTGACTATTGGTACTTCTTCTGAGGAGCATCTATTCATTTCGATTGCCCATTTTATTGGGTCTTTTACTTTGTGGTGTCTATTTTTTTTTTTTTTTATGGTGCTGATGTATGAACTCAGGACCTTGCACTTGCAAGACAGGCACAGTGCCACTGAGCTAATTTCCCAGCCCTGGTGTCTAATTTTTTAAGCTCTTCATACATTCTAGATTATTAGTTGTCTGTCCAAGGAGTAGCTAAAAAAAAATTTCCCATTCTGTAGTTGGTTTTTTCAATTTATCACTTTTTTCCTTTGTTGCACAGCAGCTTTTTAATTTGATATAATCCTATTTGTTAATTTTTGATGTTACTTCTCACTCATTTGGGCTCCTTACCTAGGCCTATGTCTTCAAGAGTTATACCTATTTTATCTTCTACCAGATTAGTTGTTTGTTTTTTAATATCTAAGTGTTTGATACTTTTTTTTTTTTTTAGTATATGGTGAGAAACGTCTTCTGTATGTGTACAGCCAATTTTCCCAGTACTTTCTGTTAAAGAGGTCATCTTTTCTCCAGTGTATGCTTTTGGTCCCTCTCTGAAAGATCAGACAACTAGATGTGGCTGCAGTTGTTTCAGCATCCACACTTCTGTTCTATTAACCCTCGGGTCTGTTTTTCTGTAAGTATCCTGCTGTTTTTAGTCACTGTAGCTTTGTATATGTTTGAAACTCAGGATTATGATGCTTCCTGCTTTGATCTTGTTGCCCAGGATAATTTTGCTCTTCTGTTTCTTCATATAATAGGAAACAGGGAGACAGATATTTTGTGAATGGGAAGGAGACCGAGAGATAGAGGGAAGTGTGAGGGGAAAGGAACACCAAGTGAGTTAAGATGCGTTACTTCCTTCCATGTGTCAACTGCCCACAATGAATGTAACCATTACGTATTGCAAAAATGTACTAATAAAATTGAATAATTAAAGAACATTTTTCCCAGTTGTTAGGAATGCTGCTGGTATATTGATTGTAGCTGCAGTTAATCTATGTATTAGTTTTTGTGTTATGACCATTTTGAAACTTGGATTCTTCCTCTCTTGAAACAAGGGATAACTTGCCATTTATCGGTCTTCTTCAATCTCCTTTACATTATAGAGATTTTTTGCTTCTGTGATTAGATTAATTCCTAAGAATTTAATTTTCCTTGAAGCTCTTGTAAATTGTATTGTTTTACTAGTTTCTTTCTCCATGGGTTCATTACTACAGTAGAGAAATGCTATTTATTTTTGTGTGTTGATTTTGTATCCTGCTATATTGCTGTATTTGTTTATTAGTTCCAAGAATCTTTGGCAGAATCCTTCACATATATGTTTGATCAAAAAAACCCCAACATATACATGTATGTAATCATTTTTGCAATTGTATTTTCTTTAGTCATTTTTATGTTTAGTTTTTCTGCAAATGGACTGGCACGAGACAAACCAAGTCCAGCAAGATAAATTCAAACAGACTGTGCTCCCTCCTAGAGATCTTTGCAAACAAAATCAATGTCTACCGAGAAATATTGAGTTCTCATGTACTTAAATTCAGTCACTTCAAAGATCTCCATAAGCTATTCGGAACTCAGTAAGATAGAATTGCTGAAGCCAATGTATTTAGAATGGGTAAAATTTACATTTTATCTGAAAATAACCCTAGGCTTTCTATCAATGCTGAAAAGTACAAACATTTGCTGTTATCAAAACATTTCATTTGGTTACCATATGTAAACCCATTGTGAGAGCTAGAATTCTATTTTCACATATTTGTTTGTATTTTGTACCTGTGTAAGATGATTTACTTCTGTATTTTATGTAAAATTTTATAAAATAAGGAAAAAATTTATCACAACACATTATTACCTAATGAGTAATGGAAAGAAATGTCTAAAGTTCCTGGGTTTTCTTGTTTTCTTTAAAGAATTGAGGCTAGATAATTCTCTCTACTTTACCTTATAAGATTTATTGTAACTGTGTGTGTCTCTTACATAGCATATATCTTACAAATTAACTATAATTAGGAGGTCAGCCTGCAAGATTAAATCTACAACATCTAAAATTTCAATGACCCTGAAAAGTCAGAAATTTGCTTTTTTGGACTTTGATTATTGCCAAGATTTTTTTATTAAAATTCAAATATTGCTTAGAATTGATTATTACTAAATTTAAATCTAAAACATTCATGTGGTTAAAGAAAATTAATGTTGCATTTACCTTTATTTTAAGTTTTATTCATCAAAATTCAAGATGTTATGTACTTTTACAATTAATAAAAATAGAAATGCTCCACTTAGAGGGCTTCTGTTGTCCACTTTTCTTGAATGCCACTTTAGTTTTTTAATAATAATCAACTTCATATTGTTGTGTTTAGAGTACTAAAATGATTATACTTATTAAATTTGCATAAGAGGACTCTCATCTATGAAAAACTATATGCTACATATTAAAATAAAAACATATGAACAAAAACCATATAATAATTTTTAAATCTGTAGATCTGGATAATTTCAGAATAACTTATAAATAATTAGTTTTCCAAGATAGTAAAAGCTAATTACTTTATAAAATGAAATTATTTCATAATCAATCATATGTAATCCTTAGGCACTTAAATATTTTTTCAAGTTCATAGGAGCAAGGATCAAATATCAAATAAAATAATTTTTAAGTGGACTTAAAACATGTTATTACAACAGTGTTATATATTAGAAGTTATAATGATTATATAATATATTAATGTCACACACATAGGACACGTATTTCATTGTTGTCTTTCCATCAGCAGAAGGATACTGTCTTGATTTGTGTGTGTTATACATATATATATATATATATATTTTTTTTTTTTTTTTTTTTTTGGTTTTTTGTTTTGTTTTTCCTGTGCCTGGGATCTAACTCAGGACCTTGTGCGTGTGAGGCAGGCATGGCACCACTGAACTAAATCCCTGGCCCTTGTATATTTTTTAATAATATCAATTATACTCATAGTTTCAAGATGGATAAAATAACATAGATAATAATTGTGTGTTCTCTTAAAAGCTTGAATTTTCTGCATGGCTTTGAACCCTCTGTGTGTCTTTAGACCACTGATTTAAACTTGGCAGATCTCAATTTTATTATCAGTAAAATTTGAGAATTGTTCACATACTAAGATTATTGACAATTAGCAGATATCCAATAAATAAAATGTTTGGGATTATATATATAAAATAATAATTAAAGTACCATGAATCAGAATGTTATTATTTTTAATTATAAATTATTGGATGTTATGTCATGGTCTAGACCACATGGCTTTTCAAAAGTCATTCTGTTCCCTTACTATCAAAAAGTGTATTCTAAAATCTGGCTTGATAATCTTCCATAAGCCAATGTCAAAGCTTTTAAACATATCAGAATGTCATTTTATCCAACTGTGGAATCAGTCACACTCATGGATGTGATAGGAGTCAAAAATCAACCATTTTGACACTCTTTATCACTGACTTGCTTTCTGCTACCGATTTGCTGGTTGTCCCTTGTCTAGAACTTTCTGAGAGGAAATTATATCATGTATTATCTGTGCTGCTCTTCTGTATTTTATTTTCCACTTTTATTTCTGAGCTCCTAAAGTTGTTCCTCAAAAATATGAATTGAAATTACGACTGGTTTTAAGAAAAAATGAAAAATGATGTTAATAGTTGAGCCTAAAATCCACAAAATACTAGAGCTACTATGTTCTTTAAATTTAAATACATTTTCCTAGTTTCTGAATCATAGAAGACAATTGACATTTTTAAACTTTTAAGTTACAAGTGTCATGGAAACAAATCTAATGATTCTTTTCTTGAAACTAATATAGCACAAGACTCAAAAAGAACAAAAAGTTTACCTTCCATTCCTCTAATTATTGCATAGGATGTTAAATATAACATATACAACAACCACACATTACTACTAGCTTTTTCCAATTAAATTATGTTTATGAGGAAATAAGGTACCATCCTTATTTTCTTTAACTCCACCCAAATCAAAGTATCAACAAACAAAACAATGTGACAATGAACAGTTCAGTGCATTTTAAATATACATCTTAGTTATTAAAAACTTGCTTTGATTTATTAAATAAAATATATTTTGAAAATGGGAATCTAGAAGATCAGTTGCAGAGCTGTAAACCTGTAAGCATAGGTTATCATGAATTAAGAAATCCTGGTCTTACATGGAAAGAAAGCCTGTTGATTAAGTCACACAGTAGGAGCTAGATTTCAAGGCTATATTTTCTTTCCAGGGTATTATCTTTCTTCAGCACTGCTGTGTTTAAATTTTTGAAAGTTAAAGCCTAAACTTTCAGTGTCTCATAGTAATTTCTATTATTGGTTTTCTCATATATTTAAAATGATATTAAGTTAGACTTACAGCATGACAAAATGAGGAGCTCTATGAATCTTCTTGCCAGCAAAATTGGTGAAAATTACTTAAAAATGGCTATTTAAAGTCTCAGGAAATCATCTTAAAGACAGAGAGGCAATAAAGAGACACTTACTTAGGAAAATATATTAAAATATGGCAAGAACAGAAAGAATCTGAGGTATTTGAACTAGAATTTCTCTTCTCCCAGCTCTCAGTTAGAAGGCCACATTTCTAAGAGGGTCAGGAACATGTTGTCAGCATTGAGAGCATTCCTTCTTCTAGTAATCACAAATCATGAAATGGTATGTTTATCTTTTGTTTGGTATCTCTGAGTATATATCGGCCCTTACCATTTTTGTCCCAGATCATTAAAGTAATAATTCCTTATTATAAGGATGAAGTAAGAAGGAATAAGTTTACTGCTCACTGTTTTAACCACTGGGCAATCAGTTGGTAAAATGTTGCTAAAATTCAGAGAGAAAAAATGAAGATATTATTATCTTCATTCCCAGCTCCAGAGTTGTGGCTCAGAAACAAATCATTAACCACAGAGATCATAATCACTTGACAAAGGAACTATATTTCTGTATTCACTTGCAATGAAGTGTAGAAAAATTCATGTCTAAGACTGTTCTCAAAAACAGTAGAGGTTGTGGTAAAAGGGAAATGAGAGATTATTAGAAACAATAATGGGCAAGTAGACTAAATTGTATGCCAGCTACTTTGCTTGAGAAAATCAGGAGATAAATGCCTTGTAGGAGCCTATATAAGATCAGAAAATAAACTCTAATGTTGTTTTAAGGAATTATCTCTTCTTTTAAATCTTTCTGAGTCTGACTAGATATCAAACTGAACAGTAAAAGTCTGAAAAGTAAATATGTTCAAAAAATGAAAGAAAATTCTGATTGAAGAAGTAAAGGAAGATGTGATTACAATGTGAAATGAAGCAAAAGTTATAAATAAAGATACAGAAATTTTAAAATAAGAAGTTAATTGACAATTCTAGAGCAAAGAGTGTAATAACTGAAATAGAAAGTTTACTAGAGAGGCTCAACAGTAGATTTGAACCCTCAAAAAAAATTAGCAAATTTGAAAATAGATTGGCAGATTATGCAGTCTGAAAAACAGAGAGAAAAATGAATGAAAATGGAGACTCCAAAAGATGTAGATGCTATTATACATATATAAAAAGAATAATAGAAATATTAAAGGAAATGCAAATAAATGTAAGTGCATTTATAGGGATATAAATGAATCTGGAAATGAGATAAATGAGCAGAAAAACTATTCCAAGAATCAATATCTTTAAACTTCCCAAATTTATTGTTTCTTTAAAGGTAGGTCTCCTGGAAACAATTTTGCTTGGTTTTGGAATATCTGGTAGTGTATCGAGTTTAGCTTCATTTTTGAAAGACAGCTCTGTTGTATGTAGGTTGATGGACACTTTCTAGAAAAATCATTGAATATGATATATTATAGCATTTCCTAAAGCATTTATTATTCCTGTGAAAAAGTCAATTGATAACCTTACTGTGGTTCCCTTGTAAGGAATGGGGTTTTTCTCCTTGCTGCCTCTCTTTGGTTTTTAGCATTTTCATTATATGTTTGTGGAAACTTTTGTATTTATCCTACTCCTAGTTCATTGAACTGAAACCAACAAATTGTAAAATCATGGAATCAAAAGAATCTCATTAATATTAGGTGGGATTTATACAAGGGATTCAAGATTGATTTAACATCAATCATAATTAATATAATGTAGCCTACCAATTAAAAAATTTAAAAATTTTACATAATTATCTCAATAAAAAAGGAGTAATTAATTGACCAAATCCAACACTCTTTCATAATAACATTATTTAACAAACTAGGAAGTGAAGGAGGTTTATTCAAGTTGATAAAAATCATGTATAAAAATATCTACAGACCACATTATACTTACCTGTGAATGTCATGCGAATTACATGTTGCTATAACTTTTTTATCAAATGAACTGAAGTTAAAGACTGCATTGAGCAGATTTATTTATATACCTATAAATACATTAGTATTGATCTGGATTATATATTTAATTATAATCCAAACCATGTTTATGCTTGACATTTCTTTTTTTTGGTACTAGGAATTGAACTTGGGACCTTGTGCTTGTGAGGCAGGTGGCAGAACCACTGAGCTAAATCCCCAGCCCTATGCTAGACATTTTTTTTTTGGTACCAGGGATCGAACTCAGGTCCTTGCACTTGCACAGCAGGCAGCGATAGACATTTTTTAATTCCAAACACTTCTGCTGTGTCATCCATAATCCGTGTATAAATTGCTTCTTTTTCAACAAATATTTAGCAAAAGTATATTATTAGGAAGTTAGGTAAAATAACTTACATTTTCTAGCATTCTATAGAGTAACACCAAATTCAGTTGTAGTTCTCTTTGCCATAAAAGATTTATTCATTTTGGAATGTCACTTATGTTTCCTTTCAGGGGGTCAGTGTCTTAACTGTAAAATAGACAAAAATATGTATTTCACTGCATTGTTTGATTTTGGTGATAAATGAGACAGTATATATTTAAGGGTTCACCTTTTCTTGTTGCATAGCACAATAAATATTAAGTACCTATCTACCAGCTTTCTCTTTTCATTATTAAGGATGTTGTAGCCGTTCTGATACACAGATCTGATTGGATAGAGAGGAATCCATAGAAAGGCTGATCTTATGTTTGATAATCCACTTTATAGTATAAATATGGAAAGAACATTTGAAAAAATATTTTTATTGTGCACCTATGAGAAGCTGTAAGTCAGTTAACTAAGAATTACAAAAGAAACTTGATTTTTTTAAGAATTAGCGTAACTTGGTTTAATTCAGATTTTTTATTATTAATCTCTTGTTACTATAAGAGTCATACTGATTAATCACTTAATTTAGATTTTCTGAATAACAAACTCTGAGAAACTAAATATGTAGATAAAAATAAGAAATTAATATAAAATGACCATTTTTCTTACACGTTTTTGCTAAAGTTTAAATATTGTTTTACAAATGTAAGATTTTTGTCTCTTGTTATACAGAAGAGGAGAAAAATATTGCTTTACAATATGCAGTACAGATTGATACCTAAGTGATTTGATTACTTTAGAAAATAAAAGTATGTGTGTTTGATTAATGTAATCATTTTTTAAAGTCTTAGTAATTTGTAGGCATTCAAGATCAAGCCAGTCTGAATTGAAGGAGAAAACATCAATTATTTCTAAGCCTAATTGGATCTTTTTAATGAATAGACAGGGGTCTAGAGTTCTTAAAAATGAGTATATTATATTTTACAGGTTAACTATCTTTTTGACCTTCTAACTTGCTATTGATTGGCTTATAAGCTTTGTTCTGTTTTGACCTTAGAAAGGTGAACTTCAATCTAATATGAATTGAATAATCACAAGCAAACATTCCACATTGTTTGTCTTTATTTGGCTAGCATTGGGATTCCTTTAATTTCAGATTTTAACACATAAACCTATAAACTGTCTCAACACAGTAGGAGGGCAATTGTGTTTTATTGCATCCCTTTTGGCTTGTCTCAGTTGCCTCTTCTCCTCTCAATAAATGTTAGTTGATGGTAATTCCACCATTAAAGGCCTCTCAAATGGCAACATTCTTTACTCTGTAATATTAATGGGGCACATCAAAACTATGACACATAACTCAGACTTTATTTCAGCAATTTTCTATCCTATTTACTTTAACTGGCACCCCTAGAGTTACAGTGCTTTATTGGCTTAGTTTGATTGTGCTATTGTTACTTATGGGTTAAGCAGGTAGGCTGATTACATTAATAAAAATTGATAAGTAGGCAGGTTATCCTTCCTAATTTATTTCCATGGCAACCAACAAACAACAGTGCCTTGTTTCTCAGTAGCAGAATGCTAATAATCAAATGTGCCTTACTTAGGTGAATATATAACACATTTTATTAATATAAATGCCTTGACATTGTATATAGTAGTGAAGAAAAATACACATTAATTCTGCATCTAAGTTACATGATGGATATGCTCAGGAGAATGAAAAAAAGTGAGAACACTCCTTTCAAACATCAAAACTGCTTATTAAAGTAATGCATTTTAAACAGTGTGTACAGTGAACAATTTAATTTTCTGACATTCCTATTGTTTGTTTTGTGAGGTGCAGATATCATAGAAAAATGCAGTAATGTATAGTTATTTTGACATTTAAGAAAATAATGGGTCCTGCACAAGAGTTCAATTAAGCAATAATCCCTGAGAAAATGGTCATTACTAGCACTTAATGATTGGTTTGTTAGTTAATGGCCCATGGCAAAGCTGAGGGCTGTAAAGACTCTAACAAACGAGTTGTGAATTGTAGCAGTGAGGGATTTTAAAAGATTTTCCCCTTGGTTATAAACCAACTTTAATGGTTTATGATAGCAATTAATGTGCTTTTTTAAAACTTCTTATAACACAGGAGAGTCTCTGAAACAATTGATATTTGTAATAAACTGACAATTGATTTTCTAACTAATACTTTCTGATACTCCATATTAGTAAATACGATTTTTTAAAGAATGGAAGCTCTTACATCCATATATCCATTTGTCCAAAATAGATGCCATGTGAAGTCAAGCCACAAATAACATTCTCCTGTAGTGGTTTTGATTCCTGTTGCTTAGATTCTTATTGGCAACAATTATATATTTTCTTTAGATTTCTTGGCTGGCAAGTTTTGACCTGTGATATTAGTTTATCTTGAAATGAGATCACCCCCAGAGTATTTATAAAAAAGGTTTTAAGATTATAGAATGAGCTCTTGAATTCTGCATATCTCTACAGCTCCCACAGGAGGAAAATGTCAGTGTTTTTTTTTTTTTTTGTCTGTGTTCATGTGTTCATGTGTTCACGAGTAATTTAACAAAATAAATGTGCTATCTTCAGAATTTCTTTACCTAACATCAGCAATATTTATCACTTCTCTTTTGTAATCTGTAGGAAATTAGACTTCATTAGTCTGAGTACTTGCCTCACAAAACTAGTTATAGTGAAACTATAATAGCTTTTGGGATACAAGAAGGTTTCATATGCTTTTAGAAATAAGACTTTGTATTCAGCTTCAATTAAATCTGGGTCTGTATCACTGACAACCACAACTGGTGTACTAATGAATTGATGGGCAGAGCAATTAAATCGATAATTTGGCTCTCTATATACATTTAAAAATACTGATTTCTATGAAAATTAGTTTTTAGTTCATTGAGGCAACATTTTTTGTAGGCATCAGCTAAAATTTGGAGTTGACTTAAATAGGTCATGTGGAAGAAGGAAGTCTCATTCTATATACACGCAGTAGGCACATATTTCCAACTTAAATTATTGGACAAAATTTGTCCTCTAAAACAAAGTGTTATACTTTTCCTTTATGCAAATAACATTCCATGAGAGAATTTCCTTTGATCCAAAATAAGTCTCCCTTTTTCTGTCTGGGTACCAGTTTCTATCTCTGTTTCAATCTGGCTCTGTAGCTCTCTTTTTCTCTTCCTTCCCCTGAATACCTACTGCTATGTGCCCATCCACACACAGCAGTACACACACACACACACACACACTCATTTGAGAACCTAATATTTGATGAAAATAACGTTGTTTATTTAAATTTACACTTAAGTACAATGAAAGCCACCCAAGCTAACTGAACTGCATGCTGTGGCACAAGAATAATTAGCAGGTCTGGTATTCAAAGCAATGATGCTGTGAATTCAAATCATATATTTGTTTATTCAAATTATTTAAAAACACAAGAAGGAATAAAGAGATATAAGTAGAAAACTTGATCCTAAACACAATAAAATAATTTCAAATATTAATACAGTAGCAGAAAGCTAATATTTTAATATTCAGAACCAATATTATGAAAATACTCACCAGTCTAAAATGTCAACATTTAACTTTTTATACCCTAAGAATAGTTTAGTTTTATGAATAATCTAAACATAGTAAGACTCTTTACTTGCTCCACGATATATTTTAACTTCAGTTTCAAGCAGAGGTCAACAAAGAGCCAATAAACTGTCTCTTATTTTAGGGCAGAATAGGTCCCAGAGGGTGAGCTAAGCCATGTACAGTGTTGATATCTAATTCATACATGCATACATACATACATACAGAAGAAGAGCTTTGGGTCCTTGAAGAGTATCAGTTTATTCGTATTTGTCAGTATTATTTTTATTTACTAGGCCTATCTATTATTCATTGGTATTTTTGTTTCTTAATAATGCCTATTTATGTTCAGAAGAAACAAAATACTTGACATTATATAAAGAATTGATGATACGTAAATAATGACTATTAGCTCAATAAAGACATGCTGTCAGCAGAATATCTTCTGTTTCTAACTTAATTGGGAATGCAATGCAGTGTGTACATTATGTTGCTCCAATTAATTCAAATCATTCATAATTGGGATCCCTTAAATAACTCCCTCCTGGGTTTAGAGAGGAAATGGAATCAAGCATTAAATCAGGAAGTCAGCTTTATCTTTAAATACATTGTTATTCTTAATCAAATATGCTGATGTTGATGTTACTAGAGATAAAGGAAAATTATTTTCTTGTACCGTATAACTAAGAAATACTATTTAGCTAAAATTATTGCAAATAGTGCTACAAAATCATTGAAACATGTAATGTATATTGATTAATGTAGGAAAATGGAGTTACTTACTTGGATTATTTCAGATAGGAAAAAAATGATTGAAGTATAAACCAATGAGTAAAAATACAACTCATTAGTGTGAAATATAGTGTAGAGATAGTAATAAGGAAGAGATAGTATTTGTAGAAAAATATATAATGGTGGTTTAGTGTTGAAATAATAATAATTTCATGTAGGAAAAAAGAGCAATAATTTTCCAGAAGAAATCAGGAAGAGAAAAGAAGAAATAAGGAAGATGCATAGTTCATGATCAAGAGTATTATTCCTAATCTATTGCCCAGAACCCACCTGGAAAAATTAAATTACTCCTAGGAATCATATTTTCAGAGGGTGTTGAGGAAGATAAAGGATTCAGATTCACATCACATAACAGACAGGTAAAGAACTTATAATCATTTATCTCAAAACAGAAAATTAGGATGATTTCACTATTTTCAAGTACTTAAAAAAAATCTACGACTTGGGAAAAAAATCCATTATTTTTCCCAAAGTTCAGTTAGGAAACAATGTATGGGAATGAAAAGGAGGGAAATTTAGCTCAATGTGAAGATTTTATTTTGGCATTAGAAAACTCTCCCTAATAGATTTATGTAGAAGTTTAATGATACGGGATACTGTACACATGAGACATAACTAAATAATCTCTTGGATCCCTGCTGATTTCTCTAGTCACTGCCTTAGGTGCTGACAGTTTGTCCAGTTGAAAGAGCTGTGTTGAAGAGTCCTGAGATATGTTGGGGTGTCCTAGCCAGAAATAAAGAGTGCCCAGCGTTTCAGAATAACTGTTACAGTCCAGAGATTCCCCAGCCTCCTTGGGTGAAAAAGGGTATGATTTGAGGCAGAGTACATGATACTCACACCAAATATCTTCATGACACAGCCAAGGCCTTTCTGCCATTATTTCTGCAGGTTTCACTTTGATTGTTGCGAGTCATTTTACCTCTCTGGACTCAATTTCCTTAGTAAAATGTAAGGATAATATTTACACATATCTTGTCTATTTGAGTTGCCTTGGGTGGTGTTGATTAAATATTGGTTGAAGGTCTGGAGGTAATAGCACATGTGAATT
Source organism: Heterocephalus glaber (assembly GCF_000247695.1). Next base: position 13,135,133 of record NW_004624753.1, on the reverse strand, counting down.
TACACTTCTGGGTGTGTAAGAGACTTGGTACCTCTTCACCAAAGCTGTATCACTTTCAAAATGTGCACATTGATAGTGTATTTTTCTCAACATCTCTTGAAGTTAGATATTATATATAACTGAGTTCTAGTCAATAGAAAAACAGGAAAATTTGTGTGTGGCACTCTCAGGTCTGGCCCTTTAGTCAGGTTCTCCCTACATAACCTTCTTTTTAAAAAAATCCCACTCAGGCTAGACATAGTGGACTTATGGGAGAAACTTATGAAAGGGAGCTAAACATTAGGACAAAAGGAATCATTTGGAGAACACCAGGACACACTGATGGAGTCATGTGAACCAGAAATGAAGTTCAGATTTATTAAGTCAGTGATGTCTTGGGGTTATTATATCTGGTGTTATCCTAACTAATATGGAAATCAGTAAGAATGTGATATCAGCAGAATGGGAAAAAAATTAAGAACCAAGATACATCATGTAAAGGCACAAGATCCCAATGATGAATGTAACTGTATTGCATACCTAAAATGTACCAATACACTTAATGAAAAAGAAAGAATATGATATCGGCAGCATAAATCTAAATGATAAAATTGACCTAATCATTGAGCACATCTTACAAGAGAATTACTATTGGAAGATGGAAAGATGGAGACCCATATCATGTGGTGACAAAATATTTAGTAAATATATAGTCTTTGATAACTTCTAAGTTGTAACATGTGCATGCTGAACTTGTAGGACTCAGCATTTAATGCAGAATTACAAAGAAATAGAAAAATCTCACCATTTGATGGAATTTCTACTATTCACATAAAATAAAAGTTAATAATATTTAGAGCAAAAACAATAGTAAAAAGTTTTGAATGCAATGAGTTTTGATTATCATTTACTGTGTTTTTAATACAACTAATTAGAAGTAAATTATTTTCAATTTTTTTTTTTTTTTTTTTGGTACCGGTGATCAAACTCAGATCTTCGCGCTTGTGCAGCAGGCGGCGAAACCACTGAGCTAAATCCCCGTTTATATTAGTTCATTTGTTGTGAATAATCATCACATCCTTGTAGGAAATTGGTACATGTACAGACTACATCCCAAACCTTTTTTTTATCCCCTTTTTCCCACCTCTTCCTCATCCTTCCCTCCATCTCTTTTCCCCTTGCTTTTTCCAGAAGATCTATTTCTTTCTTTTCTATCACCTATTTTTTTGTCTTCTTCTTTATATTTTAGGTTAGTCACATAAGAAAAAAACATAGTATTTAAACTTGTGTGTCTGATTATTTCACTTAAAATTGTGTCTCAAAATGCATCTATTTTCCTACAATTATCCTTCCTACATTATCCTTCTTTATGACAGGGTAGTACTCCATTGTGTATAAATAATCTTCCACCATACATGACCACAGACAGAAACCACACCTCATGTGTCAGTGAATATTTTTAAGTCTGTCTATGATTAGCAATTTGTTTAAACATCCAGGAAAATTTGCAATCTATGGTGAACCAATTCTGTCACCACCGAATTTTGGACTTTATAAGAACAAGAAATAGATTTCATCTGTTTTAACTATTGATATTTTGGGCATTATCTGGGATCACAATTAACACTGAACTATCTAATGCACAGGACTGAATTCTCTGTTTAGAAGTCCCTCAACATCGTATGCACTGTCCGTGGGCGCCAGAGAGTCTCTCCTTTACAATTCCTGAAGGTCTATAATCCAAAGATCTTTTCTGGTAGGTGGTTTTACTTAGGGATCCAGTAGAAACTTTCTCCTGAGGCATATTATATGTTTGTTCTAAAGGTGGAAATGTGATTGTCAGAATTCAAGTTTAGTATATTAAAATCAACATCTAACAGTGTAAAATTTAATGTTTTTATTATCACAAGGCAACAGGACTATAACACTTAGATTCTGTGAATATTGTGCACCTTGGATTACAGAGTCAACTGGAGTAATCTCAGAGCAACTAGAAAACAGTATTTTATTATATACACCAGATATATGTCTCTGAATTATCTATTACAAAATGTATCTTAACACAATTAATGGAAATTTTGGTAACATTAAGTTTTAAGTCAAAGAATTTTCAAGTTCAGTTATCCGTCTGTCCCAGTCCATGTAAGTTATAACAGGGAACTCACTTATCTGAGAATCACAAAAAACTAGATCAAAATACCAAGACACACTTAACAGTGGAAACTCTAGGTACTTTTCCTTGATGAGTTTATTTTCTCCTTGCCTGTCTCCCTTTAATTTGAAAATCCTCATATGACTCGACTTCACCTCTCTAACTGTATTTTTAAAATACTACCCCCTTTCATACTGGTATCCATTAGAGGAAGACGGTTTAAGGATCGTGCTTTTATCTCCAATCACTTTGCCATAGGATTCCTGCTTGGACTTGTAAATCATCAGAAGCCCACATTTTTCTTTTCTTTTTTTTTTTTTTCACTGTGTCAAGCAGGAGATGTCTCCTGTTGGCATTTTGTTTGATAGAGTCTGGTCTTAGTGATCGTCCTCTTTTCTCTCCTGCTTACTGTTTCAGAATTTCAACATACACGTATTAGATGCTTCTCCTGCTTTGTTTAGGTGCTCAGTAATTTATTACGCAGATCCCTATAACTATACCCTTGTGCAATTGCTTGTAACACATAGCTACTCATTAAGACATTGATATGTGCCTTGGATAACCTTGCATAGCAATGTTTCCAAATTTTCCTTTACCTTTCTCATGAAGATAACCATTCTTATTATAATCCTAGAGTTTGGTTTAGTCCCATAAAAAAGAGCTTCTTACATGAGGATTTAAAGTTTTGAAAAGAATTTATAGTGTTGGTATTATGTTGTATCTGACATAAGCTTTAAAATGATATGCTAGTCCCTAAGATATTTATTCTTTCCTTTTCGGTTTTGTGTAGAGGGTGAAGTATATGAATAAATCAAACAAATCTGTCTCGGTGTCCCTTTAAGTATAAGAAAGGCCTCAATAGCTCCAAAGAATGTCTTTAAGGTTCATTTCTATAGGTAGGTGTTAGTTTCTTCTCCACATTTGCCAGAAAATCTTTTCCTAGGGAAATAATCATGTAGTTGTAGGCAATTCTTATTAATCTTAGGAAGTTTCCATCTACTTGTGTTATATAAGAGTATAGAACCTGTGTACCACTATATATGTGTGCGTATGTGTATGTGTGTGTGTATATATATATATATATATATATATTTTTTTTTTTTTTAACAAACCTTTCCTGCTGTTAGCTTATATATCTCAATTTGGCTTTATAGTAAGAAACTTCTCTTGGAGCATAAAGAACTAAGTCATGGGAAGATCTCAAAAGAGGAATAAATGTTTACAATTAACTAAATTCTGAGGATCCTCTCTCCTGCTCTCCTTATACAATATGAAGACCTCTTAAAAGAATAGTAGAAGATAAATTCATTTTCTGGGAATACTGATACATAGATATTTTGCTTTTTGGATTGCAGAGGAGGTGCTCCAAATGTCCAAATACATTTCAACAAATTTGCTAAAGGGATTCCTGGGTCTTGATGAAGTCTCTATGGGATCATTCCATCTCTGCAAAGAACGATGATTCAGAGTTGCAGCAGTTCTCCGGGTATCTTTAGACTGACCTAGTTTTCCCCACTTTTTAACTTAAAGTTCTTAAAATTAAGTGTAGAATGGGCAGGAAGACAACAATGTGACATCAAAGTGCTCTACCTTCCCAACGGGATGTCCTTCAAAACTGTAGTCCAGCAAGTCCTGTGACTCTGAGGTATGTCAACCTGGGTAAAGTAATTTTGGGGATCCCATAACTCTTCTGCAAATGGGGGAGACAGTCAAGGTTCTATTTGCCCTGGGGAGCACTCCTGAGCCTTGGAAGTTGGCCTCACAAGGAATCCACGCCTTCTCTGGTCCCTTTCTGCATATCTGTAACTAATAAATATGCTGCATATAATTTATTGCTTATGGGGGTGCTTTTCCTCAGTGGATTTGGATGAGTTGGTAATCAGCGCACAGTGACCCTGATTCACCCTAGGCAACATCAGAGCTGTCATTGTCATCTGCACCTCGGCCATGCCAAGATCTCGGGTGCAAGACAAGTTTGTAATTTGCTCCTGCGATGCAACTCTATAATAAAGTGCCTTCCATAGGAAGGCTATCTTTTCCATTTTTATTTATGTTCTTCAGAAGGATACATGATGGAAACTATTTCTCTGTCAGTTTATGTGTTTTTCCCTCTATCTCCCAGGTACCAATCCTTCTCCCCAGTCCCCTAATATTTTCTAATTAGCTTCTTCCATCCACATTCCCCAAACTAGATTCCAGTCAAGTCTTTCCTGCCCTACTGAAACTTTTAAAATAAAATGGAGACCACAGAAATGGTCAGTGGGTCAAGCTGAAGAGCTCACATCTCCTTAAGTAATTTCCAGTGTTTATTTGAGGTAGATGTAGCTCATTGATTGAAAAGCGAGCTGTATTATGAATTTGCCTTTGTTTAATGCTGCAGCATTGCACTTTCAATGATGGAGAGAAGTTTATAGAGAAAAAGAACCATGTCTAATGGGTATTGAAATGTAATTTCACAGACATTCTTGGAACAGTTCCTCTAATAATATTACTTTGTACTTAACTAATTTATTTGCTTAATGTGAAGTTAGCAAAAAAATCCACTAAAATTAGAGAAATAAAACTACCTACTCCCATTTCAATATATAAAACATTAATAAACAATACACATGCAAGCAGAAACAGCCTTGACTCTTTTAACAAAACCAAATTTTGATCAACATATGATTATTGTGCAGAGAAAATCTGTTGTTTGATAAACTATTTTGAAATGTGGGGCAACATCACAGCATTTTCTGTAAGGATTTATTTCATGATTCCAGTGATTATAGGAGAACAAACACCTAAAGGACAACTTCTTACTATATCTAGGTAACATAGTCACATCTAAAACACCTCTTTCTGACAACTGGGAAATAAAAAATTATTTGTGCTTTGTTTTTTTTGTTTTTTGTTTTTCGTTTTTTTTTTTTTTTTTTGGTTTTTCTGAGACAAGTTCCCTCTGTGACATTCTGACTGGCCTTGAACTCACTACATAGCCCAGGCAGGTCTCGAACTTGCAGCCGCCCGCCTGCCTCAGCCTCCTGGGCCCTGGGATTACAGGCATGCATCACCATGCTTGATTTCATTTTTATATTTTTAAGACAAGCAAAATTTTTTTTAAAACAGAGGGAAATGTGTATCCTTTAGAATTTCAATCACATAATAATAAAAAACAAAACAAAGCAAAATTTTAAAAATTTAACTCCAAATGTTTCTAAGAATTTTAAGTAAAATTTCTATATTACTCAATTATTGGAATTACTGTATTACTTTGAGCTACAAAAAGTACTGGAAATATATCTTGACTTGGAGAATAATGGACCATTCCTTTTTCTTTTTCACTTTTCTAATGGCACTGATTATTTATAGGACAGTAATAGAATCATACTTGTTACATATGAATGTTAGAAGTGTACCTAGAGCCAGGGATTTAGCTCAGTGGTTCTGCCACCTGCCTCACAAGAGCAAGGACCTGAGTTTGACCCCCAGTACCAAAAAAAAAAAAAAAAAGAAGTGTACCCATTTGACTTCAGTTAAGTACATTCTACCAAAGGAGCAGAAGGAGGTGATACGTGGGCGTGGTGGTGCACACCTGTGATCCCAGCACTGGGGAGGCTGACACAGGAGGATCACTGTGAGTTTGAGGCCAGCCTGTGCTACACTGTGAGTTCAAACCCATCCTGAACTACAAAGAGAGACCTTGTCTCAATAAACCAAATCAAAACAAAACAAAAAGACAGGTGATAAAACACTTACCATATGAGTTCAATGAAAATGTTTTATGAATCAATGTTACCAAGTGATCAGGATACTAAATAAAAAATGAATGCTTTGCAAAATACAGCATTCATACAAAGATAATTTTGCTTTCATTACCCAAAACTCTATTAAGTCTTCATCTTCAGCCTCTATTTCCACAGAAACTGATTTGAAAGATTTTCATTGGTTCTCAAATTCACCATTTTGCTTCCATGAGAATTTTTTTTCAGCATCTCCAACAGGATATTATAAAAGCTCTTATTAAATATTGTGAAGAACTGAGTATGAAATTAATTTTAAGTCAATTTTTGATCCCTACAAATACCTGAAAACTGAACTAGAAAGTCATCATCCTTTTCCTTTATGGAGAAATCACACAGAATCTTGTTTCTAATATACAATAATGTTAATTATCTGTCAATCTTTTTTGTTTCTCACCTATCTGATAATCAGTCTTTTAGGATATTCCTTCAAAAGAAAGACAACAATATAATTAGAAATTCTGATCAAACAAATTCTATTGTAATCTATGTTGAATTTCAGTCTGCACAGAAACACATTTTCCACTAATAGAAAAAGAAATTTAGAGGTCATTTAATAAAAAATAACAGTTCCTTTTAAGGTTATTGACTCTTGGAGAAATGAAATTACTTTCTAAGTAAGCTTAATCATTTGTTGAAAGTTGTATTTATTGTTGGCATATTCTATTTCAAAGAAAAAAATCCCATATCAATACCAAATTAATAAGTTATGGTAGTTAAGTTCTATTAATTTATCTAACTTACACACAATACAGCTAATATGATTTATTTCCATCACAATCTCTTTGAAAAAGAAAGGAATGATGCAGATACCTATTTTTACCTCCTAATTATCTTCACATTTCTTTATGGGAAAAATGAATCATGTTCTAATGCTTAGTGTTAGGGGGGGAATGTAAGAATATCAGTTATAATATTTTTTCTCATTTAGAACTTGGAAATAAATCAATGAATTCTGGGATCAGTCTTAATCTCAGAATATTCTGGCTTTAAAAATAGGTTTATCACAGTTTCAGAGGTTGGCTTAGTTGTTGGAATAATTGCTTTGTTAAAGTTGAAAGAAGCAGGAAAGAAAGTTCGTGATATATTGATTTGTTTTTCTAGATGGCTTGACAAAAGTGAATTGGTACCAATTCTTTATGCATGTGTTAATTATTACATAAAAGCACGTGTAAGAAGGGCAGTCAAATAGTGTGGAAAGTGACTAAAAATATTTCCTTATAAACCTTACGAGATTTTCACGGTCAATTTTGTTTGAACATTGTGTTCTTGTGTTGCTGTTTTCTAAAGAAGAATGAGAGCTAAATAAGTCAGGTACAGTTCTTTTTACTTCTGAATCCTAAAGTTTCAATGATATTAATTGTTTGATGTTGAAGAAAGCCATTGAAAGAAAACTGAAAACTATTATGACTAATTTAAATTTAAAAACTAGTACCTAAAAAAAACTAGTATCTAATTTCCCATATTCTTAAACTGAATTATTTTGAATGACTGTTGTTTCATCTTAGAAAGAATGGAACCACCTTGCCCATTTTTCCTTCATCTGAATCTTTGTTCACATTGCTTGAAATGTAAATCTTATAGGTATGAAGTCAATATACACAGGAGAGACATGTAGAGTTATTATCAACTCTTGTAAATTATTTGAGTAGTGGTTATTCTCAGGAACAATTTTCCCAAAACATCCCTTACCAGTGGATTAAAAATAAATAAAATTCAGATTTCTATTTCCAATTTCAATATTTTAAAAACCTTGACACACGTGACACATATATAAATTTTTTAAAGCCTCAAAATATGAGATATAATGGAATGGCCAAAAGATCACATGGATATATACAGTAAATATAAATGTGGGAATTGCAAATACAGGCAAGTACATTCTGAAAATCATATGAGAGTTCATCATGTGATTTTGTTTTGTGAAATTCCGAACACTACATATATTCTCCCTTAAATTTACCTTATAATTACTTTTCTAGAAAATTAAATGTAAATTTAAGAAGTAAAAAAATATTTTTGTCTCTATGTAAAAGATAGCTAGGTTCTAAGTTTTAAAAATATGACTGTTCCCCTCATCCCAGTGGATAAGTGACTATCAAGGCATCAAAAGTCTTGGAGAGGATTGCAATTTTTTTCTTCATTTTATTTTTTGTTGGCCCTATGCCCTGCTGAACATCTAACATCCCAAACACTCTTTAACCAAATGTGTGTGGTTTTCCCCAAAATATTCTTAAACCAAAAAATATCTACATAATTTTTGAAATGATCACTTTATGTGGTTTGGCTTCTCCTAAAACATTGCTTCTGTTCTAGGCTATAGGTACTATATGTAACTTAGGGTTGCAGTAAATAACAGCTAGCTTAAGAAGACTAATCATCTCCAGCAGCAGTACATTCCTGATACAAGAGATAAATGTAGCAAAAATGAATCACTGTCACCTAATACTACTTTCACAAAAATGAATTATTAACAAATTGAATAGTCAAATTTCCAATAGCTTTCCTCAACTGAGAAAATTTTTCCAACATTCATCCTTAAAAATTTTTCTAATAACAATTTAAATTTGCCTGACATCACCCAGTATACAGTTTATTTGGAAAATAAAATTTTCTTGTCTACTTTTTACTGTGGAGATTTTTCCCGTCACTAAGTCAAAGATTTTATCAATGGAAGAATATGCTTCAAATCCATAATACTTTCATTCTCACTTACCTATTTTCTTCCCATAATGTTTTGATTTACAAATACCTAAGCAGATGCTTAATGATCATCTGTCTAGGTTATTTTAGGTGTAATTTGTGAATTTAACTTGCAAAGGTGACTGCTCTATTATGATATTTTATTTGCATGTTCTTGGTTATTATCTATATGCAATTATTTTTTATCTTCCTTTGAAGTGGTAACTGAGGAACATTGCCAAGTCTAATTCATTTAGGAAATGAATTTACCACACACATTTAGGAAATCATATTTCCTAAAATCTGTGGCTCCTTGAAGTTTAGTTATTAATGCTCAATGAATGGGTCTTACTTGACTTACCATTAGCTGAGATTGGTAATGAATACCTTTGTATTAAGAAAAATAAGAAAATCAGGTCTGGGCAACTACACAGGGAAGATAGAAACAAACAGATGATGATAAAAGAAACTTCAGGTTGAGTGCTTGTCACTATACATGTAAAATAATCCACCAATTGCACTTCTTTTCATTTTATAAATGGATATCCTGTCTCTGGACTACTTAATGGAACAATTTAAGATAATTGACTGGTCAAGTTCATCAAATTTGTAATTGATTCAAAATTGTTTTATTCATTTTTTTCTCTCATAGGATATAAGAATTACTGTAATTATCACAGATTATCAGATAAATGTACCTGGACCAGTACATCCTATCTTTTTGATGTCAGACTACTGAGAAACTGAAAAGGGAAAAAAAAGGATCCAGGAACCCTAATGGAATGATCAGCAGTACCCCCTTTTCTTGTTTTTTTTTAATAATTCCTCTTTCTTTTCTCTATATTTTATTCATTTCTCCCTTTCTTATCTCCTCCTATTGCTTCATAAAACTGAGAAATAAGATATGCAGCATGTCAACACTGAGTCCAATTTTGGCTGTTTATACAGGTACTTATTTGTCTGCTTTTGAAGGATAGATACGCTTAAGTAAAACTTGGATTGTTTTCTTGCTTAAGTATTTTTAAAAATACTCATATTCCCTTCATAAGATTCTAGTAACTGAGGAAGTAAACAAGTATTATTGCTCATTTAAGATCACAGCTATTCTCCTCAAGAAAACATTAAAAAGTATTGTGCTAAAATGGGAAAGTGCCCAAGGGAGGCCATTGAAAATTGTTTATTCCTTGTCTGTTCTTTTTTTCTGTGAAAATGTCCAAATGAAACAATATCAGTGTCTTTCCTAATGTGGAAAGGATGATCAAAGCCTTCTTATTTAGATATCTGTTTCTGTCCCTTGCCATTCCTGGAAATTTGAACAGTATAAACATAAGAAAAAATTGAAGTATCTATTAAAAATTATCTTCTAAATGTAGTTCTAATATGTACCATGTCCAGAACACATGAGTTTGAGAAACTGAAAGACAAGGTCCCTGATTGATTTTTATAATTATGGTTTTAATAAAAAAACAAAAAAGCAATCTTTGAAAAACATAATATAATTTTAATTTATATCACATTAATGGCTGAAGACCAGAGGCAAAATAAACCAAACAGGAAGAGAAAATAGTACATATGGGTAATATGACTATGATGTTACTATGGAATCATAACTTTTTACTTTAATAACTTTAATGTGATTCAATTTTCAGTTTTAACATTATGCTGACTTGCAATCATAATTATCACATTTTTCTATGTATCACATTTCTTTTTCTTAGACTATTTCCAGAATGATTTCTTGGTTGGCACATTTATTTTTTTGTTTCTCTTCAAAACATGCAAACAACAATTTTCCAGCTATATTTTCTATTCTTTGCACAAAAAAAAAAGTTTTTAGAAAGAATTCTAAAACTGTCAAACATTTCAGATCTTAAAAATATTTAGGGAATTATTTTCTCACTTTATTGTAATAATGCATAATTTATTTTAACTAGCCAACATCATCAAATATTAAACATACTAACAAATTGATATTCCACTCTTCATCTCAGTTTTTCTAAAATTTATATATTCTATGTAAAGAAATATAAACTTTGATTATCTATGCTATATGAATTACTCATGTATTTTTGATACCAAGAATAATCATTTAATCTCTTTGCAAATTTGTCTCTGAAGTTTTTTAACTAATGCTTCTGCGTCATATTTTCCCACTTAAAAATTCTTAATCCTGAAGTGTTAAATATGTTTTTATTTAAATAGTATCTTTTAAATCAAATCTCACACAGGGCCTCACTTATGTAAAAGATCAAAACTATTATAAATGTATCAGAGAGCAGTGTTCTGCTATAAAATTTTCTACTTTTCTCTGTAGTAACTTGTGAAGATCCAAAATTAACAAAAGATTCCAAAAAACACTTTTGGAAAATCAGAATCAATTGCCAAACTTAAAAGCATTTTGAATTTTCTTGGCTTATAAACTATGAAAAGAATCTTTCTTTTCCAATCCTACACTCCACCTACTCACAAAGCTACCCAATTCAGTCTTTCATAGATTATTTTCCTTCAGCGAGGAAATATAGCCATTTGCATAAAATATAAACTAGAAGTAAATACATTCTTTTAACTTCCTGATCATTTTATCTCTCATTGTTTGAAATCTATCATGTGATAGGTCCTGACAAATATGATCTTCTCCTTCTATTTCCACTAGCCCACCTACAATTATTCTTCAACTCACTCTCTCTAGACTACCCATTGTTACAATGTATCATGTTTATTCAGAAAAAATAATATGATTAATAACAAAAATAGTGATTGTGAAAATAATAATAACATGGTAATGTACACCTTTCATATCATAAGCATGGTTCTAAGTAGTTACATCTTTTCATACTTGTGAAAACTCATAGATAAACATTGATATAGAAACATGCACCAGGTGAGTAGGTCACACAGTTTTTAATGATGCAGTCAGTATATGAATACTTTCCAAGTCCTGTGCATTCAACTGCAAAATTATATTTACTTTAAATTAAAATTATATTTTAAATTATACATAAATTATATTATTTTATATTTCTTTAAATTAAAATTATATTTACTAAAAGAAATAAAATAATTCTGTGACCTCTTTTTCAGTCCCACATTTATTGAATTTATTCTTTCTTCAAAAAATATTCTGGTTCCTAAATTTTGGTAGAATTTTACTCTGCTCAGATTACATTTTTCTTCCTCTGGTTATTCTTCTTAAGCCTTATCTCTCTAACACTAAATAGTGATGTTTCTCAAAACTGTGGCCTAGATTCTCTTTTCTTTTTAGCCCACACACTTTTCTAGGAGATTTCATTTTTCCCAGTGGCTTCAGTTACATTCTGCAAGTAGATAGCAATCCAGTGCTCTTGCTCATTTCTATTTGCAAAGCTAAAGGCATATATCCAATTTCCTTGGAACATTTCTTTCCTTCTCTCTCTTATAGTCTTCCTTTGTGCTTAAATGACTCATACTGTTAATGTTTTGATGCTTTGCTTACTGTATTAATCAGCTTTTTATCATGTGACAGAAGACCTTAGTGGGGGGAGTTAAAGGAGGAATGATTTATTTTGATTCATGTTTAGTCCATGATTACTTGAAGCTATAGATGACACAGAACATCAGCAGGGAGCATAATTGCTTACATTATGATGTCCAGGAGACAGAGAAAGCAAGAGGGCAGCGTCTCAATCTACCTTTAGAGACACAACCTCAGTGACTTCCTCCTACAATTATATCCCCTCTTCTAAAACTTTCAATAACTTCCAATAATGTTACCAACTGGGCCCTAGCTTCAGCACACGAGTGGGCCTTTGGGGTATATTTTAGAGCCAACCAATAACTTGTTGATTGATTTGTTTATTGTCTATCATGAACATTTATTTTGCTTTAAAAAAATCTCTTGATTATTGCAATTTACTTTGAAATAACATAACAAGATCATGAAGTCAGCTGATGAAAAAGAGAAAGAAATTATACTAGTTAAAAACTACACACTTCAGTTTCATCCTTTTGCACATTTTGAACTTTTAGCATTCCCTTCCTCATTGTTTTATATACTGATCTCTTAACTTATTGATGTTATTATAGTTTTGTTTGTGTTTTTCATATTCATAAGAATATCTGAGTGATTTATGCATCATGTTTATAATATTGGAGCATTCTGCATCTGTCCATGTAATTATACCGACCAGTGAGATTTACACATTTCCATGTTTTCTTCTTACTCATTAACATCTTTTTTACTTGGTGAACCTTCCTTTAGCATTTCTTGTATGATAGGTCTGGTGGAGTTATATTTTCTTAGATTTTATTTTTCTTGGAATATCTTTATCTCTCATTTCTAAATGATATCTTTTCTGGATACAATATTTTCATTGGCAGATTTTTCTTTTTATTTTCCTTCAGAACTGTAAAAATCTCATACCATTCTCTTGATCTATAAGGTTTCTGTGGAAAAATCTGGTGCAAAGCAAGTTGGGACTTCACTATGTATTGTTTCTTTTATCTTGGTGTATTGAGAATGTTCTCTTTGTCATTCACATTTGAGAGCTTGATTGTATGTCTTATGGTAAATTTGGTTAAGTTCAATCTGACCAGTGTACTTCGACTTCCCATAACCAGTTATTTGTATCCTTCAGTAGGTTGGGGAAGCTGCCTCTTTGAATATATGGTTTTCATGTGCAAGTCCCTCTTGACCACCAATAATCCCAAAATTTGTTCATTTAATACTCTCTCAAATTTCCTATCAGATTTTTTCATACCTTATTCTTCTTTCCTCTTTTTTTATCCCCTCCAGCTGTGTGTTATCAGATAGTTTATGTTCAAGATCACTGATTCTTTCTTCTTTTATATGTATCCAAACATTGATACCTTCCATAATATTTTAAAATTTCCCTAGGGTATTTTTCAGTTCAAGTGTTGCTGTTTGATTTTTTAAAAAATTATTTCCATTTGTCTGTTATATTTCTTCAAATGTACTGAATTGTGTCTTTGTGTTCTCTTGAAACCCATTAAATCTATTTAATTTCTTTATCCAAAAGTTCATCCATATTATACTACATGGTTGGTTTCTTACATGTTATTTTGACTCTTAGGTGAGCTCATGTTTCCTTGAATTTTGATGGTTCTCGAAGAATTAGACATTTATTTCAATATTTATAATTCGGCTTTATTCGTGCCTGTCTTCAGAAATTCTAAGAAAATCGCTGATTTCCTCTGAGCTTCCCTCATTTCCATTATCGCTGTACTAAGTCCAGATTTGTTGCGAATTGACTGTAGCGCATTATTCCTGTTTCATCCCTAAAGAGTGACTGAAGCCCAAGCTAGTCCTAAACTTGCAGTTTATCATGAAAAAAGGGGAATACCTGAAAAGAGTAGCTTGTCCCAGTGAGCCTTTGCCTGGATCCAGTTTACGACGGGACGACTCATTCAAAACAATTAGCATGTAGTCAGACCTTGTGGGATTTTGCCCAATATGGGATAGAATCATTGTGGAAGGAGTAGGCTCAGGCTCTTCTATTATGCCTATGGCCAGGAATGATGCACCATTATGTCATCCCTTGAATCCATCAGCCCTCTGAGACCAGCACAACAGTGAGGAAAGGGCAGGACCACCACACTGCGCACTGTCCGCTGCTGAACGTTCTTGTTGCCGAAGACTGCTGCAACTAGACATTGGTGATAGTGGCCAGAGGAGACCATTGATAAACTGGGAAGGGTCTCCATTTAATACCAGAGGTGTTCAGAGCCTCTATACACAAGAGGGACTTGAGATGGTCTTGATGATTTTCCTAGCATTAGACTTTACCATCTTGGCCCTGAATCCCAAGGTAAAGTTTGTGCAGCTATTACCTTGTCCTACTTTCAGTGAATGGAACCTTGTGCTACACTAAGCTGCCTGGGGTTGAGGTGGTATTGATAAAAGTAGTCCTTTGGGCACCAAGGCTAATGCTAAGCTCTACTATACCTAGCTCTCAAAGTTGTAAGGATCTGTACAAGTCTTGAGGGCACACCCAGACCCATGCTGTAGTTGGCAGTGATATGGGTAGAAAATTAGTCAGTCCCACTGGGGAACAGGTTGCTGGTTTAGATACAAAGATTCTACCTGTGAACTTTGCTCTTGGGATAGTTATGATCACTGAGTTTGTGGGATGGGTAATGGAGAGAGACCACTGACCGGCAATGCTAATGCTAAACTGGGTCATAACTGAGTTATTAGCTCCAGGGACCTACTTAATCTTGGGGTGGGAAGAAGGAACGGACCCACTCCAAACCTGGCAATGAAACAACCCAGAAAGTAGTGCCTGTATCCACCCTGTTTCTGGAGCAGGTCTTAAATCTCCATTTGTGAGCTCTGGCCTGGGAATGGGGGACTTTGTTTTGCCTGGTGCTGGGTCTTGCCATGTGAGGGCCCAGCACTGAAGTCCAAGTCGATAGCCTATGCCAGCTTTCGTGCCAGATTCCCCAGCAATTTGAGTCTTCACTCTGTTACCTAACTTCTGTGAAGGGTTGTTGAAATCCATCAGCTGCCACGCCCAGTTTTCTTGGCCCAGTCCACAAATACAAGCCTGTATTAGAAACCATTCTACATAATTTGGGGGGAAAATCATTTCACAATTAAATTATGATTAGGGCTGTCTGAGGCCTCAATAGTCCCGTGATGCTGTGATACTCAAGGAACAAGATTACATCAACTGAAGACATCCTGGTTCTTTGAGAACTGAGTAGCAATACAAAAAGAAAAGGTTTTCATCTGGGGAGGGACAAATTCCTTATCAGCTTAACTCATCCTACCTACTGTTGTAAGAAGGTTTTGCTCATCTCACTATCCTAATTAATTTAAGCTCCTCATCAACCTAAGATCCTTGTCAGCAAGATCCTCATCGTCATAGGATTACTGCCACCCTCTGAGTCATCTGATACTCCCTATGAACCCAATAAATAGTCACAAGCTTGGAGTGTCTTTTTCATTCCCTGCTCTGAGGCACTGACCTCCCAGCACCCCCATACATGAAATTATGCAAGTCTCTATTGTCCTTTTTTCTTTAGCCCTCACTATCCCCCTTTCTAGGTATTCAGAAGATTAATCGACCTCTGATAAGCCTGGTGGCAGAGTTTGTTGCCGGCACTGAGTTCCACTGAGTATGCTTGGTACTGGTTTGCAAACTTATGGGCTAGATTTAATTATTTCTCCTTTTCCCAAAAGGAAAGCGTCTCTCAACACAGTGCTTGGAGTTGTGAGAGGGGTGAAGTAAACAATGTTTTCCATCCTGGTTTCTTTTCTTTTTTATCCTATGACCATATTAAAACTAGACACTATAATCTCTCATCTGGTTTCCTCAGGTATTTTGAAGATAGTTTGGCACTATTGTTTTGATATCCCACAATCCTCGAGTTTCAAATGTTCGAAAGTGAGTACAAGAGACCAAAACAACTATGATTGATCTCAGCCTTTGCCCTGAGCTAAATCCCTAGTCTTTTTTTTATTTATGAGACAGATTCTCGGTAAGTATCTGAGTTGCTCAGCCTGGTCTGGAATTGTGATCCTCCTGCCTCAGCCTCTCAGAGTGCTGGCATAACAGGCATGCATCACCATGCCCAGCTATAGAGAACTATTTGAATAATTGTATGAAAAAAATTTAAACCTACAAAACAGCAAATAGAAATTATAAAGGTGTAAAACGGATAGTTTCCTGCTTGCTATTGGGTCAGAAGACAGAAATTACCCAGCCATGGTATTATCAGGTAATGACTCAGCCTGCTATATCTGTCATTAACTGAATATTATCTTATCCAATGCCAAAATATTGTGTGTGAGCTGTAAGAATATATTAATAAGTAAAAACCAAATCATGTGAAGTTATACCCAGGCATGTCTAAAGCTACAAATAAATTCTCTGAACCAGTGGGTGGCACTTCCTTGATACTGGTCCTGCTACATTGTCCCCTCTCTCAATCATTGCCTGCACCTCATTTTCTTTACAATAAATTGCCTGAAGAATTAGAACTTGACCCTTTTTAACCGATGGCTCTACGAGATATGCTGGTGCCACCCAAATGTGGGGTGAAAGTTGTGTCATTACAAACTCAGTCATGGGTAATTCTACAGTAAAATGAGAGAGAAAAATCTTTCCAGTAGACAGACTTTTGAACAGTAAAACTTGTTTTCCACTTTCATTGGCCACTTAGTTTGGCCAGGAATACAAATGTGCTCTGATTCATAAGCAGCAGTCAACAGTTTAGCTGAAAGGTCAGGAACTTGGAAGGAATAAGATTGGAAAATTGGAAGTCTGAGGAAGGAGTATGTTACATCTTTTACAGTGAGTGCAGAATATGAGGATATTAATGTCTCATGAATAATCAGCAAAAGAAACCCATGCAGAGAAAGCTCTTGACAATCAACCGAGTGAAGTGACAGCTCACTATGGATATCAGTAAACTTCTTTCCCAGGCCACTGTAGTTCTTGTTCAAGGGGGTTATAGACAAAAAGTGTATAGTATCAATAATGAAGGGTATGAATGGACTCAACAGTTTTTTCTTCCCTTACCAAAACTGTTCTTACTACTCCTGATGTTAATAACCTAACACACCAATACCAATGATCCTGTTGTCCAGTGCACTTCTCCTGTTATGACACTCTGCCCTAGGAGTACCATTCAGACACCAGATGGAAGGTTGATTGCATTAGATCTATTCAACAAAAAAGGAGTAGAGATTTCTCTCCCTGTGTATACACTTATTCTGCATAGAGATTTGCCTTGCCTTCCAGGATTGCAATTGCCAGCATTTTCATCAGAAAACTCATGGAATACTTATCTACCATCATCATCTGGCACATACATTGCCTTTCTTTTTCAATTTTTTCCAAACTGGGGCTTGAAACCAGGGCCTTCATTTGAGCTGTGTTGCAAGCCTTTTTTAAAAATTAAAATTATTTTTGTAATTTTGAGACAGGATCTCACTGAGTTACTAATTTGCCCAGGCTGGACTTGAACTTGCAATCATCCTGACTCAGTTTCTCAAAGTGCTGGGATTTTAGACATGCCTCACCAGCCCTGGTTTATATTGCTTCTTGTGTGGGGATTCATCTGACAGAAAACAGAGTGAAGCAGTTGGGTTTTGATCACATAATTTATTTGTATTAGTGCATCACTGAGTGCCTAGTTTAATAGAAAAATGTAATGGCTTCTTGAAGATTCAATTACAGTACCAATCAGAATGCAGTGTTTAAATCAGTCAAAATCCTTGTATGGTGTTTTCTTCATTTCTAGAATGCAAGGAAAGGAAGTGGGAGGGGCTCTTCACTATTATACGTATAACCCATTTGTGAAATATTTACTTCTTGTCTCAGAAACTTCAAGTCCTGCTCAAGTGGAATTCTATTCTTCCCTTTTCTTTTTCTTTTTTTTCAAAGGAAGAGTTTTGCTCCCCAGGTATACTATACTAGTTCAACTGAGTTGAAAGCTGAGAATGCCACCTGCCATTTTTTTGCTTCTTATGACTCTGGCTCAAAACTGTAAAAAAAGGTATTACTCTTATTTGAGTTTTCAATTGTCATCACAAAGGTTAAATAAATTTCTAATTTTACAATGTGGTCAAAGAAGAATATATATTGAGCACACAGGTGTCTTTAAGGATATCTCTTTATACTTTTCGAATAGTACGATAAAATAAACAAAAAAATTTAGGTAAATCTTTTGAAGACTCAGCCCTTTCATAATGACAGTTTCAATGACCCTGCCTAGGAAAATAGGAAGTATTTTTCTGAGGGCAAAAGAATGTAGAAGAGTTCATAGATGAAAGAAGCCATAGTATTTTACAGTAGACATAACCACTTATCAAAGGGTAGACAAAAGTTATATTTCTTAATATTTCCCTTATTTATTTTGTATACGTTTAATGGCCAGTGTTAGTTATTCCCTTAACTTTTGTATTTTAATTTTATATAAAATATGTTAGCGGTTAATCTTACAGTTTAGTCTGTAGACAACAGAATCTTAGGTGAAACTGAGACAATTTGCTTAGCAATAAACCCAGCCAGTTATGTCTATGGGGCTGTGGACCTCATCAATTTGATAAGAGGAGAAAAAGCTCACACTCATGTACATGATAATAACATTTTATTAGATGGAATTCTTGAATCATTTATTTGCTAATGGAAGCTAACACTACATGAAGAATACATTTGAAAGATAAAGAACTAAATGGATTAGGTGTTCCTGTTACAAAAATGCCTCATTGTAGTTTGCTATTCCTTACTTTCTCATGGTGCTACCACTAGACCTGGTGAACATTTCTCCCTCATCATCTTGCTTTAAAAACGGTCCTTGAAAGACACTATGTAACAAGAGAAACAATAGGATAGGTTGCTTCCTATTGGTGTGCTATTTTTCAACTTAGTAGCTGATACAGAAGCATATGGCAGCCCTAGTAGTGCTCAGTCCAGAAGTCCATGAGGAGTGACAAGTTGTGGCAAAAATTTCAGATGTTTGCCCTTCAGCTAGCCAGTCACTTCTACATAATAACTATGGTCATGCACTCTAGAAAGCCTTTCCATTACCAAGTGGAATTCTTTATGGCCTAAAGCTTCTTTGCCATGAGTTGTGTAACATGGTCTTATTCTTGGCAAACATACATTAATCTTTGTAAGGGCAAGGACCTCATCTGAATTCTTATTTCTTGTTCACACTCTCTTCTTTCAAGGTAGCAGTTACTTCTTGCTTTTGATACCTGAGAACACCATAGTATTCTTTTTCAACACTTTTAGTAGTTAACAAATATTAATATTAAAATTTTCCTGCTTAAATTACTAGTGTGATTTGTATTTCCTACCTGCACCCTGACTGGTACAGACACTGAAGGATATCCTCAGGCAGTAATAAAAGAATTCCACAATAAAACATAGGAATCATGAAAGAAGTAAGAAGCAAAGGGAAAGCTGAACATAAAAACTAAATCTAAATCTACACTGGTTGTATCATCAATTATAATGAAGTTTATTACACATAGTGAAATAAAATGTATGACAATAATATTACAAGTTAAAAGCAAGTTTAATACAGTTAAGTGATTTTTTGATGCTTTCATTTTCTAGAAAGTGGTTCAAGTCCAAATTTTATTAGGTTTTAATGTCAAGATGAATATTGGTATATTTAGGATAAACCCCAAAAGAATAGTAAAACTGCATATAATTAAAATAATAATGACAAAACTTTAGTTATATTAATGTTCACAACAATACTAGTCTATTACAAAAAAGCTGATAAAGTATAGAAAACAACTTAAGAGACCAAATAAAACAATGAGAGACTATTAATGTAAACTCCGATACAATCATTATTGCACTAGAGGTAAATGGCTTTTGAAATTCCAAATAAAAGCAAAAAACTACATTGGTTTAAAGTATAATCAAATCCATTTCATACTGACTACCTCACAAATCAGACAAAGATAACAAGAAATGTGCTCTCTACAATCTGACAATTTCATTCAGTTTTTTTTAAAAAGATGTTTCAAAGTGATAAAAAAACAGTTCTTCAGATCTACAATTCTACATTTCTAAGTATTTATTTATGCACTTATTTATATTTACTTAAGATATATAAAGACAACATTGATAGAGGTATAAGAACAAATGGACAATTCACTATCATTTTTTAAAAAAAATTACAATATATGTTGAATATTGATAAATAGATTTTCTGTATATTTAGGGATGATTATATTATTATCTTTAAATTGCTTTATGTAGTAAATTATATTGATGGTCTCTCCTCCACGTTAAATTAATCTGTTATTCCCTTTACAAATACAGTGGTGTTCTTTCTTGCATTGATGAATTAGTTTGTTAATCTGTTTATGGTATTACATCTACATTCATAAAAATATTCAGCCAGTATTTCCCTTTACTTTCTTTTTAGAATAGGAATAACAATATCCTGCATGTCTGATGAATGGAATAGAGAGACATCCATTCTGTTTTACTCCCTGGGTGAATTTCTGTAAAATTATAATTTTTTGTTCCTTTAATTTTTGAAACAAGTTTCCTTAAACAAAACAAAACAAAACAAAACAAAACAAAACAAAAAACAAAACAAAAACATTTCTATCACTTTTTGGCCTTTTGGCTAAGATCAAGTGTAAAAAACAAAAAACATTTCTGGCTCTGATGGTTCATGTCAATCAGTTATTCATTAAAATAACTGAGTTGAAACTTTTAACTGATTATTAAACTATTTAGATTTTCTTTATTCATGACTAGGTTTTCCAAAATTGTATTTTTCAAGAGCATTTAATTAGATTTTCTTACTATCAGAATTCATTAGTACAATATATTACAACACCCTATTATATGCTTATTTTCTGAAACTTTTTAAAAACATATGCACCTCTTTTACTACTAGTAATATTTTTGTCTCTGTTCTTCTGTTTATTAATTTACAAAATATTCAAATGTATAACTTCGTATTGAATAATAAAAATAATTCTGTCATTGTTAATCATCATTAATGTCATGATTATACTATATGTTACATTAGGATTATATTATAACTTTCATCCTACTTTTATAATTTGCTTTTCTATTTATTGTACTCTAATTAGTTTGTTAGTCTAATTTTTAACATTGTTGCTTAGTTCACTAATTCTGAACTTTTCTACATTCTATGCATTTTATCTAATATTTTTATTCAATTCTCAGTATTTTTCAATTTTATTATTACTTGTTTGGTCCATGAACTTATTTTAATACAGTATAGTATCCCTAAAGTGGTGTAATCTTAAGGTACAACCTAATGAGTATTTATAAATGTAATATCCATTTTATTATCATTCAAATAAATATATAAACCACTTTCAGTGTTCCATAAATTTTCTTAAGGCATCTTTCCAGTAAATTCCATTCCTAAACTTCTCCCTACATCAGTGTGTAATCTTTTGGATCAACTTTTTTCATTTATCATTATACCTGTGAGATTTATCTACACTGCTACATGTAAGAGTGGTTAAATATGCCAGATGGACAGTATATTGTTTTATGAAGCTACTGTGGTACATTATCAATATAATTATTGATGAATATTTGGATTACATTTATTTTTTTAATTATTAGGCCTAACACTTCTAGGAAGAGTATTGGTTATAATTTTTATAAACACAAAGTGTATTGGAAATGGAATAGAATTGTGGAATTCCACTTGAACTAGGAATGGGATAGTGAAAATTTTGGAACACAAAATGAGAGTGGATATTTATTGTATTCAGATAATATATTCCATATTTCATCAAATTCTTTAGCAATTGTTGATAGTGACTTTATAAACTATCACATTATCGGTTTTCATTAATGTTCCTTGAGGCCTCTTCAAATCATGTATTGTCATTTGGTAAATGAAACTAGTTCCCTCATATAATCTACTATATTTTTCCTGATTATTGTGTTCAATTTCATTTACTTCAGGATAGATGTTTAAAAAGGCATACACTAAATATGTAGATGCAGCCACACGTCCTTGAAGATCTCTCAAATTTCACTTTACATATTTTGCATGGTATTAATAGCTGCATTAAATTTTAGTCATTGAATTAAAATTATTTGAATTAAAATTTTAGTCATTATGCTACAACCCTTTCATTTTTAGTCTCACTGTTATCTTTATTATCTTAAATCTGATATTTCTTTACAACAGCATCTTTTACTTAGTTTTTGGCTGATATATACCTTTCTAACCTTTGAAAATTAATTTTGCATGCCTTTAGCGTTTAGACTTGTCTCTTGAAAGTAGTTTAACTATATTGCATATTCAGATTAGCCTGAACTTTGTCACTCTTGAAAAGAGCTTGTTTCATTTTCATTTAATGTGATTTCAATTATTGTAAATGTTTTCATATATTTCTATCTCAGCAGTAATTCTTTTTTTTACCTTTGAAAAAGTTTACAAATCTCAGAATCTCTGAATAAAATTTATCATAGCTACAAAGCAATTTCATACATATTAATCAAATTGTAATTGTTTAGTCATAGAATAAAGAATAATATATTCTTGTGGATATATTTTTTAAACATTTATTCATTTTTTAATATTCCTTAACTATTTCTTAAGTAAGGTAATAGTATAGATATGAAACAGCTCCAAAATGCTTATTTTTAGCAAACATAATCTTCTACTTATTTTTGTAATAATTTCAAGTTGTTCTAAAAGATTTAACACACATTTTTACTATTCAGAATTCTCACATGCACTATATAGTAGGTACAGACAAATTTTTCTACTATCCCCTTAATTGAAACTAAATATGACTTTTCAGCCAAACTCTTATAATATAAGCTGCCTTTAAGCTTAATTTAAATTCCCTGACATTAATTTTTCTTTCCTTTTCAAATATTTTATAAATCATAAAGCAAATATATAGTTATTCGAATTTGATATTATTTCATGCAATTACAACATGAAATGGATTGAAATGGTTGAATGATAAAACTATTAATACTATAAACAAAACACATATGACTATAACAACACCCTAAGTACAATTTAAAATGAAATAAAACATTCAGTGATATGATCAGACTCAATGTATCAGTTGTAATATTATTATGCACATATGTTACATGATCTTTTAAAATAAGTATATGCTTTAAAGTTATTTTTGAATTCAAATAGAAAGAACAAATTGATGTATTTAGTATGAAACCTGCACTTTTATGTTTTATTTTGTTTTGTTTTCTATATAACTCAATTCTGGTTCACTACCAGTAAACACACACGATTCTAATTTTAAACTAAAATGGGGCTATTTCTGTCCTTGATTCTAATGCCTGTTACACAAGTAAGAAAATTTATACGCATGTAGGAATGTAAAAATGACATCAAAACATCAGGCCCTTCTTCTGGTTGGAGGGATATTCTTTTTCCGCAGAAATACAGAAAAGAGACCAATTAATACTATTAACCTTGATTATATGAGAAACTGAAGGTCACAGTTCTTCCTTTAATTTTAAAGTCAAGTTCTGAAGCTGAAAGTGATGGGAGAGAAAAAGTCTGTTAGCTAGTTGAGAGAGAGGAAAAACACTCTAATGTATTGTTCTGAAATTTGCCAAATGGTTTTTAATGCTTGGTCATTGCCCATATTCTGTCTCAGTCCAAGCCCAGTAGTAGTAGAAATACTTTAAAATTGCTTTTATAATGTGATTTTAATAATACAAATTATATTTCAAGATATATGATTTTTCTTATGTTAAATAGAAAAATCTTGTCATTTAGAGTAAAAGAAAAAGATTTCCAGAAAATACTTCCTTATGATGACATGAAAATATACGCCAGTTCGGCTGATTTCTTCATCTTCAAAGCACTCAGCAAAATCTGGCTGTCAATTTTCTTGAAAGTACTTCTATAATTCTTGTTGAGCACAAGTATCCTGTTGAGAACTCTCCCTCCATTAAACCCCCTGGCATCCTTTGTATATCAGGAGGAGGGTTATGCTAGTACTCTCTGTTTAGATTTTACACAGTTTATTAAAATATTCTTGAGTGAGTTATTATTTTTTTAATTAAATTCTTTTATTGGTACATTGTAGGTATACAACACAATTACATTTCTCATTGGGAATTGTACTTTTACATAATGTATCCTGTTTCTTATTTTTTTCCCCATTCCTAGCCCTCCCTTCACCCCCTCCACCCTTCCCTATTTACAAAGACTTTATTTCCATTTCTCAGCATTTTTCCTT
>NW_004624753.1:13072389-13108377 GCF_000247695.1 Heterocephalus glaber | reverse complement strand
TTGAACCATTCCTGCATCCCTGGGATGAATCCCACTTGGTCAGGGTGTATGATCTTCTTGATGATCTTCTGCATTGTGTTTGCCATTATCTTATTAAGAATTTTTGCTTCTATGTTCATTAGTGAGATTGGTCTATAATTCTCTTTTTCAGATGGGTCTTTCTCTGCTTTGGGGATCAAGGTGATGCTTGCTTCCAGGAATGAATTTGGGAGTATTGCTTTCCTTTCTATTTCACTGAAGAGTTTATACAGTAGTGGCAGCAGTTCCTCTCTAAATGTCTTATAGAATTCAGCAGTGAAGCCATCAGGGCCCGGGCTTTTCTTAGGTGATAAGCTTTTAATTACATTTTCAATTTCAATGGTTGATATCTGGTTGTTCAGAATTTTTAGGTCTTCTTCATTCAACTCTGGTAATTCATATGTATCTAGGAATCTGTCCATTTCTTCTCTGTTGTCCATCTTATTGGCATATAGGTTCTGGAAGTTGGTATTGATGATCCTCTGGATTTCCACTGGGTCTGTTGTAATTTCAACCCTTTCATTTCTAATTGGATGGATTTGGGCCTTTTCGTTCCTTTTTCTGACAACGTTGGCTAAAGGTTTGTCAATTTTGTTGATTCTTTTGAAGAACCAGCTCTTTGCTTCATTGATTTTTTGTATCATTCTCTTAGTCTCCATTGCATTGACTTCTCCCCTGATCTTGATAATTTCCTCCCTTGTATGAGCATTGGGATTGTCCTGCTCTTCTTTTTCTAGAAGCTTGAAGTTCAGCATCAGGTTGTTTAATTGGGCTTGTTCTGTTTTCCTAATATGTGTATTCACTGCTATGAATTTCCCTCATAAGACTGTTTTCATTGTGTCCCATAGATTCCGATATGCTGTGTTGTCATTGTCGTTTAATTGAAGGAACTGTTTGATTTCTTCTTTAATTTCCTCTGTGACCCACTGGTTATTCAGAAGTGTGTTTTTCAATTTCCACATGTTTATGAAATTTTTTGAGTTTCTTTTGCTATGGATCTCCAATTTCATTGCACTATGCTCTGATAATGTACAGGGGATAACTTCAATTCCTTTGCACTTACTTAAACATGTTCTATGTGTGAGTATGTGGTCTATTTTTCAGAATGACCCATGTGCAGCTGAGAAGAATGTGTATTCTGATTTTGTTGGGTGGAAGACTCTGTAAACATCTGTTAAGTTCATTTCTTCAAGAGTTCGGTTGAGTTCTAGTATTTCATTACTTATTTTTAGTCTAGTTGATCTATCTATTTTTGACAGTGGGGTGTTGGGGTCCCCCACTACAACTGTATTAGTGCATATATGACTTTTCATGTCTGTTAGTATTTATTTTATATAGTTGGGTGCACTAGTGTTTGGTGTATAGATATTTATGATTGTCATCTCTTCCTCTTGGATTGTTCCCTTTACAAGGATGTAATGTGCTTCTTCATCTCTCTTTATCAGTTTTGGTTTGAAATCTACTTGATCTGCAAAGAGGATGGCTACTCCTGCTTTTTTTCAGGTTTCTGTCACATGGAGTATTGTTTTCTACCCTTTAACTTTCAGTGTATGAGTATCCTTTTGAATGAAGTGTGTTTCTTGTATGCAGCATATTGTTGGATTTTGCTTCTTGACCCATTCTGCCAGTCTATTTCTTTTGATTGGTGAATTGAGACCATTAATGTTGATGGTTATAACTGAAACGTATTGACTTGTCATTGCCATGACTTTTTCTTTTTGTTGGGTTCTCCCCCTTTCCATTTAATTTCTTGTCATGCCAGATGGGTTCATTCTGCTTTGCCTCCTGGGGTTGTGATCCTCAATGTCTGTTCCTAGGATATTGTGTAAAATTCTTTGGAGTGCTGGTTTGGTGTTCACAAAGTTCCTAACATGCTCTTTGTCATGAAAGTATCTTATTTCTCCATCCATTTTGAAAGATAGTTTTGCAGGGTACATCAATCTGGGTTGGAGGCTGTTTTCTTTTAAGGCTTGGAATATGTCACTCCAAGCTCTTCTTGCCTTGATGGTTTGTGTTGAGAAGTGTGCTGTGATTCTGATGGGCTTTCCTTTGTATGTGATTTGTTTCTTTTCTCGAACTGCTTGTAGAACTTTGTTCTTCTGTTGAATTTCTGGAATCTTAACAATTGTGTAGATTTTTTTTATCAAGTCTATTTGGAGTTCTATACGCCTCACTTATCTGTATGTCAAGCTCTTTTCCCCTGCTTGGGAAGTTTTCTGCCATTATTTCTGGGAAGAGATTTTTTATGTCATCTCCACTCTCTCCTGTTTTTTCATTGACTCCAATCAGTCTCGTGTTATTCTTCTTTGCATCATCTAGCAGCTGCTGGATTGATTTCTCATGTTCCCTTGTAATTTTGAAGCAATTTTTCTTTTCCTTGTCACTAATTGCAATCTTATCTTCTATATCTGAAACTCTGTACTCACATTGGCTCATTCTGCTGTGTAGACTTTCAATGGATTTTTTCATGTCCTGGAAATCTATTTGCATCTGTTTTATGGATTCCATATTTTTCCAATGTTGGGATTCCATCGTGTTCCTGAGCTCCTCTCTAGATTTATTAATCATATCTTGCACTAGGGGCACAATTTCTCCTGTTATCTGAGAAATTATTTCTGATTTCATTTTTTCCAGATCCCCTTTTGTTGTCAGTTCAGTGGGTCCAAGTGGTTGAGTATCAGAGTGTTCCATCTCATTTCCCTTTGGGGTTGCTGTAGGTGATCTGGAAATCTGGTTTTGAGACTTATTTACATGTTTTCTCATTTCGACTGTGGTGGGGGGGACTGTTGGTGCCTGCACGGATTACCTCCTCTGAGCTGGGTGAGGTGGGACAGGGGCTTGAAGCAGCGGTAGAGGTAGGGATGGTGGCCCAAAAGCCCTTTTGTGTGGGCTGGGAGCAGCGGGAGGGGTGGTGGCCCGGAAGCCCCTTCCTCTGGGCCAGGAGCAGTGGGACAGTGGCTCAGAAGCCCCTACCTCTGGGTCGGGAGCAGCAGGACTCAGTACCATGGTTTGGTGGTCCGGTGTCCTCTGTGTCTTTGTAGTGTAGAACCAGTTGGCTGTACAGAGGAGCGGGGGGAGGGGGAGGGGTCCAGTGGTTTATTGCTGGGGCACAGGCTGATTCAGCATGTTCCACGTGACTCAGGACCTCAGTAGGGCCATGTGCAGACCTACCTGTCTTCAACGGGCTCATTCAGTGTCTTCTGTGTGACTTGAATCCTCGGTAGGGGTAGGGCATTTGCAGACCTGCCTGTCTGTGGAGGGCTGATTCGGGTGTTCCGCGAGACTCAGGACCTTGGTAGGGTGTGCCAAGTGAGTTACTCTTGTTTTTTCCAGAATTACCCAGGACTTTTTATGGTTTCGTCTCTAAAAGTTCCTTTATGTCAACACCATCTATAAGCAAAGCATTGACTTATGGCAATGTTTAGACTTTGGATTTATAAAAGAAGAAAAACCTTTAGCAGCCAACAATCGATGGAATGCTTCAACGCAGATGGGAGATGGGAATGCAATTCCTCCAAGACAAAATCTTGTTTTAGATATGTAGATGAAATAGTAAATGTATCTAGTCCTTTGGTTGTTCCACACCACAAATTGCACAGGGAAAGTTAGCATGGATTTCATTATCATTTACAAATATTACAATGCTACAAAATGACATTTATTGTTGAAATCTGTTGACTCATCATCCCAGACACTGAAGCCCCTCTTTTCCAGTTTATTACACAAAATTTCATCAACATTCTGGGACATATCATCAATACCTCAATGATCATTTTCTTAGAAAGAGGAAGGTTTTCAAATTTTGATTCAGGATCTTTTCTTAGCACTTTCTGCACTATAACTGCATGTGGGTGCTAGGAATATTTAACTGATGGTTTACTTATTTTTATTTCATGCTAGTAAATAACTCATTTTCTTCTACAAATATACTTTTAATAAAATGATTATTTTTAATTTCTAATGGCCATATTGAAAAATCAGTACTTTCAATTGCCAAATGACTGTGTGACCATCAAATAAATATCCTTAAATATCCTGTAAATATTGCTGTATTTTGAATTGCTGCACAAAAAATATAGTAAGTTAGATTATCATCTCATATACAAATTGTTGATATATTATTTAGCAGATTTTATGTGTCTATTTTCATACTAGTGCATGGCTCATCAGATTGGAATGCTTCATCACTAGAATTACAGGAGCTGTTTGTTTAGGCCTAGAATCTCCCTCTTGCACTGCATCTCTCATCTTAACAGGTCATTATATTGAGCCATCAGACATATTTGTAAAACACAAGAGCAAATAAAATACAAAAGAGAAAAGCATAATATAAAACTAAAGAGCTAGGCAGAATGGCACATGTGAATTGCAAGTTGGAACCTAATAAAGGCAATTTAGTAATTTAGTAAAACCTTGTTTCACACACACAAAAAACAATCCTAGGATTATGTAGCTCAGTGATAATAAGAACATCAGAAAGTTTTTAAAAAAGATATCACTAGGATCTATTCTTTGCAAAATTCTTCAGGAAAGAACTTGCATTTATTTTCAGCAATTGCCTGAGTTTCTTATAACCTTGAACCACTGAATTTAATTTTTCCTGTTCAATTTTTAGGTGGTGATCCAGCTAATTTTGTTGCATGTGGCAGACAGCATTTTCTAAAGATAACCTCGGTTCTTAGAGCAATCTCCTGCAATAACTAGCTGATGCTTACAATTACATCATTTATTCTCTTTACTTAATTCCAGGGATGAAAGAGGTAAAATTCCTTACTATTATTGCTGAGAGTTGCCACTTATTTTCTGCTTCCCCATCGTTTTTGAGGAGTAACCTTTACAAAGATCTTTCTTCCTTGATGCTTTTCCTCAATGGGTCATACACTCTATGTTGTACTTACTCTACAACAAGCATCCTCCATCTTCCCATAGAAATTGATGGGGCTAAAAGTGGTTTTTATTTTCATTTTTTTATTTCAAAAATGTATTTTTTGTACTTTTGATTTCTTACTTTCTCACCTCCATAGTGCATTCAAAACTTGTTTCTGGTTTGTGGTGTGTGTCTTGTACTGCTACAGCTGATTGCCACAGTGGATAATTTATAAATGCCAAACATTTGTTTCTCTCGATTCTGTAGAATTGAGGCATCAAGAGGGTTGGTGCCTGGTCAGGGTCATTGTTTGTTTCGATACTGTAGAGACTATGAGTCTCCTGCCTTCTCATGATGGAAGAGTTGGAGGGGTAAATGCCCTTCAGATTCTTTATGAGGTCAGTAATATCATTCATAAGTGTTCTGCTCTTATGATTTAATCAGCCTCTGAAGACTCCATCTCTTAATATCATCACAATGGCAATTTAGTTACAATATATCAATCTATTGAGACAAATGCAGATCATTATTTGTCTTGTTTTGATCTTATCTCTTATTTTGGCCTTACCTCTTATTTCATTCCAGGGGAATTTTCATCATGCTTCCAATGAAAATGTAAAGTGATCTTTCTACAAAGCAGATATTTTAGGGACATTTCCATGCTTGAAGCTATTCTATTGGTGACATTTCTCTTAAAGTAGAAATGCTTCAGCATGCTCTGCTCTGATCCTGCCTCTGCTTGCCTTTCTTGTCTCATTATTTTCTCCTTTCTTGCACCATACTCATTCTATTTCAGCTTTATAGGCTTTAAAAATATAATTCAAATTGTTCTATTTTTCTTTCCTTTATTTTTAAAATTTACTCACTCTTACATAATTTCCATGTATTTTCTAGGCCAAATTTTCATCAGGGACACTTGTTTATATCTCTGCTTCTTCAGTCCTCATCCCCTTTTTTCCATTTGCCCTGTTATGAACTTCATCTTTTAGAGAATACAGCCAAACTATGTCACATTTACTTTATTAGTTAACTGCCTATCTAAATAGCAAATATACCATTGGAACATAACATCATTCCATATTTATTCAGAATTTTTCCATAGATCCCAATATAAATACAGAAAGATCTGACAGTGTGTGGAATAATTAAATAACAGTATGGCAATGTAAGTCATTATGGTCCAAATTGTGGGGTTATATTTAGGGTTGCTCCTTTAAGAATGACTTGAAGGAAATTTTCCAGCTACACATATTAATATTGACATTCCTTAAGTAATTTCTCTGGTATGTAATTTAAAAGTGTTAACCTTTGTTAACTTAAAGTTGTTACTATTTGAAATTGCTTTTTCTCAATTTTTACAACATTCTTTTTGTTATCATAAATTTAGCTAGCATGTATATGTATCTTTGTTCATGATGTATGTACATTGCTATTTATATTTTGAGCCAAGATTTTAATGTTCCTATGTCCACATTATATAACTATTATTGTTACATGAACAAGCATACTAATCAGGATGCAACTGGAAATACCTTTTTCTCATGATGGACTAGAAAGCAACTGGTACTTCTTTTCTCTCTGAGAAATCTTAGACAATTTTCATAACATTTTCTAATCATTCCATGATGTTAAATTTAACCATTCATCCTTATCCCAGAAAATTTGGAGGAAATATGTCAGCAGACTAAGTTCCTTCACCAATCTTCTCCCTATAGACATACTAATTTGAACAGCATCTTATACATTGACACAGGAAAATACTTTCAGAAGAGCCAAAGAAAGTAGGTGAGAAAATACAGTATCTGCTTTTAGCATAATAATAAGAAAAGGCACAATGACAAAAGGAGTAAGGAAAGAGTTTTCCTAAGAGAAATCATAGAAACAATTCAGAAATTTATCAGAGTTGAGGTCATTTTTAAAGCTCAAACAATTCCTGGAACTGTAGCAAAATAAAAAACATGATAGGAGGACATCAATAGCAAAATCCATCACATGGAGGAAAGATCCAGTGACCTCAAAGGCAGTATATTTGAAAATGCACTGTTGGCAGAGAGAAACAAAAAAGAATGGTGAGCAAGAAAGAAAGCATTCAGGAACTATTAAAAAGCATTTGAAAAGCAAACATTCAGGTATTGAGAGTTAAGAAGAACTTGAGAATGTCAAAAAAATAGAAAGCTTTTAAAATATAAGGCCAGGGATTTAGCTCAGTGGTTCTGGTGCCTGCCTTGCAAGAGCAAGGTCCCCAGTACCAAAAAACAAACAAGCAAACAAACAAAAATAAAACAAGATATAATGGGAAATAAATCCAAATCTAAAAGGGGATACAATTATCAATAAGGGTACAGAAAAGTCAAAGATCACTAATTAGAGTCAATTCAACAAAGTTTCCCCAGGAGTCTTATAATAAAGTTCTGAAATGATAATGACAAAGAGATTCTTAAAACAGCCAAAGAAAAGAATCAAATAGCATATGAGGATGTGGCATTTGCAGACAGCAGATTTCTCAGCAGAAACATTACAGACTAGGAGAAAATGGAATTTATTCACAATAGTAATAAAAACCCTGCCAAACAAGCATATTTTACTCAATGATGTTATCCCTCAGACATGAAAGTGAGATAAGACATTCCCAGATGAACCAAAACCTGAGAGGATTTATTACCACCCATAGTGTCTTATAAGAGATGCCAGAGTTCTTTCAAAATGAAAGAAAGACATGTTAGCAAGAAAGAAACAAGAAGGTTGAGATTCACTGGTAAGAGTAACTATACTGAAAAATTCATAGTGTTCTAATATTGTACACATGACATGTAAGTCCTTCATGTTTTTAATATGAAGACTGAAAATAATTAAAATAATTATGTTAAAAAGGTAAATCACAGACAACATGAAAATATGAAAAAATGGGACATTGAAAATCCAAAATGTAGGGAGGAATGAAGTACGTGATTAGAGGGGTTTTTTTTAGCTTTTCTTCTTGTTTCTGTTTTCACTTGTTATTATGATAAATGTTAACTTTCTGTAATGTTAAAATAGCTTATTACAATCAAAGGATGTTTTTGTAAGCTTCATGTTAGTCTTAAGCCAAAAAACACCCATAAAATAATAAGCAATAATAAGATACACACTGCAAGACAAAAATCACAAATTAAGACCATAGAAGAAGGACTGTCAAGAAACTAGAACAGTAACAGAATCATAGCAGTAAGATCATATGTTATAATAATTACTTTCAATGTAAATGAATTAAATTTTCCAGCTGAAAGACATGAAGTGACAGGATGAATAAAAACTAATTTTACTTCTGGTAATCAAATTGCCTTTTGGGGTTAGCTTTCATTTTTGCCTCCTCCAAGATAGCTCTCTTCAAACCTGCAATGTAATGAAAACAGGAGATGCTGTCGGTTTCCTCTCATTTTCCATTTTTGTGCTAATATTATTCCACTGCTGCTATGCTGTCTCATTCTCCATCCCCAGATCCTACTCCATCAGGTTTCACTAAACACCCTGGGATATAAAACAGGAATGGGAGAGGATCCTGCATCAAATGTACATGAAAATTGAGGACATTATATTTGTCTGTTTAGAAAGAGTGCTTGTGTAAGAATAAGAAAGTTAAAAAAAAGAAAGACTGAAAGTTTGAATCTAATAAGACATATCACATTAAAGTGGAGAGTCTTTGAAGTTTAGGCTGTGAATTCATTTTTTGAATTCTTAGTTGAGAGAGAAAATTAATGTATCCAACATATACTATGATACAAACAAACACACGTCTTTATAACATTCATTGTCTTTATTGATGTCATTATGGGACTTTACTTCTATTCTGAAATTTAAAAAATAGAGAATTGTCTTTCATGCAGAAGTAATGTGACTATTTTCCAAAATTTTCAATTTTAAACTCTATTTTATGGTATTTAGTCACTCAATAATTTTAAATTATAAATATGGGAAATATTCTGATAAGTCAACATAAATAAATTAGGCACCTACAGTTTGACTCATAAAACCTTCAAAGTCAATGAATTTTCTGAAATTAAAATAAAAATCATCTAATATTCTGGTAGAAATTAAATCTAAGCACCACATTGAAAGAGCCAAATTCATAGGCTATTTACCTTTTCACTATTAAATATATTTCACCTTATGATTCACAGATAAAATTTTTTTCTAAATGAACTGAAAATACCACAGATTTAATTATTGGCTATTTTTATCAATTTTATTTCCTTAAATTATTTTTGAGAAAGAAAGAAGATGGCATTGGTAGATTCACTCCTAGACAACTTATATGAAAACTTGGTTATCATCAAAAACATGATGATTAGCAGACATTGCAGCTATATCAATAAATAGAAGAAATAGTGTCTGCATTATTTGGACAATTGTTTCTGTAAATTTGTAATTTATAATATGAATAAATAGTTTATAAGCAAATCATTTATTCCACAATAACAATGAAGGAAACAAAAATCATTCTACTATATTTGTATAAATTCAAAACTGTGCTTGTTTGTATATTCATCTCATGCAAATCCTTCCCAGTGCTTAAAAGATTATATCCAAATGAAACAAAAATTAAATATTGATGCAAATGAATCAACACTACATATTAATGTCTTTAAGAAACGCACACATAAAACAAAGAGTAAACTGTAGAATATGCTTGTATTTTAACAGTTAATAAGGAATGAATGTTTCAAACATGTCTTTTTTTTAGAATCCTATGATATATTCTGCTTTACAGTGTTTTATATTACAGTGTTTCATTGAGATAAACAATCATAGGTGAGTCCACAGGTATTAAAATAGCTAAAAGAAAATACCCTGGATAAAACTTAGGTTGGTGAAAATTTGTCTCAAGTTTAGATCATTTCATAGCTTCTGATTTCCCCAATCTGTTTCTTTAACATTTTTAGCTTCTAACCTTCCATATAGATAAAGCATATTTTAGTAGATTAGATTGAAGTATTACATGGCTCAAGGATCAAAATTGGAACCTATTATTATCAAATAATAGAACTGTGTTTGCAGGCTTTTGGAGTCAAATATTTCCTGAACATTAAATTCGCCAACATATAAACATACTCTAGAAAGAGAGAAAAAAACCCAATATTTGAAAAAAAATTAAGGTTTGTTCTGGATGGATTTGAAAGTCAGACATTAAATCAATCTTCAAATAACTTTAGAAGTACAAGATTAAGTCAATGGGAAAAATACTCTCTGTAGAATTAGATGGAGTTGTTATAACTGTAAGTTGACAGAGAACTGAGAAATTGAAATCATATGCCTTTGATTCTCAATATTCCTGGTAGTATGTGTTATAAAGTTGCTATGAACACTGAATTAGCAAATACTGAGTCAATTCTCCTTGGAGAAATAGTCCAGGGTTAAGATCCCTCAAACTTCTGGATATAACATTTTCATCAACAGACCAATATAATAAATAACCTTGTTTTATGTTTGTGTGTTTCTGCTTAAAGACATTAATATGAAGTGTTGATTCATTAACATCAAGCTCACAGTCCACAGCATTATTATGCTAGAATGAACCTTAGCTAACACACATACCTTTTCTCTAAGACACATTATTCTTGACTTCTTGTGCTTGGGAACAAAAGATGACATTTTAGTACTATTTTTGGATGTCATTTTAAGCAGTGAAATCACCAATAAAATATACAGAGCTGAATAGACCGTGAAAGGGCACTTGTTCACAGCACATGAGCTGAAATAAGGCAGACACCCAAATTTTTTACTTTAACTGGGAAGGTTGGTCTTGGGCAAATCAATTTTTTGCTGTTTTCAATTTCTGCTAATGTCCATAAAGTTGATTTGGAAGTTATAAAAATTTTTACCAAGTTGCCTACTTCACAAATAACGAGGACAGAATCTCTGAAAGAGAGACAGAAAAAGTCATAATTTTGAACCTTCAAATACTCCAGTTCAAACTTATTACGACTGTCAAAGATTTACAAGCAAATCATTTATTCAACAACAATGCAGGAAAACAAAATCATTCTACTCTATCCTACTGGTTCTCAAATTTATTGTGAATAAGATTCACCGAGAAGGCTTGTTTGTTTGTTTTTGTTTGGTTTCTCACTATGTAATTGAGGCTGGCCTTATACTCAATATGTGGCCTAGGCTGGGCTCCAATTCCTAATGCTTAATATTCTAACACTAAGAATGTTTTAAAGCAGGTGCAATCATTGAGGGGTTGAAACCCAGAGAATAGTTTTGAAATTCAGGTATACAAAAAGGTATACAATTAAGTAGAATTAATTATGAGTTATAGTATCTGATGTCAAGTTGGAAAAAAGGGGCAGTTTCTTAAAGTTTCCTTAATAGTAATCATAGCTGAAGATACTCTCAATCCTGCAATTCCAAATGAACGAGGGGATTGTATATGTGATACCTTTTTGCCTGACAGTACTCATTGCCACCTGTATCACTGGTGAAAAAACATGATTTTGCAGTGGGATTAAAAGTATTAATAATATTATTTGATAAAATAGTTACGAATCTAGTGATGAATAGAGTGTTGCCTTACAAGTATTTTTGTCCTCTGAGGCATGTAACTATCACAGCTAAAAATATATTGTCAATCACATTTTGAAAATATAAAGCCAGAACTCTATAATAGTTTTTCTGTTGTTTAAAATCTGATTGTATATCAATATAAAAACATGGATGAATTCTTTAGAAAAGGGAAAAATAAGGCAGATTTTGCTCCAATTCAAACTTCTTTGAGTCTAGAAAAGTTGACTCGTGATAACATTGTCAAATAACTATTAATGGTATCACTGGTATCCATAGAATATTTTAACTGCTAGTGTAAGAGGAATGCCAAAAACTGTATTTCACTATATCCAATAGATAATATATTGTCAACTTAATTATCTACATCCTCTAATCTAATATAATATAGATTATTTCATAATATTCTGGAGAAAATAAATCGTTTGTTATTACCAGAGTCAATGTAGCAAAGAAAACTGTATTCAACAGGAGTTTTTGCCTCCAATCCTACCCTGTCATGCAGTAACGCTGCCTCTTGGGTGGAAATGAGTATTATGGTACCAACCTCAATTTAAACTAGTGCTGGGTGGAACACTCAAGTAAGAATATGTAATGAAATATGGCATGAAAAGACTGCAAAACTGAAAAAAAGAAAATACAATCTTGAAGAATTGGAAGAACATAAACAATTTCCAAGGTTTTTTTTTTGGCTTAAAATCAGAAAGAAAATTGATAAAAGAGCATGGTAAATAAAATACAAACATGAAATAGGAAAAGAGACTGTTATCAGACTTAACGGGGAAAGGCCACTGATTAAGTTTAAAGAAGTGTGAAATCACACAAAGATTGCAAGGAACTTAAAATATAACGTCTTGTTTAAAACCTGTGGAAGTGAACAAATTAAAACATGGATGTTGTCAAAAACCTTATTGGTATTGCATGTCAGAGGAAACAGACCAATTAAGGACTAAATAATAAGGTAATTGAAAGACAATTTTGGAGGACAGAGAATGGGGAGCTAAAGTAACCATTACAAATATTCTTGAGAAATAAATAAAAATATTTGAAAATCTTTAACCAGTAAACAATTTTAAAGATCTCTTTCAAATTTTTTAATAATCTTTAGATAAATTGGATTGTAGCAAATATATGAACAATAATTTCTGTTATGGTAATTTTGAGATTCACTTGATAGCTGGAGTATATGAGCAACTTACAGAAATCTAACGAGACTGTGTAAAAAGAAGAGGTAATAGAGTTGGTGAGCACCCTTGTGCAGGATTTTCCACATGCAGACATTGTTCTATGTGCTTTGCACAAATTGTCATGTTTAATTTTTCAAAACAATTCTAATTTTTGAAATAATTGCATTAGTGAGTATTCTCCAGAGAACTAGAAGTATTGAGACAATTTATCTGTACATATATTCATAGACATCTTCGTATATGTACAAAATATACATACAATAAGAGACATTATATTAAAAATGACCTATGTGGCTATGAACACCGAGAATTCTCATAATCTGCCCTTTGTAATTTGGAGACCTAGGAAAGCTGGAGGTATAAATTGTAGTCTGTGTCTTAAGGCCTGAGAACCAATTGTTCCAGTGATGTTAGCCCCAGTCCAAGGGTAGGAGAAGACCATTATTTTAGCTCAAGCAATCAGACAGGGAGGGTGCAGCCACATTTCTCCATCAGTTTGTTCTACTCAGGCCCTCAACAGGTTGGACAGTACCTACCATGATGGAGAGGAACCTCTTCCAGAAACACTTTTACAATCACAGTAGTAAATAATATTTAATAAGGCATTGAGTGGCCAATGAAGTTGACACATATAATTAGCAAAAAAATCATAAATCTACACTGCAGATGAGGAAACTAAAAAACTCAAGTAAGAGCTACTCAGCTACCACATGGAGGAAACTTCAGTTTGCACTAGGCCTTTTCAACTCCATCATCTACTTTCTGAATCAAAGCACATACAAGAAACGTACAAGAGGGTTTGGATCTTTCTGGTATGTTTCGTGCATGTAGAAGAAAATTTGACATAGTAAATTTCCAATTCACATTTGTAGAATAAATAATTACTTATTGTGAAATTAGTGCCAGTAATTGTATTTTAAACAATTCATTTCATAATCAAAATTCTACTTCTTACCCCTTCTTTGTCTACCATACTGGCCCCAATACCCTTACCACCCCTTGTATGACTGTAACAACTGCCTATTATGAGAATAAAGGGAGAGCTTGAACTGCACATATCTCTTTATCTTAGGATATTTTATAAACTATCAATCTGTGACATGATATATGATTAGTAAATATGGCAACCTTTAAATTTTAAGAAAATATACGGTAAAAGATATGTTGCCATTGATTCCCCTGAAAATACTCCAGTTCACATTGTACAGACTGTCCTATTAGTATTCCACTTTCAGAAGCAGTTCTGGAAGTTCTCTTTTGTATCTCCTTAGTTTTGCTGTTGTGACTTCCTCAGAGTCCTGAATCAATTCAGAATCTTTACCTTTCAGAGTGATTTCGACTTCTGGGATGAGACCGAAGTCACACAGTGCCAGATCTGGTGTATAAGGTGGATGAGGACACATTAATATCTGTACAAGACTGCATTTTCCATGGATGACACTCTAGCATTCATACGATGTTTGGTTATATATTTCACAGGGCAGGACTTCCAGAACTGCTTCAAAAAGTGAGAAAAGTGATAGGAGCATCAAATTCAAAGTGAAGAAGAATCTTCTGAGGGGGATTAATGGCAATTTACCTTTTACTGAAATAAACTTTTAAAATTTAAATATTCACGTACTTAGAAGACACCGTAGAAATTAGGCAACAAAGAACAAAAAATGAGTCTTTTACCACTCAAGGCTTAAGAGGCATTGATATCAAGTGTAGTCAAAGGTGATAAGTAATATGGAAAAAATAAACAAGGATATAATAATCAGAATGAGGAGACTATAATAATATTTTTTCCTTCAACATTTTTTGTATAAATTTTAAATTCAAAGAAACCAAAAGTGAATACTCAAATATTTTCAGTTTTTAACTATTTTGAAGATTGTAGCTGTTGGTTTTATCTTTCTCTACAGATAAACATATGTATCATTTTCTTATAAATGTGTAAGTAATTTGCACATGTCATAACACATGAAACAATCAGTAGGTATCTACAAAAAATAATACAATCTTCTCCATAGTCAAAATGCTATTATCACTACTAGAGAAAAATGTCAGTAATTCTATATCATCATATATTATCAACTGTCTTAGCCATTTCCAAAAGTCAATATTTGCAAAACCCAGGAATGCTAGATCAGATTATCAGAATTTAGAGACAATTTTGCTGTAACAGAACAGAATTTCATTTTTAATTTTTTAGACATTTTTCCTTTAGTTATATGGTTGATCAACTACAATGATAAATCTTCAGATACAATTTTAAGTAAGTACAAGCTGTTAAATTTTGTGTCCCTATTATTTTAAATCTTATACCTTAAAATTGTCCTATGAATTTTCTTCATACCTTTCCACAAGTAATATAATTCTCTACTTTATCTGTGAAAATCCATACAAATAAGGGAAATAATGTCAGATTACACACAAAAGGTCTTAATATAGAGATAACTATTATGCATCCTAAAATTTTAAACATTTCTGCAATTCCTATTCTAAAATAATGATTTATATTATATTAAAAATGAATAATCAATAATTTGTCATCTGAAAAACATGTATATTTCAGAATCATCCTTCTGATTGAGGGCAATCTATTAAAAAAAAGGTGCAATGTTTTCCCAGAAAATCAGTTTTACTGTAAAGCTATTATTTTCTACATTTTTAATTAAAAGTGACATAACACTAAGTCTATTAGTATGTATATAATGGGACATTTTTCTCTCATGGGAAAAACATATAGTAACAAAATAGTTTGCTTTGGGCATAGATAGACATTTACCACCTTCTCAACTTCTCATTTACTAACTTCTCAACTTGAAACAGAATTGACAAGAATATAGACAGTACTACAGAAGTAAATATATTTTCCTGATTAAAGTAGATGAAATAAAGAAAAATAAATGTCTCTATATAATTTATACTTATTTGAATTTGATATTTATTTGAATGATTCATGTACTAAAATAATCCTGAAGATGTTTGAGAAACTTGTTCTCTAATTTTGTCACTCACATATTTTAAAAAAGGAATATAATCCTAATGTTTTTGGACTGCTTACATGGAGAATTCCTCAGTGTTTCCTAATGCTCTCCCTGTGAGGAACTTAATTCAAAAGATTGTAGGCAGCACTGATTCAAGTGTATGGCTTCTGCACAATATGTTGTTCCTTCTTTGGCATTGTCCATATTGTGGGTGTTTTTCCTCTTGTGGATGTTTATTTGAAGGATGAATAGGTCACTCTTAGCAGGAGAGCTTGTCATGTGACTGCCAGATACTGAAGACGGATGAGTCAGTTCCACACAGACTACATATTATGCATGCTGGATAAATCTATATTCATATTTGCATTTGACCTAAGCTTCAACTTTAAAAATAGATTTAACAGAAATTATACGGAAATTCAAAAATTGTTTTGCTAGGAAGCAAACAAGTTATGCAATGAAATTTTAGAAAAAGAATGTTCCCTCTGCTAGAAGGAGATCACATTAGCAGTGAAGTACTATATGTCAGTCTGAACTTAAGCCCAAATTCAAAAACATATTGTACACAAAACTTCTGAAATCTATTTATCTGCTGAATGATTGATAGCTATTGCTGCAGCTTGAAGACCTTAGGGTGATAGTGACTCCTCATCATTTGTCATTATAGAATAGTTTTTGAGTAGAAAGTTATGTTCTTTTCACAGCCTGTGGAAAATAGTCCAGGTTTCTGGGCTCTAGTTAAAGTGTAAGAACATGGGCTCAGTAACTGAGGAGCTGGTTACAACTCCTAACCTAGCCACTAAATTGATCATACATATGCAATTATAACTGCCTCAGTTTACTCATATATAAAACATGGGTAATAATGACACTTGCAACTTAGAGCAGCGATAAAGTGTGACTTACCTGCAATCTATCAAGGAAATTAGTACACAGTCCGGTACACCTTTAAGATGTATTACCTGTGTTTTCTTTGTAACTAAGTCTTTTTATATGTACTATTGAAGAATAAGTCTGTTGTGTGCACAGAATGATTCTCATAAAATTTTACTATGTATTAAAAGATTGGAAAATCATTTGGCCTGCCTCTTTCCCCAGTGTACACCAATTTGAAAAACAAGCCTCCTTTTAAGAGAGCCTTAATTGATTTTTCAGAAAGAAATCTGAAATTGACAGAGAGCAAGGAAGGAGTGATAAACCCTGTTTAATACCTGAATTCTTTTCCTTGTTGTGATAGGAGTTGATAGAGTAGGCAATGAGAATACATCAAGAGAAAATCGTGGTTATTTTTTTTGATTAGGGTTACATGCAAATGTCTTGCTTATTTCATCTTGGGTAATGAATTTAGCTTTTATTATAGCCCTCTTATACTATTTCTTTCATTTCCCCAACAATTTTACCTAACCTCACGTCATAAAGGGTGGCTGGGAGGGCTCTATAAGGATGCTTATGAAGAGTTTCAGAGGAGGTAAAATAGTGAGAAATGCTTACATAGAAAATACACTTTCACCATTAGCATGCATGTCACCTGCACAATGGGACTTATTAAATACTGCTTAATAACTACAGACTAAACCAATTTGTCACTCAGTCAATTAAATTGAATTTCATATTCCAGGAGACAGATTTATGTTAAGATCTATATGACAAGGGAGCTATCACTTGGTATTCAAAAGAAATGTTCTATGTGTGAACATAAATTCTTAAAGTATGCATTCTAAATGAATTTTTTTAACATTCCAAAATATCTAGGACAATGTTAGGCCTACATAGTGCTCTGGTTTTTAAAAAACAAAAGCTAATAATTTTTAAAATATATAAATAAGATTTAAAATATACTGAGGCTTTTCAATTTTTCCCATACTTAGTAATGCTAATTACCTGTTATATTCATGAATAGCAATGAGTGTTTTTAAATGAAAAGCAAATGATTCAAGTCATATTTGTGTCAGTTTCATTTTTGATTTCAAAGAGAATAAAGGAGATATTAAATTCAGTAGGTCTTAGCTATAAGACTAAGCAAAACACTAAGATGAAGAACACTTTTTAAACAAAGTTAATCTTTAATATAAAGGCAAAATAATTTTCTGCAAGAGTTTCACATACATACAGTTATAATTTCAGTTCTAGGATAATTGTCCTCTCATATGACATGAATTTATCAGGAGAGATAGTATTTTGGAATTCTACAAATTCTCCCACATAATACAATATTAAACCAAAATATTGATTGAAAAAAATGGCTGTAAAATTAAAGATAAAGTATGAGACAATGGAACAAATCACCAATATTCCTAATACCTTTGTACTAAATGTGATCGTAAAGTAAGACGAGGAGCCTGAGGTTTAGCTCAGTGGCGCCAGTGTCTGCCTGGCAAGCACAAGGTCCTGAGTTAGATCCCTGGTTCTGTAAAAAAAAAAAAAAAAAAAAGTATGATGAATAATTTTTTAAATTAATAAAGTTAAAGACATATTGGTATTAACGCCCCCTTTAAAAAGCTCTTTTGAACACACCAAAACATTACTACCACCTTGCGAAACTGTTCTATATGTCTATTCTTTTGTATCTTTAGTTGCACTGTTGTGGCTACTTCGATGTCCTGACCATTTCAAAATGTTTACCTTTCATGTCCTTTTTTACTTTGGGGAAGAGCCAGAAGTTACAGGCTGCCAGATCTGCTGAATAAAGTGGATGACGACGTAATGTTTTTATTAGCAGTCACCATATTTTTTTAATCACACCTCATAAAGACATTCAAGAAAAACTTTCAGAATTGATTCAGAAAGTGGCAAGAACAATCGGATAAGTGTGTTCCAAGTGAGAGGAAATATTTTGAGTGGGGTGAATGTCAGTGTGTGCCAATGTGTCTTTTATTGTAATAATATTTTTGTTTAAATATTCACCATATATGTTGATCACACCTCTGATTCTCTTCCAGGCAGAGACCTACACTGTGATCAGTTTCTTAGGGGGGGAATAAATTAAGACTGGAAACTATTCGGTGTTCAATAGCACTGGTTGAATAAAGAAAGTATGATTTATGTTATGGAGAATCATGCCGTTATAATACGAAACACAGAATAGCATTCTAGGCTATCAAATCTTTCAGATAAAAAATTACATGCAAAAGCAAGACAAAACATATATACACAGTTTTGCAAATTTGATAAGTGTTTAAAATGTATTTATATTTTCTTAATTTTAAAAAATGAAAGTCTAAATCATAAAATGAAAGATATTTTACATATATTGGGAGGGGAACAGGATGGTGGAGTTTGCAACAATCTCCAGCTTTATTTTCCTTAGATCCTAGTTTTCACATTTCATACTAGAACCATGTAAATATTTTATATGACTGTACAACAAATTTAAATCAACATAAAAGACATAAAAGCAAATGTGCTTAAAATTTCATTTAGTTTATGTCATAAATAGAAAGATATCACCACAAGTGAAAAAATACTTAATTGACTGTAAAACTTAGTAGGAATATATAAGATAATTTAAAAACTGCAGAAAACTCTAGAGCTATATTCAGGAAGTACATTTTAGGAAATTATATTGGTATCTTTATTTGGAAACTGTAATACATATGTTACTCAAAATCTAAGTAATTATAAAAAGTCATTAAGAATCTAGATTTTTCAGGAAAGAAAAAATGAGTGAATATAATATTTTAAAACAGTTAAAATGCTAAAACTTTGCATTTGAATTGTGAATAAAAGTATGAATTTGGATGTACTCCTCTTTAAATTTTCTCATTCCAACCACAGAAAAAATCAGGAAAGAGGGAACAAATTCATAGCTATCAAGCAAACAAAA
Source organism: Heterocephalus glaber (assembly GCF_000247695.1). Next base: position 13,088,970 of record NW_004624753.1, on the reverse strand, counting down.
CAAATACAGTGTGGCATATATTTAGTAGAAACCATACTTTGAATTTTAATCTTCCCAGGCCAGTGATATGCTGGACAATACTGATGATGCTAGGCAGTTCCATGATTATAGGCAAGGTAGAATTCCTACTCAACATTTTTATTTTACAATATTTTAATTTTCAGTAGATTTATCATGGCATAATCCCATAAATAAGTCATTTGTATTTAGATGATGCTACAGAACAAGCTCATTTTCCTGAGAATTGGTAAATAAAGGAAAAGAGTCAATCATTTCTTCTGCCTTCCCTGTATGAATGAGGCATGAAGGGTCCTGTTACCATTGTGTTTCATTTCTATAGATTTGTATATGATGGAAGTTTTCTATATCAAAACAAACAAACAAACATATAATAATTAGTTAATCTGAAATTTTAGGTCTTCTTCAAGTGACACTTATTTCCTGTTTTCTTGGTCTTCACACGTGTTTCCATTGCAACATTTAACTGAGACTAAAATTTGTTCAAGAAAATCCATCTAGCTTGATATGTGATTGAGCTAATCAAGTTTAAGAAGCAGAATTAGGACTTCATTGTTATTATTCTGTCTACTGTTCCACTTAGATAAAAATCTTTATAAGGACCAAAACCACATCTTTATAAAAGTAATATCAAGGCTTACTGTAGCATCTGCAACTTCTAACTATCCGGTGTTTTGATGAAATAGAGAAAATGGATCAACAAATATACACAATTATTTTCAAATGGACATCTTGATTAGTTTATTTGATACCATTTTTGTTATTACTACATTAGATCGCCCTAATTTGTGCAGTCACTCAAATATATTTGTATCTTTCAAAAGACTTAAATCATATCATTAACAACTCATTGTTTTTAAAAAACAACAGCTTATTTAAGAGAAATAATTTAACAATCTTGGCATGTATGTTGTTCAGTACTTAGTCTTCCTTAGACAAACTGAACAGTCCTCAGGCTGCCTTATTTCCACCTGAATCCAGAAACTAATAAAAAACTTTAAATAATTGATGACAATGATAACAGACAATAACTCAAGAATTCATTTAAAAATGAGTAGTTAAAATATGTAGGAAGCTCTCGCGAGAAAAGATGAATATATTTTTATTTCAAAATGATATAAGTTGATTGTAATTATGAGATTACTGAACTCTAATAAAATAAAGTATTATGTTTGAATAAAATATATATTATATAATTGGGAGGAGGTAAGTCATATTCAGTCATGAAAATGGGCATGGGTCCATGTGTCTATTGTACAGAGCAGATGGAAAAGAACTCTAATGAGTTGAAATGAGGAAAGTTCCTACTTGACAGAGATAGCCCCTGAATTCAAATGAAGGCATCATATCTAAAACACATACTATGGGCCAGGGATTTAGCTCAATGGTGCCGCTGCCTGCTTCGCAAGTGCAAGGTCCCAAGTTCAATCCCCAGTATCAAAAAATATAATAAATAAAACACAATACACAAAATAAGTCAAGAAACTAAAACAGAGAGGAAAATAGAAGATTGCTTGATAACCTAACATAGGATTTTAGATCTCATCAAAAAATAATTTTTATTACAATACACAAATCAATATTGCTCTTGAAAGAATATAATTTGATGTATTGATACGTTTGAAGAATAAATCACTTCTGAGTACACTGCCAGTAATGACAATTTTGGAACTGTCTTTGCAAACCTCATCAAAGCTTTTATGTATGATGTATTTATGCCAGTGTAGCCAGCATGGTTTGATGTGGAGACATTGGAGCTATAGCTTTGGGTTCTAAATTCACCTTTATGCTTAAAAACTGATAACACCTTAGTAATGTATGTCTTATTTTCCACATTTGTAAATTGCATTTATTTCTAAAGCTTACTTCATAAAATAGTCATTATTATTATTTCTTTTACATCAGTTGTGTCCATCACTTTCTACCATTCATGTTTCATTCAGGCCACATCAAACAAAAAAAAGCTTTTAATATTTTACTTACACAAAATATTTCCTCCTATAAATATTTATCAATCATGATTGCAAAATAAATAAATATATATATATATTCTAATATCTCTTCTGGAAATATTTTTTAAATTTGGAAAGAGCAAAAATATTGGTAAAAATTAAAAGGGATTAGCTGTTCAAAATTCCTGCCATTAAAAAAACCCTCTATTTTAAGGAAGTGTTACTTTATGAAATGCTAATTATTCAATGCTTCTTTTGTATGCTTGTCAGGAAGTGTTCAATTCGGATATTAGTATCCTTACTTTGCAAATATAAAACAGGCTTTGAAAGGCAAAGTAATTGGCCTCAAGTCAGATAGTTTAGTAAGTAGCAATGAGGACAAAATACAGGCTTCATACTTGGCAGTTGACAGTTGTCAGAATCCTTGCCCATTCATTTGCCTACAACATACCACAGAGTCAAGAAAAAAGAATCCAGAGTCCTAAGAAAAAAGAATCCAGAGTCCTAAGAAAAGGTGCAGCATTATAAAACTGTAAAGCCATGTATACAGCAATATTAATTTAGGAAATCCCTATGGATAGGATGGTGTCACAATAAAATTCGCGTGTCAAGGGATAATCCTGAGTGACTAGATTTGGAAACAGGTTTAGATGGTAGATATTTAACGCACATGAGGTCATGAGTCTGTGGCCCTGATTCTGTAAGATTAGTGTCCATATAACAGGAAACACCATACCAAGGAGCCATCTCACTCCCACAAACCCTCCCTCATCGCCATCATCTGAGGCTACAGAAAATTATTGTTTGCATCTCTAGAGAGCCCTCACCAGAAGCCAGGCACTACCAGATTTTTGAACCAGGACTTCCAGTCTCAAACTGTGAGAAAGTACATTTCTGATGTTTAAACCACCTAATCAATCTTATTTGATCATGGGAAATTGATCTGATCAGTACAAAGCTTAACATTCATTCACAGAAGCATCAAATAGATTTGTATAAAATATGATGAAAAATACTTGAAAATTTCAGACAAAATGCTTTCACTTTTTCTTACTTTATACTAATGTTTTCTTTTACCCACTCAATTTTCATATCCTTTCTTAAATTCTAGTGGCCTTTTTTCTTAATTCCTGGGTAAAATTTAACAAAGGACATTCCACAAGTTCAGGATTAGCCATTTTCCCAGCCTTGGATATCTAGTAACTGTAAAAACTAGATTCAACTTAAATTTCAGTTTCTTAGAAAATCTTTCTGTGTTTATTATTTGGATGTAGTGTCTGGTGATAATAGACAGGCTATGATTTTCACTTTCTCCTGAACTAGAATTCAAATGAAGTATATGCTAAACACAGCTGTTGCTGTGTGTAATGACATTCAGTATGTGGATGCTGCATCCAGATTCCATTTTAAGGCAGCCATCTGTCCTTTAGCTGGCAAAATAATGGAAGATTTATACCTTAATAAAACCACACACATAAGTGCAACCCACATACCTTCATGTGCCCTCTATGCAGTTTCACATTCATTAGCGAATTTTCCTTAGGCTTTTTCTAGCTTTAAAACTGTTTGGTGTGAGAAGCTGGACCTGTTAAGCCTGAACCCAGGGATGGATATAACATACTTTGGACTCATTATGGTTTTTAGTGAATACGCACAGCCTGACATGAATGTCATAAAATTTAAAAGATTAGGAAACTTTCTTTCTGTGTTTTCAAAGTCTATCACACTCATGTTTGTTCAGCACTGCAGAGTTTATAAAACCTTTCCCCTTTTTATTTAATTTTGTATCCAGAACAACCTGCAGAGTTACTCAAGGTCACACAATCCATAAGCAAAGAAGCCAGGACTCAAAATATTCTTTCTTCAAAATCCTTGCCCTTTTCATCAACCTTCATAGTTACTTTTTTAGCTATGTACTGAATTACTTTATATTATAGCATATACCATAATAGTGTATTATAGTGTACATTGTATTACATTAATAGTAATAATACTTTTGTGCTCTTATCTGTTAGGCATTTTACTTATTGCTTTAACTAAATCATTTCATTTGATCTTTCAAATCATGATAATATAGATACTATTTCTTGGAAACATGTTATCTAATTCAAAAAGTTAGAAAAAATGTCTATATTCAAGTGTATTCCCACATTCTTCAAGTAAAAATAAGTAGAAATATTTTCTCTTCTTTTAATGATAGGGTTATTAATACCTTCTTGGCTTCCAAACATTTACTACTTATTTTTCTTTGTTGAATTCAGTTAGGTTTTTCACCATATTTTTAAGATTTCATAAAGTTAGAAGTCCTACGTGTAGGCTAATTAATTTGCTCTTATTTATTATTAAATGACTCTGTCCTCTTTATTCAATTAATATTTAACTTTTATTTTTGATTTTCATAATTATGAAGCTTCAAGGTATAAATTATACAATATTTCTGTCTTCTATATAATAATACATTTCAATTATTTAACTAATCATTAAAGAAATAGCTATTATGGGTCTTTCACATGCTAGACCTCGGAATTAAAGCAGAAGAAATACAGATGCAGAAACTTGCATTTACGAAATGTGTACTTGAGTGGAAGCCTGTTGTCATTGTTGAAAAGCTGGCATCTTTCTCTTAGTGGTCTGTAAGCTGATTTAGAGCATTTATATATGGGTGTACGCTGCCACTCTAGAATTCAAACTGTGACCTGTAGATTACTAGCTTTAGCATCATTTTCTTAGAGATGCCAAACAATATGGCCCACAGTTGAAATATTCAATGAGAACCCACCTTTAGACCAGCATCCCCAAGTCTAATTGAGTTCACTAGGAAATTTAAGAAGTGGTAATTTATCAATATGAAATACAAATTATTTTCTTCTGTGATATTTTTTTTCCTCTGAGTGTTCTTGAAACCACTAAGTGATATGAAAAAACATTCCACATTGTATCTTCATCTTGACCGAAACTCATGTCATGGAAGTCTCTCAAGATTGCAAAAAAAACTAGCAACCAACTGATGAAGTAGTGATCAAATATCATTACAATATATATCCTAAAAATGAATTTATGTGATTGAAACATACAATCAAATGGGGAACAGTATGGTTTGTTCCCATAATGTCCTTATGTGTAACTCTGTGGACTGAAATATAATGATTGATGAAGCTATCAAAAGTAAAATTTCTTAGACTTAAAAATGAGGATAAGGCCCAAAGGGGAAAGGGAAATGGAAGGGGTAGTGGAAGGGAAAGGAATAAATATGAAAAAAGGAAAAAAACAGAAACAAAGTTTTTGTAAATAGGGAAGGGTGGAGGGGTTGAAGAGAAGGCAGGGGAATAGAGAAAAATTATAGATATACAATGTATGTACCTGTCTACTTGTATTTCTTGACAGTGTTAAAAATGGACCAAGTGTTTCAAAACTAATATATCCCTATTTCTATAGAAATTGACACATATCTCAGAAAAATATATTCATTATGTGTCTCACTTTTCACATTCTACATACCCAGAAAACAAAAATTGCACATTGCACTAAGAGCATTGCATCTATATATTTTTAGAACAGAAAACTACACATCTTTCTCTGTATGCTGTATGGAAACTGAAAATTATTGGCAAATGTAATGCATTAAATCTGCTTAATAATAAAGTAGTAAGATAGACAACCGATTCTTGGAAAGTCAAGCTAGCAAATTTATCTTCTTAAAAGTAGAAATATAAACTTAATTGTACACTTTTCACATGCTATTTTATCTATTTAAAAAATTACATTATAAAAATGATCAATTCTTGAATTTCATTTTCTTTCCTTAGTACATTTTTTTCCTGCCAAGTTTAAATTGCTTTGTGCAATCAATTTCCTAAAAATGAAAAAATATTTGCAACAAAATATATCAATAATATATAACTTATATGACTCTCCATCCACTTCCAGTTACCATTTTACATATTAATTAATCATGTTTAAATCATCGCTTCTCAAAATATTTATAATATTTTCCTTCAGCATAATTATGAAAATCTTTAAGTGTATAACAATTTCAAACTTTATTAAAGAACAAATTTAAGCTTAAGAGAACATGATAAAATATTAATGAGAGTCCCATATATTATTTACCCACTGTACAACTTAACTTTCCTTAATTCTGACATATAATCACAGTATAGTAATCAAATCTAATAAACTTTCATTGAAACAATTTTATTAATTAAACTACAGATAGTTTTCAGATTTTCCCACTTATGTGTTTTCTATTTGTGCATTTTGGAGCAAATGTAGAATGTCATATTACACGGAGTTGTTACATACTCATTGTCTTCTCTGATCTGTGACATTTTTTCATCTTTCATTGCTTTTAGTGAGCTGAGTTTTGTTTTGACATATACTATTGTTGCACAATCCAAGAGACAGAAGAGACCATCAATTGGAAACTGGAGGAATTGTTTAGGTTTTAGGTGAACACCATTTGGTCAAAGGGATTGGTCTTTCTAGTGATTTAGCAAGCAAGTTTACATGTAATAGGACAAGGGCAGACAGTTTTGTATTTTTGCCTTGAAAGACAACAGAACCTTGTGAATCTTGACATAAACTTTGTTCACAGACATAGTTTCCAATTTTATCTGTCCCAGAACAAGAAGTTATAGCTACAGAGGAAGAAAGGGGGGGTGTAGGGGAGGGTTGTCCAAGGCTGGGAAAAATTTATTTTCCTTTAAGTCCTGCTTCACTGTAAGTTGTTTCATTAATATCCTTCAATTCTGTTGTTTTTGCTGATGTACTCTCAGTTTCAATTTTGAGTATGAATTGAGAAGAAGAAGAGCTTTGCTTTAGAGAATACATGGTATATTCACATATTTCTACAATAATGTTGACTTTGATCTGCTGGCTAAGGCAATATCACTTATATTTCTCCTTATGTTGTAAAATAACTCTTTCTTTCTTTTCTTAATTTTCTATATTTTACTAAAAGTAAATGCAGCTCACACTCAAGGTGAGAGAAATATCAAAATCTTTGTGAACATGTTAAAACCATCATAGCAACTAATGAATCATTTCAGGGAGACTCCTTCGTGGTTTCCTAATATCCTAATATCCTAATATCCTTCCTAAAGTTTCTTCCACTGATTTTAATGTTCTTCACTGCATCTTGCATGCAGCAACAATCATGAGATGTTCTCTTGGTGATTTTTCTGTTCTTAGAATCATTGGTATTAGAACTTTTCTGTAGAAAACTTTGTGCCCCACAATATTAATGGTTTATTGAATTATTTACAGAAGGGACTCAAGGATAATTTTATTCTTTGAGTTAAAAGACACTCATTCTTTATTCTATGGCTCACAGTTTTATTTTTTTTTAAAAAATAACTTTATTATCAAACACACATACAGAAATTAAAACCATTCAAAGAAGAACAATCCAAGGGAAAAAAAACTACAATAATATTCAAATAGAGTAGAACTCAACCAAAACAAAACAGAAAAGCACTTAAACATTTTTCCATATAACTTAAAAAAAAATCTCAAGTACCAACAAGACACCAGAGGATATGATTTGTGTGAGAAAGATCCCCAAAACCAACACTGAACGAACAGTGGTCTGGAAAAAAATCTCCAGTTAGCTAGCATACTCCACATAACTCAAACTTCTCCCTAATTTAAATTTCGATGCAGTCATATGACACGCGATGGAAACACAATCCTAGAAATATGTTATTAGGCCATTTCATCCGTGTGTATCCTTAATTACACTTTCAGTTTTTCACACAAGAGATACTACTTGGTATTTACACATGTGTGTCCTATCTATTTTACTTAAGAGGATGGCCTCAATATGCATCCATTTAGCTATAAATGTCTCTAGTTTCTCGTTCTTTATGGCTGAGTACTATTCCATTTTATTAAAAAAAAAATCTTCTTTATCCAAGTTTCCAATTGATGGGCATTTGGGTTGTTTCCAACTTTTAGTTATTACAAACTGTTCCCCTATAAACACGGGTGCACATATATTACTGTGGTATGATTCTTTTAATTCTTTTGGGAAGATACCCAGCAGGGGGTTAGCTGGGTCAAATGGGACCTCTAATCCTAGTTCTTTGAGGTATCTCCATACTGATTTCCACAGTGGTTGCACCAGTCTGCACTCCCACCAACAATGGAGAAGGGTTCCTTTCTCCCCACAACCCTGCCAGCATTTGTTATCGGATGATTTCTTTATAACAGCCATTCTTTCTGGGTGAGGTGAAATCTCAGTGTTGTTTTCATCTGCATCTCTCGAATGACCAGTGATGTTGAACATTTTTTCTTATATATATTTGCTGATTTTACTTCTTTGTCTGAAAAATGTCTGTTAATTTCAGATGCCCATTTTTGAATTGGGTCTTTGTATTTGGGGGTCTGACTTTTTTCAGTTCTTTATATATTCTAGATAGTAGTCCTTTGTCTAAGGTACAGACACTTTTTCTAAGGTACAGAAAATTTTTTCCCACATTGTAGGTTGTCTCTTAGCTCTGTTGGTGGTTTCTCTTGCAGTGCAGAAGCTTTTTAATAAGATGAGATCTCAGTTGTTGATTCTTTGTGCAAGTTCCTGTGCCACTGAGGTTTTGTTCATAGTCTTTTCCTATACCAATGTCTTCAAGAGTTCTGCCTAACTTATTTTCCAGGAAATTTAATGTTTCTGTCTTGATATTTAAATCTTTAATCCACTTCAATCTTAGTTTAGTGCATGGTGATAGGTATGGGTCTAGTTTTAATCTTTTGCAGATTGAAATCCAGTTTTTCCAACACCATTTATTAAATAGGCTATCTTTTCTCCAATGAGGCTGGTTGGCTCCTTTGTCAAAGATGAGGTGGCTCAGCATATCTGTAGTTTTAGACAGTTGACATCTATATGATCATTTCTTTTTTCTCTTTCTTCTACTACACTTCCTCCTTCATCTACTACTCCTTATCATTGTTTGTATTTCCATACTTCCTATATTCCAACATGGAAAGTATCCCAGTGACATTTTTTATTTTCCCTTCACAGTTCTGGCACCAGCAGCTTCTCCAAGCCCTGCTTCTTTTAATTGGAGAATTTTACTTAGAAATTAAGTATGAGTGCTTTGCTACCGAGAAGTTACTTCAAGAATCTCTTAGTGTATAGTGCTAGACAATGCAAATAGTCACACGAAGTCACAATTACATACATGTATCTATTTCCGTGTCCTGTCATCTGTGTAGATACTGTGTTCACATGATATCTCCAGTTTCTATCCAAAACCACATGTATTCATTCTCTTATTTACAACTTCTTTCTGAAGTAAAACATCTGGTTTATTTTATATTATTTATTTCCTTGATAACAATATATAGATCTAGTAGTTTCAGAATCACTAACGCCTATGCTTTAGGTTTGTTTAAAACTAAGGAACAGTGTTTATATACATTTATTTTTGTCTTGCAGTTTTAGTCAAAATACGATTTTATGAGTTAAGGCATTTTTTTCCATATTCGCTAATTGCAGTTATTTCATACGTTAGCAATACAGTTATATATTAGTTGCTGGGTGCATTCACATTGGATCTCCCTTTTCCTGTCAATCCAGATGAGTTTTCAAAAAATTGTGTACAGTAAAATATAGTTTTGTAGGTCTGGCATATGCCTGGATCCAGGTAGCTAGCACAATACCATATATTATAGACTAATTTCACCGTCTCCCAAATACCTGTGTACTGCTATGCTATAGTCAACTCTTCCTCCCACACCCGATTCCTGACAGTTATTCATGTTAATGTGTCCCTATAGTTTGCTTTTATTATTGAAACATCATATACTTGAAATCAGACAATTGAGCCTTGTTCCTTTCACAGTAAAATGCTTTGAAAATGTATCTATGGGGTGAAAATCCATAGTTAATACTCTTTTATAGCTGAGTAAAATTCAATTGTATGAATGTATGTAAGTATGTTTATCCTTCCTCTGTCAAAAGACATTTGGATTGTTTCCCACTTTTTTCTTCAAGTATGAATAAAACTCTTAGAAACTTTGCAGACAGACTTGGAGTGAAAATAAGTTTTCAATTTGCCAGGGTAAATACATTGGGTTGGAATTACTAAGTCTCATGTGAACTCTATCTTTAATAAAATAAAGCTCTATCTTTTAATAAAACTCTATCTTTAATTTAATAAAAACAGCCAAACTATATTCCAAAGTACCCATACCATTTTTGATTCTTTGAAGCAATATTTGCTGCAGCATCTTCTCAGAATCTTTGAAAGTTCTTATTTTCATGTTGTTTGTTCTGTTCTGAGGCATTATTATATAGGCACAATGACTATCATTTGGCTTAATTTACATTTTTCTAAAGGTTGAAGTTCATCTATTCACATGTTTATTTAGCATTTTTATATATTGTTTCATGAAGATTCTTGCAAATATTTTTGTTTGTTTGTTTTTTTGGGTTATTTTGGTTTTTTTGGTACCAGGGATCGAACTGGGGTCCTTGCGCTTGCAGGGCAGGCAGCGGAAACACTGAGCTAAATCCCTGGCCCTCTTGCAAATATTTTTGTAGGAATAGTTTAATAAAAGCAAGCTTTAATGATTCTTTACATATTATAGATAAAATTCCTTCCTCAAATATAAGGAAGTTAAATACTTCATTCAGGTTTTGGCATGTCTTTTTATTCTCCTAAAATGTTTATAGATCGTTATTAACCTATACGATTTCTGATTTATCATTTTTCTCTTTATGATTCTTCTTTTGCTTTCATATCTAAAATGTTTCTGCTGAGATTAAGCTTCTGGGAATTTTTCCTCTATTGTCTTTTACAAGTTTATTTTTGGTCTCTGATCCATTTGGAATTAATTTTATATTAAATATGATATATATACTAAAGTTTTTATTGGTTGTTACTGTTCTTCTTTGAATTAATTTTTCAACTTACTCCATATTTGATTTCATTCATGTCAAATTTCTCAACTCTCATGATCTTTCTATTTATGTACGTATCTGTCCTTTTGCTAGTACTAAACTGTCTTGATTATATAACTTTCTAGTCATTTTTGAAATCAGATAACACAGAATCTCTAATTTTGTATAAATTTTTCAAATACAGTTTTGGCTCTGCATCAAATGTACATTTTTATATTCTCTTTTATATTTACAAATTATATTCTGGGGTGTTGTGAATTATATCAGCAAATTGAGAAGAACTGACATAATCATTATATCCTCTAATCTATGGAGCAAGGTACAGGATTTATTTATTTGTTGTCTGCTTTTATTTATTAGCTTTTCATAGGTTACAGAAAACTATTAAATAAAACTTCATTTTGATGTTACTCTTAATGTTCTTTAGTTTCAGATTTTGATTATTTATTGCTGATGTATGAATGTGATAGATATTTATATTGATCTTTAAAAATATGTGTATTATTTTTTTCTTGTCTTACTACTTTTTCTAGGACATCTAGTATAATGCTAATAGAAGTACCTAGAAGGAACAATTTTTTTTGTGTTACACAGGTTGAAGAACTGTAATTATGTCTGTGATATCTGCTATTGTTTTTTTCAGTATTAAACATTGAACCCTAGGTCTTCACACTGAGTTAAAGCCCCAGCTTTTTAAAATTTCAATTAATTAATTTTTAAATTTTGATACAGGTTCTTGCTAAGTGGCTAAACTGTCCCAGTTAGGCTCTAACTTGGCAATCCTCCTATCTAAGGCTCTCAGAGTGCTGGGAATTCAGGCACTGTGTATGTTCAGCTTGCTGTGAGATTTTAAAGATACTTTTTACTAACTTAAGGAAATTATTTTTTACTTCATGGATAGTATTTACAATGAATGTGTGCTGAGTTTTATGAATAATATTTACAGTGAATTGGTCCTGAGTTTTGTCAAATATTTTCTGCATCTCTTGAGATGTTCCTGTAGTTATTTCCTTATCTAATAACATGATGAATAAAAAATGATTTCTTAATACTAAACAAATCTTGCGTTACTGGGACAAACCCACTTGGTCACTACTCACTTTTTAAAATACAGTTTTGTACTTGGGTTTTCTCAAATTTTGTTTATTATTTTGTGTGTTATAATTGTTGATGTGTAGTAGTTTTTTTTTGTTTTTTAAATGTCTTTTCCTGATTTTAGTAAGGTAATAATCCTTGTTTGGTTTAGAGAAATGGGAAATACTTCATCATCTATCTTCTAGAAGATATTGAATAGAATCAATTTTTTTTATTATATGATTGGTAGAATTCACCAGCTAAATCATCTAGGTTTGACTTTTTGTTCAATAGGTTTTTAATAATTATTAAATTAATTATTTCACTTAATTTAATATACACAGGATTATTTTGGTTATTTCTTCTTAAATTTCAATTTTTTCTTAGTTTCACTTTGTTTGATTCTTGAACTTATCTTTTTCTTCTTTTTGTATTAGATTTAAATGGTGCTACTTTGTTTGCTTTCCTAAAGAGGTAGCTTATATTATTCATTTTAGATCTCTTTTCTAATACATGCATTTAGTAATATGGTTTTCCCCCTAACTACTCCTTTAGATGTACGCCACATATTGTATTAAATTATATTTGCATTTAAATTATTTTGTGAATTCTCAAGAGACTTCTTTGACTCATGTCTTGGTTAGGTGTATATTGTTTAATCACAAATCACTTTTTTATCTCTATTGATATACAGTTTAATTTCACTATGGTTTGAAGTCATAATTTGTTGAGTTTTTCTTATTTTGAATTTGTTAGGGCTTTAAGAGAAAGAATACTGTCTTTGCCGAGTTGTCTGTAAGACTTTGATGAACTTGTTTTCTGCTCTTTGATGTGTGAAGTGTTTTATAAATATCAATTATGTAATGTTGTTGATGGTGTTTTAATGTTATCATAGCTTTAGTAATTTTCTGTATGCTTCTTCTAGATGTGTTACATTTTCTACCAATAAATACTCTCTCCACTTTGCTTTTCATTTCTTTCTATTCTTCCTTCATACTTTTAGAAGCACTATTAAAAGTTTTAGGTTATTACAGGTGATTGGAAAATTTACCTCTTTATCATGAACCAACATTGCTTTTTACTCTTTATAATACCTGTTCATATTTGGGTTTTTTCTGTAATATTAATTTAGATAGTCTAATTTTCTTGGTTATTTTGCATTATATAATTTTTCTAATCCTTTTACATTTTCATACATTTGTGTATTTGTACTTAATATGGTATCATTGCAGAGAACACATTTGTGTCTTGGATTTTTAAATTTCTTTGGTAATGTGTTTATTTTAATAATGTGTTTAGAACACTTATAGTTAAGGGACATTTTAATAGAGATGGGTTAAATCTACAAAGTTAGAAGCTATTTTTAGGCTTTCGTCTTACATGTTGTTACATTTTTCTTCTTATTTCTTTTCATAGATTAAGTGACCATTTTGGAAAAAAAAACTGTGGCTCAGTTTTTGGCACTTGTTCTTACAACATAGAAGACATGTATTGCTTACAATATATATTTTACTAAGCATTTAGCTAGGTCTGTGTTTGTATTATTTTATTGTACTCTTTATGCCTAACGTAAGGACCATATTCTAATGTATCCCAAATCACCACTTCCTATTTTTATGTGACCTTTTTCATGTATTTAATTATATGTATTCTATTAAAGTAGTAGGCATCATTGCTGTTTTTGCTCCATTTTTATTTAAGAAAATTTGAGACTTACACCCAGAGTTTCTAAAACTATATTTTTGCCAGACACAGGACACAAGTTTCTGTGTGTATATGTTGTGTGTGTGTTCGTTCAGCACTTTAAAAAGCCCTCTCCATTATTTTTTTTGCTTCTTGGTTCTTTGAAAAATTTTCTGTGCATTTTTTTACCATGTTCTCTAGGTAATATATCATTTTGGTTCTCATGGGAGATTAAAATTGCCATTGTGTTTTGGCAATATGAATAGGATAAACTCATGTGTTTGTTGTTTATTTTGTTTTGCTTTTTGGTGTTTGCTATTTATTCTGTTTGGGGTTATGAGATTCTTAAATAATGCAGTTTGGTGCCTAACACTGATTTTGCAAAATTGTCCTATTGTAAAAATTTTCAATTCTATCTATCTTTCTCCTTTTGGGGATTCTACAATGCATTTTAAAAATTACATATTGTCTTATAATTTTTGTTCTTTTTTTTTTTTTTTGGTACCGGAGATCGAACTCGGGTCCTTGAGCTTGCACAGCAGGCGACGAAACCACTGAGCTAAATCCCCGGCCCTTTTGTTCTTTTTCTTATATTCCTTCTCTTTTTTAGTTTTATTTAAAGCAATCTTTGTTAAGCTATCTTCATGTTCACATTCTCTTCCCTGGGTTGTGATGAATCTACAAATGAGCTATTCCAAGCCATTGTTCATCTCTGTACCTGTGTTTTGACTTCTTAAATTTTCATGTAATTCTTTCTTATAGTCACCACATTGCTGAAACTATCACTTTGATCTTTCATGTTTTCTAAGTGTTCCATTAGAATCTTTAATGAAGAAATTCAAGTTACCTTATATTTTTCCCTGATTCTTCCAATGTCTCTAATGAATTCTATGATTTTTTTTCACTCTTCTGGGAAATATTTCTTGCCTCTTCATACATTTCCTAGTACTCATTTGACAATCTGATGTCTCCTGTGGCATATTAGAATCTGAGGATTTTACATTAAAATTTGTGCTAAAATTTCAGTAGTTGAACTAGTTTTGAAATTTTTCTTTTTTCTCTTTTGTACCTATGCTTTTTTCTGGATAGACCATATTTTAAGATATAAAATCTCAAAAAAAAATCTCAGTTTAATTATATATAATGAGATGTATTTTATTCCAAACTAAAACAAATAAATCTAAAATTCTGGTTTTGTGTGTGACGTATAAAAAATATCCATGCAAATTTGTAAAATGTGCTTCTGGTTGATATATTTAGTGTGTGTGTATTTTTTTCATAAAATGGTTATTGAATTTTCTGCTTATCCTGAGATATTGGAAATACTCATATTATTATAATATTACCATACTCTAATAAAATAAAACCACTAAGATTTGTTATGTTTTATAGTGTCATACTTGTGTATAGTTGATGATTTGGCTACTTGTAATGTGTGTTCTACAAAACTTGTTCTATACAAAGTAAGAAAATATTTTAAAATAATTTGTTAATCTTTTTTATGTACTTAAATTAGGAAATATTTTATTTTATTTAGCTGTCCTCGGTAATGGTCTATATTGATTATACCCTTTCTTTAAATAAAATCTTTGTTGATGTTTTTTGAAAACATAAAACAACCTTTGGAAAACATATTTGACTGTATAATTGGATATGAAAATTATTTGCCTGAGTTTATTATTATTCTTTTAAAAATTATCTTTAATAACTACTGATGAAAGTCTTCTAGGAGTGCTGTTGTACATTGAGAAAAAATTTAAAACATAGTCTTCAGGGACAGACTATCCAGAGACATAATACATTAGCATACTTCACATTATAATTTTTCTAGTTAAATACTGGTGACTAGTACCACCAAATCTGAATCTAGGTCAAAGCTTAACTGCTGTTGCATGTCAAAGTCAAGAAAGAAAATAATTGCATTAATGTTTATTTAGATTTCTCAAATGTTACATTTCTTTAGTAATTAATATGTTGTCCAAATGGAGCACTGGAAAGTAGAAAGGAAATTAAAAATGGCTTTATATTCCTCTTCCTTATTGACAACCCCCATAATTTAAATGCTATGACCTATATTTTAGGTTACTTTCTTTTTAAAAAGGCTTAATATTGTTTTTATTTTTTCATTGAGTACGCAACAGTTTAGAATGATTGGCAGATATGGCAATGCAAATGAAAACAGTGAACAATTCACAGAATGTTTCTTTGCAAAGTGTTTTGGAACAATAGCTCGCAGCTAAATTTGGAACAGTTTGAAGTTGTTTTCAATTCCTTCACTTTCCTGGATGCATTTAAATGATAAAACCACCATCATCATCATCATCATCATAATTAATAATTACAGTATATTTTATGGACTATGAAATTTTTACAAAAATCATTAGCAACAAACAATGCACTTTGATTAATAAAATGCCATTCCACTTAGAAGGAAGGGATAGTTAAAGAAGTAGTTTCTATAGAATCTCCCTCATTTTGTCACATAGAAAGGCTCTACATCTTTTTAGCATGATGGGTAAAACATGTTTTCCACATGTAAAATCACTTAAACTACTTTGAAACACAAATATTTCAGATGAGGCAAAAAATTTCATATTTTAATATCATGTAGACAAAGTACTTTATTTAAATACAAACATATGTGCTTATAATTATAATATTGACAAAATAGTTCAAAATAAATGTTTTTGCCAAAGCTTTTGGCTTGATATTTTTTATATAAATTGCAGCTCAAGATTCTTGACTGCCAGTGTGATATTTAAGAAAAAGATTGTTAAAACTAGGTATCTTTCAGTTTAATTCAATTTTATTGAACAAAACAAATATGACTCTATTTCCATAAAGTGAGAAAGAATAAAAATTATAAATTGAAGTATAATTTTAAGTAATTGAGAATTTATATAATAGATAATTATATGTATATATATACTGTTTGATTCATAAAATATAAAAATA
>NW_004624753.1:13058724-13071874 GCF_000247695.1 Heterocephalus glaber | reverse complement strand
TCCATTTTTCCATTTTCTCATATTAATTCCATTCCCTTCTTTCCTTTCCCCTAACCCTCCCACTTCCCCTTCCCCTTTGCCCCTTTTCTTCCTAAAGGAAAGTGTAAATAAGGACTAAAACGTATAATAGACAATGTGAAATAGCAATGTTATCTTTTTTAGAAAGCACTATTTATAAAGCAAAAATGAATAATGCTATCAATATTTGTAATACTGTATTTTCAGAAACACAGTTATGATTGTCTCTGAACAAAAATTAAAAAAAATAAAATTGTATCCTCAGATTTTAGTCACCCACAGAAGATGATGCTGCTGACATTAGTGACTGGCATGTCTTTTTGAATCCAAAGCACATATGTCCTGAATTAAACACAGATATTAGAGCAGAAACCCTGTCAGCCAATACACTAAGCATCCCAGTGTAGCTGGCGTGGCTATTGTAGCAGAGGATACAAGGATGAATAAGATAAAGAGTAAATTTTCATTAACGAACATATCCTAATGGCATACAATGGAAAAGTATTTTTAAAAACCTACTTAGTCATTCAAGTTATATTATACTATGACACATGTGAATAGGGTAATGTGTTACTGACTCTAGGCAATGAAAAGAATTCTTTCAGGAATTGGTTCTTGAGTTGTTCTAAATGACAGGAAGAAAGCAACAACAAGTTCAGTGAGGAAAATGTTCTTCCAAAGAGGAAAAGAAAAATATAAAACAATTCCTTAATGTTTAAATGTTAATTAATTTTACAAAGGGAAGATCACCGATAACCTTAATTTAGTTTATGGTTTCACAATTGAATATTTTTAGAAATTTCTAAAAATTGGTGTGATGATTAATTGTAATATATCAACTTACTTGAGTAATCACCATCTAGCAGAATGGTAAACCTCTGGGTGTGCCTGTGTATGACTGAAAATAGGCCACCAGTTAAGGAGAGAAGCCCCACCCTAGAAGTGGAGGACATCCACTGCCCAAAAGGATTATAGCCTGGATGGAATAAAAGGGAAAGAAAGAAGGAAATCCTCTTTTCTTCACTGGAGCTCTGGTCTTCAGCACTGTCATTAAACGTTGGTCTCCAGTTTCTCCCGGCTTCCACCACAGCCTCTTCATCTCTCCAGTGCAGTTTTA
This sequence comes from Heterocephalus glaber, assembly GCF_000247695.1. The sequence goes on along the minus strand of NW_004624753.1, from coordinate 13,070,739 downwards.
GGCTTTCAGACACAGACACAGAAATGATTCTGCAATGAGCATCCAGACCTTTGACTTTCAAATGCTACCACATCTTCTTCCTCCATAGTGCACAGACAGCCATTTTGGATTTTTCCTCCTCTGATTCTGCAGCCAGCCACTGGGGCTCTACTCATTCTAACCCTGTAAGCCTACCTAATAAATCCCTTAAAAATTTTACAAACATTTTATATTGGCTCTGTTTCTCTAGATTCTGTTTTTCTAGTGAAATCTAATACAATTTGTAACAGAAAACATTTCTTTTATAAGTACCTTTATAAAAGTATAAAGTACTATATAAGTACCTTGGTTACCTTTAGCAATTCTGTGACATAGTAGCCTCCAACTCTATCAGGAATCTGGATCTAAAATCTTCATTCTGACTTCCATCATAAAAACATTGTTTTTCAGCCTACTCTTCTCATCCATGATCATTCCACAATGGGTCCATTTTCATTACTCAACTTCACTGATTTCTATAAATAATTTCCTTAGTGACACTCATGTTTTACTTACTCCCATCATTTCTACTCAAGTGTACACTAGTACTATTAGCTTGGTAGGTATTTTCCATTCACTAAAAGCGGGCCTCTTACATGGTGAAAACTCGACTTCATTTGAAAAGAAATCTTAGAAGTGACAATTATTAATCTTATTGTCAAGTTGGTTGAATTAAGAGATTTCCAGAAAGATGATTGGAATGTGAGAGGATTAACCTGATCAACAGATTAAAACATGGATGAGTTCACAGCTGAATCACTTATTAGGAGGTTGGTTCTAGTTGTAGGAAGTAGGACACTGGGCTGACTTTGAAGGCTGTAACTTTTCTTTGAAGGCGTTTCTTTCTTACTGTGCTTCCTGACTGCCATGAAGCGAGCACCTGTCCTCTGCCATGCCCTTCTGTGGATATTTTGGCTTTGGTGCCATGGACTATGCACTGAAACATGAACCAGTGTTAACCTTTACTTCCTTGGATTATTTATATCAAATGGTTTTTTACTCAGCAAAGGAAAGTTGATTAAGTCAAAGACTTATTCATGAAGAAGTGCTGTAGATTTTAGTCCAGTATTGTTCATTCATAATCTATGTTTAAGAAATTTTTCTGCCAAGTTACCAAGAAGTGTTGGTTGAGGGCCACTGAGGTCATTACAAACTGCAGTTTCAACCACAGAATTCTGCAGTCCTATAGAAAACTAATCAGTACATTTAGAGAAAAGTTTTCTAAAATGACATAATGAAATCCTTTATGTATATAAGTATATACTTTAAGTATAAGTGAAAATAAAATAAGAAATTAACCAGGAGAGTTTTTCTAATTCATGTTTTGCACTGATGCTTTGGATATATAGTTACCTTCTTTACTGAATCAAATTGTAAGCAAAGAAACTAACGTTACTTTTGTGTTGATAAAATCTGAAGCACACCTTATATATTTGCTAATAAAGGCTCACTTGATTTCAGTGAATTCTGGTCCTCTGACCTTCAAAACTGATATCTGTTCACTTGCTTTTTATTTGTTTCATTTGTCTTTGATATGCTATGTTTCAAGAATTTGCTCCTATTACTTTGCATTAATATTTTACTTTCAAGATTATATTTATTAAGAGTAAGGAGTAAAAGGGCCGGGGATTTAGCTCAGTGGTTTCGCCACCTGCCTTGCAAGCGCAAGGACTGGAGTTCGATCCCGGTACCAAAAAAAAAAAAGAGTAATGAGTGAAAGAACAATCATTATCAAGAACACTTTTGAAAATTGGTGATTTTGGCTACAGCTTCCCTTCCCATAATTATAGATTTTTCTAGTCTGAAATCTCAACTTAAATTATTGACTGCAAAAATAAAGCAGAATGACCTTTTTTCTTAAATTCTAAATGACAGATCATTATAGTTCCAAATCCTTTGATGGAAGTATCCGACAAACCTTATCCATACACAGACCACAATCTTGCCTTATTCACTAACTTCAATAATTGATTAATTATGAGGTTTCTCTGGATATGGTATATGAATTAAGAAGAGTAGTAACTGGATAAATTCTATCAGGGCTTAAGAGTTTGAACATCCAACCTTATGCAATCTAGGAATTTGCTTGCTCTCTGAAAACAGTATCTGTCATAAATTTCAGTTATCCACAAGAGGCAAGTCTATGTAGCTTTACTATAACAGGGAAAGGACATAAAAATAGAAGACAAACCTTAATTTCTATTGTTATTTTTGTATGTTACTTAAAACAAAATTTTCCAGATATATTCCATTTCTGTGACATTTTTTCCTTTTGTCATTGGTTCTAGTGGGTAGTTTATATTTATACCTAAGCTTTATGTGGGCAGTGTGGTTACTATGCCAGTGGGGAGCTGTAGGGACAACCAATAAGAAACTATTGAAGAGCTTAGACTCTGAGTCAGTGGGATAGAGGCAATATTTGCTCACTAGTTTTCAGTGTTTATAACACTACCTATTTTTTCAAGAGAATAACTATAGCAGAATATCAAAAACATACTTTCTTTTATCAATGGCACAAAATTATATTCATCATTTGAAAACCTTTTCTTCAATTCCAAAATCATATTTCCCCAAGTATCTGCTGAGAAGAAATAGGTAATATATTTTACTATCAAAAACAGGGAAAAATTATAGCATCATTGACTTAAAACAGTGGAGTTGATGAGACACAATAGCCAGATCTACAAGTGTCTCTAGAGATAAGCAGCACCTTGATATTGTATTGTGATTAGCACTACCTGGTCCAGTGAGCCTAGATTGGTATCAGACACATATGTGTGTCACCAAAACATCTAAACCCATTCTGCCATCCCTTTCCAGGAATTCCTTTGTTCTATCCATGTATCCTTGTTACAAGACTCGTTTCCCTACTGGATCAATATTATCTAAGCAACTGTAATTGTAATTCTATGAGTTGATTGTAGGTTGACCCACGTTGAATGCACATTAAGATTTTACTGTATAAAATACCACTGACAGGGCCAGGGATTTAGCTCAGTGGTATCACCACCTGCCTCACAAGTGCAAAGTCCTGAGTTCAATCCCCGGTACCAAAACAAACAAACAAACAAAGTAAAAAAAACCACTGACATTGTCAGTGGTTACCCACTCAAAACTCTTCCTGGAAATCCATGAACTAGTTTTCTTTTCCTTATTTCCAATAAAACCTTCCCCTTTGGTTCACAACTTCATTCCTCGATGTCATGAGATCACAAACATCTGACATCTAACAGGTGGAGATTTATTTTCCCCAAAAAGTGGAAAGCAGAGCCAAACCTAGAATAAATTATTCTATAGAAAATTCAAAAGTCATTACATGTAGCATGTTTGGTTTAGTTTCACAATATTAAAATTAAGAATGTATCACAATGTATCTGTCATGATGAGAATGAAAAGCCAAATTACAGTAGCAAAGGGATATTTTTCCATTGTGTATGCAAAAAATAGTATAGAAAACATGTAAATATAAATTTTAGTAAACAGAAAGAAAAAACACTATATAAAAATAGAAAATATTAATGTCATGTAAAAACAAATAAAGATACTCACTTTTAATATAGTACACAAAGACATCTAAATTACTTTATTTGGGCAAATAAAAAGTCAAACAATACTATGTATTGGCAAGAATAAAGAACTTTTCCTAAACTATACATAGAGCTTTAAATTAGTTAAAATGCATTGAAAAACATTTCTCATTTTTTGGTGAGGTCAAATGTAGGAACATTATTTTATAACTCAACTTTCTCAATTTGTGTGTTTCTAAAAAGAAATTCCAAGAATATTTCTAGAAACAAATGAAAATAATCAAAAAAGCAAAAGCAAAAATAACTCAAATTTGGATCAATTTTAAAATAGGTAAATTTTGATGTAATCGTGCAATGCAATACTAAAAAGTAGTGAAATCAGTAAACCGTGGGTTTATCAACATAATGTGAGCAACGTAGTCATTGTGAAAATAATTTTTCAGAAACCATACAGTATATAATCATCTATTTGGACATTGAAACCGATAAAACTAAGCAATATATCTTTAAGAATAACACCTATGGCAGAAAATTATCAGGAAATGCAATGAATTATTGTAAGGCAAAAATCAGAATAAGATAACGCCTGGTAGGAGAGAAAACAATGTCCTTGAGGGACACTAGAGAGCCTGGGTGAGCACTATTTCTCAAATGAAGTGATAGATAATTGTGTCTTTATTTCCTATAATTCTCTCACACATATAATTAGTAAATATTCTCTGTGATGCATGAGTGTCCAAATAAAATAAAACATGAAATACACTGAAAAACATGAAAAATGATAATCTAGCAAAAATAAATGGGGAAAATGTAGCACAACTAAATGCAACAGTATAAAATTCATTTGAGCCAGATCACTGAACACAGGTACACCAGGATATATTAATAACCACATTCCAAGTAAGTATAAAAGTTAATAATGAGTTTTTTTCACATTGTTTATCATGAAAACCTTTAAGTCATTGCTAAGTAAATAATATTGGAATTACAGCTAAAAAATTAGAAAAAGTTTTCCAAAAATAACAGAAGCCCTTCAATCTCAGAATATGAACTTCATTGATAGGGATTTTTATTAATAGGAAACTGCCAAAAACAGGCAATTAAATCATACACTGAAAAACAATAGCGTATTTTTCTTAACATAATCCTATAACAGTGATGTCAGAATGTAGCTTGTGTAAACAAAAATTGAATTGAATTATTTTCCTTTAATGGTAGCATAATTTAAATCTAACATTGTAGCTGGTAACTGATTTTATGCGATGTTAACTGACTTTAATTAACATCTGAATTACATAGCATGTACTCAGTAAGATGCGAATTGTCTATTTTTTGAGGTGAAATGTACTATATAATATTTACAACAGTAAAATCAGTGAAAAGATTAAATTAAGATGATGCTTTTAAAAATTTAAGCCTTTTTAATTATTAGAGAAATATTTGGAAAGGAATAAGGATATTTCAATCATTTTCTTAGGAAGATTTTGCTGAGTAAATAATAAAAATATACAGTGGTGAAAGATTAACTTACAGGAAATTAGAAAACTTTTAATAATATATAATTTTCAATTATGAGAAAATTGCATTAAATCACCACAGTAGTTTATGGAAGTTTATTAGTATAGTATCTAAAAAGAGATTACAATAATCACTTTCAACATAGTAAGTAATCTATTTCTGACCTTATTTCTCATCGGAGACCAAGGATTCTCTATGGGAAACTCAGCAGATCAATTAATTGCATGTGTGGTCTGGATATTAATAAGAATATAAAGGTTGTTGAAAGTGAAACTGGTATTAGAGAAATTAATAGGAGAGGATACATTTTCTTATAAAAGTATCTTAAATTTAATATTAGGCTTATTCCATTCATTTGAACTTCTATAACAGATTTAACATTTTAATTACTGGTATTTGTCAATAAAAATATAAATTCAAATTTATTGTAGTATTATATCTGTGTACATAGTTTTTTGTCTTCTAAGATATTATACTTATTTTTACTACTATACTCTTCTTTAAAAACTGTAAGGAACAAAAATAAAGTCTTTAATACAGAATTTAAAATTTTTGCATGTAACAAGTCAGAAGCAAAGACACTTTTTAAAGTACATTCCTAAATCATCCAGGTCTTCTACCTGTTGTCTGCATAATCCTCCCTGCTACTGTTCAACCTCAACATTTCTGAATTATTTGGGATGCTACCTTATTCTTTGGCCACCCATGGTAGATACCAGTTAAATATTAAATATTAGCTGAATTCTTACCAACTCATTGTTGATTTTTTCTTCAAAGTACTAAATAGATATATAAATAAACTAGTACCTAAGAAAAATAAGGGTGAGGGACAAAATATTGCTCTTTCTATCAGTCTAGTCAGGGTTCTTATTTCATGAGGAGTAAACAGACATCCTCAGGATGTAATTCACAAACTGACAGGAAAAATGTTATTTCTAGCTTGAGTGAGGAGATGTAATTTAAATGGCAGTTCCACTGAAATTCTAACACACACACACACACACACCTGTGTGTGTGTGTGTGTGTGTGTGTGTGTGTGTGTGTAGGAGATATACTGAGTTTGCCAAAAAAATGTATACACATTTTAGGAAAAGAAAATTAGTATGTTTTTTTTTCAACAGATGGTGTTAACCTCATACTGGGGGACCCTAGAGGATGTTGTATATCACAGAAAACCCATTATACTGTCAGCCTTAGAGAAGAAACTGAAAATGCGTGCAGAGTAATCTCAATGGCCAAGGTTACCCAAACAGCAGTCTGCTGTACTAATAAATGTCTGGAAGCTCATGGCCACCACTTTGAGCACCTCTTGGAATTGTAGAGGGCAAAGGTATCTTGTCTTAATCTCATGATATCTCAGTAAGTTTAGTATTAAAATATTTATACAATTTTTCTTTTTCTGAAGGGCGTACACACTTTTGGTGGACTTTGTATATATGTGGTATACATATGTAGATGTACATTTCAGGAGATTCAAGGGTGTAGAATCAGACATGGCTCAGGTCACTGAAAACCTCAAGACGGATGGCTGAAATGCATGCAAAGGTAAGAAATAGCAAATACAAACAAATTCAAAAGTGGAAGCAAGAAAGCTGCTGGGGTCCCATAGTCCTTGCGCTTTCCTTATTCAACACCCCCAGAGCTCTCCAATATTCCACCTCCCAGTACTGTGACAGAAGATTAAACTTCCAACATATGAAATTGTCGGGAATGTATAATTTCAGGGAAAAATCATTTCACAATTAAAATTATGATTAAGACTGATTGTCCTTCCTACAGGCCAGCTATGGCATGAGGAGACATAACTCCATTTTCACCTCCGGTCACAGCTAAAACCTTAGGGGTCTGGTGATGTTGCGATGCTCCAGGGCAAGATTACACCAGCTGAAGACAACCTGGGAGGGAACAAAATCTTCACCTGTTACATTTGTGACTCTGTATATACCAAGTAAAGGTGTGGCAAGCTCTGGGACTTTCGTCTTTGCCGTCCAGAGCAGCACTGATCAGGCCCAAAGCTCAGCTTCTTCTCCAAGTCTCATTTTTCTATCATTCTTTTCTAATTAATTCATTTGCTTTGTGCTGTTGTGGCTCATAAGAGACTAGGACTTACTGCAGAGGCTCTAGTAGCATCCTCTTTCCCTGTAACCTACATGAAAGGTTGGGGGATACAGTTTAAACCATATCCAAACCACAAGAAGAGCTAAGTCTGAAAAAGAAAATATGTCTCCTTAATCATTTGAATGGAAAAAGGGAAGACTTCATTATTTTCACACTCTGAAGACACCAGAGAATAACAGTTCTGTATTTAAACAGGTTTTCACTAAAAAACAGTTGCCTGAGTATCTCTTTAATGTCCTCACCTGGACTATCTAGCTCATTATGCTCAGAGCTGATGGTACAGTTGAGTCAGCTTTGCTGGTGTAGTCAGTTCCTCTGACAATGAAACAGTGGCAGTTGGAGAAATTCAGCATTGCACTGATATGTGGATTATTTTTCAACATCATATGTAATACAAATTGTCTCTCAGTATCCCCAGGGCATTTGTTTCATAATCCTCCATAGATACCCACATCCACAGATGTGATGTCCTCATATAAATAGCATTTTATTTACATATAAACTATTCATATACTCCCATATACATTAAGACTTCTCCAGATTGCTTATAATGTCTAATACAATGGAAATGCTATATACTTAGCAGTTATGCTGTATCACTGTGGAAATAATGACAAGAAAAAAAACTACACATATTCAGGACCGATGCATCCATCCTCAGCCTTACTAAATTGTACTACAGGATCAGTCACAATATAATATTTTCCCAAATTTTTTTTATTTCCTATTGGCTGAATGTGTAGATGTAAAACCCATAGATGTAGAGAGGCAATTATAGTTACATCAGCTTAAAAATACTAGAGGAATATATTAACTGTTTTTAATGAGATTGACAATGATACATATATATCATTAGTTCATCAGGTTTTAAAGAGAAATATTAACACCTGGAAATGTTGTGACACAGATACTGAACCCACAACACATACACTACAGGTCCAAAGTAGCAAAACGTCACTGGAATCCAAAACAAAGAAAAGGGGAAAACTTGTTTGTCTTTTAGAATGTCCAAATTAAATGTATGAATACCATTTTTAAGCATTTATGACTTTTGGGGAAATGATTGAAATTATCTTAGATTTCCCAAAAGGCTAAATCTATTTAGAAAATGTAAAATAACACGTAGAAAGAAAGAAAATATATTTATTCGACTTCATGAAGCTGTTACTTATGTGTTGAAATAAAGGAAGAAAATTCAAGCAGAAAAATTTAAATAATTTCAATCAAAATATAAGTAGGATAGAAAGTAGGTATACATCCTTAGTGGCCTATATGAAAATTAGGAATAAATCCTGGAGGAAAACAAATAGAATACAGCCTTTAGTAAAAAAATATAGAATTATACTTCTGTTATCTCTTTGACTATATTCTTGTGAATACTGCACACTGTATTTTTATAAGGAAATTACACCATGTCACATTATAATTTCTACAACTAATGCAGATTAAATCCCACTGCAAAGGACTTCAAATAATGCCCAAATAATTTAATGATATTGAAATGTTTTTACTCCCTGGTTTCCTCCTTCCTGCATGCTTTCCCTTATCATTTATCTAATATTTAGCACCAACTAACTCAAACATTGGGTCAAAAGGTGAAAATTTTAGATAGGTTTGTATGTCCATTCTTTACTTATTGGAAGCATGAATTTTTTCATACTTACAAATCCAAGAGATAGTTTCTTCTAAAGTATTTTTATGGGGATAATTTTCTTATGTGTTTTATTGAGTCACCTGTATAACAATTTCTCTTTACTTTGGCTCTCTGATATGTTCCAGAGAAGAACGTTATTATATCTTCTTTCCACTTGAAATACTCAAGATAAGAGGACCTCTTGTGTGGTAAATTTACCTATGTGTTACTCAGTCTAAAATAAACTAGCATAATCAAGGTTGTACTGTACTACAACAAGTTTTACCTTCATCTAGTATTTCATGCATGGTGTGAGGAGATAAATGTATGTATTATTGTTGGTTTGTTAATAAATGACATTTGCATCTAGTACAGCATCATCAACAATTATATATACATACAGACACAAACATGGACATACAGACACATAAAACCCCCTGAACACTAAAAAATTATATAATCAAATCAAACAATATGTGTACTCTGGAAGGGGAACTTTGGTCTAATTGCATCAAAATAAGCAATGTTATTCTGGTCAGGGAGTAAAAAGTATTAAGTGACCATGTGAGGCAGTTACTTGAAGTGATATTGTATGCTCATACATTCTGTTCCTGGTCCTACCTTGGAATTGGTAGATAGGTATAAATACATGGAAGTTTACTTTGTAACTTATGTTCAAGAGAATATTTAAAATTTGAGTTTATCTCTACATTCATCCCAAATAATTCCTATATATGTTAAACTTAAAATGCAGTGTTAGAAAAGAGAGGAACAATGCCCTTCCCATCATAGAAGAGAGAATAATAAACTCCACCAGAGAATAATAAACTCTACCTAAGAGTCGATCAATTCCATGACAGGAATGCAGAAATTTAGGTGACTATAAGATGAGAGAAAAGAAAATATCACAGGGACAAGAATGAGTCAACATATAGAGATATGTGATTGGTGCCATTTTTGGGGATATTAAAGTGTCTTGAGTGCTTGGAATATGAGTTCAGGTCGAGGGGGCAGTAATTCCAAGCAGTGAATTTAGAAGTATAGATTGTGGCTTTCTCCAACAATCTAAGTTTTCTCTTGTAATTATTAGAGTTTATATTGCTCAAAATAAATACAACATTAGTAACACCATTCAAATAATTTAGTCATAGGGAGTTTAATACACCATTTTTGCAAATGATTTGATATAAAATGCAATTATATTCTTATGCTTCAAAAATGACTCATCATTAAAGACAGGTTTGGATTTTTTATTCATTACACCTTCATTTGTATTCACTTCCTTTAAATTCTCATTTCAGAAGAAATAGAGAAACAATTTACTGAGCTAAAGTTAAATTCCATAACAGGCTACCTCAAAGGAATTTTTCTTATTACACAAAATTGCTCTGGGTAAATGGTGCAAAGGTCTCATTCAATTCAATGAGCTTTTGCTTATTAAAAATAATATGTATTTATGAGATGATTTTTCTCCTTTTTAACAAGGGGATACATTTTAACTTAAAAATTTCCAGAAATCGTAAAACTTGCTTGCAAATTATATTTACTTGTTCTAAACAATCCTGGTTTCTCTTTTAGTTTAAATTCACATGTTATTGTGAATAGTATTTTCTCAATTTTAGCCAGGGAGAAAGTGTAATCAAGGGGTTTGATAAGTTCACTACAATTCATACCACACTTTTTCAAAAACAATTGAACTGATTAGTGTCAAACTAATAGTAAAGGATCAGGACCTAAGAAGCAATTGTATACTTTTGAAATAAATGGGGAGTACATATTAGATATGTAATTTAGGAACAATAATAGAATTGAATATAAGTTGATTTAGGTTACATTAAACCCATGGATTGATAATCCCAATTTTCAGTGATAAAATACTACTCACTGCAAAGGTCTTGCTGCTTTAAATCAATCTATTTATTTTAATTTATATATATATATAAATATGTAACACATATTATTTTATAAATTGTAATTTCATTTAATATAAAATATATATTTAATTATGTGTATACATTTTGAGAAGCAAAGACAGAAAGGAAGGTGGGAAACACTTAGAGATAATAACTAAGAATTTCTTAGAGAAATATATCAATACTCAGATTCTGTAATCTGTAGGTTGCTAAACAGAAAAGATTGTTCAGGAGTTATCACATATAGGTAGCATAGAAAAGTTTAAAAGCATCAAATACAAAGAAAAATTTCTCAGTATCTAAAGATATAGAAGCAAAACACCTTAAAGAGAAATTTTTGTTTAAACAAATCATAATTATCACAACAAACAGAAAACCATAAATTTAGTAATTTTGTATTATATGGCATAAAATATAAATTTTGTGTTTAGAAATGATAGCATGTAAACTCAAAATATTCTTAGTTATAATAGTGTCTATTGACCTTTTCCTAAAGAGGACTGAATGTGTGACTCCAACAAATAAAGCATTAGAGCAGTGATACCTATCATAAATACAATAAATAAGGCATGAAAAATTATCTACAATGATGATTACATTTTACCTACATATATTGTTTATTATATGCAAAGGAACAAATGGAAGACTTTCATATGTGTTATGTTCTTTTAACCTCACAACACCCTAGTGAGATAAATACTATTTTTATACTCAATCCTCCTGATTTAGAATAAATTAAAGGGTACATCAATATAGGTCATAATGGAAGAGGATGAGGTACAGTTAACTGTCACTTGTCATATTGGGACAGTACATATGTGTCTGATTATAAAATACATTGTGCAGTTTTGGTCTCTCACTGGATGTTAGGAAATAAGAAATTGAATTAAAAAAGAAATAAGTAAGTTTTAAATTAGGGGGAAATGTCTTAATATATATTGAGTTGAAATTATTTTAAATTGGATAAACTCATTTGTCAAACAGACATGTGAAGATTGGCAGAGCCTCCTTGCAAAAATTCAGCAATAGTTTCTGGAAGGCATACTTTAAAAAGTTGCAGAAATACTGAAAATAAAACAGTAAGGTAACATTATGACATGGGTATAATAACCAACAAATGGTAAGATAGTCAATATAAGATCATAAAGCATAACTCCAGAAAGAATGGCTACTATCATTAAATCAACCAATAACAAATGCTGGAGAGGCTGTGGGGAAAGAGGAACCCTGCTCCACTGCTGGTGGAAGTGTAGACTGGTGCAACCACTGTAGAAATCAGTATGGAGAT
>NW_004624753.1:13004054-13033146 GCF_000247695.1 Heterocephalus glaber | reverse complement strand
AGAGAGAGAGAGAGAGAGAGAGAGAGAGAGAGAGAGAGAGAGAGAGATTTAGCTCCAAACTCTTTTTGCTATCTCCAAATCAGTCCAGGTGGAGACCCTTCTTCGATTTGTTTTTCTTTTTTTTTTTTTTGTGAAACAGATAAACTAGCTTTGCTGAATCCTGCTCTAATTGCTGGTCAAAAAGTATGAATATATATATAGAGAGATACATATATATAGGTATCTATTTATATATGTGTGTGTATATATATATTCTTACACAACTTGGGGAAAATCAATGTATTAAGAGTTTGTGGGGTAGGAATTTAGCTCAGTGACACCGCACCTGCCTTGCAAGCACAAGATCCTGAGTTCAATCCCTAGTACCTAAAAAATAAAAGAGTTTCCATTTATTCTTGAAAATAATTTGCTCAGTTTGGGAGTTTGTCAAATTACCTTATAGGTAAGTATTACTGCTTGGCTGATCTCATTTAATTAATATTTTGTTTGGAATATCTTCATAATTCTTGATTTTGTTTTAAAAAAAATTAAATTCTGTTTTTTTGAAGCAAGATCCTCTATATCAAAAAGCTAACTGCTTTGTGTATAAATTGCTCTCTAATTCCCAGAAAGGTAAATATGATTCCAGTTTATCAGTTTACTCTCTCTCTTTTTTTTTTTTTTTTTTTTTTGGTACCAGGAATCAAACTCAGGTCCTTGCGCTTGCAAGGCAGGTGGCAGAACCACTGAGCTAAATTCCTGGCCCAAATTTTTTTTTTTCAGTTTATCAGTTTAAATGAGCCAGAAATTTTTGACTTTTATTGTGGGAACTTGGTCTAACAATGCATTCTCTATAACATAAAAAGTATAAAATTTCTTTAACCCTTGTTTTAAAGAACACACTACATTTATATATTTTTTAAAATTTTGAATGTCTATTACTTTGAAAGCATTAGAAGGCATAAAAATAACCACATAAACCCTGCTTTTAACTACTCAGGTTACAGTATTTAACAAAACAGCCAAAAGCTTTGACTTCACTCAATTTTAATTTTAATGTTGAAAAATTGAATCTATAGACAATAAATAAAGGAAGAAAGAAAAAAGAAAAGAAGGAAGGAAGGAAGAAAAGAAAGAAAGAAAGAAAGAAAGAAAGGTTTTGCCTGTGCTGTAGTTTTTGTAGCCCAGTCACACTAGTTGTTCTTTAAAATTCTCAGTAGTCTAAGTGATTAATGCTTACCATATTGCATGGTGAAGATTATATAACATTTCTATCTTTGCAGAAAATTCTCTTGATTGGAATAGAAAATTAAATCAAGGAAAGAATAGGTCTTTACTGGAGCTGAGTGTATGCCCCAGTGGTACAATGCCTGCTAGCATTTACGAGATTCTGGGTTTGATCCCAGCACTGCTAAAATAAAATAAAATAAAATAAAATTGCAAAATAATACACAATAAATGGAAAACGGGAACAAATATTTTTCATTTTCCATTTTACAGCATTCCATTAGTAATATGAGATTATATGAATCTCTATATTAAGTTTCTCATAAAGACCAGAATGCTCAATGTATGACAAATTTGTTTTAGAGTTGAAATAAGAAGGTAAATTTGTTCTTCAGCATTCATTAAAGGTAAAGATTTGCAACTTTTTTTAAAAGTAAAGATTTGCATTCATTAAAGGTAAAGATTTGCAACTTCAGCATTCATTGAAGGTAAAGGTTTACTGTAAATTATTTACACTAAAGTAATAACACATTAATAATTGTCTTTCCTACTTTTATGTGGTGTAAATTACAACCTGCTTGGAGATGCTATAGAAGAGAAAATGCTTTCAATATTTATGTCTAATTACAAAAATAAGGAGGAAAAATGTAATAGCAATAAATTAAAAAAATTGAAACCTAATCTTTGCCATATTTATTCTACTCAGATTTTTCTGTCTGTTTGGGATCAGGAATAAACCATAGAACAATAGAAAAGATGGAAAGAAGAGAAAGAGTTCCACCCAAACAAAGATATAATGGATATATGATGTGATAGTGTTTATTAGTTACGATATGTTGAACATCTCAGAAAATAGTGATGTGAGTACAAGTTATACACTAGGAGAATAAAAGAAGCATTTATTCCCATACCCAAAATGAAACAGAAAAGTTAGGTCAAAATAAAATGGCTTATTCTTTCCAGTTGAGGTAAAGGATAGTATGTTTGCTGAAAAGATTATTACTTAAAAATAATTAAGTACTTTTCATCAGTACATTAGGAAAGAATCCTTGAAAGCATCTCAAAAAATGGCCAAAGTTCATTGGTGTAAAATGATAAATTCTTTTGAAAGACTTTATGTTGAGAAGAGAATCCCAGGGTGTCCTTCTCATTCATAGAAACCTCGCTAGGGAAGTTTTTCCCCAAGTTCAGCCATTCAGGCACTCAGAGGTCATTGTAGCCACCATCTAAGGGGGCTGGGCTACTGCCCAAGGTAGCAACACATGATTCTAGCTGTGCAGGCATGCAGAATAGAAGTGTGGAGAAATTGAGGCTTGCATTGCAGATTTCAAAGAAAGGCCTAGGGGCCCAATCAAGAAGCCCCTATGAGAGGAGTGTGAAAAAATGTAAGAGTGGAGGTCCCAGGAAGTTGAAGATGCCAGGAATGTGGAACTTTGCTAAGGAAAACTGCAGAAAGTGAATGGACATGACTCTCTAGGACTGTATGTTTCCCCTGCTGGGTTTCAATCTTGCCTTGAAGAGGTCTTACTTTCTATTCCCACACTTCTCCCCTTTGGAATGGGAATGTTTACTAGGTACCATTGTAGGTTGGAAGTATTTTAACTTTCTTTTGGACTTTCACAGAAGCTCAAAGCTAAGAGTTTGCCTTAAATGTCTGAGAAGACTCTGCCATTAGACTTTTCTCAATGCTGGAACCATTAAGTGTTTGTCAACTCTTCAAGATGAACTAAATGCATTTTACATAATGAGACTGAGTTGTCTTTGGAAGGGAGCACAGCTTCAACAATTATTTATGTAAATATAATATCTAGTTTACAAACATAAGCTGTTTTAGGAGGAATAGTTATAAAAATAAAAAGACTACAGAAACAACAACAGTGTTGCCTGAAAACAACTGCACTTAATATTTTTAAGCATATACAAGCCAAATATGGCATTTACTAATGAAAAATTGTCTGTCGTATTTGGAAAATAAAGCATTTTAAAATGGAAAAATATAATTAAGAACTCAAGGAAAATATTTATTAGTGGATTAAATAAAACTGAATAAACAATTTGCACCCAGACAGAATTTTTCAAGATGAAGCATTAAAAGGAAAAGATGAAAACACAGAAGAAAATATAGAATACTTTAAAGATAGAGATAGAAGGACTAATGCACAATTTAAAGCAAATCACAGAGTAAATGAGACTCTAGTAAGGCATTTTATGAGGTATGAAAGACAAATATGGTATATATCTCAATAAAAAATTACAGTAAAGGACACATTACTGTTAATCCACAAAATACTCCCCCTTACATTGAACATAGCTATCCCATCATTCTTTCCTCTTTCTGATGCAGTTCTGGAAATCCTCACTTACGAGTGTCGTTAGTGGTGCTCTCATGGCTGCCTCACTGTCCCAATTCTATTAAAAATGTTTACCTTACACAGTCATTTTCACATCACAGAAGAGTCAGAAGTTATACAGTTCCAGACCTGGTAAATAAAATGGACAAGGGCATGCATAATGTTTTTATGTCCTTGCCTTTCCATTGAATGACACAGGCAGCAGCATTCACCATGTTTTTTATTACACCTCATAAAGACGTTCATAAAAGAGGACTTCCAGAACTGCTTCAAAAAGTGATAAAAATTATAGGATAATCTGGTTCATAGTGAAGTATAATATTTTCAGAGGGATTAATGAAAATGTGTCTTTTATTGTAAGTTTTTGAAAATTTAAATGTTCACCATATTTTTTCAATCACCTCTTGTACTAAGGTAAGGTAGCTATGAATTTTCTAAAAATAATAGGACATCAATCTAAAGTAGACAAAATTGTGAAACATTGCAGATATTTCAGGAAAAAATTTTAAAAAGGAAATCTTAATTTAGCTATGGTGAGAGAAAACCTCATTTTGAAAAGGGCTGGTTACCAACAGCTAACATCAGTGGAAAGCAACAGTAAAAGAACCCAGAGACAGGGAAACAATACCTTTAATGGGGAGGAAATATCACAAACTGTAGTGAGAATTACTATATGTTCATTAAATAATAAAATGTTAAAAGACTCAAAATGTCAGATATTGGAGAAGATGGATATAGTGCAAATGGGACTCTCATATAATTTCTCTGGAGAATATGAGATGGTAAAACAATTTTGGGGAAAAATATCTGGCAGTTTTCAGTAAATTAAAATAGCCACATCATTTCTTAGATATGAAACTTGTCTGAGTCACTACAGAGAGTATTGACTTGAGACATAGAAATATAGGTAATATAAAGTTAGACATTATTTGTTTTCCCTTCTTGAAATATTTTAACCTTCTGTAGGATTAAGCTTGCAGTCATTTTTTTTCCATTAATCTCAGAGTTAGTTTATTTGAAGAATAAAAATTTCTACTAACTCCTCCAACCCAATTACATTTACAATAGGTGATGTTAATCAGGACATGAAAATTGGAATATAGTCCCATGTATTTACATTTTAAGGAGAAAGTTGACCTTGAATATATCTCTGGTTGTTGAAGGTTGAGACACTTAATTCTATCTGACCATAGGAAACAGTGTTTGTATAGTAAAAGACTGGAGTAGTGTGCAGAGCTTTCAGAACACCAAAAGGATTGATACATCTTATCCTTTATAAAAAATAAAAAGAATTTTGCTTCTAATCTTACACCTATGAAGTATCTAACCACTTGTGTAGAGAAAATTTCCATAAATCTCATCATGTTCCATTGGAAACAATCCTAGAAAAAGTGAGGCAAGTGTAAAATATTTACTAATCATTGTGAAGGAATTAAGAAGAGATATTTTCTGTTTTAGAATAATTCATAGCTCCAATGAAGATAAAATTAATAAATACAAATTGTAAAAGGCAGCAATCCTGCAACTCAAGGATCCCTAAAATATATACCATAAAATGACTCCTGAATAAATGTTCACAGCAGGATTATTCACAATAGCTAGACATTTTTAATGAAACAAAGCCATAAATATGTTAATCAGTAAATAAATTATGGTATTGAGGATCGCTGTAACATAACTGGATACCTCTGCAGTAGGGCTCCAGTCTCCTGCCCAGTGTACAACAGAGGCTTGAGGGGAAAAAAGAAAACAAACTAAAAGACAGATCTAAGAGAGACAGAAAGCTGGGTGCCAGGATTACCAAAGCTGGTGCATCCGACAAAGGTGCTAGCCAGTTCAAGCCACTGATTTTTATTGTAATCAATTGAGGTAAAAGTGAGCTATGTGTAAAAGCAGTACTGCATGCTAGGATGTGCAGTCCTGTGGTTTCTATGGAAACTACTACAGACATAGCATTTTCAAGTTAGGAACAGAATAGACCAAATATATGATTGTAATTAGAACATTGTCCTTCTAGTTAAGAAAGTTTTAATTGTGGAAACAGAATTTGGGTGTGAGTTACTCTAACCACGTCATGTAGGCTTCAGCTGGATTCACTTCTATAAACAAGCCAATTGAGGAGTTAACTCTTTTCAGTCTGCACTGGTTACAGCCTGCTTTGGGCATAATCAATATTGCAATCCCCTGGATTATGGGATGTCAGTATATTAGAATAATCCAAAAAAAGGATAAATTACTAATATGAATGATGACAAGGTTAGATATCATGAAGCATGAGCTGAACATGAGAACCCAGATATAATATAGAACACTCTATATAATTTCTTTTATACCAAAAATTTTAAAAACTAATGTGCAGGAAAAAACAGCTGATTAATTACCTGTGGTCAGGAATGGAAAGTAATTGTTTTGTGGGAAGGAGTCTAAGGAAAATATGGGGAAAGGTAGAAAGTTATATATCTTGACTATGTTGGTAGTTACATGGATGCATACATTGGGCTAAATTCATTTTTAAAATGAATACATTTATTGTGTGTAACTTTTAAGTCAACACAGATATTCTTTGAGTTACAATGTTAAGTTCCAATAAATTCATTGTAAGTTGAAAATATTTTAAGTCAAAATATATTTAATTTAAGAAATACAAGGATCCTGCTTATAGTCACAGAGATCACTTTAGTTCTGCTCTTAGCAACATAGTACACTATAGGTATCTATTGTTTTCTTCTTGGGATCATCTAACTGACTGCCAGATACAGTTCACCTTGCTGCCTCGTGGTGTGAGAGGGTTATATTGTATATCACTAGCCCACAAGAAGATCATACTTCAAAGTTCAAAGTATGATTTTCACTGAATGATCATCACATAAACACTATGGTGAAGTCAAACTGTCTTAAATCAGGACCATACATATAATTGATTAAAAAAAATGTGTAAGAATTGGATAAGGGTAGAAGTGACCTAAGATCCTTAATGTTTTGGAATGAAGACATTGTGTAACACTAGTTTTTATTAAATTTTCTTATAATATACCCAATTTCAGAGCAGATTGAGATGCACAGAAAAATTAGAAGGTACAAAGAGTTTCCTTACTCTATGCCTATCATTTCTCCTACTATTATTAGTGTGGTATCCTTTGTTTAATTGGTTAATCAATAATGACTCATTATTATGAAATAGAGTCCATACATTACATCAAGATTCACTATGGGTGGGCTTGGGGATACAGCTCAGTGGTGCCGCCACCTGCCTCACAATTGCAAGGTCCTGAGTTCGATCCCTGGTACAAAAAAAAAAAAAAGATTCACTCTGGGTAGTACAATTACTTAGATTTCAACAAATGCATAATGCCATGTATCCATGATTACAGTAGTATATGGAATGAATAATTTCACTGTCCCTAAAATCTACTTTACCTTCTCATTCCTCTTTTCCTCCCAGCAATCTTTGACAAACTCTGATCTCTGTAATTTTAGCTTTTCCAGACTGTCACATATGTAGAATCAGACACTATGCAGCCTTTTCAAACTAGCTTTTTTGACTTGGTTAATATACATTTATGCTTTCTCTGTCTTTTCATGACTTTATGGCTCAGTTCTTCTTAGTACTGAAAAACACCCCATTGTATGAATGTACAGTTGTGGTACCTCGATTTACAAATGGTTCTATTTGCAAAAAATTCAGTTCTCAAACAAAAGCATCAGGCAAAATTTTGCTTCCTTCACAAACTCCACATCAGATAACAAACATGATCATGGCTATCCTCCCCACACAAACACAAATGCAGCCAACTTGCCTCAAATTGTAAAAAAATTAGGTTCATAAACTGAGGTATCACTGTATCACTTTTCTATTTACTCACTTTCCAAAGGTCAATTTGAAGCTTCAGAATTTGGCAATTATGTATGAAATTTTATGTGTAGGCTTTTTGTGTGTGAACATAGTCTTCCACTGATTTAGGTAATTATCAAGAAGTGTGATGGCTGGATGGTAGGACAGTGTGTTTAGTTTTCTTATAACTGTTGAATTGTCTTCCAAAGTGACCATGGAATTTTGCATTCCCACCCATTATAAAGTGAATGTGTGCTGTTTCATATGCTCAACAATGTTGGGTGTTGTCAGTGGTTTGAATTTTGGCCATTCTAATAGGTGCATAGTGGTACCTCACTGTTGTTTTAATTTTTAGTTTCATAATGACAGATGATGCAGAGTATCTTTTTACAAAACATATGTCTGAATATCTTTATCCAAACCATATGTCTTCATTGGTATAGCACTAGACTATTAGCTTTTTATCAATTAGTGTTGAAAATTGTAATTTCTATATTAGTCAAAAACTAACTTTAGGATTGTTGCAACAGATAGAAATAAAGAATGATTAAATAATATACAAAATATGGCAACAAAGGAGTAAATAAAAGGGAAAAAGGTTATTGAAACATGGAGAAAGTATAAAATAACATTAAATTTAAATCCAAAGAGATAAATGAATACAAAAAATTGAAAGTATTATTTTCTGATTAAATTCAGTGATATATTTTCAAGGAGAGATATTATAAAATATATAATTAATAACACGAAAGTAGATAGCAAAAAATGTACAAATACCATCCTAAAGAAAACATTTGTAACTATATTTTGGAAAAATACAGTTGAAATCATCAGTCATTATTAGTGAAAGAGTTGTAATGACAAATATTTCTTTATTAGAAAGAGATACAGATCTCTGCACTCTTAATAACACCTTCAAACTCTATAAACGATACCATAAAAGAACTGAAAAAACAAACTAATTTGCTAAGAAATGGAAAAGTAAGAAAAATATCAGATATAAAAAATAGAAACAAATCAGTTATTTAATATCATATTACTATATTGTAGTAGAAAGTTGATAAATTATTGATATAAAATATATTTATAACTATTACTGTTTAGTGTTGTACTTAGAGGACTGGCCAGGAAATAATCAATAAACATAAATAATGAGAATAAGAAAACAAATCCAAATAAATGAACAATGCCTTGGTCTGTGTGGTCTCCTATAACAACAGAGTGAGTGGCTCTAGCAGATTTGGTGTTTGATGACGGTTCACTTATCACCTTAGTCAATTAAGGCCACTTAAATGGTAACATTTGGATATGTCTTTACATGGTGGTTGAGGATTTTCCTGGATCTTTTTTTCCAAGGACACTGTTTACCACTTCCTAAGACCCACAGACTTATGCCACTTATTTTGAAGGGACACAAACACTAAGACCGCAGGAAAGAGATATATGTATTAGAAGACCTGTGTTTTTGTGTACATGTGTATAACTGCATGTGTGTATGTATACGAATTATCTTCAAATTATTTGTGGATTTAATATAAATATAAATATATATATATAAATAAATAATATATATAAATATAAATTCAATTATAATTCCAACAAGTATGTGCATGTATTGAGATTTTTAAACTGATTTAAAAGTTTAAAGAAATGCAAAACCCTACCTTTAACATACTCAAAGGAGACAAACACAGTAAATGAACTCACTTTATTGGCTGTTGCTACTTATTTAATTTGGCAGTAATCAAAATAGTTTGTAAAACCACAGAAATAGTCAAATACATAAATGTAACATAAAAAAGTAGGCAGAATAAAAAGCAGGAATTTCATATTATTCAGACTAATGCATAAGGATAGTGTTTTCAATAAATACTGTTGGGAAAAAATGGTCATAAACCTTGAAGAATAAAATGAGCCTATTTATATACAGATTTAAGTGTAAAGGCATTGATGGTGTTTATGTTAAAATGAAAAGGGTTGAGAGTATAGTCGAATGGTAAAGTGTATGACAGCATGTGGGTGCAACATGCCAAGTCAATCTCCAGTACCAGAAAAATAAATTAAAATAGAAGGAACTCTTCATAAGCACAGAGTAGGGAACTTTTTCTAACCCTCAAAAAGAAAAGTCATAAGTGGAAAACTTGATATGTTTGATGATATTAAAGCCATCTATTCATTTTTAAACACAAAACAGGATAGAAGATAAACATTTGTAATACATAAAAAGGAGATAGTGCTCATTCTGTAATTAACTATGGACACTTACAAATAAGAAAAACAATTCATACATTTGTATACAAGATAAATGTATAATATTTTATAATAGTAGAAATGTCTTCAATAGTCAAGTTTGAAAACAATACAATAAATCAAAAATTATGCCATAATCAAATATTAAATTATTATATTGTAACTAAAATTAAATAACTATAGCCATAGGCAACACTTAATGATAAATTCTTAAATGATGATATTGAGCAAAGGAAGCTAGTCAGTGCAAACATGCATACTTTATATTTAAAAATGGATAATTAATTAAACTGTAGAGAAATGTAAGAATGTAATTACAACAGAAATGTTTTTAATAAAGAGTCTGACTCCATTTTTAATCTTTGAATGCTAAAGCCTCCCTTTGTTCCTTCTTCTCATCCACTCCTGGGTCTGGGCCAAACAAGAAAGTCCAAGGGTGTTCACTCCTTTGATGTCAGTGAAGATCCAACCAAGAAAGCCCCAAGTCCTGACCTGTGTAGACTCTCCAGCTGCCTAAAATAAAGAACAAGGCAGTCACATCTTTCTTTCTCCAGCTTTACAATCTTCTTGGGAGCTCTGCTTTTGTAAAACAAATTTGATAAGTAATAAATAAATATTTTTTGGTAGTATTGTTCATCAATCTCAAGATATGAACCAAATTTTGGTTGAAGGGCTAATTCTACTGCATATATACACATGGTGCAACCTTCAAATAGTCATTATAATGATTATTTCCAGCTGGAGATGAGAATGTAAACAGGAACTGATACAGATGGGTCTAGTTGGGGTAACATGAGTGCTTCATTTCCAACAACATTTGAATTTATGATGATGCATATAACATATGTTATACTTTCCACAATTTTTAAAAGAAAGATAATAAAAAGAATGAGAATCAAAAAATTTGGAGCAGTGTCTACTTATCACAGCAAGGCAAAAGTTGCACTGGATAAAGGAACTCAGGAGTATTTAAAGTGGTATTTCCCTAGCTTGGTGGTATTTTTCTGATTTTATTATTATTTAGACATACATGAGAACTACATATGATAGTTATATTAAATATTTCAGAATAGAATGTCACTTGTCCTAAAAGTATAAAAAAGGGTATAGAGAAAGAATAAAGAATTTCAATTTAGTGGAATGAGACTGAAGTAACAATTCAGATTCCAATTATGTTTTGATACTTTACATTTTACATATCATATTAGAAACAATATTTTCAATAAAAGTTTTATACTATTTTGGTTATTATTTGTAGTGGAATAAATATATTTTAATGTTCATCTATTACTAACACAAAAATCACAGCTAATCCTTGCTAGTTCTTGAATGTGAAACAGAAACACTCATTTTTTAAGATAAATTTAATACTGTGAAAAGTTGAGTCTTATAAGAGATTTCTAAAAAATGAATGACATAATTGGAAACACATGAAGGAAAATATTTGTCCAAAAATTTCAGTTTTGGTCCATGTTATTTTAAAAAAATAAAGACTAGGTCATGATGTTTTTCGCTTCCTCATGGTAGAATTTATCTTTACATTCTTTGAAGCACATTTCTTTATTCTGACTATTATTTCTATTTTGACACAAGAAGGAAAAAAAGAGGGTTCAAATTTTACATACATTTTCACTTCTGCAGATTTAAATTCTCCTTGATGCCTTTTCTTCACTTTGGACATTTGAAAATATAAAAGCTTTCTACAGCATGTCTTAGTTTAGAAATATATTTTAAAATGAATAAATGTTTTCTAAATTCCTTTCAGTAGCAAGTACAATAAAAACATAAATCTTAGAAACTAAATTTATATGGATTTGTTTTAAAAAGCCAAGTCAACTTAGACATGATTGTGCAGGTCTGTAATCCCAATACTCTGGAGGCTGAGGCAAGAGGATTGTCATGAAGTTCAAGACTAGCCTGGACTCCATAGTGATTTCAAGGCAAGCTTGGACTGTATAGCAAGACCCTGTCTCAAAAAAAAAAAAAAAAAAAGCCAGATTAAAAGAAAAACTCTCTTGGGATAGTATCCCCAACAAAATATTTTATTAATTTGCATTTCTTCTTAATCTTTTTTCACCACCCTAACACATAGTTGAAAGTAGAAATTGCAAGGGGCAACAAGCTCTTTTCCAGATTAAATTTAGACATATGGGAATTATAGAGAAAAGTTTGTTTGAGGGAAAGAGATAGAGATTAGTTAGTGAATTTGGAGTTGGGGGTTTTGAAATTGAGATAACTCAGGATTTCAAAAAGAATTTCAAGTTTCTTTGAAAGAAGACTAGAAACAGAAAGCTTAAGGGTTTCAGTACATGCCTCAGCTTTTTCTGTTTTCCTGAAGCAAGCTGGGGTAGCACAATATGGAGCTCTGCAACTAGCCACCTGGTCCCAATCCCACACTTCACTGGATGCCCTCCTTTGTCAGGAGCCATTCTACATAAATTTTGGGAAAAAAATCATTTCACAATTAAATTATGATCAGGAGTGTCTTAGGCCTCAATAGTTCTTGGATTCTATGATGCTTAAGGGCAAGATTACATCAGCTGAAGAAGACATCCTGGGTCTTTGGGAACTGAGTAGAAAGGCTTCACCTGGGAAGTGACAAATTCCTTATCAGTTTAACTTATCCCATCTACTATTACAAGAACATCTTGCTCATCTCATCATCCTAATCAATTTAAACTTCTTATGGACCTAAGATCCTCATCAGCCTAAGATCCTCAGCATCATAGCATTACCACCACCCTTCCAGGCATCTGATACTTCCCCTGATTGCAAGATCCTTGTAAATTTAGAATTATCACCACCCTCTGAGTCATCTGATACTCCCTATGAACCCAATAAACAGTGGCAAGCTCAGGGCACCTTTATCTTTGCTGCCCAGAGCAACACTGAACAGGTCCAAAGCTCAGCTTCTCACTATCTTTTTTCCTGTCTTTATTCTTTAATTTGCGTTGTGTTGTAGTGGCTCATAGGAGACCAGGACTCACTGCAGGGGTTCTGGTAATATCCCCTTTCCTATTCGCTACACTCCTTTGACTTGGAGGCCTCTCCAGATTGTACCTCAAACTCACAGTTTTGATCAATTCTTGGCTAGGGTCCAAAAAATCCTATATTTTTCTGACTACCTAATAAGGATATTTAAGGTCAATACTAGTTTTAAAATCTAATGTATCATTTCCAGCACTCTTAAATTAGAGTATGTGTTCTTAGAATCATATAAGTGTACTTACAATTATGTTTGTGTTACTAAATTATGGTTTTCTTTTTGTATTTCATAAATATTTTATGACATTTATGATAGTTTGTATATTCATTTTTCTTCTAATTTCATGTAAATAAAACTAGGTCCATTTGATATTTGTATAACACTTTAAAAATCCTGTTAGAAATAGTAATTTGGCATCATAGACATAAGTGTTGGACTAACTTCAACTTTCTTTCCCTATTTTTTAATAGATTCAGTGAATTCAATTTGTTTCAGACACTGCCTGCAGCTTTTTGAAGAAAGACACATGTTTTCATACATTTTATATAATTTACTTTCAGCAAAGAGTAAAAAAGTAATTGAGTGTAGGTTCATGAAAAATTATATAAAAAAGTAGTCAGAGGAAGGGCCCTCATACTAATTTGGAGATAATCATAAGAATATATGAATTATACTTTTAGAACCAAATTTAATGAAACTGTGATAAGATATGGTTTATCTAAAATATTCTGCATAATTTTAAGCCAATGAATACATAAACACAATTATGATTCCAAGTTAAAATATTCCACTGTCAAATTTGGTGCTACTGCCAAAATATTAACAGAAAAACAGAATATTTGGCACATAGAACCCATCAGTGTTTTAGAATAATGATAAAATTATGGGAAATAGACAATATTTTTCATTATGCAGTAATGTTGGTATTCAGTTGTTGAAATAATAGAGAACTATAAAATGAAAATGAGTTATCATAAGCTTTTACTGCTGAAGTTTTAGTGAAAATAACCAGGAAAGAATTCCCCTTATTAAAAATATACCAAATGCCTTAGCTCTTTAACACACTGGTGAACTCAGAAATGAAATGGTTGGCACAAAGACCTGCACTTTTAGAAGAGTCCTGGGTATATTTTATGAATCTACTGATTAACATTTAAAATATTAACCTCACACATTTTATTCTTTTTCTTCAGACTGAGACTGTAATTACAGTAAAAGTAGCAACTTGGAAAGTTAAAGTTAGCTAACTGGTCAAAGTATGTTCTCTAAAAACAGACAGCATGGGTGATGGGGAAAAAATAAGAACTAAGATACATCATGTACAGGTACAAGCACCCAATGATAAATGTAAAGGTATTATATACCTAAAATGTACCAATAAAATATTTTTTTAAAAAAACAGACAGCATTGAGGAAAGGTTTACTATGAAGGATGAAAAAGAAAACACCAATGCAAAATTACAAATTCACAGCCACATTTATAAATCAAAGTTAAAGGAAATACTTTCCTACAAGGTTTTACCTTGTAATCAGTCAAAATAACATACCTCCACAACACCAGCTTATGTAGAAAATTTTAGTAAAAGTTGACATTTCCAGAGAAAATTACATAAGAACTTCCAAATTTCAATTAAAGAATATTATATAAGCTTCTAACTCTCAGAAATCATATTTTTTTTAGAGTCAAATGTGTTGAATTTAATTTACAAGAACAGTGTTTTGGACTTGATGCTCTTCAATATCTCACATGAAGAACTCCCAATAGGTCTTACATATTCCATGTTCAGGTTTTTGTTGTTTTCAAATTTAAAGGTCATAAAGAAACAAGAAAAAATATAATCCTGGAGAGTAGTTTAGGCTTATTCACTAGACGATGGACCTATCTACATTTAAATAAAAGTTTTTATTAAATATATGTGTGTTTCATGGAATATTGTTGAAAATGTCAGAAGTATATGGAGGCGTCTCTAAACTGCTGTTGCATAAAAGTCATATGACAGACAAATTGTTCCCCTGAAAATGCATGCAGCATAATTCCACAAACCTATGAATATATTAGGTTATGTGACAAAAAGTATTTTCACATGTAATCTATTTTATTAGCCTTAAAATAGAGAGATTATTGTGGATTATTCTGTGAACACTAAAGTTTTATTACCAGAGCCCTGAGAGCAAAGAGCTTCTCTGACTGGGGAGAAAATATGGCAGAAGGAATACCCAGAGATTCAAAGTCTGAGAGACTGCTACCATTGCTGGGGTGAGGATGCAGGAGGTAGCACGACAAAGTATAGGAATCCTTCAGATGTGGAGACAGGCTTCTGGCTCATAGCCAGTGAGGACATGGGCTCCGCAGCCTACAGTCCATAGAAATACTGAATTCTGCCAACCATCTGAATGAATATGAAAGCTATCACGCTCCTAGAGCCTTTATATAAAAGCCCAGGCCAGCTGACACATTGATTCTCATCTTTTGAAACCCAAATCAGAGAATCTAGCTGAACCCACCTCCACTGTGACTTTCACAACTATAAGAAAATAAATTTGAATTTTTAAATGTATGGAAATCTTCCATAGTACCACTAGAAGACAAATATACACCTTTACTTATTTATAGTTTTTTCCTCCTCCATTATAGAGCAGTCACATTTCAATTATTTGAAAATTTAACTATGTGGAATAATAAATTAATTAATAATGCCAATAAAATCACCTTGTTTCTCAGATTGTGGTGCCCAAGAACTTTAAAGATTTTTTTCACAGCCATCTGTGTTGATTCAGTTTTTTATAAATGGGAATAACTAAAATACTTACTATGCATAATAAACCTTTCAAGGAGAGATGAAAAGAAAGCACAGAAGACTATTATTTGTTTGTAATCAGGAATGTTATGTGTTAAATGCCTACAGCACCAAATGAACATCACAGCAGTAGTTGCACGTGCTATTATTTAATTATAGGAGAAACATGGAAATATTTTAGTTAAAACATTTTTGGAATGGCAAGGGACTGTGAATCTTTAGAAAACTAATGTTCTAAAAGAAATGTATTAACTAAGTCATTATCTTGTAAAATATATGTGTGAAAACTCATATGCTTCCTGAATTTCCAGAGATGTATTTATTTATGTCTCTTTTTGTCTTTTCTTCTATCACATACACATGCAAATACACAATCCATTCTTTTTTCAATTAATTGAAATTAATTTTAATTCAGAACTATTCAGTAGAGAAATTGTCACATACAGGACCATGTGTTTAAACTAAATTCACATAAATTTACTCTTATTTCTTAGAGAAATGAGGCTTTAAAAGGTCATAAGTAAAGACACTTTACTTTCTCTTTCTTTTCTCTATTATCAGTAAGGTTTAAAGAAATACCAAAAAATGTCATCTATTATGTTTTCTAGATCCTTCAATCACATTCTTGTGTACCAGAATATGGGGCTGAATCATATATCTTAACTGTTTCTTTTTTTTCATGTCAAATGGTCATTGCATGTTAAGCACTGTTTTCTTCTCATTCTGTAACAGTTGATGATCATGATGATATTTTGTAAAAGGTTTTATGAATCTTCACACAAAGAAAAAATATTTAAAAGCTAAAAAACTTGTTAAAGATTCATATTTAATACATGATAAAGCTGATAGTTGAATTTTGTCTTTTTTTCCTGTCTATTTCCCTGTAGTATAACCCTGACAAAAGATAAGCATTTTTTTTATTTTTTATTTTTTTTGGTACCAGGGATCAAACTCAGGACCTTGAGCTTGTGAGGTAGGCACCGGAACCACTGAGCTAAATGCCTAGCCTAAGATAAGCATTTTAAATTATACATTTCAATTAAAGTGGAATTCTCATAGCAAAGCAAACTGTTTTAAGCATAAATTTCAATAAGCTGATTAGGAAATGTATTAATCAAGTTTCTAGTTGCTAGAACATAATACCTGTCACCCACAACTAAAAGTAGAGGAGGTTTAATTAGACTCATGGTTTCAGGGTATTCAGTTCATGGTTAAATAGTTTTAGGGCATAAATATGATGGCAGAAGGGTGTGGCAGAGAAAAGATGCTTAGTTCATGGCTATCAGGAAGCAGAATAAGGGAAGAACTCCACAAAGAAGAAGGGCCAAAATTTAGATATATACCCCAAGGTCATGCCTCCACAACCCACCCAGACATATCCAAAAGGAAGCTTTACTAAGACCTGAGGCAGCTTCAAAACTAATCTAGTTGACAATTTATCTTTATTAACAAAGAGTTAAAAAATACTAATGGGCAAAAGAGAATGAGCATACAGCAAGTGTAGGCAACTGTTCCTCTAAGAGAGAATAGAGTAATTATTTTACAGAGGGGAAGGGAGGTTTAAGGAACTTCTGAGTTAATTTTAATTAAATAAGTATTTTAAGCAGCACTAGAAAAATAATAATGTTAAAAACTGTAGTATTTTTTGTATCATTTATATTTCCCATGATATATTTCTGATTTTGTGTATTTTGAATGCATGTATTTAAATTGTATTTATATCATATACATACATACATACATATATATTTATATAATTTTAATTCCAGTTCTCTAACATATAATTACTTTGCTCACTATGTCTGGGCTAAATCTTGAGAAGAGGAAATTTACAACTGAACTTATTTTTAACAAATTGTTGAGTGTTAATTCCAATTTCATAGTTATTTAATCTTTTACGTTTTTATCAAATAAAGGCTTTTTGGGAGAAAATAGTGTGTGAAAATAACATCAGTAGCCCTTTAACTCACTGATTTATTTTCTAATTTTGAGATAAATTAATATATAGTGACCTTATTATTGGGAAGAATATGAAGAGTATTATGGGAAAAATATTAATTTTTTGCAATTCAAAGTAATTAACCTTATCCTATATGAATGTTGAGAACAGAATAAGATTTGAGAGTGTTGGCATGACAAAAGACAATGGAATAAGAAATGCAGAAAAAATCCAAAATAGAAATGCCCAATGTATTTTAGAATATTCATATTTTGTCTGGATCATTGGTTGAAAAGAAGTAGGGTATAAATATATTTGGAACTCATGCTGATGTCAATCTCAGAAGACAGTCCCAAATGCCATCATTCTGAGTGTTGAAATCTCAAATGATCAAAATCCCTAAAGCCTAGTCTCATAAAAATCACAATTATGAAAGTATCCTGAAAGCCAAAAACCTCAAAACAACAATTACCATAGCAGGGAGAGGAATGGCTATATAGAGGGGAGGAAGTCAAATTTGGGGGAAGGGCTTGACCATATAATTTGACAAAAGAAGCTTCAATTTTAAAAATGTGTCATCTGTGTGCATTGTGTGGATTTCTTGAAGCTGATGAAATTCTAGCAGCTTTTAATGAATTAAAGCTGCATCTGCTTGAAGGAGTCAGGGAATTGGCTGTTTTAAAAATACTTACGTTCCTGATAGGAAAAGAAGATATACACCACTGTTGTTTTCACAGCCAGTATTGTTTCAAAAATTGTAGTCTGTATATGAATGCTGCAAAATCCATTTCTACATACTCAAAAAAATAGATAAATTGAACAGAAGATTCAAAAATTTAATAAGAAATATTCATCTTAGTGTCTATGGAATTATAGAAGAATATCAAAAAGAGCACTGTCAAGATGAAATGAATGTGAAAATATTCTCCAAAGAGATCTGTCTTTAAACATCTATTCCTCACGATGAAATATTTCAAAATATAATCATTTTCATGAAAATTGGCCAGCCTTCATGAACAATGTTTGTGGAATTGCTTGTAACCTAATCCTTGTAATATACTTTTTCATATTGAATTTCTTTCTTAGTTTTTAATTTTACCTACCATTTAAAAATGGCAGTCTTTTTTTACAATTAAATTATGTATTTCATATTCACATTATTTTGACACTGCAAGTATAAATAGTGTAATGAAATTTAGAGGCTAATTTGCTTTATGCATGTAGTGCAAATTTAACCTGGTGAAACTGCTTGATTGCTCTGTTGGCTGTTGG
Source organism: Heterocephalus glaber (assembly GCF_000247695.1). Next base: position 13,014,512 of record NW_004624753.1, on the reverse strand, counting down.
TAAGCTTTGTGTGTGTACACAAAAGCATTGAAACTTCCTCAATAAGTAAAGATGTGTCCTTTTTTTGTAAAGTTTCTGGAGAGCTCAGGTCTTTAGGTAACTACATATACAATAGTGATCCATGGTGGTTTTGGTTGAACTTTACCATAAGATACTGTTTTTACATCTCGGTATTTCATGTGATCACAGTTAGAAAATAATACACGGTTACCAACCATAGTGCTATGTGTCTGTACATTTTGATTTTTTAATATTTCATTATAAACTTGATTTGTCTGTTTATAACTGTAGTTCATATGATTCTTGTTAGTATATCTGAGTATTTAAGCTTGCAAAAAAACCAAATACACTATTATTGCTTCTACTATTTTGCAAAATGACCAATAAAGAATTCTTGTGCCATGTTTTGTGTTTCTAAAAGAAATCCTCTTTAAAAATGTAAACACAACTTTAAAATCATTTTTATATTTTTGTATTGAAATTTTGAAGAGTTTGGTCTTTTAGTATGGTAGACTCCAGAGATTTTGATCTTCTGAAATTTCAGAATTCAGGATTATGGGATTTGAGATTATGTCTTTCAGGACTATATTCCAAATCTATTTGGAAATTCTTAATCAAATTTTGCATTTTCTTATATGTTAATACAATGAAATATTACTCAAAATACATTCATATCAGTGTATATGTGGTACCACTTGTTATATTTAAAGAGATATATGTATATATATTAAATGTGATATAAAAGGTTATATGCCAAATTTATTTCTAAGTTTAGAAAGATACTGTTTTTCAGTGAAATATTTTATCACTTGATTCACTGGGATGAGATTTATATCACAGCTTTTACCCAGAGAAAGAAGAAATGGAGCAGACAGAATAAAATTCTCAGTTCATCAGTTCATCTCTTGAAACTTTTCAGAATAGTGTTGTAACATAAAATTCATAACTGTAGAAATGTCTTCATTTTAATTGTTTTATGGTTACCCTCCTAGCAATTCTACCCATGATAGGTCCAAAATAGTGCAGAACAAAATCTCCCTTAAACATGGAAGCACATTTTTTTCTTCAAGTTCACAAAGTACATTACTGAATTCTGCATATTTTCTTTCTTTTGGCATACAATTCATACAGAGAGAAGAAAATATTGTTCCATGCTTTGCACAAAAGAATGTCTCAGAATCAAAACTGTCTTCTATGTGATATCATATAATATTGTTTTGCTTAATGTATTTAATATATTAGATGATGTTTGAAACTTTTAAAGCAAAGGTTTTAATAAAATTAATAATTTTCTATAAAACTATTGCATGTAAAATTGAATTAACACTATGATAAAATAATGAAACAGCATCTTTAAAAATTAAAAAATAGCAGGCTAAATGCCTATTTCTTAATAGTAATCTAAAGATTACTGAAAATGATAAAATTTAGATTAATTTTAATAAATATTTAAGAAATATATCATTGAAATTATATAGAGATTATTCAGAGTAGAGAAGATGAAGGATTTTCTTCCTATCATTTTAACAACCTTATTGAGAATTAATGACATTTATTAAACTACATAAATTTAAAGAATACAATTTGATAAATTTTGACATTTATTAGCATGAAAGTCACCATAGTCAAGATAATGAGTACATCTATCACTTGAACATTTTCCTCTGCCATTTTCTAACATTTCTTTACACTTTTTTTCCTGTCCTTCCTGCAACCATTTACTTGCTTTCTGTCAATATACATTAGCGTTTATTTTGTAGCATTTTCAATGAGTAGAACCTTGTATAGGTAGCATTTTGGGAGCTCTAATTTCTTCAATTCTGTGTGACATTATTATGTGAACTCTATGTTTTAACTTACGTCAATAGTTATATGATTCTTGAACCATGGTTCAATGTGAGGATGTTGCACATTCTGGTTTTGTATTAAGTTTATCCTTTTGTTGATGGATATATTGGCTTGCTTTCATGTTGAGATTTCACAAACAAAACTTCTATCAATACTTACGTATAAACCTTTTTATATGACATATGCTATTATTTCTATGCTCTAGAAGAGGTAGCTGGATATTATGGTAAATATCTGTCTTAGCCACTTTCCCATGATTGGGACGAAAAAATGCAAGATCTACAATTTAAAGAAAGACAGGTTTCTTTTTGGTCATAGTTTCATTCATGGTTGTCTGGCTCCAAGGAACAAACAGGTTGGCAGAAGGACATTGGAGAAGGAAAAGCTGCTCAACCCATTGCAGGAAGGAAGCAGAGTAAGAAGGAAGGTGTTGGGGACAAGAATACACTCTTCCAGGTCATGCACACAGTGACTCACTTTCAACCAGGCCCCACCCAGTTCCTAACAAGTCCTGTAACTAAATCTTCCATCTACCAATCACCTTGCATACACATGACAATTCTGAGGGACAACATATCTAAACCATCACAGTGTTTATTTAATTTTAAAAGGAATATCTGTATTATTCTCAAAGTACCTATTTCAGTTTATAATCTCATCAGCACTGAACACACAGTTTCAGTTTCTCCACTTATTTGGCAACACTGGTACATCTTTGAGGTTTTAGTTTCATAGAAGTTTAATTTATCAGGTTTTTCTTTTAATGACTGTATTTTGATGTTACATTTAGGAAATGTGTGCTTTCACCAATGCCACAAATGTTTTCCCCAATTTGTTGGTAGTTTTGTATACATTTAGGTTTTATATTTAAGTATGTAATCCACTTTGATTTAATTTTGAGTATATACATAGCTTTATTTCTGGACTCTCATCTTTTGATGAGTGTTTATCTGTAAGAAAAACACTGTCTTGATTACAGTAGCCATACAAAGCCCTCAAATTAGTTTTAGTTCTTTATTCTTTGTTCTCTTGTCAATATTTTCCAATTCTATATAATAAGGCAGAACATATGTCAGTTAAAAATCTTATATTAATACAAATTAAATAGAATCTACATATCAACCAATGGATTAAAAATAGGAAGTATTTTATTCTGTGAACATTTCTTATTTCTTAATTTACTTAAGTCTTCCTCAGTTACTTTCAGAAAACTTTAATAATCTCCAGTACACAGGTTACCCAAAATATGTCACAAATTATCCATAAACATTTCATATTTTGGTGTTACTTTAAATATTATTTAAAAATTTTATTTTATTTTTTGACTATTCTTAATTACTATAAATAAATATAGTTGGTTTTACCATCAATCACATACCAATCATGTTTGACTAACCATTGTATCGGCACTATATATTTTGATTTTTGATTGCTGTAGATGTTCTATATAAACCACTTTATTGTCTGAACATAAAACAGTAATATTTCTTTCTTTCAAACATAATATTTTTCCTTTTGTTAATTTTTCTTGTCCTATTCAAGTGGCAAGAACCTTCAGTGAAATCCCAAACAATTCATGAAAGCAAACATCTTGATTCTCCCTAACCTTAGGAGGAAAACTATGAATCCTTAACTTCATTGTTTGTTGTAGAATTTTTGTACGTACATGTTAATAGTTGAGGAAGCTTTTGTTAGGATTGTTAGATTTTGGTAACTTTCTCTGAATCTACTGAGAAGTTGATATTATTTTCAGTTAGTTATCATAAAAATATGCTAATATTTGAAAGTTTAAAAAATCTTGAGTATCTGGGATTCACCTATTATGTCATTTGATATTATATTTTTTTTATATTGAGGCAGTAGATGAGTACAACAGTGTTTATTCAGATAAAGAATGAGGCAAATTTGTGGTGTGCTGCCCTCTGCAAAACTCTTCCAGGATAACAACCACTTAACAGCTGAAATTATTTAGAAGCTCAGCCATTTATTATATTTTAAAAGAACATAAAGGATATGAAAAAATCTTTCCAAATAGAAATAAATGCTACAGCACATAATGGAACATGGAAAATTGTGCACAGAAATTTTATTTGTTATACCAAGTATCTGAAATTAATATATTTTAAAATTAACATTAACATGTAATATCATATATTAATATGCTAGAATGATATGTAGCAATGTAAAATTATTACTAATAATGTGACTTGATATTACAGGCATGATATTGGATGAAAAATGTCAAAGTAAAAGGAGACCTACTATAGTCTTTGATTTATATGTAATTTGGAAACTGGCTAAATGAAATTATGTTGAAGTCAAAATGGGGAGTGTTGATCAGAAATGATAATGAAGGAAGCTTCTGGAATACAAAAAACACCATCAGACCCTCTATACAGATGTGAGTTGTGTTTAAATGTATATAGAAAAAACATACTGAAATTTGCGTGAAAGATACATATGTTTTAAATGTGTGGAAGATGTGTTTGCGTAATGCATATACATACATATATATGTGTGTGTGTGTGTTACAGAGATGGTTAGAGTTATGAATTTGAATTTCATGTGGACATTTGAATTTTTGAATTTCAATTTTCATGTGGACATCTGGGGAGAAAATATGTATGTTTGGTTGTGAATAAGTGAATGCGAAGTGTTTCAAATTCAAATTCCCTTAACTTCAAGGAAAATCCTTTAATATGTACCTTCAATGTGCCAGTAAGAAGGAATTATCAAGTACGGCTTATAGTGTGAGAAATTTTTGTACTTTTGGGAACAACAAGGTATCATTTGGACTATGTTTATTCTTGACTGCTGAGAAATTAATTTGTTACAACTCCCAGGCTTCCAATTACTAAATACAGCATGCAGAACATGTCAGTATTATGATTTAAACTAAATTTAAATCTAAGAAACTGCATAAAATAAATATAAAATAAAATAAATAAATGATGTGCCATCCATCATTTATCCTTACAAATAATGGCATGTTTATGATAAATTACACAAAAACAATACAACAAAATTTGATTGTCACTCTGTGAGAATAGATGAGTAAAGCAGAGGCATATTAGAAAGATCTACATATTTTGAATGTTTGTATATAAAATTTTAAAGAATTAAGGTTATAAGTTATAATGTAATATTCTTTGCATAAATTTATACATATTTACATACATACATATTTATTTCTCTTAATATGTTACATTTTAATGCTTTCTATTTAGGGATGTAAAATAGTATGTAACTAGTGGAAAAGTAACAAAAGTATAAATATATATATTGAGTGTTTTTAAAATTTTATAGTTATTCTTAGAATTTGGGTTATATTTTGTTTGTAACCTCCCCCCATAAAAAACTCACATGTAAAATAGAAGTATAACTATCTTGGATAGTGCATTTTCTTTTCAAAATAACAATGTTAGTCATACCAAAACAAAACAGATAAAGTTTGCCATAAAAGCCACAAAGGAAATGCTACAGATCACTAATGGTTACAATTATGGATGAAGAATCTAAAGAAAAATACCTCATAGAATTCTTTCCCTGAGAATGAGTCCTGGCAGAATCATGAGCAAGTGATTCAAACCAATATTCAAACAGTCCATCCAAGAATAGGAGATGTTAGCAATTTCTGGGAGATGAAGTGGAAGAATAGGTAATATTAGAGAAGTCTGAAAGCAATGGCTAGAAATTCAACATCAGCTTATGATAGATTGTTTGGAGCATAGAGGTAAAATCAGAAACTGTATCACAAAGAAAGCTAGAATACACAAACCATAAAAGTGACATAGGACATATGGATGTCCTTGCCACGAATCCAAGTTATGGACAGAAACTCATTTACTGGCATTTTTTAGGATAAGGCAACTCCCCAAGAAGTGGGGACTCCAGATTCTGGAATGGGTAGTAGTAAAACAATACATTCTTGAAGAAGTAATTCTGACTTAAATTTTCTCTGGTTAAAAATATAAAACTTGTAAGGGTTAGGTTGATGGTGATGTCTAAGAAAAAATATTTGGGACAACTATGAAGCATAAATATTACAATGGTAAGGGCCAATCTGTTCCTTATATCTACAGTCTTAGCCAGGGTTAAAAGTTATGTGTGGTTTCCTTATGCTCAAATTGAAATATATTGAAATTTTGCCTGAAATCTTCTTAATCAACCTAGACACCCAGAACTCCCGTTTTTGATTTATATTGGCATGTCACATCTCTAAGGATCACATTCTTCAAACAAATAGACATATCCATGAAAGAAATTTGCATTTTACAAGATGAATAAATAATGAAAACAAAGAGTCAATGCTAGGAAATTTCCATTTTAGGTAATAAATAACATTTGAAAGTCTTGGATGCTTTTTCCATAAAGAATGCTCAAGAAAGAAAAATGGGTAAAAAGACCAAATTTATTATGTTCTTTTATGAGCCACATACTTCAACATATATTTCCTCATTTCTTTCTCATAATCGGCATAGTACATGTTACAATCCTTAATATATTATCATCCTGAAGAAGATATCTAGTATCTCATCACACAGGTGACAAGAAATATGGCTCAATTTCAAACTGCAGTTATATCTTTCTGAAGTTTGATTTCTTTAAATTTTATCAAGCTGTCTGCCTAATTGTATAATGTAATCTAACTGTATCATTTGATCATTTGTACCATTCAGATCACAGGGCATATAATAATGACTTTCACTATGTCTCTGAAGAATCAAATGCAGACTACAGTCATATTTACCTAATGTGTTTATGCATCTTTAATTTAGTTCTAATAGTTTTCTTACAATTCAAGTCTTTGCTTGGTTTCTTATTAGTGGTTTTAACTGCAGTCTAATTTCCTTTGATTAAGCATTAAGCTCTTTTATAGTAATACTGTAGGCAATTTATTAATGGTTTACACAGCCCAGGAAATACATTTTTAATTATATTTCAGTGAATACATTCCAATTTCCCATTTTCAATACTCTTTCACTTCTCATTTCTGTTATGGGAAAGCACTTCTCTTGATCATTTTATATATACTTTTATAATGAGCTTTTCTTAGATTGACATAGACTTTTACAAATGAGGAATATTTTAATGTTAGCTACATATTTCTATATCACCCAATAATACTGAATTCATTGTTTAATATGTATTTAATGATAAACATACTCATTCTTATAGATAACAAAATGATTCAAATCCTGGATACCAGTGAAATAGTCTTATTTTAGCTTAAAAGTTCATTATGATTTCAAATAGTGTAGTTATGTGAGCAATATGCATCAAAGAACCTAAAGGGCCTGTTAAAATTGAACATTCCTAGTCTGATCCTAGTCGTACTGAATTAGCATAAACTGGAGCAAGATGAAAGTCTGCATTTTTTTTGCGGAATTTGGAGGAATTATTCTGAACATTAAAATATAGACAAAATGATCAGATGAATGCTTATGAGAGAGGTACTGATGCACCATGAAAATCAAAAACTCTATTGCTAGTTTTTCAGAAGTAAATTCTGAAATAAGAGGTTGTGTTGCACACACACACAGCAAGGAACTGAGTGTAGGCAGGCTTTAGGAGCCGAGAGCTGCCTCGATTTAAGAAGCTGACACCTTCAGTTCTGCAGCCACAATAATGAATTATGCCAACACACCAATGGGGCTTGGGAATGGATCTTTCCCAAGTCAAGCAGTTGATAAGACCACCACTCCAATGACACCCAATGAATTACACACCAGTGACATTCTAAAACAGAAAACTCATGCAAGCTATGTCTGCCTTCTGACCTACAGAAACCAATTATCATGCAATGATAAATGTGTACTACTTTAAGCAACTAAATTTATCATTAATTTTAATGCAACAATAGGGAACCAATAGAAACATACAGACTGCAACATGTTATCCCATTGAATGTAACATTCCTAAAAGACAGACCCATTAATATTTGTACTTTACTGCGGAGGAAACAATGAATAGAAGATTGCATATTATATCTAGGGTTACATAACCAAGAAGTCATAGAAATTATATTTAATAAAAAAATCCCTGAGTCCAGAATCCATTCTCTTATAAGAAAGACCCCTAGGAAACCAGAGGTTAATACCTTACGAGACTATGATGGGTGAATAGTCCCCACAATCATTATGTGAATGTACTTCTTAGTAATTTCTGCTTTTGTATCAGCACACCAAGTATTTTATGCACTTAAAGAGTGATGCAGATAATAACAATTAGAAACTAGCATCTGTGTCTGTCATTAACCTACCACAGGTGACTCTTGTAATCTGAGATGAGGTCAAAACTGCACAGATGTAAACCAAACAAAACCATTCACCATGCAAGTGTGAAGTACCTACTGTATACCACCTATGTTGGCTTCAGGCCATTAATTGTTTTCTTCCGGACTTTTGTTATATTGAGTAGGCTTTTGGGCCTTTTTTTTTTTTTAACTGAAGATTGAACCTACGTTCTTCACACTGAGCTTCTCTTCCACCCCTTTTTGTATTTTATATTTTGATACAGGGTTTCACTAATTCACTAAGTTGTCTAGAGCTAAAACATCAATCTTCCTTCATCAGCCTGGCAGGGATTTCAGGCATGTGACACTGCTCCAGCTGGTGACTCCTGTTCTAAGTAAGTCTTGGTCAAAGGCTGAAGCCATATCCAGTTACTAGGTTTAGTTGCTATTGGTCTAGAAACAGAGTGGTTTACTTTAGAAGCTAAAGTTATTTTTACCTTTAAGTCTGAAGGAATAAAGACGAGAGATAAACACAAATTATAACTTACACATTTAACAAGATGCAGAATTTCAGTGTAATCAGGAAATTATCATTTTAACACACAAACCTGAACACAGACTAAGATTATAAAACCAAAATATGTATTACAGGCATTTCTCATTTAAGAACCTTCCTGTTTAATGACTGGACTGTTTGAATTACAATGAAGACGTGCCCTTCAGACTTAGGACCTCTCATTTTTTTGTATAGTTCCATATATCTTGTCTATAAAGCCTCAATGTCTTTTTGTACAATGCACTTTGTTTATACTGTAATTTTTGCTAATTTTACTGTAGAATATAGTACTGTAGTTTTATATTCTATTGTACATTAAAGTACTGAATATAAGAGTTATGCAAATAAAATCAGAATCATGAACTTGGAGTTTCCTTTGACAATTTCTTTGTTCTGAATATTGTAATGCACATACTATGTACAGTTACTCATTTAGAGGTCAATTCATTTAAAGACCTAGTCGCAGGAACAGAACTTGTGAATTTCTCTGTTAATGAATTCCAGTCATAATAACATAAGTCTATGAACATAAGTATTGCGATCTTAAATGATGAGTAAATTGACATTACTCTTCATATTTCTTTTATGAAGAATGCCCTAAATCATATAAAATTATTCCTAATTAATATACTCACCATTGAATACAATTTTCAGTAGTCTGTACGAATGGTTTTATCTTCCTCCAGTAAGTTTGAAGAACACAGATTTTGCAACATTTGGGGAATCAACAGAATCATTCTAATGTTTAAATACCTATATATTTACATTATTAGAGGCATTTAGAAAAAACACTCTGTTCAAATATTCCTAAAGATAGTTTTTGCTAATTGTGAAAGATTTTTCACAAAAATAAAAAATCATGTTTGTATCTTTCTATGTATCTACCTATAAGGTATCTAAATCTCATCTAAAATGAAAGGAAAGTATGATATATGCAGAGGACACCAGTAATATTCTGTATGAAAGGAACACAATTTCTTGCATATCAATATAGATCTTCAAATGCTTATGAATTTCTAAAGTAACATTTTTATAGACTTCAAAAATTATCCTAAGTTTCTGTTCTGTAAAACAAAATCTGCTGCCCATGATAATTTTAAGTCATGTAATGTTTTCTAGTATATTATCACCATTAATAGTGACTGTTTACTTGACAATTAAGAAACATCTAGCAGATTAATAAAGCCCACTTCTGAGTGTAGGGTGTTTCCAGAGATGATTGGCCTGTAGGGCAGCAAAAAGAAGGAGGAAGCCCCCTGCCCCGATTGTAAATGGCACCATTCCAATAAGCGTGGGCCCAGATGGAATGAAGACAGAATAAGAAAGAGGAAGTCAACCTGCGTTGGAAAGCTCCATTCTGCTTGAGATGGTGTATCTTTTGTTACTGCCATTTCCTGTAACATCTGACGGTTGTGTCTTCAGGCTTTCAATGTGTATTCACACCAGCAACTCTCCAATGAGCTTCTAGTCCTTTAACTCAGTCTGGTGCTACAATCTTGATCTATCTTATTCTGCAGTTTCCAATATCTTGCACTGAGCAGCTAGTTGATCTTCTAGCTTTCCATCATGCATGTCTCTTGTGGATTTTCAGATCTAATAATTGCATATATATATATCATACATATATCATATATATATATGTTGCTTCTCTTCCTGTATAGAACTCTAACCAATCAAGCAATATAGGTATCTTTTAAACAGACATTTTAAAAAAATCATTGTCTTTTAAAAATGTATTTAAGATTTTGATCCCTGGTACTAAAATATATATATATGTGTGTGTATATATATATATATATACATATATATATATACATAT
>NW_004624753.1:12955282-12974054 GCF_000247695.1 Heterocephalus glaber | reverse complement strand
GTATTATTTGTACCAATTACATTAAATTGTTGTTCAACACACGCCTTTAAAAGATGCATTGAAATAAAATAAAATAATTAATGTGAAATAAAATAGCTTTCATAAATAATAGCTTCATACATAAGCCCGGATGGTCATCAAGAAATTGCAGACTTATGAGGGAATGAGATAAATTATCTTTAAGGAAATGAATTATTTTCCTTCTGATAAAATTGAATAAAAAATGCCATTCAATCATTCATTGAGGTGAAAAGTATTTATTAAACAACTTTCATATGCAGAGAATTATTCCTGTTTTAGTTTTTTTAGAATATAAGACAGAAAAGCTGCAATCAGACAAGGGTTGTGTTGTAGGGGAAAAAGACAGATAAGCTCAGAGAAGAGGGCAAAGTTTTATTTCATATAATACTAGTCCAGGGATGCATTATTTATAATGAAATACAAGAGAAATGTAATAACCATAGTCATTTTTAGCACATATAGGTATAATCTATGCATATATATTTGGAAACAATTTTCAAAAAGAGCTAATATTATGTGCTAAGTTTTGAGGCAGTAGTAGTCTTCATTTATCAATAGACTACAAGGAAGAAATATGAGGGTCATATAGGTGAGGATGTTTGCTATCATTAATCTCCAGTGAAATCCCCAACTACAAAATCTCTGAAAATATATAACAGTTGTTATCAAAAGATAAAATGTAACAAGCACTATGAAGAATGTGAAGAATAAAGAGCATTTGTACATTTTGGGGGGGAATGTAAATTAATACAGCCATTATGGAAAAGAGTAATAGAACTATTGTATGATTCAGGAATCATTACACCCACAAATATATCCCCCCAAAATAAAATAAATGTGTCAAAGATATATCTGTATTTCCATGTTCATTGCAGCATTATTCACAATAGCCAATGTATGGAATCAATGTTAGGGTTCATTGCTGAATGAATGTAGACAATGCTTTTATTCATATTATCCTTGAACAAGGAATACCATTGAATGTTACAAAGAGATGGACTTTGTCTTTGTGGTAGTATACATGAACTTTGAGGCCTTTAAGAGGTTTAAATAAAAGCTCAAAATGTTTGTTGAAGAAAAACAAAAGTCATCATATAAATTACAGTAGAGAAAAAGTAAGTGTATGAGACAAAAATTATTTAAAAGCAAGGAAGGCAAAAATGATTCAATATATGTATAATTTGATTCCTTGAAGAAGAAAAATTAAATAATGAAATATAATTTACTTTAATACTAAATTCCAAGAAATTTTCATATAATTGGATGATCTGAATTAACATTTTATAAATGCCAGCAAGCACTTGAAAAATTTCTTCCAAAATGGTCAACTCTAAGGCATAAACAAAAAATTAGTAGAATTTAAAGAAATAAAACATTATTAATCATTGCAAAAATATCAAGAAAACAATATCAGACTGGCATCAGAGTTTTGGAAATGGATATTAAAGATTAAAGCAATAATAAAGTAGAAATTTTAGAAAACCCAAGGTTTAAATTATCCAATAAATGAGATTGTGGTTTTCATCTCACAGAGATTTAGCGACTCTAAGCCCAATAAGATGTGAAATAAGAGTTTAGCATGTTGTGAAAAAACTAAGAAAGCAGGGGGTTGCATTTTAATATTAAAGTAAAATTCAGCACAACAGGCATGAATGACCACTTGTTTATATTAATATTTCCATTTAAACATAAATAATAAATGTACAAGTAATATGCACAAAACAGCAAAGATATTATTTCCATTAAGGTTATACTACACAAATTGGATTAAGATCGGATAAAAACATTAAAAAGACTTCTACTTTAACATAATATTCTCAGTACAATGCTAATCAAGTGGATAAAAGACAAATTAGGATCATGAAAAGCTAAATAAACATGATTGATTTATGGATCAGACTTAAACCTTGATAACAGAAAGAAAACTTTCTTATCCAGCTCTAGGATTAATTAAAAAAATCAACAAAATTGATTATGTGTACAAAAGTATAAATCAATTCAAAAAAGTGGAAATATTACAAACAAAATTATATTGATTGCACCAAAGTAAAATTACAGCAAAATAACTCCTTAGAAATCTCAGGATAGCATGAGTTGCTAAATTATAATATGAGAGAAATTAATGCAGTAGAAGTTAGAAAAAAATTATTCAAAATCACATGTTTCAAAAAATTAGACTATTCACTAGCTAACTTGATTGAGAAAATGTGAACAAAACAAAATAATTCATGAGCAGGAAGAAATAACCATAAAAAAGCATAAATTTTACATAATTTTGCTAGAATAATTTGAATATGTTTATGCATGTGAAAGCTTAGATGAAATACATAATTTTCTCATAAAATAATTTCTAAATTTTACTCCATATTCATGAAAAAATTGAAAAAATGTATTTCCCTAGAAAATGAAGTTATTGAGGAAATAATCAGTAACATAGTAGCAAATCAGATGATTTCCAATAGGCATATACTACATATTCATGTAGTCCAGATATTACATAAGATCTTCTAGATTGTGAATATTTCACATAATTTTATTAGGCAAGTATATTATCCTATTTAAATTTTATATAGTGCAAAAAGATTAATGTCTTCACAGCAAACATAGGCTGATAAGACATTAAGAAAATAATGTAATATGATCACATGAGATCTATTCTAGGACTGTTAAGCTGGGTCAATATTTTCTATGGAAGGGCTACTATATACTAATTTAAAAATGGAGCATCAACAAGTACACAATTCCTAACATCTTAAAACATATTAAAAAACCTCTACTCTTATATTTAGAGTAGAAATATAACTATGAAAGAACAGTGGAATACAATAAAACTATAATAAATAAACCCAAGGAAATATGAATTTTTAATATAAGAAAAACAGAACATCTCAAATTACTGAGTAAAATAAGCTTTTCAACACATGAAAAAGCTGCCATAGTTAGAGGATAGTCATTTAAATAAGAGAAATTTAGGTCTATATCTCAAACCATAAATAATAAATGGATGAGAGATCTAAATGATAAAAGTCACACAATACTAGAGTAATTGAAGAGAGGTACATTTTTTTCTAAATTTGACTTGTATCTAGATGAAATGAGAGAAAAGATGGATTAATTTGAATATATTAATTAAAAAACCCTTATTTTGCAAAGCCAAAAATATTAGCATATAAATAAATTCAAGACAAGTTTCAACCAGGGAAAGTCTAACACTTGGAGAATTTTAGAACAAACAGTTCAAACACAAATAGAAGCATAAGCACAATTTGTAAGAAAAACAGTATAAGGATGGTTCAGGAGTTGTTAATCCTATTCACATAAAAGAAATGCAAATTAAAACTACTCAGGTTGGCAAAACTAAGAGCCTGACAAAGTATCAGATAGATAAATAGTTGAGAAGCAAGCACTCACAGCCTTTGGAAGTAAAAGTGCACCTTTTATGGTGTTGAAATTGGTAACATCCAGTACAGGTGTGTATGTATATATATTGATTCTGTAATCCCACTACCAGAAACCCATTTTCAGAAAATCCTTCTGCACAAGGTTATTCATTTCGATGTTTTGTAATTGCAAAATGTTGTAAGCGACCTAAATACATACATAGGGGAGTAATTCAGTTATGTTATACACAGAATGTGGTAATAAATAGGTGTTTAAAAAGATCTCTGACTAGACAAGAAATCATTTTTAGAGTATATTTTTCCGTGAGAAAGGCTAAGAAAAAAGAATATTGACAATTGTTTTTGTTTGTTTGGTTTTCCTTTTCAGTACCAAGATTTGAAACCGAGGCCTTTGCACTGATCTACAGCCCCTCTTCCTTTAATCTTTGTATTTATTTACTCATGTTTTTAATTTTAAGAGAAGGTCTCATTTAAGTTGCTAGACTGCCCATGCTGAGCTTGAACTTGTGGTCCTCCTGCTTCATCCTCCCAGAATGCTGGAATTTCAGGTATATGCCAGATAATTGCTATTGTTTATAACACAAAGACAAATATATTAAGAATCAATTTATTTTTATAAGTATAAGAATGATAAAGTATAAACACATGAGGTTTACAAAGGAAATAAAGTATAATTAATCAGGGAGCATGAGAATTCTTTCACTATTTTTGTATAGTTATTTTTTTTGGAACCATGTGATTACTTGATGGCCTTTAAAAACAAGTAAAAATTGAATATTTTGAGCAAAGATGGCCTAACACATAAGTCAACTAAATTGCATATATTTTAAACGAATTAATCTACCTCTAATTCTAATCTCTAATCTAAAAGAGAAATGATATTGTCTTATGTCAGAAAGTAAAGAAATATTTAAGGAATTTTGGGTTATGACCAAAACACAGAGGCCTGACTGAGGTGTTTTTAGATTATGGGACATATAAATTTATCCATGGTTTGTGTATCCAAACTTTGACATTACAAGGCAATGTCTTTGGGAGATGATTTGGTTATCAGGCCAGAACTCAGCAAGAAAGTGACGTATAATCCCAAAAGTGAGCCCTCGCTAGACATCAATCTATATCTTCCTCTTGCACTTCCTTGCTTCCAAAACTATGAAAAAGAAGTTTTTGTTGTCTATGAGTCACACCATCCATAGAAGCCCAAATAAAATAGGTTACAAATCATTGAATAAAAAGGGAATCAATAAGTCAGTTATGTTAATTAAGTACATAAATGCATAAGGCCGAAGGAAAATTTCTTCTGTATGCTACAATGCTAAATATTAAAAGCAGAAAAGGTACAATTAGATTCTCTTTTGTAACCCTTTTTTCCTTCTTTCCACCCCCCTTCCATCTCTTCTTCCCTTTCCCATTTGAAATATATCCCCCAACTTCCAATTATCTATTGGTTATTATGCCTTTTATTTATATTTTGGGTCTGTCATATAAGAGAAGCCATGCGATATTTAACTGTGTTTCTGATTTATTTCATTTAATATTACAGTCTTAAAGAGCATCCATTTACATTCTCACAAATCCCTCAAGTTTATCCTTCTAAATGGCAGAATTGTATGCCATTGTGTATGAATGCCACATTTTCTTTATCCATTCATCTGTTGATGGACATATAGGCTGTTTCCAAGATTTAGCTCTTATGAGTTGTGCTGCTACAAACATGAGTGTGTGTGTATCACTGTAATATGATGACTTTAACACTTTCAGGAAGATTCCTAGAAGGGGAATATCTGGGTCAAATAGCATTTCTATTTTTTGATGAATCTCCATATTGATCTCTATAGTGGTTTTACCAGTTTACGTTCTCACCAACAGTGTAGAAATAAAACTTTTTCAAATGTGAAGGGGATTAAAAGTTGCAGAGAGCAGGGAGGGATGGGAGAGAAGAGGACAAACAAAAAGAATTAAGATGTGTTATGTACATGAACAAACTCTCCATAGTAAATGTAATCACTATGTACTGCTAACATGTACTAATAAAGAGTACATTCTACCAAAAAAGGTAGAAATAAAAAATCATTTGGCAAACATCATCATAATAATTGATTGCACTAGGGCTCATAAATAGGCTCTAACTAGTGGGTGAAAACTTAACAAAGAACAACATATTTATAAACAAA
Organism: Heterocephalus glaber; assembly: GCF_000247695.1. The sequence goes on along the minus strand of NW_004624753.1, from coordinate 12,968,458 downwards.
GCAAAATATTAACAATACCATGAAGAAATCTGACAGTACTTATGTAACCTAATAGGAAGAGTAGTTTCCAATAATGGAACACAACAAGATCATTTTTATAATCTTAACTTTATCAAAATAAAATACAAGTTTAATGAAATTGAGAAAAAGTTTGAAATACTAACTGTAGTCTTCAAATTCAGATTTAGAAATTAGTAAATACATATCAAAATTAAATATAATATATAATTTTGGATTGTACCTTTGGACTATTTTTTGGAAAAGAGAGTATTAGACTCTTGGTATATAAATTTGTAAAATAGATGATTAGATGATGAAATCACACCAATTATAAACTTGTAGTATTATAAAATTAAGCTCTTATAAAAATATAATTACATAAATATATTTTTGTTATTAGAGTATATACAGAAACATTCTGTCCTCAGCTTATTCTTAATTGATGTAGAAAAATCTAAATGCACTTACTAGAAAGAAAATTATGAAACATAACCTGATATAAATTCAGGGAGCTTGGTTAAAGACATACAAAAGTCTTATATATTATTCTTGAAACTTTTCTGTAAATCTTAAATCATTTAAAATTTATTATAAATTAAAAAATGGTGAAAGTTATAAAATAGAAATATTTAAATCTTAATAGTCAATTTTTATAACAAATAGTTTAGGTTAAAGTTTATAAGCCAGTAAGTACTTTCAAGCCATATTGCTCTAGAGACATAATTTCAGCTCTACTACTTATTAATTGTAGTATGTCCAGAAAGTTATTTTAGCAGTTTTGTCTCAGATTCCCTTTCTTTAAAAGAGATGTATTTCAAATAGGATTCTTATGAAGATTAATTGAATATCCATGAATATATAAAGCACCAGACAGAGGTTGGCACATATTGAATGCTATATTAACACTTATTAAATAAAATGAATTTATTTATTTTGACATCTGCACTTAATCAAAGCACAAAGTATTCATTATACTTAATGTATTTCATCCATGTGAACAGTATAGGAACCATGGTATATCTTTTTAAGAAATGAATTTCTGAGAACATGCTGCATTAATTTTAAAAGCAGGAGAAAAAAATGAATGAGACCTAAGACAAATTAAATACAGTCATAGCTACTCTGAGTTAGAAGACCATGTGGTTGAGTCAAGATCCACCATTAATGTAATTCAAATTTAAAATCAGCACTTCTAGTTTGAGGGTTTAAAAAATGTATCAATGAAAAAGTTGGACCACAGTTTTATTACTAAAAGGAAAGGAATGGAATTGTGAAAAAGATAAATTGAAGCAGACAATTGAAATTTTGCCAGGGGTAGCATATGAACATAAAACCAATATACATACTTAAAATGTCACATAAATGCTGAACAAGTACTTTTGGAAGATAAGTATAACTGTGTACTATGTTGTTCATTATATACTTATATTTTAGAGGTGGCATGCATGGTTTAGTCTGGATGTAATTTGTTTGTGGATGTTTAGAAACTCCGGATAGCTGTATATATTTAGAAACATATATGTCTTTTTTGCCTTTGTATGAAATCAACAAAATAGATAAATAGAGACCAGACATGATGAGGAAACAGATACAGTAGAGGAAAATATAGGCAAGGATGAAAGGACTGGTTTGTTAGCTCCTTAACTAGAAGGGAAACAAAGAAATAGGAATGGTATAGAGTGCTTCCTTAGAGGGTTGGAAAGAAATGCCCAAAAAGTACATGCTGGAATCTGATCTCCAATAGCCCTCTCAGAGAGCCAGCAGACTAGGGCAAGAGGCAAATGTAGATGGCAGCACATCTGCCTTCAATCAATACTTTCTTCACAAAAACATGCTGCTTCTCTGAAATCACCCTTCCCAGAGCCCTGAGGCCCTTGGAACATGTGTGCTTCTTCCTTACAAACTTCTCCTCTTGGCACCGGGAGACTGTTTCTGTTAATTTAATGCAAAACTGAAAGTATGCACAGAAAACTTTTAGCTCAACTTAGTTTAAGCATTTAATAATACTGATTTGAAAATCTTGTCCTAAATTACTGGGTTTCAAATCTGCCCATGTCACTAGTCTGTCTAGCTGTCACTAGTGGAAAAGAAAAAATCCACAGTAAACTCTACCGGGTCTCATTATGCTCTGTGAAACCTCTTTTATACCTTCTGTCTCCTATGTTTTCAGCCCCACCTGTTTTTATTTGGGACATGTGACATTTTAATATTAGAATAGGTTTAGTTTTTTTTTTTTCTCTTATTTCCTATATTTCTTCATTGCCCTGTTACAAGTTTAGGCATGGCATTTAAGATGTGGGGATAATAAATTCCATTTAAATTTAAAGTTTTCTTTCATTTTCTCCTTTTTTCTTTATAAAAAGGAAACTTCTGATCATTTCTATTTGAGATATAACTTTATTTAAAGTCATGGATGCTAGAAAAATCATAGTCTTATTATTATCATCCTTTCTGATTTCTAGGTTGCCATAGAGTCAATATTTGTTTCTCATCTGTCTTTCTTGAAATTTGATTATTACACTTGTTCTATTGCTCCCAGTTTAGTTTTTATCATTTTCCCATGGCAACTCTTTCTTGATATCTTAATAAGATATCCCTGTTTAATCTTTATCTTGTTTTCTTTTACGTGTTGGAAATGTCCCCAACATTTAAGCAGTCATTTTCAATTTTTATGTTAATATTTTGATTGTTCTTTGTGCCAAAATTCTATTTAAGCAGCAAACATTGTTGAGCATCACTCCCTCATCCTCACGTTTCAAATAGTGACAAGAGCATGTGATGTAAAAGTGGAAAATATGTGTCAGGATTTCTCTACAAAGGAGACTAAAAAATGTGGTGAGTTTTATCAGTAAATAGAAAGAAAGAAAAGAAGTTTGAACAACAAACCCATCTGCAGCAAAGAAGACTTTTATGTTGGTTGAGTAGCAAAGTTAGCAAAGCATTCAGAGAAAATACAGGAAAATAGAGGAAGAAAAACAATCAGTAATTGTGGATACAATGCACAAAATATACATGTGTGAAATACTACACAGCATGGAACATTAAAGTACATGTTCACTATTGGTAGACCAAGAATGTTATAACTTCATTACAGAAAATGGATTGAAGAAAATTAGTTTTAAATCAAAGAATGGGTTAATCTGTAGACCACAGAAATGTTAAGGCAGACTTAAAAATATGAACTAAAGAAGCGATCAGAAAAATAAAAGAAATACCTATGAAATCTATTAAAAACATATTCATCATCATTCTGTGATCAACTTAATATGGATGAAGAGGTCAGATATCGTTAAATTTTTTGTATGCACCAGATAGGTTGGCAAATGCTTGAGTAAGTGTGAACAACACAAGGAGAGACACAGGTAAGTTCTGGTAAATAGCACTTTGAACTAGAATTTTCATAGACCTGAAGTCCATAGACTTGTCAATCAGGCAGGAACTATGAAAGGGGTCTGAATTAGAGGTAATGTTGAGCACTGACAGTATGGGAGAGAAAAATATCCAACCCCCAAAACATTATTTGGCATATTTTGAGTTGGTTTTTCAGATAAATGGCAGACATCTGTAGTCAAAAGAATGGCTCTGAAAATCTGTCCTTTTCTACAATAGATTTGCATCTCTCTCCATTATTATCAGCAGATGTAGACAGGCCTTTCTTGACTAACCAGGGCCCCCTTTTCTTCCTAGAAGGGTCCTCCCACAAGAAGAGGTTGAGGATATGACACTTGACTCCATCACCGCACCAGAAGTCTCTGTCTCATGTTAGCAAAGACACTCATCTACAAGACAAGGCAGTCTCTTCTTGCTGTGCATCCTCCTTCCTACCTTACACAGCCTTTCCCATCTCCCTGCATTTCACTTCCACTCTCCCATCTCATTAAACCCCATGTAAGATGAGACCATCTTCCATCCCTTTGAGTATTATTTCTGTATGCTTCAGTGTGTAATAAAGGGCTCATACTTTTCTTCTACCTGTATAATATCAGTTTATTTAATAGATTAAAATGTTCAAAACTCCAGAGGGTAAGAGAAAATTTAACCATTTTCTACATCAGCAAATTTATCATTGGCGAAGCTCTGCTCAAGGAGACATTACACAGGCAGTGACCAGCATACAAAGAGGTATGCATGGTTATTTCTGAAAAAAGAAGAAAAATAAAAGATTGGGATGTAAGGGTCTTCCTGAGAGACAACAAGAAAATAGAACACAGAGAGCCACTGAAGCCAAGAACATAAGGACTAAAGTGTGTATTTTTGTATTTGGCAATTTAGAAGTCTCATAGCAGATTAACAGGTATGAGAACATCGGGATGATTTTTTGTTAGTACTTGTTTTGCTTTAGAATTTTTTTGTTGTTGTTGTTTTGTTTCGTACCAGCAATTGAACTCAGGGCCTTGCACTTACCAGGGAGTGGCTGCACCACTGAGTTACATCTCCTGCCCTTGGGATGATTTTTTTATGGAGTGGAGGGAGCATAAGCCAAATTTGGGAGGCAGAAAAGTTCTTTCCAGAAGCTTAGGTTTGATAAAGAAAAAGCAGGTGTGATAAAGAAGTACAAGAGATCGATAGAGAGAAATTGTTTATACTGGCAATACTTGACCTCCTTTCTAGATGAACAACATTGGCCTGAAGGGAGAGAGAGACAGAGAGAGTGACTGTTAACCTACTGGTGCTACTATTAATTGTAGCTATGAGACAATTAACAATTCCATTTGTGAGGCATCAGGCAAAGATATAGGAAGAGGCAGCATGAATTTAAGTCAATAAACCAGCACATGTTAATAGATTGCATATGTTCATGTTTATAGGGAACTGCTGGAACAATTTCTAAACCCAAATAATGTCTAATAGGAGGACATTCAGACATTGAAATTGGTCCAAGTGAAAGACTTTTGGCAAGCCAGGTCTTCTTACAATGTGAAGTATGACTTATTCCAACACTTCTTGACATTTAAATTTTGTTCCAGAAATCAGGGCCTTTCTTATCCTGTAATATTTTATCCATCTATCTTTAACTAAGGAACTAACTTTTATAATCAAGCCAATTTATTTATGACAGCTGTTTATCTCTATATCCCTACATCATTTCTATTTCTACATCTTTGCACTTCTAGCTTCATTTTTCATCTTCTTCCTACCCTGTTTGTTAGAATTTCCCTCATCATTTCCCAGCAAGTCCTGTAGCTTTTCTAAATAAATTTACTGTGTTGTAATCATTAATTAAGAATATTTTGTGTATAGACCACCTTCTGAGTTTTCTTGTGTATTTGTGTTTTAAAATAGTATTTTAAAATTACTGATATGTTTATATGTTCTTCTGAGCAGTGAGAGGGTGTTAGACCTCTTTTCTCTAATGCTTGAGATAATACATAGTTATGTGTTAGGTACTGGTGAATCATTTAATAAGCTGGTTGTTTACTGAACACATTGTGTATGTGGTTCCATATTTTGTATATTAGTTAAGTCCATTCCATGTCTTCAAATGTTTAGATCAAAGCCACAAGGAAATAGAAATTCAATAAGTGCAAATATATCCAAAATCCATAATTATGTTTTTTACCTACATTTACTTTGTCCTTCATAGTGAAACACATATTTTTTCTCAATTTTTTGTTCTATATTTTTAGAAGAAGTCAAAATTGTCTTCAATTTGATATATTTATATACCAAATTCTTTTAAGTATTTCACCAAGCCCTCTAAGATATTGGGAAGCTCTATTAATTCTAAGAGTCTAAGTTTAATCTAGGGGTAAACTGGAAACACATTTTTGGAAACTCTTCTCTTAATGATCCTTGAAGTGAGTTGAGAGACAGTCCTAATTCTTCTGAGCCACTTTGGTTCTATTTAGTCTTTTAGAAGTTCAGCTGTTAAATGGTGCCTTAGTGGAAGCAAACTAAAACAACTCTATTAGACTAATTGCAAATGCTGATTTGATCTTTTTTTTCTTTAAAGCTGATAAGAAATTAGGTCATAGCAATGAATAAAATCAAACAGTACACTGGCTGGATATGCAAGGGAAGCTCTAGTTCAGAATTATGCAGAATCTATACTTGCAAAGTTACACATTTGATGATGGAGTGTGAGTCATGAGGCTCATGGAAAAGTAGAAATGAAAAGAAACATGAAATGACTGTCTTAGAAAAGCTATGGAGGGAAAAAAAACTTTTTCTAGAGTTTATAGGTTAAGAGTTCTTTAAGGCCAAAAAGTCACACCTTCTGCAGATTCACTGAGTGAGTTAAAATTGCGCAGGAGCTCATGCATTGTCAATAACTTGCCCAAGGCTTGTTATGAGGAAGTATCTTTGACCTTCCATTCAGTTCAATGAGAACTGATTGTCTCAGTAGACTGATAGTGTAGCATTCTGAACTGATGACTAAATTAAATGCTGGCCCACAACTCTGACAAGCTGTGCCATTTATTTGACAGGTTTCAGAGCAACTATCATAGATTGCTGAGGAGTAGACTCAGTGAGTCTTGAGATCTGATTGTCCTAAGGAACTTTGGAATTTCTAAATTGACCTTGAAGTCTTCCACTTCATCAATGAACTCAGCAATAGCTGTAAGTGTTTTATATCATTTATTTCACTTGTTGAGCAGGTATGCATGTAACTAGCATCTCAAAATAGTCCAGAATACTCAAAATATGCCAAGGGATTTGAAAACTCCCTGAGTTTGTCAAATAATGTTTCTCACACTTGGTAGAAACTTATTTAACGAAGAGAATTCTAAACCAAAAGGGTCTTTTCAGTGAATTCTGTTAAACATTGAAAAACTAAAAGCAATCATAAACAAATATTTTTTTTCAGAAAGTAGAGGAGAGAAAAAATTTTGTAATTTATTTTATGAGGCAAGAATTGTGGATATAAAAGCAAATGTAGGCATTATAAGAAAACTTAATATTGCTCATGAACACAAATGCCAAAGGTTTTAATAAAATATCAGCAAACTGAATTCATCGGTGTATAAATAAGATAAAACAACATAACCAATTGGTATTTATTTTAAGAATAAAATTACTTCTAACTTTAAAAAGTCAATCAGTATGATTCAATATGAATCAGTATAATTCACTGAATACAAAGGAGAAAGGAGAAAAAAATAAAATGTTATCAATGAATATGGAAAATTCACATGATGAAGTCCTTTAACATTTCATAATGGAAACTTAAGAAACTAGCAAGAGAATTCACTGAACTAAATAACAGATTTCAAAATAAAATACATATTTAATGGTGAGATATTAAGTGACTTTCTTCAAGAATTACTAGCAAGGAAAGAATATTCATTCTATTAGTTAGCAGAAGAGTACTCTGTAACATAGAGCAAGAGAAAGAAATTAAAGATATAGAAACAGGAGAAACTAAATAAATAATCTTTTTCACAGATTATGTGATATAATTTACAGAAAATCATAAGGTATGTTCATAGAATTAATCAATTTATAGGATAACAGATAATTATAGAAATATCAGTTTTATTTTTGAATTACATCATTAAATAATTGGAAAATAAAATTTCAAAATTAATTTCATTTGCAATGACATTAATAAACATGATATTCAAGATTTATTTTCAAAAATAAAAGTCTAAAGCTTCTATGATCAAATACTGTAATACATTTCTGACAGGAAAAAATTAAGTGGGCAGCTATAACATGCTTATTGCCTGGAAGACTGAATATTGGTAAAATGTGTGTGTGTTAGCTTTCCATCATTGTGAAAAATTACCTGCAATAATAAGCTTATAAAGATGAAAGGACTCATTTGGTTTAAGGATTTTAGAGTTTTTGGTGCACAGCCAGTTGGCTCCATTGTTTTTGAGCCTCTGAGAATTAGGCAGAAACTCTGATAGGGAGTGTGTGGTGGAGCAAAGCTACTTGCTTCATGTTGGCATGGGAGCAAAGAAAAAGGCAGGAAGGCCTCACAGCCCCATATCTCTTGCAATGCCACACATTCAGTGACCTAACTTCCTTCACCTGGATCCCATCTCTTAAAGTTCCACCTCCTCTCAGTAGTGTCATGTGGGACTTTGAAATCCAAACAATAATAATATTATTTTTCATCAAATTATGAATTCAGTGTAATCACAAAGTCCTAACAGGAGTGTTTATTGAGAACAAAAAGCTGACTCTAAAATTATACGGAGTAAAAAAGACCCACAAACAAAACCAACTGCGGTTGATATTGAGGCTAGCTTGTATCCCTCTAATAACGCATACAGTGTAACTCTGGCCAAAGGATAGGAAGGGGGAACAGAATGTGGACTAATACCTAAACTTTCAATTTATTGCTGGTGAAAGTGTCATGACAGTTTAGTGGGGGAAAAGGAAAGTCTTATGAATAAACGATGGGAGTAAACAGAGTAAGTCCATGCAATTACATTGGGGGAGTCTGACTTTGGCCAGTTACCTTACATAACCAACAACTTTAATGAGGGAAATGACAGACTTAAACATGGAAGCTAAGACTCTAAGTCCCCTAAGAGAAAAAATAGAATACTATTGTGACTTTTAGTTGACTACCTTTATATTGATAAATTAGATTAAAATGATAACGTTTATTAAATGTTATTAAGACGTTGGGCTGGGAAATATATTAGAAAAACAATTCAGATTCAATTTATATCTTAAAGGTTGATCCCTAACACAAATATGGAAAATTCCTACAAACAAAGAGCACTTAAAAATCCAATAGAAATAGCCAAAGAATCTAAAATAATCTAAAATAATTATCTTTCAAATGGTTGTGTATGTTTCTTGTTTATCTCACAGTTAAGTACATAAAAAATGTTCAACATTACCATAGGGAAATGCACATTAAAATTAAATATCTTTTAATACTCATTAGAAAAATCAAAATTTTGTAAAAACCTGAGAGTGGTTTGGCTATATTATGATACAACTAGAACTCTAATCCATTCAAATGGGAATGAAAAATTTCATAATGATTTGGAAAAACAGTTTGGCAGTTTTTTACAAAGTTATGCATCCAAGTACCATATGACCTAGAAATTTTACTCTTACCATTTACCCAAAAACACGAATCATATGTCCTTTAAAAGCCTTACATAATTATCCTGATTAAAGCTTTACGAATAATAGCCCCAAATTGGCAATGACCCATTGTTCAATAGAAAAATGGATATGTTTACCATATGTTCAGAGCAAAGAAATATTTATGAACTATAGATATGTATGAGAACATTAGTGAATCTCAAAAAAAATTGTTGATAAGTGGAAACCAGTGTTAAGATTTCATTAGTTTTGGTACCAGGAGTGACTCTACAGAAACAGAATTGTGAAGATAAAATTATCTAATGGATTTAGTGATTCCTGGAGTTGACTCTCTAATTCGATGATGCCTAAAGCTGCCATAGTCTCTCTTGATAAAGGGGGGAATACTGATAGTCATTGGTGTGAACTGTTTAGAGTAGTTCACCATGTAGATCCATTCGATTTTCCTAACTCACTACTTGTGAGATGTAAGGAATTTAGTAACTCCGCATATGATACTTTTGAATATTTTTGGCAAAGTGGGAAATATAATGATATTAGCTGGGTTGTTGTAGCATCTCTGAACAGACCAGTGAAGGAAAGTAATATGCTTAAAACATACGCCTGGATCTGGCTGAGTTTTTCAATATGGGCCTGTTAAGCAGAGATTCTGAATTTAATGTTGCAACCCCTGGAAGAAAAAAAATATGTTAGCATAGTGATATCTCGGTTGTTGAACTCAGTTCGTTCCAAATTCATGTTCAAACACTGAAAAGTTCGAGATCTGAGCATATTTTTCCCATAAGAAATAATAGCAAATCATAATTGGTTCTGATGCCCCCAAATTACATAAGCACTGTATGTTGTCTTGACGAAAGTGGTCCTCAGAGTGAAGAGTTACCCCTTTGCGCCTGCAATGAGAAGCAATTCAGGGCTCAACCTCTCTCTGCCTTACAGGTTTTTTCAAGTCTGATTTTTTGGTTCTACTATCCAGCAATGGACCACTGAACTGATTTTTTCCCCCAACCTTTATTGTTCCACTAGTGGAAAGTTTGATCTTGAAGCTGTTGGAAACAGAGGTATCACTGTAGTGTATTTGACTGGTTGGCAGAAGTATGGGTCAAAAGATGGCCCAAGGTGAACGAGTTAGAGATGCCTGATTTCTGTGGTTTTCTGTTAATGACGGCATTCAGAGGCTTAGGGAAATGGGGATACTAGAGTAGATTTGTACCGCTAAAACTAATGTGCCACACTGGGATGATCCAGAAAATGTACCCTGCATTAATATCTTGAGAAACAATGTTCTTGAGGAGAACACTGGCATCCCGGAAGAGTCCCATCATTGCTCTTCTCTATATGCCAGAACTTAGAGTGGGGATCATAGTTACTTAATAAAGGGCAATGAGTTTAATTGGATCCTGGAGTGGCAGGGGTCAAGTGACAGCACTTAATCACCATTGGCAAGGTGCACTTGCTTACCATAATGGACAGCAGAAGCAGAACAATGATCAGAATGGTCTGCCATGTTTAGACCTATGGCACTGGCTGATTAGCCACAGTATTCCGAAAAGTAAAATAGACAAGAAGCCTACAAATTTTTATTAGATTTATATAATTGAAAAAATTTAAGGGCAAATGAACAGAAAGCTGGTTCAAATCATAATAACAGAGAATCATGACCTCTCAACCAGTTCCCAAATTTGAGCCAATTTTGACCCGAAATCCCTTGAATAAAGGGGAGGCCAGATCATCCTGTAGAAGGACCCTGGTATACCACCAAAAATTTATGTGGTTATTCTCCATCCTTCTCCAAAGGGACCTCAGACATTTTCTTGGGGTAACTATACATAGGGGGAAGGGAAATGATCTGGCATTGCAGAAACTATTGAACACTGGTTCTGAACTAATACTGATTTCAGGAAGTCACTGTGGCCCTCCAGTAAGAGTAGGGGCCTATGGAGTCAGGTGATCAATGGAATTTTAGCAAAGGTCTGACTCATAGGGTGTGCAGTAGATCCTCAAATGCATCCTGTTGCATAATTCACATGAATATACTTAGTACTTGGCTGAATCCTCATATTGGTTCCTTAAGCTGTAATGTGAGGGCTATTGTGATTGGAAAAGCTAAATGGAATCCATTATAGTTGTTCTTGACTGGTAAAATATAAACCTAAAAGAATATTGCATCCCTGGAAAGATTGCAGAAATTAGTGCCACTATCAAAGACTTGAAAGATGCAGGCATGGTGATTCATAAAATCTCCATTTAATTCTCCTGTTTTGCTTGTGCACAAGACAGATAGGTCTTGGAGAATAAAGGTGGATTATGGTAAACTGAGTCAAGTGGTGATTCTGACTGCAGCTACTGAACCAGATGAGGTATTCTTGCTTAAGTAGATTAGCAAGTAGATTATGTCTCCTCGTAATTGGTATCAGCAATTAATTTGGCAAATGCCTTCTTCTCTATTCCTATCCATAAGGCTCATTAGAAACACTTTGCTTTTAGCTGGCAAGACCAGCAATACACTTTTATATCAAGGATTATACCAAGCCAGAGCAGGTCCCAAGTGTGCAGGTAAATTACATGAAGAAGTTGCCCAGATGCTCATGGCTCCTACTTCTGCTGTAATGCCTCCTATCTCCCAAAACACACTTATGGCCTCATGGGGTATACCATATGATCAGCTGTCACAGGATGTGAAGGCTAGAGCCTGGTCTATGGATGGTTCTGCATGTTATGCAAGCACCACCCACAAGTTGGCAGCTGCTGTGTTAGCATTACAGCCCTTTTCCAGAACATCCCTGAAGGAAAAGTGAAGGGAAATCTTCAATGGGCAGAACTTTAGGCAGTGCACCTGCTAGTACATTTTGCCTGGAAGAAGAAATGACTAGATGTGCGACTATATACCGATTGATGGGCTGTGGCCAGTGGTCCAGCTGGATGGTTAGGCACTTGGAAAGAACATGACTGGAAAATTGTTGACAAAGATGTAAGGGGAAGAGATATATGGATAGACCTTTCTACATGAGAAAGGGATGTAAAATTATTTGTATCACATATAAATGCTCACCAAAAAGTGACCTCAGCAGAAGAGGACTTTAACAATCAAGTGTATGGGATGACCCATTCAGTTAACATCAGTTAACCTTTTTTCAGCCACCTTTGTTGTTTCCAATGGAATCATTAACAGAGTGATCACAGTGTTAAGGATGCAGGTGGCAATATCTTGCAAAGATGGATCAAGGTTCTTATAAAAGATGTATATGCTTTAAATCATCATCAACTATATGGTAGTGTGTCCCCCATAGCCAGGATTCATGGGTCCAGAAATCAAGAGGTGGAATTGGGAATGGTACGATTGAATATTTCCTCTAGTGATATACTAGCAAGATTTTTGATTTCTGCACCCACAGTCTTATGCTTTACAAGCCTAGAAGTCTTAATTTCAGAGAGGAGAAGACTTGCACCAGGAAGCACAACAATGATTGCACTGAACTAGAAGCTAAGATTTACCCCTGGTCATTTTGGTCTCCTCATGCCTCTGGAGAAACAAGTTATAACAGGATTGATGGTGCTGGTAGGGGGAACTGATCCATAGTATTAAGGGGCAATTGGACTATTTCTCTACAAATGAAGTAAAGAAATATATTTGGAGCTCAGGAGATCCTTTAGGGCATCCCCTAGTATTACCAGCCCCTATTATTAAGGTCCTTGGGAAACTACAACCCAATCCAGGCAGGATGACAATTGGCCCATAACCTTCAGGAATGAAGGGAAAGGACAAGGAAAAGAACTAAGAGCCGCTGAGGTGCTTGCTGAAAAACATGAGAACACAGAATGAGTAATGGAAAGTAGTACTAAATACCAGTGATGGCCCCATGATCAGTTACAGAAATGAGGAATGTAATTGTAATAGTTCTCTCCTAGTATGTTTCTTTTTTATTTTTTTTATTTTTAAAGTATTTTAATTTTTAAAGAATTAATTACAGACCCAAATAACATAGGAGTTATAATTAGCTTAATATAAGTTTGTTGTGTTTCTTTTTTTCTTTTTTTTGCACTTTATTAAATTCTTTTATTGCTACATTGTAGGTATACAACACAATTACATTTCTCATTGGGAACTGTACCTTTACATAATGCATCTTGGTTCTTATTTTTTCCCCATTCCTAGCCCTCCTT
>NW_004624753.1:12896339-12943731 GCF_000247695.1 Heterocephalus glaber | reverse complement strand
AAAACTTTCCTCATTTTTGGTACTAATGACCTCACTACTAAACTGCACAATTGAATATATGCCATATATAAAATATATATATATATATATATTTGCATTATTATGAATATTTTTCAAGTATAGCTAAGGAGAAAATTGGGCTTAATAAAAATATTCACGTTAGTCATGAACAAAAATCAAGTGAGCATCAGAACCTTCGATCTGATTCTCCTTTAACATTATATGGTTGAGAATGAATTTTTAATAGGATACAGAATGGATTTTATCAAATTCAAAAGTAAAAAGACAGCTGAAGAAAGAATGGGTATGAGAGAAAATGCATTGTGTTTAATGATACTAGAGAAAAAATACAATGGTACAGTCACAATCTGTTCAGGGGTAGGATGTTAATACTTAAAACATAGTGAGCAAATTAAGCTTTTGTCTGAGTTTGTTTCAACTCTGTATTCACTAAGTTGCTGTTCTTGATACCAGAAGCTCAATTACACTCAGCAAACAGAACATGTTAAAAGATTGACAAATGGTAACAGTAGTAGTCAATCAAATGTGCAGCTGTCAGATAAGGACAGAAGTGCTTCTAAAATCAGATGTTTAAAAAGAAAAGACTCACAGAGGAAGGAAATTACTGACCATGGCAACACCCACACAGATATTTTATTATATTTGTTTTCCAATTACATAAGATGATATTAATGAGCTATGTAGGAACACTGTACATTACACTATTTTAGGGTTACCTCCAGCAATTGTCTCTGGCCTTGACTGACATATTATTCCACAACAAAATCATTCAAAGCATAACACATGAATGAACCTGCTGATTTAGAAAATTCTAATCAAAAATATATTTGTAGTTTTTCTAATGGTTATGAAAGATATTGACCTAAACAATATAAGGAAAGGAACTTTTTCATACAATCAAAAGCCTTGTTTCTGAAAAGAATAAGTAGCTATATTAAAAGGATTTGAAAAAATATGAAATACTAACAGTATTTTTATGGCAATGTGAGTTGCTAAGTTATTTAAATGTGCAAATAATATCAATAAAAATTTTGTGTCATTTTTACTCTATTTTATCTGAAAAAAGACAAGAAAAAATGGTTTTAGGGCAAAAATAAGACCCTATTTTTAGAAACAGATCAATGAAATTCCTTGTTCAAAGCACATTTTAATCACTTGAATATTGCTAAATGTCTTGAGCTCGGTTTAAAAATAACCAGTCATGATTATATTTCTAATCTACTGCAAAACATTCTTTAATTAATATTTTTAAAACACTGAAGATTGACGTTTTAGTTTATTCTATTAGTGTACATTAAGGAAATTAAGAAAAACACTACTCCTGAATGTATTATTTATAATCACTTTTAGAAATATGCCACAAGAGCTTCCATTATTTAGGGGAGATAATAGATGTAAACAGAGAGTTAGAAGAAGTATTTGTGGTGTTTTATAATACTCAATTTTTAGATTTTTAAAGAATTTTTGAGGTTTAGATAATGAAAGACATTTACAATTGTATTTCCTAATGAGCTTTCTAGATCATTGTAACAAATTAAGTCAATTGATTTGGGGAAAGCTAAGGAGTATTATTGATCCTTGTGGAGAAAGAAACAGATACCTTAAAGGAATTAAATATTTTTGTACATGTAGACTTAATATTTTAAGAGACAGAAAGAGCACTATCTTTGACTCCAATGAGACAAAGTCAGATATCATGCCAACAAAATTATAAAATTTGTTTCTTTTAATATTAACTCCACTAGGTTAGAATTTTTTCCTGACTTTTAGAGGTAGAAAACATGGTACAAATACCTTAGGTAATTTGTTCAAGGTCCAGCAACTAGAAAGTCCTAGCAGCCTTGCTTCTTTAACCCTAGTTCATGCTGATTGCTAATTCTGCAGACTTTCCAGTACATGATCCCATATCTCTAAACTTAAAAATTATGGATAATTGGTGAATTTGAAAACTGCATCATTTTTCATCATTCCTAATAATTTATCTTAAAAATGTCTCATCCAGAACTTCCACATAATCATTCATATAATTTAATTGTTTTGGGGGTTTTTCTTTGTCAAAAAGATAGGTATATCACAAAAGGTATTTTATTAAAAAGAGACAGGGACTGTCCATAAATCTTTCTCTGTATCTGGCCTATTACTAAGTGAAGGGGTTTGCACACGTTAAAATTCCCTCCACTCAGATTTGAGCAAGTTTTGGAAGAGGAGGTATGCACCAATGTCCCTGTCGGTCCTCTCCTCCACCTTGAATCGCCCTCCCTTCACTACCCAGAAAGCTCTGGCTTCGCTAGGGCCAAAGCCGGTAGATCAGAAAAGACAGCAGCCTGGGCTACACACGCGTGCTTCTCACCATGATGCTGATGCTTAACATGCTGCGCTCCTTTGGGTGATAGATGGCTCCCCAGGGTGGATGGGCAGAAGGAGAAGGCCATGGAGTCACAGAGTGAACATCTAACAAGGCCCATGGGTGCCTGGGATGGGTGGTGGGAAGGCAGCAGCATGGCTGCAGAGGGTCTTCCTGGAACTCCTTGGGTGAAGGTGGGGTTGCCTGTGCCACCACGCTTCTGCACTTTCCACCTCTCAGCAGGTACCTCCACTGCACCTGCAAAGGCACTGTGGAGTCCCTTCTTGTCACTTTACGGCAGTGGCAGGTGACAATCAGAAGAAACATGGGACAGGACTGGCCCTGGATGTGAGATTTATAGTCACTGTTTGATTTTCCTTATCTGAAGAGAGCCAGAGTGTGTAGGGTAAAGGAGATACCTACCCTACTGTAATAAGGTCAGTCAATGCCACGGACAGTGACAAGCCCCCAGTTCCCAGGATGCAACGGGGTGGATGAACGTTTGTCAGTTATCCCAGACGCACCCCCACATTTCCCCATTAGAGGAATGAGAACATAGTTATATTTTTATATTAGAGGCAATGATACATTGTAGGCCTGCCCGCCGGAATCTGTATCCTGGTCCTGGCATGGGACAGCTGTGTGACAATGGGAAGTTGATTCCTCTCTTTGTCCTTTAGTTTACTCATCTATAAATTAAGGTTGAAAGTAGATACAACCTCCTGTGGTTGCTCTGAAGATTACAGTTAATGGATGCCGCATGCATAGGTCAGGGCCCCACACCCACTTACGTTGGGGGGTTGTTATTAAGACCATAAGATTTATGGGCAGTGCCATTTTCAATCACACACAGGAAGCAGCCTAAGTGACTGGCAAGGGAGGTGTTACTTGCATTGCAATGCGTCCACAGGGGCTATGAATAGGTCACTGCATGACCGCTACTAGGAAATGTTAGTCTGGTATAATCTCAGCTATATACAAAATATACATGGGAGAAAAGTCACTTCACAGTGAGTCTGGTGGAGTGTAGAGATTTCCCTGTTATTTTTTCTTTTATGTGTGTGATGAGAAAAACTTCTGTATGATGTATGTATGCATAATTTTTAAAATGTAAAGAGTAAAAAGTAAGTCAGGCATGGTGGCACATTCAGGAGGCTGAGGCAGGAGGATCACCCCAAGCTGGAGGCCAGCCTGAGCTACATAGTGAGCTCTGTCTCCAAAAAAGGAAAAAATAAGTAAAAAGTAACAAGTACACTAAGGGCTAGCTTTGGAGGACACATGTTAGATTCGAGCCTGTAGGGTAGGTATTGTCCCCTTTTGCCAGTCATCCTTCTGTCAAGAGCAGAGAAAGAAGGGAGAATTTTAGGGAGGCCTGGGGGGGCAGGGGGGCCGTCATTACCTTGCTCAGACATTTGAGTCATCTCTGGCTGCATGCTTATTTGGCTTCTAATGTTCCCACTTCTCCTCCCTGGAAGATCTTGAATTTCTTGGCTTTATACTTCTAGTTGAAGCTGTAGATTCTGTCAATTTTTATGCTGTGCCAAATGAGCCAAAGCTTGGAGGCCTATGCCTATAATCCCAGCACTCTAGGAGGCTGAGGCAAGAGGATCACAAGTTTCAGCCCAGCCTGGGCAATTCTGCTACTTAGCAAAGACCTTGTTTCAAAATGAAAACCAAAAAGACGTGCTCACTCCAAAAAGAAAGGGCTGGGCATGTAGTTTAGTGCAAAGGCCCTGGGTTTAATCCGTAGTTCCAAAAACAAACAAATAAACAAATAAACTTATGTAAAATATTACACAATGCTATATTGTATTAAAAGTTTGATAAGAGAATAGATGCTATGTCAACTGCTCCTACCACAAAGGAGAAATGAAAACAAATAGAAACAGAAACAATAAGTAAGAGGGCATGAAGAAACCTGCAGGTGGAAGATAACTTTGCAGCACTGATGGTGAAGTTGGCTTCATGGGTGTGTACTTATCTCCAGGCACTAAATATCTACAGCTTTTGAATGTCAACTGTATCTCAATAAAGTGATTTTTTTAAACTAAAAAAAAAAAAAAGAGAGACAGATCTAGAAAATTTAAAAGTAACTTTTTCTGCTTCAAAGAAAATTATACCCAAATAAACAGAAGGAAGGAGTTAGTAAAACATAAAAGCAGATGTCAGGAAATCGTAAACAAGACTAACAACAACAATAGTGATTTTAAAAATTCACTGAAAATATTTATCATATAATACTTATCATTGTCATACACAACATACATGATCCTAGGCAATTATTTATGTAACTGTATATGTATATACAATTATATACATACAACATATGTATATGTTCAAACTATATATGAAAATTAGGAATAGATTATAGATTTATATGTAAAATTAAAAGGTGTATATGTAAAATCTTAACATTTTAGAAGAAAAGATAGAGGGAAATCTACTAATCTTGGATAAGCAAATATTTTTCAATTGGACATAAAAAGAATGTCATAAAGATTGACAAATTCAACTTTGTAAATTCTAAAACATTTCCTCTTCTACAGATTTCTTAACAAAATAAACTGCTAAATTGCAAGAGTACTATTTGAAATGCCTATCGGAGAAGGGACCTGTACCCAGAATCTGCAACTTTTATGAATATAAAAAACTTCAACAACTCAGTTTTAAAATGGGCCAGCAATTTGAAGTTCACAAAGAAGTTTTGAAAATAACTCAAAAATACATAAAAAGATGCATCATATCGTTAGTTGATAGAGAAATGCAAGTTCTAAACATTGTTATAGGTTTTACCTATACTCTAAAATTACTGAAATTATAAAGACAGACAATAATTAGCTTTTGTTACAAATTAAAACTAGCTATATTTCATAGGATGTCAGTGAGAATGTTATATAGGACAAATACTTGAGAAAATATTTTAGAAACTTTTTATAAAGTTCACATAATTGTATGCTCATTATATGACAACAGTCTCATTCCTAAATATTCATTAAAGAGATAAACCTAAAATAAACTTGTGCACATGAATTTTCATGACTAATGAATGGAAAAAAGCACACAAATGTGCGTTAACTCATGAAAACCATGCTACATGTAAATTTTACTTCTAGCACTAGAGAGAATGACCTATTAATACTTGTTGTGACATGAATCACTACAGTGTAGTAAGTTAAAGTAACTATATGCTAAAGATTACAAATTTTATCTTAACATTTAAATATGAAAGCCTAATAATTGGAAAACTATGATTATAGAAAGTGGACAGAATAGGTCCTAATATCCAGAGGACTAGTGACTGACTCAAAAGGGGTATAGAACTACTTTAGGGAGTGTTGGGGACACTTCATATTGTAATTTTGATGGGGTTTGTATAAATATATACAATTATCACACCTTGTCAAATTTTACACTCAAAATTTTGGTGGTTTTTATGTATATTTTATTCCAGCAAAGTTCACTTATTACAAAAGTACTTTATTCATGGCTATAAACTAGGTCTCAAACTCAGATATCCTGACCTTCAATATATTATGAAATATGTTTCTGAGAGTTAATGCTACTGTCACATATCAAGGATTTTACTGACAATTAGTTCTTCTGACTGAAAGGAAAAGTGAATTCTAAGAGCACCATATCTTTCTTGTGATTTTCATTCTGATTAATATTGTGCTATAATTGTAAGGTCCATGGTTACCATATGGATTTGATATAATTTATGTGAATAAGGACCCATCTAAGCTAAATTTAATAACCCTTCCAAATTTAAATGTTAATATCCTAACCCCTAGTACATCAGGATGTAGCCTAATTTGGACATAGGATCATTGAAGATGCAACTAGTTAAAATGAGATAATAATGAAGTAGTATAGGTCTATAATTCAGTATAGTTGTATCATTTTAAAGAGTAATTTGGAGTTAGAGTTACACACAAGGAAAATATGGTATGGAGATAAAAACAGAAATCTAGGTGTTTCAGGAGCCACAGAATGCCCAAGACTGCCAGTAAGTAGCAGAAGAAAGGTATGGACTAGCTTCTCCCTCCCACATCTCAGAAGTAACTCAGATAACTTGCTTTTGATCTTCTGACCTCTAGAATCAACAAAAAATAATTTTCTACATTTAAATCACTACATTTACAACAGTTTGTTGTGCCAGTCCTAAAAAGAACCAATGGGGGCTCACAACTCAGGAAGTTGTGCAGTGCACAAACTGTACTGGAACAAGAAGGCTCCCAGCAGGCAGCAAAGACTCAGGCCTAGGTGACTGACACAAAGCCTGGTGAGGTTTCACTGCTCTTCCATAATTAACTTATTTAAAAGTGAAAGTAAGCATGGCTTAGACTATGACTCAAATAAAATCTTGCACCCATAAAAAATCATATTTCCCTTGAATTGCATATCTTTTGGAAGAATGCCTTTTCTTTTCAGCATGGAAATTATTTTCTTCCTTCATCTTTAATATTAATATGTCTGCAGAAAAATAACCAACTCTGATGTCATTTGGGATGATTTCCCAATAGTATCAATTTCACAAGTTTCAATTTACTTACTAAAATTTTTGTGATGACTTTGCAAATGCATGGTTCATATAGTTTCATGAATATTTGAATTACTAGAAGAACCCCAGATGCTATTATCCATTTGTCTAATTTGCATCTTTGGCATATAGCTCCAAGATATAAGATTAACACTTCAACAGAAGTTTATTATAATTGTTATTGCTTACTTTTAAGTATATAGTTAGATGCTTAGTTACTTTAATTTGTTCATTTAGCTAAGCAATTTTACTGTATACAAATGTGATTTTCTTTATTTACATAGGAAAAGTTCATTTGCATGAAGGTACGAAAAAGTTTTAATTTAGGTTTTGAAGATCTCCATGTCCATCTTTGTCAATTAGAAGTCAAACTGGGTGAGATGTTCGTTCAAAAATCATCCCAGGTTTGAGAGAGTGGGGAAAGTAAAGGACAACTGTTGATAAAAATGGCTAATGAGGGCTGTGGAAGCCTGAAAGATGCAATGGGTATAGTAGTCTAGGAAGTCATCACAGTAGAGCAACACATTTCTAGACAGACACTCTGGTCTGGGAATCCCAGAAGCATGAAAGCAATCTGACCTTTAGTTTGGGGCTGGTACACTTAATGAATGTGTACAATCTCACTTTGCTAACTTTTTAAAATGTATTTTTTTAAAAATTATTTGACTGAACCAATATGATAAACCTAAAGAAGAAATGTTGTTTTTTAACAATACCAAAATATAATATGGAAAAGTGCTCACAAATACTCTTGTTTTATAAAAGCAAGAAAATAACATTGCTTCCACTCAGCTCAATTATGTGTATGTGTGTGTGTGTGTGTGTGTGTGTGTGTGTGTGTGTATAATCTCTTAATTCTATCCAAAGTCATTTTTGCTGTTGTTAGCCTTTGGAATGATGAATCAATTTTGTTACCAGATAAAATAGAATGTGTGTTTGAGATAAAAATAAAATCTGCAGTTCTATCACTTGTAAACCTTGGTTTTGTTAATGCTTTAAAAGAACTAGCTTAGAGACAGAATGAAAAATATACTACATAGGGATTGAAAAGTTAAAAAGTTGTCAGTCTTACAAGACTTGAATTAAAATTTTTGATGCTATTGTTTAAATACCCAAAGAGGCTATAACAAGGATGTTTAAATTGCCATGACCTTAGGCTAAGATTAGAATTGTCCAATTTGTTACTCTACTATATAATTCAAGTTCACCCTTCACCAATATTCCTCATCTCCCTATGTTATGTCAGAGTAGTGTCTTTCTTTGACCTATATAGATAATAAATGTATAAAACTTTTTATTCATCTCTTTTCTGTGCTATAACAAAATAACAGAGGCAGGTACTTTATAAAAGACGGGGTTAATTAGTTTTGCAGGCTGAATGTCCAAGACTGGCCAATTCTATTTATTGAGCCTCTCAGTGAGGGTTTCAGGTCAGATAGCATCTCAGTGACAAAGATGTCTGAGAAAGAAATCAGAAAGCAAGAAAGAAATCCAAGGATTTCTGAGCCATGCTCAGCCTTGTTATAACGATTATATCTGCCAGGAACTAACTGTAGTCTCAGGAGAAATGCCTCAGTTCCTTTTGAGGGCGGAGTCCCCAAGCACCTCATCATCTACCAGCCCCATCTCTTATCACGTCCCAGCATCATCATTCTGTGGCCCAAGCTTGCACTCCCTGCAACTTTGGGGGCCACACTCAAGCCACACATAACCATAGCATTCCTACCTTCCAGCTGAAAGTTGAATGGTTTCATACATTAGACGCCTCTCGTTATCCAGTGTATAAAGGTCACAACCAACACTCTACAGTGATTCTTTGCCATTTTTTGTCTCTTTCCTTCCATTGCTGGGCATTTAATGAGTATGTTGCAATAATATAGATAAATAAATGGGCACATTATAATTGTACAGGTTGATTTATTCTTATAAATTGAACTAATTCAAATAAACTGTTTCCAGGTCCAGAAACAGAATATTACCAGCACACTCAGAAATATCCTTACACCCCTATCAAGTCAAGATACAATCCCCAAAAAAACTGATTTCCTGCCATCTTATAGGATTGTTTTTGTACCTTTTATAAATGGAATCATACAAGATGTATTCTTTTCATCTGGATTCTTTTTTTCATTATGCTTGCAAGAATTACATATATCTTGTGTAGTTTTAAACTGATCGTTCATGTTAATAAATAATATACCACTTTTTCATCTTTCAATCTACCATTGGTGGGATTTTAACTTTTAGTTGGGGACTATTATGCTAAGTAGGGACCTAAAATGGTTTGTTCCCTGGTCATTGATTATGTTATTTTAAGGTCACTCACTTCTAAGACTCAATGGGAACTGACGAATCATTCATTTTGTGTGTTTCAATATCTATGCATTTTTAATAAGTTCTGTTGATATTAGGAAATTATATTTTGAAAATATTAAGATGGAGAATATGAGTTACTGCCTCAAAAAGCCATTTTTATTCATCTCAAATTTTCCAGTATTTTATGAAACCCTCATCTTGCCTTTGATAGCAAGGAAGGTGTTATTTTTGTTTTCTAAAGTTACTATGGTCTGAATGTTTGTTTCTCCTTCCCCAAAATTTACAAGCTGATATAATCCCCTAAGATGAGAGTATTAAATGATGGATAATTACAGGAGGTGATTAAGTTATAGCAGTAGAGCATTCTTACTGGCATTAGTGGCTTTGTAATGGAGACTACAGAGAACTAGTTAGGACATTCTCCTATAGATGGACACAATGAGAAGTTGTCATTGTGTGACAGGTCAGCTTGTCAACTTGATTGACTTGGGACCCATGTGGGAGATTAGTAAAACACACTTCTGCATGTGTCCCGGTGGCATGACCTTGGATATTATATCTCATCCTTGCCTCCTTCCTGTCACTGTTCAACTGATCTGTTTCCCCACCACCATGAACTAAGCATTTTGCTCTACCATGCTCCTCACCATAATGGTCCTGCCTTGAAACCAGCTGAGTCCGGGCTGAGACCTCTGAGACCCCATGAGCCAAGTAAACCCTTTCTTCCGTTAAATTGAAGATGCCTCATACTTGGTTCCAGAAATGGGAAAACAGAGAAATACACACTGTCTGTGAAGAAAAGGTTTTCACCAGTCACTAAATCTGCCAGTAACTTGGTTTTAGGTTTCCTAGCACCTAGAATGGTGAAAAACAAATGCTATTTATAAGTCATCCAGGTTATGGCATTTTCATTACAATAAATTAAATAATGTAAGACATCAGCATGTCAAGATTAATGTGTGTTCCCAGTTGACTATATCCAGAAATTAAGCAAACCAACAAAACAGTAAACCAAGATATGTCCAGTACTGATCAGGTTGTGTCACTGAGACAAAATACATGACACCCACAAATAAATGGAGGCAAGGTTTATTTTAGCTCACAGTTCTCAAGGTTTCAGTCCATGACTGGCTGGCTGCAAGGAAGGCGCAACGTGGAACAAGGGTATGGTATAGCAAAGCAGCTCTTTCAGTGCTGGAAACAGCGCAGAAGAAGAGTCCAGAGAGAAAGGAGTGAGGGACTAGATATATTCCCCAAGGTCATATGTCCCTAACCCATGCAAACACACCCCAAAGTGTGCTTTATTAAGCCCCAAAGTAGTTCACAAGCCTATCAAGTTGGAAATCACATGGCCCATCTCATGCCACACATTACTTCTTCCAAAAATCTAAGTTTCACTACTGTAAAAAAATATCCCCGCATGTATGTATATATGGGCATATATGGATATATGTGTGTGTGCCTAGTTTTTAATAGATATTCATTTTTAGAAAGTATTAAGTTTGCAGAAATACAGATCACAACAAGTAGTATCACACATCATCTGTTTTTTTTTTTTCCCCATGTAGACCATTAAATCCCTTAGGTAAGTGATAAAATTGCTGGAGTTTTTTTTATATTGACACATCATTATCAAAAGTCCATAGTTTATGTATTTTTTCTTTTTGTATATTCTATGGGTTTGGGCAATTTTATAGTGTCATTTATCTATCATTATAATACTATACAAAATGGTTGCACTGCTATATATTCTTATCATTCATTCCTCCTTTTCTCTTAACCTCTGATAGCTACTGATTTTTTACTGTTTCTGTGTTGATACCTTTCTCCAAGTTGTCAATTAGATGAAATTATTCAGCATGTAGCCTTTTCAGATTGACTGCTTTCACTTAGTAATATGCATTTAATGATCTTCCATATCTTTTCATAGTTTGATAGTGTATGTCTTTACAGCACTGAATAATAACCTATAGTCTGTAGATATCACAGTTTACTTATCCATTCACTTGCTGGAGCTCTTCTTGGTTGCCTCTACATTTAAGCAGTTATGAATAAAGTTCACATAAGCATCTGTGTACAGGTTAAATACAAATATAATGTTTTGTGTCTCTTGCTTAAGTATCAAGAAGCATGGTTCTTGACTTACATGATAAGAGTAGGTCTGGTTTCATAAGAATCTGCCAAACTGTCTCCCAAAGTGGCTGTATTATATTATATTCCCACAACGAATGTGCTTTCTTGATACTTCGTTTCCTCAGCAGCAGTTGTATTGTCAGTGTTTAGTAAGTGTGTAGTGCTATTTCATTTT
The DNA here is from genome assembly GCF_000247695.1 of Heterocephalus glaber. The sequence goes on along the minus strand of NW_004624753.1, from coordinate 12,932,202 downwards.
TGTTATTTATTTGGACTGTTGAACCTATAGATTAATTTAGGAGGAACTGATTTCTTGATAAAAGTGATCTTGCTATACATGAATATGGAATATCTCACCCTTATTAGCGGTACCAGTTAATCTTAATTGTCAACCTAACTAGGTAAAGCAAGTCCTGAAGAAGTGGTGGAATCATGTGAGGACTGTACTCATCAGTAGATTAGCCCAATATTATTTCTAGCTGAATGTCCTGTTAGAAGGTGGGGCCCAACAGGAGTAGCTGAATCACCTGAGGCCTGCATTTGGAGGGTATAACTTTCTGTCTGGTACACTTTCCCTGTGTTCTCTTTCTTGGTCACCATGAAGTCAGCAGCTTTACTCCAACTATGTCCCTCTGCTATAATGTTTCTGCCTTGGAGCCAGCCAATTATGCAAAATCTGGAACCAAAATAAGCCTCCTCCCCTTTCAATTATAGATGTCAGGTATTGCATAGGATAATTAAATAAAATAAAACAAGTTGTTTTTATTGTTCAAGTGATGTCATTTTACTTATGCAAACATATAAGTAAACCACATATGAGTATATTATGCTATTTTCCCATCAAACAAGGATCACCAAAACCATGTTCCATGGAAGTAGAATTTACTCTATTTTAGTATGCTTTATCTAAGTATAAAGCATTTCCAAATGTTTCAGATGGGCGAAAAAATATGTGAGCATGTTTTCATATCTTTTGGAATAATTTCAAAAGACTGCTTATCTAGGTCTAAGTAATAAAGCGTTAAAATTTGTATAAAAAAACTACACTGTGCATTTAAAGCACAACAGGCTCATAATTCTCAGAGGGTTTTCCCACCTATGACTATCATCTCTCTTCACTCCCTATTTTTAGAAAAAAAGAAAAGAAGCAGAATGATATAAAATTGATATAATAGAGTTAGCTTTGGTTTTTGTTCTTTATTTTCCTCAATCAATTTTGACAAATCTTTCAAAACTTTCAGCTCTAATTTCCTAATAAGAAAGAGATGCTCAAGATTGATTTTTCCAAGATAAATCCAATTTTGAAGTTATACAGTATAAAATTTATACTTATAAATTATTTAGTTTCCTTTATATTTTTCTTCTAAGTGCTTTTCTGAGTATTTAACCATTATAGAATTTTCCATGTAATATTTGTGAAATAAAATTCTATACTTTATTGTACAACAGCATAGTCATAAAAGCATTTGCATATGACTGTGGATTTGCATGGAAGAAAAGAAGCAGCAACTGTAATTGAATAGAATATTTAAAAAAAATAAAAGTAGCAACAGTTTTCTTTCAAAACTTTTACTTTTCTTTAGAAAAATCTCATTTTATGCATAAAAGCATGACTCTAATTTTAAGAAATGATGGTACCATAGTTCTATCCACACAAGATTTTATAATTTCCCCCACATTTCCTCACCTGCTAAGGTAATCAACATACATTTTTCTCTACTTCCCAATCAGTTGATTAAAATATTGAACAGAATTTGACCTATATTAAGTAGCATTACTTTATTTGGTATCTTCCAATGTGATTTTGTATAATTATCATTTATTTCAGTAATTCATTGTCTTTTCCACAGAGTTTTTGTCTATCTAAATTTGCAACTAATCTGAAATTTCTAGTGAAACTAAAAACGTCCTTTTAATAAATTTTACACTAATATGAAAATGCATATTTATGAATGACCAAACACGTTCTTTGTTGATGTCTAGGCTTGTTATTTCTCCTAATATGTTAAAAAATTCCATAATGTTCAAGATTAGTTTCAGTAGCAAACATGACATACCACCTAGTATATATATAAAACTAAGATATAACTGTCTGGAGAGTAAGATGAAATCTTTACTTTTCAACATGGACAGGCTTTAAATAGTTTTTATTGTAGTAAAGGAGGAAAAACTTGCATAAAAGACAACATGTGTAGGGCTCACATATGCCCTGGGAAGTGAAAGGAAAGAAATTTTCCAGATATGAAATTTCTAGTTAATGTAGTTGCGTGAATTTTTAGAGAAGCTATGGGGTTGAAGTCAGCTTCAGGGTACAGTGTGGGGTTCTCTGTTCTATAGCGAGGCATTGATAAATGTTTCAAATAAAATTCTGGGAAGAGCTGGTCTGAACATATCTGAGAAAAAGTAGCTTCTCTTTATAATTTGCCAAACTCATTTTTTCCCTCTTAGGGGCTTACTTTATTAGCTTTACTTCTAGATACAGAAGGTTTATAGGAGCATATCCCTGAAGTTTTCTTATTCTCACCTCTGCACTGAACATGATAAATTAACCATCTGTGTCTTCATTGTACCATATTGTACAAGATGTTTCAAATTTCTTTAGAAAAATTGCAGGGTAGTTTTGAAAGTTTAGACATTTTGACTTCTTTCTAGGCTTCTATGCATAAATGTATGGCAAATTTAATAAAAATGTGTATGCATGGTTTCTGTGATGTTCCTCACTTATTTTCTATTGTCCTAATTTAAACTACAGCTGAAAATGCTTTACATTTTATGCAAAGTATATAATAAAATCATTTTTCTAAAAATTAAGTATTTCAGCAGGTAGAATTATTACACATAAATATTTTCATAGACACTGCTAACAAACATACTTAAGATACTTTCAACAGATGCCATTTATGATAATGAGTGAATAAGAGCCTTTTCTATTTATAAATAAATGCCTAAAAGTAATGTATACCTTCACTTGGTAAAGCGATCAGTATACTTCTTTTTTTTTTTTTTTTTTTTTTGGTACCGGGGATCGAACTCAGGTCCTTGCGCTTGAAAGGCAAGTGACAGAACCACTGAGCTAAATCCCCGGCCCCTCAGTATACTTCTTTTACTAAATATAGTGATATTTCATCCAAAACAGTCTGGTTGGGTGTGTGTATAGTTTTGGCTGCAATGTGAGAAAATTGACATGTTCAACATTTAAAATGAAAATAAATATTCTTCACTGTTGGAAAAGTAAGATGCTTTGACAGAAAGAAAACTTGGGTGAAAAAACTATTTTCCATCTTCTTTACAAAATTGTGATTCTGTTTTTAAACTCCAAATTCTTACACATAGTTATTGACAAAGAATATTCAGTGCACTCTCGGGTAGAGAAAGAAGTAAATTTATAGAACACAAAATATGGAAGATTTCCATGGTGTCATTTCTAGTATGGTTTGTACTACTTCTATCATTATGATTTCCATATGCACAATGGTTCCACTGGTCACTCTCCCCTCTACCACCATTCCAGTGTCCACACTGAGAACTGAGAGATGAGTAGGTGCAGTACGAAAAGTGGCACAGAGAGTCACATCTGAAGACTCTAGATCTTTGTCAGACATCACAATTGAGAGGCAGGGATGTAGTATGATCTGAGCCCTTTGGGATTATCAGAATTAGGGCCCCAAACATTGCTCCTCGAGTTGTATTAAGTGAGGCTGTGAATAAGAAGTTCTAGTCCTATGCATAATTCTTAGGAAGTGGGTTAGGAAAAAAAAACTGATGAAGGGGCAACTGACACTGTCATTTGCAAATAAAAAAGTATTTATTAATGCAAGGAATTGCAAATATAGCTAATAAGCAAAAAACATCAGGAGAGCAAATCCTAACATGTTTGATTTCAAGTTGTCAATAGTTTGTATGGCTCATTTAAAAATCATACCTTAGTCTTGTATGTTTAATCCTTCACACTTTCATTTTCTAGCTTAATCAAATAACTTGTTTTTGACAACAGAATGCAAGAATTGCTGATAAATTTTCCAAGATACCAAAAGTATTGCTAAAGTATATTTTTAAGATTATATTATTTTCACAGAATTTTAAACCTATCTTTATTACTCATCACTTAATACTCACATGTACAAGAATACTTCATCTTCCAGATTCTGCTTTTGAAACACTTGATGGATCAGAAAAGCTGAAGAAAAAAAATGGACTAAACCAATGCTAAAATTTCTCAAATATTATTGAGAAAATATTTAAAATCACAGAATAACAAGAATTGTAACTCTACTGAATAATATTTATGTAGAATCAGAAATATTTCAAGTAGTATAATATTCATTTATTCAGCATTAATTTTCTAATATTCATTAAACACCTATTATCCATCAAGCATAGTCCTGAGTCCAATATTTTGAGTTGTGAATAAAACAATTAAAATTTTCTTCTATTTTTGAACTTACATTTTAACATAATTCAAATTTGTATGAACATCAAACCACTTTAATATTTTTAGTGTGACATAAGGTTTAAATAAAACCTAAAAGATGGTGTATAGCTTAAAATTCAATTTCTTCCACCAGTACTTTTTGAGTACTTCAACAGACGTCACTGTAGATTTGAATATAATTTAAAGACGGTTTCAAAATAAAATATGATTATTTTCAATTTATAATTTTGGGAAACTCATGTAATAAACAAATTTAATGATAACAAATTTTATAAGTAAAATGGTTTAGGTTTAGATAAGATGAGATGAATATATACAATTATACTTTTTAATTATTCACAAGAAAACAATTCTTTTAGTAAAATGTGCAACATGTAAAAAGTTGAAAAATATACACAATTAGATACTTTTTTTTACCTTATTTTTATTACAACATTATTTAGAAAGATACTTTCAAAAGGTTTATGAATAAAATTATCTTCTCTTTTTTTATCTTCTCTTTTGAAATGTTCTGAACTGGTAATTATACCTAATATTTAGGCTTAATTGGAATTTTATGTACTTTTTATTATTTTAAATAATATGGAACCATGAAGGAAAAAAATGAAACTATACCATTATTCAACATGTGTTTAGTTGGGATTATTTTATGCAGGTTTGCATATATATGCCTTATCTAATCAATTCAGGGGTACTCTTGCATTCCTCATTTTTCATATTAGAAAATAAATTTAAACCTATAAAATTAAGTGATTTGAACACAGACATCTTAGTCCATTCCTGCTTGAATAACAAAATACTGCAGGTTGGGTAATTTTTAAATGAAAGAAATGTATAACTCACAGATCTATAAGTTGGGAAGTCCAAGACCATGGTGCCAAAAAAGTCATTGTTGGATGAGAGCTTTGTAAACATCTGTTAAGTTCATTTGTTCAAAAGTTTGATTGAGTTCTACTATTTCATTACTTATTTTTTGTCTAGTTGATCTATCTATTTGAGACAGTGGGGTATTGAGGTCCTGCACTACTATTGTATTAGTGCTTATATGACTTTTCATGTATGTTAGTATTTGTTTTATATAGCTGGGCACACTAATGTTTGGTGTGCAGATATTTCTGATCGTCATCTCTTTCCCTTGGATCATTCCCCTTGCAAGGATGTAGTGTTCTTCTTTGTCTCTCCTAATCGGTGTTGGTTTGAAATTCACTTGATCTGCAAAGAGGATAGCTACTCCTGCTTTTTGGGGGATTCCGGTTGCATGGAGTATTGTTCTCCACGCTTTAACTTTCAGTCTATGAGTTTCTTTTTTAATTAAGTGTGTTTCTTGTATGCAGCATATTGTTGGATCTTGCTTCTTGAACCATTCTGCCAGTCTATTACTTTTGATTAGTAAATTGAGACCATTAACATTGATGGTTATAACTGAAAAGTATTAACTTGTCATTGTCATGACTTTTTCTTTTTTTTGGATTCTCCCCCTTTGCCTTTAATTTCTTTGTGTGCCTGATGGATTCAGTCTGCTGTGTTTCCTGGGGTTGTGATCCTCATTGTATTTTCCTAGGATTTTGTCTAAAATTTTTTGGAGTGCTGATTTGGTATTCATGAAGTTTCTAAGGTGCTCTTTGTCATGAAAGTATCTTATTTCTCCATCAAATTTGGAAGATAGTTTTGCAGGGTACATCAATCTGGGTTGGAGACTGTTTTGCTTTAGGGCTTGGAATACATCACTCCAACCACTTCTTGCCTTGAGGGTTTGCACTAAGAAGTCTGCTGTGATTCTGATGGGCTCTCCTTTGTATGTGATTTGTTTCTTTACTCTAACTGCTTGAAGAACTTTGTTCTTCTGTTGGATTTCTGGAATCTTAACAATTATATGCCTATGTGTAGATTTTTTTTGATCAAGCCTAGTTGGAGTCCTATATCCCTCATTTATCTGTAGGTCAAGTTCTTTCCCCCTGCTTGGGAAGTTTTCTGCCATCACTTGTGTGAACAGTTTCTTTTATGTCATCTGCACTTTCTCCTGTTTCTTCATTGACTCCAATCAGTCTTATGCTATTCTTCTTTGCATCATCTAGCAGCTGCTGGATTGATTTCTTGTGGTCCCTTACAAATTTTAAAGTAATTTTTCTTTTCCTGGTCACTAATTGCATTTTTATATTCTATATCTGAAATTCTGTCCTCACATTGGCTCATTCTGCTGTGTAGACTTTCAGTGGAATTTTTAATCTCCCGGAAATCTGTTTGGATCTGTTTTATAGATTCCATTTGTTTTCCATGTTGGGATTCCATCATGTTCCTCAGCTCCTCTCTAGATTTATTAATCATCTCTTGCACTATGAGCACAGTCTCTGCTGTTATCTGAGAAATTATTTCTGATTTCATTTTTCCCAGATCCTCTTTTGTTGCCAATTCAGGGAGTCCAGGTGGTTGAATATCAGAATATTCCATCTCATTTCCCTTTGGGGTCACTGTAAGTGATCTGGAAGTCTGGTTTTGAGACTTTTTTACATGTCTTCTCATTTTGACGGGGGTGTGTGTTTGTGTTTGTGTGTGTGTGGGAGTGCTGTTGGTGCCTGCACGGCTCACCTCCTCTGCACTGGGAGCAGTGGTACAGCAGCCCAGAAGCCTCCTGTGAGCTGGGAACAGTGCTAAGGTGGCCCAAAAGCCTCCTCTGTGCTACTAATCCCATTTTGGAGAGCTTCTGTCTTCCAATTTAATCATGTTCTAAGGTCTCCACCTCTTAATATTATCACATTGGTGATTAAGTTTCAACATATAATTATCAGGGACCATAGCATAGATGTAAAAATTATAAATTCTATTTTTTTCTTTTTTTAAGCTGTTTACTTTTATCAAAATATGGTGTTTTTATAAATATAATAGTCTATGTAATATATTGCTTTAGAAAATTTAAAACTTATTGAGGTTTTATAAAATTCATTAATAAAGGTAGAAACTATATTGTTTTGATACTATACATTTGACGCTAATATTAAACTAGTTACCTTTCATTAGTTTTATTCTTCCTTGACAGCAATAGAAGCTAACTGTATGTAAGCTAGTTACTGTAATTACATTTCTGTTTAAATATATTCAATGCTGTATATCTTCAAAGAAGATGTAGGTGATTAAAGCACAATTAAATGGAAGAGTAGGAGGCTCAGTACAATAGTTACATTTTTGGATTGTCAAACCATAAAACATGCTTTACAACTTTCTTTTGCTTAAATATGATTACACAGGCATTTGGTGTTGCTTTCCAAACCTAACGGATAAGCACACTGTCTAGAATGGCAGTAATGTTTTCCTTTGTTCTAATAGAAGCATCTGCATTATGCTTCTAAAATTTTGATTTAGTTGCTCTTGAACAAAGTTCACAAATTCATAAATAATTTGTGTTCATTAGGAGCATTAGGAAACAACTTGTAAATTAGTTCATTGACATCACTTGATATAATAGTGATGGTAATAAATACTTTGGTAATAAATACTCATACTGTGGAGCAACAATTTTTGTTTTAGGATTATACATGAAAAGAGATTGGTATTGACATAAAATAAAACTTCAGCATATTTTTGAGACATTTAATGTGGCCCATGACAACTGTTGAGTTGTGTAATAAAAATAAATAGTAAATGATACAGTATTTATTTATAAATATGGCTGTATCTCATCTTTGAAAGTGAAAGTAATATAGCCCTGCTTCTATAAGAATATTCCATTTGAAAGGTGGAGAAAAAATTAGAACAGAGAACTCTACCGAATCAGAATTCTCCAGAACTCTGCCAGAAAAAAAATGAAATAACCGAAACTAAATTTATCCCCCAACATTAGAGAACTAAAAATTAAATTAAATTAAATATATAAAACAACCATTGTCAGTCCATTGGATATCAGAAAACCCAGATTAAATGACCTTGCAGGAAGGAAACAAAAGTTTTAAGCTTCACTGCCTAGATAAGATCTCCAGGCTATGGAGCCACTAGGAGGTTTAACTCTAGGGCTCTGAAGTCCTCAGTCATACAAATGGAGTAAGGTTCTAGAGAGACTATGGTAGCTACAATTAACAAAGGACCAGAAAACCAAGAGCATTCAGAGTCCATGATGGGGTCTCATGTTAGTGTTCAGCTGAGTACTGATCAGTGCAGAAACACACATGAGGGAATTCTGAGGAAAGAATCAACAAAAAGAATTAGAGGGGGAAAATCCTCAGAGCTCATGCAAATTTGCCTGAGATTTTAAAAAACTAACTTTTAAATTATCAACAAGTTACTCATCGGAAAACGTAGCAGTGAACTTTAAAAATTTGCATATAAACTAACCAAAATGAAATACAAGAAGAAAAAAATGACTGTAAAAACATTAATCCTTTGGGGAAAGGAGAGAAAAGAAATAAATATTGGAAGAACTAATAGAAAAAAATTCCAAATTTGATGAAAACTATTATTAACACTTCTATTTTGAATGAATACCAATCTTAAGGATTTAGAAAAATAGACAATGGCATAAGATAGCAATTGTAAGCAACTCCTTTCAAATAATCAGCATGAGATTTGTGAAAAGCAAAGACACATTATGTACACAGAGATATAGAGATGATGATGACAGCAAATTTCTCATCAGAGACAATAAAAGTCAGGTGTCAGTTATGCAATATCTGTGAAGTACATAAAGGAAAATAAATGTCATCCTAGAATTCTTCACCCAGTGATTTTTACCTTTCAAAATAAAAATGAAGCAATAAATACTAATCAACCAGAAAATCTAAAGGAATATAGGACTATTAGGTATATATATCCAGAAATGTTAAAGGAAGACCTTCAAAGATAAGGAAAAATGATAAAATGTTTGGATCTATGCACAAGAAAAAAGAAAAACTATACCAGGTGGTAACTGAATAGATGAATACATGTGTTCCTGCTTACTTTTATATATCTTTAAGAAACAACTGCTTAAACAAAAATATAAACAATATGGTGTGCTCTTTATTTCATATGCTGACACAAATGTAAAATGGTAACAGTGTAAAGGCCAGGAGGAGGGATACTATTTTGAGATAGAATATCATTGAAGGTAGAATGTGAGAAGTTACAGATCAATACTACATATAAGTAACCATCAGTAAAACACAACCACATGATATATCCAATAGATTGGAAACAGATTCGACACAGAACAACAATAATAATTAAAAAAAAGATAGGATGGGATAGGAAAAAGACAGCAAATATAGATTGATCAAATTGAAAAGAAACTTCAAGGTAGCTGACTTAAACTCAGCCACATAAAAGTCACATAAAATAGAGATGTTATACACTCTTCAATTTATAGGTGGAAATTGCCCAAATGTGTAAGAAAGGCCCTAGAATATAAGCCTATTAGGAATATCAATTTACAAAGACAATTAAGTTATAAGTGAAATGATGGGAAATGATATCCTATGTTTAGCACTAATTAAATGAGGCTGGAGTGGCTATAGCAATGTTAGACCAGTTAGGTTTGAAATGGAGATATGATAAGAGATAAGGTCATATAATAATAATAAAGAGTAAATTCATCTAGAGGTCATTGTCATAAACTAATGCACATGGCAGAGGGATAAACCTAAAGTCTAAAATCATAGGACTAAAAGTAGAAGTACAGAATTTTCTCATCCTTCTTTCAATCAGTGACAGAACAAACAGATAAAAGTCAGCATGCATATGCATGGTTTAAACAATAATATCAACACCTGGTTTGTTAAAAATTCCGGAAGTCTCTACCAAATAGCAGAATACATTTTAACTATATATGTATATATGACTGGAAATGAGATTAAGATCTTTGAAAAACAGTTAAGAAAATAAAAGATAAAACAGACTGAGAGAAAATACTTGTTAGATAATGTATCTAGTAAAAGGCTTGTATTCAAAATATGTAAGGAATCCTTTAATTTCAATAATTATAAAAACAAACACAACAGGAAAACATGGATAAAAGACTTAAAAATAATTCTTGACCAAAGATGATATATTAATGATAAAAAGCACATAAAAAGATGTTCAAACTTATAAGATTGTCTTTTCTTAGAGTTTTACGTAAGTGAAATCATACAGTACATTGCCTTTTGTTTGATATGTTTTCTTGACAAGATTTGGGATTTTTTTCATGTCACGGTACATATTAGCAGTGCGTTGCAGACCAATATTCCATTGTTTATTTATCAGCAACTGCATATTGTGATTATGCATAATTCCTTCATGAGTATTTCTGTAGAAGTCATTGTGTTGAACCTTGTATTCCTTTCACTTGGGTAGAAAGAACTCTGAAATTACTAGAGTGCATGGTAAATTTATTTTTAAGAAATCATCAAATTATGTGCCACAGGTCTACACTATTTTATCCTGCTATCAGTAATTTTTGAGTAAGTTATTCTATACACTGTCTAAACTAATGTGTTCTATATTTTTTATTTTAATCTTTTAACTGAAAGTAAATTTGAATTTTTGATGGTTTTAATTTGCATTTACCTAACTACTATGACTTGACATATTTTCATAGGTGTATTAGGCACTTATCTATTTTTCATGAAATATTCATTTAAATGTTTTCTTATGTTAATTGAGTTGTCTTCATATTACTGACCTGTAAGTTTTATTTATGTATTCTAGAAACAAGCCCTTTATGATTTCTCAATATTTACTCTCATTCTGTGGTTTAGGTTTTCATTTTCTTATTAATATATTCTGAAGTCTAAACATTTTTAATCTTATAAAGTACAGCTTACCACTATTTACTTATATGGATTACATTTTTGGTATTGGAACTAAGAAATACTTTCCTGGCGAAGGTCACGCAGAGTTTCTGCTTTCCACTAAAAACATCATAGATTCTTAGCTGTAGGTCCATAAGGCATTTTAAAATACTTTTTTAAAGTAAATAATTGTTCTAAACTTTTCTCTTTGTAAGTGATTATAAAATTGTTCTCACAGGTTTTTATGAAAAGAGTATCCCCCCCCCACCCCAATTGCCCTGACACCTCTGTTAAAATTCTATTGACAAGTGATGGAAGGGTTTACAGCAGAAATTTCAATTCCATTTTACTAATTCCTATTTATTTGTCTTTCTATGTGTACCTATCTATCTTGATTACTTTTGATTTATAGTTAAGCTTTGCAATTGGGATATGTAGCTCATCCAAAGTTATCATTAATTTTCAAGATTATTTTGCCTAATTTGTATCATTTGTTTTTCTAAAGCTAACTTAAATAACAGGGATCATGTCAAACATATAGAGGAATTTGGAAAAATGAGCCTATTTTACTATTTAAAGAGAAATTATAGCTATTCAATAATGGTTTACAGTAAATTGGTAAGATTTACATTCATTTAAAAAGGTGATCATAAATACACTACTTAAATTTTTTTAAATGTATACAGTAAAAATGCCTTGTCATTAATCCCAACTCAGTATATTCCCCTTACCCCTTCAATCTTTGCTTTTGTAAAGAAGCCTGAAAAGCTTTTTGTGTGTCTTTTCAAGGAGTGGTAAAAATATGTGAATGCTGACACTGAATGAAAAGGAGAGACAGATACATAAAACTACTAAGTTGTGTTCTCATGCTCCTTATTCACCTCATTCAGCGGATCTGGCAATGTTCAAATTCTGGCTGCTACCCGAAATTAAAATGTCCACCAAAACTGAAAGTTTTGAATTGATTCAGGACATTGAGGCATCCATGATAACAAAACTAAAATCATTTGTGAAAGAGGACTTCCAGACCTGCTCCAGAAAGTAGCACAAATGATTGGATCAATGTGTGTCAAGTGAGGGAAGTATTTTGGAGTGGACAAATGGCAATGTGTTTTTAATCTAATAATTTTTAAAATTAGACTCGATCATATTTTTCTATCACATCTGATATTTTAAACCCTAAGTGTAACCGAAAATTCATTTCACAAACATCATTAATAGCATCTGATTCTTCCTGGAGAGAATTTTAGTTGTTCTTTTCTTACAGAGCTCTCCAATTCTGATTTTAGTTTATTCATTATTTTCCTCAATGCTATCGAACCTCATATATTCAGAAATAGAGTTAATACTATTGGATATTCCTCATGATTTTAGATGTTAAAATAGTCTATTAGTCATTTTCCCTTTGCTATGATAAAATATATGATAACTACACTTAAATAAAAGGTTTATTTGTGGCTAACATTCACATTTTTCAGTTTATGGTCAGCTGGCTGTGAGGCAGAAACATTATGATGGAAGAGAATGGTGGAAAAAAATGCCCAACACAGAGCATGCAGAAGTCAGAGAGCAGAAGATGAGCTCCAAAGAAGAAGACCAGGTGTCTTATATGGTCCTCAAAGTCAGGGTCCCATAACCCACTTCCACCAACTTGGCCTTACCTCCTAATATAGCCCATTGAGCTATGAGCTAAAACCATCGATGATATTAGTGTCTTCACAATCCAATCACCTCTCCAATCCTGTTAAGTTGACAATAAAGATTAACCAGCACAGTACACCTCTTATGCTTTTGACACTAAATTACAACACTTTAACTATACTTTATGTCCAAATAGACACAATATTCAAGTCATTACACAACTAAAATTTTATAATGATTCTTTGTACAATAAAAATGCACTCATTCCTTTCCCAAATGTTCAACAAATCTAGAACTGTTCAAAAGTACAACTGCAAAGTCCCCTCTGAGACACAAGGAAAATTGATAGCTATGAGCACCTATAAATTTCTAAAAGCAAGTTATATATTCCCAAGATATAGTAATATAATGTAAACATGCCCATTTCAAAAGGGAGGAATTTAAAAGAATTGGACCAAGGCAAGATCAGAATTCTGCAGGGCAAACATTTAATCCTATAGCTTCTTGTCCAACATCCAGGATGTATGGTGGTGACATATTAGTTTCAGAGGGTTTGGAACACCCTACTTCTATGGCCTTACTGGTTACAGCTAACATTGCCTCTCTCTTGTCCAGGCTTTGCTTACTGCTTATAACTGTTTTCAGAAGACAGTCTAAATTCCTGGCATCTCCAACTTCCTAGGATACTCAGTATAGCTTTGGCTTTATTTCCACAGCTTCATGTATCACTCTTTCAGGGGCTACCAATAGAGACACAGGCATTCCTCTGAAATATGACTTAAAAACTCTATCACCTAGAAATTATTGCATTCTTCATGCCTGTTAAACCAACACCACGTGAATAATGCCAAGGTCTGCTGCTAGCTTTAGCAGAGACTAGGCTCCTTTGAACCATGGTTGTAGTGATCTCTGCATGGTTTGATGACCAATCATGGTGAAATGAACCCTGGGGAATAAATTCCTTAGGAGGATCTTCTCTTTGGGGCTGAGGAGATGGGCATGAGACTCTCTTCTAGAATGACATATTTAGTTTTCAGTCTTGAGCCTATCATACATAAGTGGAGTCTTGCTGATTCTTGAAGTGCTATCATGATATATTTCTATTTATACTTATTCAAAGTACTGGATTTCTTTCTCTGTCACTAATCTCTTTACTAACCTCATCTCTTTTGGCTCCAATTTTATATTTGTTGCTTTTTGGACAAAAACAAAAGCTTTTCTGGTCTTCATACTCACTTTGTGCTCCCAATTCTCCCTATAAATGTGGCTTAAATCAACCAGCAATACCAAAGCCACAGCCCAAAATTTGGGCTGCCTTGAATTCTTCTCTGCCAGATCAATTAGTTTACATCTTTAAAATTAATATTTAAAGAAAATGTCAGGGCAAAGACAAAACATAAACTAAGTATTTGCCAGAATTAAAAATACATGTCCTGTAATCTAATTCCTGGTAGAGAGAGTCCTTGTTCTCATCTAAAGCCTCAGAAGCCTGGCCTTTACTGTCCACATTCCTATGTGAATTCTCACCTTCTGGGCTCACAGTTACAAATCAGCTATACTTAAAGTATTTTAGGAATTCTCTAGTCAACTTCTTCAAATTTCTCCAAATTCATTCTGCAAACCTGTTTCAAAGTGTTCTAAACCACAAGATCAGGTATAATTACAGAAATAACCCCACCTCCTTAGTATAAATCTGTATTCAGGTTTCATATAACTGGGGCAAAATGCATGACATACAATTTAAAAAAGGAAAGATTTATTTTTTGCTTATTGTTTCATGATTTTCAGACCATGATCAGCTGGCTTTGAGGTAGAAACACGGCAAGACCATGGTGGAAAAAAATTTCCTTAATTCACAACATCCTGGAAGTAAAGACAATGGTAAGAGCTATAGAGGACAGGGCCAAGAGCCATATGTACTCTTCAAGGATATGGGGTGTCTCTTAAACCACTCAATTTTATAATCAGCATTAATATATACAACATTATATGAACATTTTCCGTCATTAAAATACTGAGGATTGCTGAAAGATGGAACAGTTCTATTTCCTTTTTTTTCCCTTTATTTTCCAAAACTCATACTCAAGCAAATTGTTTTTCAACTACAAATCTGCTTTAGTTTTTAATATATTTAACATATTTCATTCTTCAGGAATGACTATTTTTCATGAGAAATCATCTGATTATACTTTTCATGAATGAATCCTCTCCTTCCTCCCTATAATACATATGTTTTATATAGAAAGGATTGAATTGATTCAAATAATTTTAAACAAGTCTTTAGAGAATCAATGATAAGGCAGAAGTATTTTATTCATTTATTTTCTTGTTTAATGTCTAAAACAATATATATTCTCTGATTTATAAGGTCCAGAAAAAAGAAAAGCTATTTTCCTTTTAAAGCTGTGTATTTTTTCATTTTATATCTATACCAAACAATATTTTCTAATTTTATTTAGAAGTTGACATTTGGATCAGCACAAAGATTTTCCTCCCTATGCCCCTAAAATATGTTCAGAGTTATAAAAGTAAAAGAAAAGAAAAAGGAAAACATCAGGCTGCTCCAAAATCTGAAAAGCTTTTACTGGACTTTCAAATAAAACAGTTCTTTTTTTTCCAACAATTACATTTTGCCAAACATGTGGATAGAATAATAAGCAACATGCTATTTTAATTTTCTCATCTTCTTTGAATGTAATTCTTGAGTAGAAAAAAAAAAGGAACAGTGTAGATATTGTTTAGTATTGAACTTTTTTTCTAAAGAATGAATATCATTTATTACTCTATGTCTCAGGAATTATTTTATAGGAATTCAAGAGTTAATCAATAAATGCCACAGAAAGTTAGCTAGCCAGTTTCCTCTAGAACATTCTCTGGTCTAGGTTTTCTGCATGAATAGTTTAATGAAGTTCAATATATATTACATGTAAAATTTAAATAGTGTGTCAAAAAATTTCTGACTTTGAACTATATAGTTGTTTACATGGTGGCCATCTAGTTTGGACTGTTTTTCCTAAGATAATATGTAGGTAACACTATAATAATAATAATGATCATTTTTATATTAGGAAACATTTGATACATATTGGATAATTGTGTTTTGCAATCAGGAAAATGACTAAAGATACTATTTGATCCATGTTCTTAAAGTATTGAAATCTGTGTTGTCAGTGGTACAATTTTGTTGGCTTTAGCACATGTAGTACACCATGTGAAATGTTCATATACATTGTAGATAAAAATGCTAGGCAATTAAAGTCTTACTTTGATCTTCCATCATACCCATTATATTTCCTACCAAAAGTTCTGTTTAGGAATAACCAACTATGAGTGATCTGATTAATGCACAGTCCAGGAAGGTAATATTTGCATATTTGAAGTAATATTTCTAACGTCAAAGCATTCTAAGTATATTGTTAAAATTTGTATATTGTGGTTTAAGTGCCATGCTTTTCTTCTATGTTTTAGTTGTAAGAACTTGACTCCTTTATCTTTAAAAAGTCATATCCCAGCCAGGAACACTGGCTCATCCCTAAAATCGCAGGATTTGTGAGGCTGAGGCAGGTTGATTGCAAATCAAAGTCCTTCCTGGACAACTTACTATGACCTAATACCAAAATAAAAGAATAAAAAGGCCAAGGGATATGGCTCAGTGTGAAGGCCCTGGGTTCAATTCCCAAGACCACACACACACACACACACACAAAGAAGTCATATCACTCTCCCAGAGAAAGATGCTTTTCAATCAATTTTAGCCTCCTTTTCACCACGGACCAACCATCTGTGAAATGCAAAGTGCAGTTTCTTTTCTGCTTGGAAGAATCAAATATTTGACAAAAGTCATTAAATAAGATAATAATACCAATAACAGTAGTAACATTGATGATGATAATAAAAATTCTCAAATTTAAAAATTTAAGTAGTTGATATTGAAAAATTTTCTTAACCTAAAATGACAAAAGTACAAATTTCATAGGCATGAATAAAAGTTATAAATTGTGCTTTAATTGGACAAAGGTTCTTGCTCAATTAGGAAGCAGTTTAAAAGTATATTATTCATTAATTTGGTTGGGTCTCTGAAAATCAAATCAAATCATTTCTTTGGACAATGTATCATCTTGGCCAATGCTCATACATGGAACATTCACAGTTGGAAAACATAAAAATTTGCCTGAGATTCAGATTAGTGAAGGGGTAATAAACAGAACCTAGAACCACATTGCATGATTATCCCTACCATCTATACTTGTGAAGTATAATGATTCACACATCGTCACCAGCTTGCTATATTGAAGTGGTGACCATTATAGGTCCAGATGCATTTCTTAGATTTGGGAACTTACAGCTAGGGAGAGCAGGGAGGTTAAACTCAAAACCAGGACATAATATTGAGGTATCTAAAAGGTGGAGACTTGAATACAAAAGGAGTTAGGAGTTTGGAGTATTTTGGTAATGAATGAAGGTTCTGAAAGCAGAGAAACCAGATTAAGACGGAATTTACACAAGTTGAACACATTGTAGTGGATGTGACTTTCTAAAGAGGTTTACTTTAGTTTAAGAAAATATGATATTTTGCATTTAAGTTTCCTTCCCTGTATCTTAGTCATTTCGGGCTAATATAACTGAACACTGTACCACGGATTAGGTGGCTTATAAACAACAAAAATTTATTTTTCATATATCTGGTGACCAAAATCAGAAATCAGGTTGCTGGCATGATGAAGCTTTGATACTCTTCCACATTGCAGAATTTTGTTTTCTTCAAGTATCTTCACAAGGCAGGGAACAATTGTGAGAAAGCCCTCTGGGAGTCTTTTCTAAGGGAACTAATTTCATTCAGGAGGAATACACCCTCAAGGTCTTGCTAAAGGCCCCTCCTTTTCACACATACCACTGAGGGTCAGGTTTCAACATATGAATTTGGGGGAACACAAAATTTCAGTCCAAAACATAACAGTGTAGTCTGACAGTGCAAATATGCCGATATTTTCTTCTGTTTTAGTCTTTGTTAAATTTAAATAATGGCCATATGTGACCTGTCCCGTATCTTATTCCAAAGATACCTGTGGAAAAAGACTCTTTTTAAGTGATATATTCAGAACCTCTGGGTAGTGATCAATGCAGAAATATAGTAGTGACCCATAACAGAACCGGAAGAAAAGATAATAAAGAATGAAGTAATCTATACCTTTTATATTCTGTGTATCATTGCTATTGATTACTCCAGAATGAATATGCAGAGAAAATCATGAATATTAGCTATTTATTGATACCTAGTCTCCTATACAATGTATAAAATCTTTAAGTAAAATTACCTCTCTTTTATTTCTAAAAAAATCATAATCACCAAATTTGAGACAAAAATATATTTTATACAAGATTCAGGAATCAAAACTCCTTTAAATATTAACTTTGATGTGATAGCTTAATTTTTATAAATGTAATAAGGTTATTTTTGTCTTTGAATGCATAGTTTATACATTTTTGTTCCATTTGTCAAATGTCACATGAAATAATTACCTTCTAGTAAATAAAATTATTTTACATTTAAATAAACATGAACTATAGCAAAATATGATCTAGTAGATATTGCACTATTATATTTAGGGATGAAGTTTCAGTTATTGCAGCACATGGAAACACATGCTAGCCATATATTCTTCAAAGAAGGGCATTTTGCATCAGGAAGAGTCCTGAGAGCCTTTGGCCATCACACCCTGGAGAGACAGGCTCAGCAGGACAGAAATACCCATTTCCAGTGATGGACTGCAGGGAAGGTTCACAGGCTTTGTCATTCTGGATTGACATGGGCTTGTAAGAAATGCCATTTGGTGTCCTCTTCTGCTCTTATAGTTGACACACACTTGAATTACATATTACAGTGACTTCTTGCTCTTTTCAATCTTGCTTCTCCAAGATCCACTCACAAAAAAGGTCCTGAAGACTCAATTGTGTTCTGAGAATGCTCCTGGGCAATGGAAACAGTAAAGTTGCTGCTTGGAGCAGCCGAGGATGACGAGATGGTGTTTTGGAGCTGGGTCAGCTGGCAGTGAGAACATTACCAAGGTGGTAGGTAGAACATAGATACCTCTGAGGTAATGATACAATTGTTAAAATGTTTTTGGTAAATTGAGATTGCATAATGGTAGAAAGCAATTACAAAATCACTGAATCAATCATGTATTTGAAAATAATGGAGAAACTTCGAAATTTTAAGAAAGATGAAACTGGTTGGCTATTGTTAAACTAAACTGAAGATCTAAGAAAGATAATGAGATTATAAATGAATTATTTCTGATCGATTCACAGAAAGGATAATGCTGCCATCAAGGGTACTCTTTAATATTCATTCTGAATATTGTACTTATTCTTGGGTCTGCTTCCTGGAGAACTAAATCTGTAATTTATTAAAACATTTCTTTCTTCCAGTTATATTTTGAAAAACTTATTAATACAAGGAATTAACACTTTAGAAAAGGTGAATATTTGTGTTGAAGGAATATTTTCACATGCCTACTATGTGCCAGGAAGAGACAGTGAAAATTACATGATACATGATGTTGATTTGTTTTGTTTTGTTTTTTGGACATGGTCTCACTATGTAGTTCAGGCTGGCCTTGAACTCACAGCGACCCACTAACCTCAGCCTCCAGAGTGCTGGGAATACAGGAGTGCCCTACCATGCCTGGCTCAAGACACATGATTCACTTTGAAAAACTTAACCTGCCAATGGAGTTGTCAGGCTTCAGACATTGAAGTAAACTCTCTTCTGTAATATTTTTTTCTCTTTCCATTCTTACTGAATTCTGACATCATTACTTACACATTGGGAAGCAAATGTGGGAGGGTTTATGTTTAATCTCTGATTAGCCACATCAAGGCAATGTCTTTGTATGCCAGTGAAAATATCAACCACATTATTTGTAGGTTTTGTATTGACTACTTCAGAAAGGTGAAAGAAGAATAAAAATAAGATGTTCTAAGTAAAGCACATCTGTTGAAAATAAATATTTTTATTTTATCTATAGCAAAAGGATAGCTATGACTTAACAAAGGGTATCAAAGTGAAAAGATGAAAACAGCAGTATTTTTTCAAATTTGGTTATTTTCTTTTAAATATGAATTTTGGTATGATCTCAGGATTTTTTTCAATTGTGTTTCTCTTGCAATACAAAGTAATGATTAAAAATAAATTTAAGCAAACAAAGCAAAATTTCTCTTTAAACTAAATATTACAAAATACCTTATACTATTTTTGTAATGAAATAACTAGAATATTTTATTTAACTTTATATAATATTAAAATGAGTCCTTCGTATTCTCAGTTATGCAGTATTAACATGTTTAACAAATCAAAATTTTACTTGATTGAATGTCTCTTGGATACAATTTAAGAATACTCAAAATTATGAGTTTTTTCCACTGTAAAGAAATCAAAGAATTCATGAATTCTAGAGAAATTTTAGAATTTTTACTTGACACGCTTGTCAGTTTAAAATTTTATTTTGTCAGTTGTCTCTAGCAACATCATATTCAGACTAGCAAATATTTTGTCCAAGCTTTTTGTCAAAACTATTCTTACAAAATGCCTTCTGGCAATTCCTATTCCACTTGCTTTCTGTCCAGCCTAATTTGTTTTCTTTCTCCCAGCAATTGATTTAAATGTTCTAACCAATTGTAACAAATTATGTTCCCTCTTTACAGACTGCTACAACTCAATCTTATTTGCACTACCTATCCTTGAAAACTATTCATGGCTTTTGGACTTTCCTCTTGTTTTAATAGGACTATATTTTCCTTACTATTGCGTTGTCATATCTTGATCTTGCTAGGATTTAAATTGAATTATTCTTTTTATTTCAGAGGCCATTTTTACTTTAATCTGTGTATAAGGGAAAAGAAGGACTTTTATACAAAAATGATTTGGAGGAAATGATAAATTATTCAATATATATATATGATTTTTTAGTGCTCTAATATTAATATATCATGATATTGGTTTCATAATAATAATGTATTATGATTATCATCATAATGTTGATAAAGAAATTTATGATGGATACTCCAGACAAGGAATGCTAATTAGGTGTGTTTTAAGAAGTCACAAAGAAGATGAATGTAGTGCTACACACCTTTAATCCCTACAGTCTGGGAGGCTGAGTCAGGAGGATAGAGGATCCTAAGTTAAAGCCCAGCTTGAGCAACTTAGTGAGATCCTGTAGCAAAATGTGAGGGCCTGTGTTCAAGCTCCCATATCACCAAGAATAAGTTTTAAATAAATTACTAATTTACATAAAATAATAAAGTTTAGCAATCATTTTAGTTTTTGAGATGAAACTGTTTTAGAATTAATAAAAATTTTAAACAACTGTTATCTGTTTATAAAGATCAATTATGGATATGTAATTTATATTTTGAACAAAATACAGCAGTATATTCATTTAAAATTTTAAAAATTTAAATATTGTGTAATGAAACCTCATTCAGAAAGCACAATCAAACAATATTATTAAAGAGTAGTTCTGTTCATAGTAAAAAATATTTGGAAAGGGTGAAAACAATAGGTAATAACAAAAGATAATTAAAGTGTATTTTAGTAGGGCCAGTGTTTAAAAAATGATATTATGGAAACTAAATTCCAATAACATTAGCTTCAGCAGTATTTCCACTGTGCATGTGAGAAATATATATTGAGAAAATGTGTAAAACAAAAAAATTAAACCAAAATTAAAGGAAGAAATATTTCAAAATGTTAGAGAAAACATGGTATTTTTTAGTTTTTATAGAACCTAACCTCTCTGCTTTTTTTCCTTCTCTCTGAGCAGTATATTATAAAATCTGAAGAAATTGAACCTAAAGAAATAAAATAAATCCATGTTTCATATGTTATATATCACATCCAAAACCACACTACTCAGCTTTCAAAAGTCAAAATAGGTTTTATTAGGTGCTAAAAACCTCATCTGTAGTTTTTAGAGAAGCCTACCAAGTTTAAGTTGGCAGTTCTGACATGAACAGTAAAAACAATCAATATATATGAATCAGTTGAGTCAAATATCATGTTGATTAAATATCTACTGAAAATTCATTAAACATTCACCAAATGCGAAATTCATCACACTTCTCTTAACTCTGCAACATACATTGATTTTTTCCTATAGTTCAATTGGCTCAATCTACTGCAGTTTGCTTTTTACTTTGGCAAACATGCATCATCATATTTCTAACGAAATTGAAGAAAGAGATTATTTGGTACTACTTTATACTTTACTTAGCTACTATCTTATATCCATTGTGTACAAATATTTATTTCATAACCATGTTACTCGTTGGTTTTCACAAGGAAACTTAGAGAAGTTTGAATTTTTCTCTTAACCTGTTTGCAAATAATTGGAAAGATCGGCTATATTGAAAGATTTAATATCAAGAAACTAGCAATAAATTATTAGGAAAGGAAAAATAGAATGGAAAAGAATAATTAGGAGGAAATTACTGAGAATGAAATAGAACAGATACACAATGATTTGTCTTTTTTGTTGTTGTTGTTTAATACTACAAGTGTTTCATCTAAGAAAAGAAAGAGAGAGAATATGCCTGGTTCAACATTTATGTCTAACAGACTTTTCTCTGGATATTTTCTGTTGAAATTCTGTAGCTGATTTTGTGGAGAACATAGCACTTTGAAATCAATAATTTCAAATCTTCCCTTTTCCTCTAGATTGAAAGCTACTGAAGTATGCAGAAAGAAGTATAGAAGAACCTAAACTGGAACACATTCACAGTTCCTTTGTTTAGCTTGTTGCTTTCTATCTGTATATGTTGTACTGGCTAGTGTTAACTGAGTAATTGGTACCAGGAAATGTTATAATATACATATGATCCCTCAATCTTTTTAATTCTTATTTTTTGTGTGTAAATGTAATGGTGTTATCATACTTATTTTAAAAATCAGGCTGTTGGGTATGGTGACACATGCCTGTAAACCCAGTACTCAGGAGACTGAGGCAAGACATGAGGTCAAGGCCAACTTGGGTTACACAGTGAGGTCAAGGCCACACTGAATTAGAGACCTGTCTCAAAAACCAAACCAAACCAAACCAAAACAAAACAAAACAAAACACAAAAGCAAACAAAAAATGAGGAGTTGAAGATATGTTCTGCCATTTCTCCTTTGCCCTAGGTGGACCCAAGATATGATTCCATTCTAACGATTACACTGAAAACTACTTCAAATTCTTGTTTGAAATTGTAAAAAAAAAAAAAAACCCATCCAGTTAAATGAAATCTATTTAATCCACCTAAAGTGAGTTTTATATTGTGTGTCAATGATGTATTTTTCAAGATCTTTCAAGTCAAGTACATACCAGGAACTCATTGTATCAATACTCCATGTTTCCAGTCTTTTGTCTGAAAGTGAAAATTAGCCATGTGGAACCTACATACCAGTTTACTTCTACTGTGCTGAGGGTTAAGGAAAGCAGAGAACACTGTGTCTGAAAATAATGCTGTGGATTATATCTAGATGTCCCCCCAGAGCCTCATGTTCTCATCTGTTGACCTTTTTGAGGTGACTGAATCCTGAGTTGTGATACTGGATTAGTTCACTGAAGGGTTTATAGCTGAATGTGATGTTGAGAGGTGAGGCCCTGTTGGACAAGTGGCTAGCTGTGGGAGTGGCCTGGAGTGAGCAGGTTGAGTGAGCACTGTTTCTACGGGCTCCACCATGAACTGTTTTTTCACTCTATGCCACCCGGCCTTGGAGCCAGTCAACTAAAGACAGAAACCTCTACAAACTATGAGCTAAAATAAAACTTTTCTTCTTTAACTTGCGAGTATTGGGTATTTTGTCCCAGGAACAAGAAAATAGCTAAGACAACTAGCATATGAAAGTGACTCATGAAACTTCAAATTATTACCATCTATTTAAATATTTTAAAAAATATTTTAAAGACATGATGATAATAGGTACCCATAATAAGTAAAGATCCCCATAAATCAAGGTGTTTAGAAGCTGGCATATAATGAAAATAAAGTTTTCTGAGTGACAGAAGGATTCTAGCTGAAGAATGGAACAAGAATATATCTCTCCTGGGAATTCTGTTTCATTTCCTACAATTGCAGCATTTGTGTATTTGAAGGTAATGACTTAAGGGATTCAAAAGTTGCTATTACACAGTACTGAAATGTGAAAGTGCTAAAACTAATCTTATAATAAGCTCTGGAACCCAGAAAAGGACAAATAAGTGGGGAGAAAAAGGAAAGATTTTTCTATAAGCTGAAAAAAAAGTAACCTAGATAATGATGAAATCATTCCCATTTCTCAAATTCATGGCAACCATGATTACTGCTTGCCTCCTTTCATTTTAGGAAGAAAAAACTAATATTTTTCTTCAGTCATAAAGGATTATGTTTGAGCAAGAATGTGCTCAGCTTCTTGCTTGCTTTCTTTTCTAGTTACTGGGAAAATTGTAATTATTTACATGCATAATCTCTAAGAATATGTTTCTTAAAATTGTAAGTGACAAATTTGATGAATTCTGCTAAGTGCATATATTAACATTCTCCATTAATAAGGCTTTTGACACGGAGTTACATAGTTTATATCCACTCTTTTTTGGCTGAACCTTGAAGTTATGTGAAGAAACACGTTTATATTTGCGGTTGCTTACACTTTAGCAATATATGAATTTGTTACTTTATTATTAGTCAATCATGTACATTTAATAATTCTTACTTATACTGAATTATTCTGCTTAACAGATTTATCCTTTACAAAATGCAATTCTGAAACAAAGAATTATTGCAATTCACAAATAATTTTGTAACAAGTGAAAGAGAGAAAAATGCTTAACTGTTACCTGTTTAAAAATTGTTCTTCAAAAATTATACATGGTCTATAACTGGTCTATAACTATGAATTAGAGTGGATTTAATTGTGATGGGAAATATTGTAGGGAGGTTATGATGGACTTCTGAATAAGTTATCAGTTTTATACTTTAAAATATTGGCATTCATAAAATAAATGATTTCCTAGAATATTTATATTCTTAAAGTTTATCTTTAAATGTTATTTCAAAACAAAGAACTATGACTTAGGTACTGATCGTGAATCTAAAAAGGTTTATTATAATGACACTAATAATTTGAAATATATGAAAATGAACTTTAAATATGTCATTTCAAATGTTAATATAGCATGTGTGGTTGACTGAGTAAATTACCTAAGAATTTGATAATTTAAAGGACAATTAATGAAGCTTACAGTCTCATCTTTAGAAACTTCTTAGTGATAAAATTATACAAAATAAAATATCAAATATAAAGGAAATATTAAACTGAATTTAATTGTGTTACTTACAAAAGAACTTACAAAATTAAAAACAAACTTTTTGTAAAAATGAACTTCCCATGGGATATTTTACTGAGGCCATTAACTGTTTTTGTTCCTTCTTTTATGATGGAAACATTTAATCCTTCCTGATGAGATATGAACCACTCTTATCAAAGTGAAGTAAATTTCAGTATATTTTCATAAATATAAAGGAAGAAAAGTATGGAGGGGCAAAATACACCAAAGCAAATCACTGTGTGCTAAAGAAATTGGATGAACAATCATATAGTCAGTCAGTGAGACATAATTAATTATTTCCAATATGTATATACAAAGAAACATGAGATATTACCTCCATCCATTATGTTAGTATAAAAAAATCTCTTCAATTAATTATTTCTGAGGGTTTTTTTCCTGGAAGTTTCTACTAAAAATAAATCAAATATGAAATTATAAAGCATTTAAAAATTCCAAGACATTGTATTTCACAGCCTGTGATGTCTACAACTGCTGGTGGAAATAATAAAAGAAAAGTAAAACAGACAAACCAAACCAAAGGCCAAAGAAACATACAAGGTCATGAATATTAACAGAAATACCAGATATCAAAACTTAAGTGAGAGGAAGTCATCTTAGCATTTAGAAAATATTCTGCCTTCTTTTTGCAGGTCAGAACCTGTTCTTGAAGGAGAAAAATGAGTTTTCAATAATGACCTTTCTGAAAAAAAAATCGGAGCCAGTTAAATCCAACAGTATCATTTCCAAGAAATCTCACACTTAACACTTTACACATTACTCAGTATGGTTTTATTTTCAGATTTCTGATTCTGAGCTTTAGAATGGTCTGTATTATACTGAAATCTTGAAACAACATAACTATTTACTATATTACATAGTCCTTGTGGCAAAGATCCATGGCCAAGGTACTGGCTTTTATTTTCTTTTAGCCTTGGTAAATCCTCACCATCAGCCTCTGCGCAGAATGGAGGTAACTTTTAATGTCAACTTCAATGATAGTCAAAGCAGCAGCAGTAGCACCCGGAGAAGGCCTAAACAAACTTCCTTAAGGCTGTGTTTTGGACTAGGTTCAGCCAAGTTTTGGACAGTTGAGGATATATATCCTTCCACAACTCACTGCTCACCTCATTTCTCTTCTTTGACTGCCACTGCTGATCGCTCCCTATGCTACGAAGTCTCAAAACTGTTCAGTCATTATGAATGAGGAAAATATGAACAGTATGTGATTATGGTAATGATGGACCAAGCACTTTATATATAGCTTCGAGTATAACTGAAGGCCCTTGGAGAAAGATAAATTCACTCCCAATTCACATGAGATATCCAAGAGCATTCCTGAGTTTACACAGTTACAAAGTGTGTGAACTATCATTTGAAGTTACATTGGTCTGACACCAAAGCCAAAAGGCATCTCGCTGTGCATGCTGCTTGTCCACAGGTGCTATTATTTCTCTGTGTGGAGAACCGTCTAAAGCAGGAATCAGCAGTTTTTCTTTTCTATGAAAGAAGTGATAGAAAAGATTTTAGATTTGTCAGACTACCTATGACTCTTCCATATTTTCCTATACTTTTTCATTTTATCAACTAAGTCATTAGTTTGGAGGCCATACAAAACAGGTTGTGGGCCAATTTTGGCTGATAAATATTATTTTCCAATCCCTGATTTAGAGAGAATAGAAACTCTGGCTTTCTTGGATGTGAAAGTCTGCATGTTATGTCACACACACACACACGCACACACACACACCATAGTCTCAATGTAATAGTTCACAAACAAATAATGAGTTTCTGCTTTTATTTTTCTGAAATAGCTTTTTGACTTTTGAACCTGTAGATGTCTTTTGGAATTTTATAATAACTGAAGAATTTGTCATTTGTCCTATAGAACACCAGATATTCCATTTTTATATTATTTAGTTATATTATTCTGTAATATTTCTTATAGAAAATGTTTGCATATATAAAATAATCAATATTTTGTAATGTATTTAGTATATTTTTCAATTTTTTATCTTCTTTTCTCTTACATTGAAAAATATTTGTTACTCATTTTCCAATTTTAACAGTAATATTTGGCTACTAAATAAGTGAAAACTGGCTACTGAAAAACAAATAAAAAAGGTAAAACGTCTATGGCATATATTGTTATCAAGAACAGATAACGACAATAAAATATTTATATTTTTGCTATTCTCTGAAAAGTTCTATATTTAATAAATAACTTTACTATATTCATATATACATATACACAAATTTTAATACTTTAAACCATGTATGAGAGAATGTATCTGATTGAGGTTATATAACATAATATAGTGTAAACATTCCTATTTGTTAATATTATTTGAAAACTTCATTATTTTTGGTTTCATAATAGTCTACATTTAGCAGTGTAGCACTTCATTCAATTTCCATTATCAATAAATCAATTCTCAATTTGAGGGCACTTGCTTTATTATCACATATTTTCTATAACAAACTTTTCTGCAATAAATATTTCTCAAATAAGATTGAACATGGTTTTATTTCCCTTGAAGTTTCAAAAATGCAATTTCTTGATGAAAGACAAAAACATTTTAAACTTTATTTAGAACATTCTTTATAATATCCCAACTGCTTTCAAAAAAAGACACATTATTTATTTTAGAGTGCTAGAATCCTCAAGCCTTCCCTTCAGAAAGATGGAGAGGAAATAAATATTTCTTCCACATGACAGCATGCACTGTAATTTGACTGTTTTAAAGTTTTTGCCATATTTTAAGGAGTTTTTTTCCATTATTCAAATGTCTGCTGGATTTATTTCTTTGTGAAATCTTATATAGTTGCATAAGGGAATGATTGATTAGAGATACATAAATTCAATAGAAAGTTTTAATACCTTCATATGTCCTATGCTAAATGATTTTTCTTATAATTGCTATAGCTAAAGCCTGTTTATGGGTTCCCTTCGTTTCTTCTTTTATTTATATATTTCCTTAAAATCATTTAAAATTCTTTTAATTCTAGTGATTTGGAAAGCTAATTTTATATTTAAATATGGTATTTGTTGTTTTATTATTATGAATGGAACTTTTTAATAAAAATACCTCCTAATCTTTGAAATAAAAATTGTATGTGCTTGTGTATCTTGTAACAGTCATAATGAATCCTTTCTATTAATATGTTCTTTCTTGGCTCTTAGATCTAATTTAATATTACTGTGCTCTAAATTTGTTTTGCAGATTATATATTTTTCAATAATTGTTTCATAGTTACCATATTTTATATATTAAATAATGGTCTAAATTGTTATTATGTATAACTGATACTCACCCTTGTTACACTACTTTTATATTATCGATCATTTTCAAATTTTCAACTTACAGAAAAGTTGTAAGAATTGCTCAGATATTACATTTTGTTGCATTTCCACTCTTACTTGTTCTCTAATAGTTTCTTGAATTATTTGAAAATAAGACATTGTTTGTTCTCTTATTGCTTTAGTATATATTTTCTAAAACATAACATTATGTGATGTAACCATAATACCGTTATGATACTTAGTGGATATAAACTTATTGCATGCTGCTATGTAATAATCTGGAAACTCCCTCAATTGGCCTCATATATTTTATAGTTGTTTTATATATTTGTTGTTTGGTGTTGTTCAAGTCAATACCCAATCAAAAATTATGCATACACTTAATTTATTTGTTAAAAGGCTTTACTAACTCTTATTTTCATTTGTTTGCTTTTTTAATAAAAGTGGTAATTTCATGTATCCAGGCCAATTGCTTCAATATTCTTCAATATATTTTAGTTGTTTCCACATGGTTAGATTTAGGTTAAAATTTTTGGCTTAATTGAAGAAATTAATATGTTTATTTCCTTCCATACTTATATTTTTATGGTGAGAATACTTGAAATCCCTAAGAATCTTCAGCGATTTAAAAAATACAGCACATCTTTATTCACTATAGTCACTGTGTTGTATGATAGTTCCCTTTAATTTATTCCTTTTATCTAATTAAATTTTATATTTTTGACCACTATCTCCTCAATCACACCTTCATTCCCAGCCCGTGGTAAGAATCAGTCATCTCCTTTATTCAATACTTGGCACTGGGCTACAGTTGATCGGCTTTCTGTCTCTACAGAGTAGTTTTAAATGCTGTAAGATTTGGCTTAAATAGTTTCATGTAACATGTTCATTCTGTGGCTGGCTCTTTTACTCTCACACATTATTGGTGAGGTTTACCCTTGTTGTTGCATGAATAGGCAATTCATTTGCGTTGTTAGATTGTGTTGCATTTTAGGGTCATACCACAATTGTCTTAGTTGAGTTTGGGGTATAAGTATAAAGCTATCATCATTCACAAACAGTTGTTTTATGAACATATATTTTCATTTCTAGTTGATAACTCATTAACAGTAGAAAATGTGCTTTATTTGATGAGTATATTTAACTATTCAAGAAAAATGGTCAAATTATTCACTGAAATGTTTTTCAAGGCCAATCATGTAATTTTTGAGGACTAATACAAAATGAATATTTGGGATCATTTGTCTAAAAATTATGAAGAATTTCAAGATGGTTACAGCAATGTTTTAAGGCAAGCACAGGACACATCTGAGTGTAAAGTCCTATACAACTGCACAGATGCTGGAAGCCAACCCTGGTGTTTCTGTTTTACATCAAAACCAGCAATGAATAAGACGTCCACATAATCCACATACACTCCATAATTTGGTAACATTTGTCTCTTTAATTTTGACCATTGCAGGGCTAGGTAGTATCATCTCATTGCAGAAGTTAAATTCAATTTACTAGGGAAAAAAGGATATCGATCGTCATTTACAGTCATTTACATATGTACTCTGAAGTCATAGTACTGATCTGGTACATATTTTTAATTGTCTTTTTGTTATTGTTATAGTCACTATAAAATCCACACACAACTATTTTGTGAAATATATTTTTGGAAATTTTCTCCCATATGTGGCATTCCTTTTTATTTTCTTTATAGTTTCTTTTCCAAAGAAAAATTATTTTTGGTTTAGTTATTGTTTAAATCTAACTCATTTTTATTAGTAATAGTTCCATATTAAAAATGTTTTGGCCTGCATCAGAATTGTAGACATTTCCTCCTAGGAATTTTTTTAAATATCAATATCTATAATGTTTTTGAATTTATTTTTGGTATAGTATGAGGTAAGGTTCAAGATTCATATTTCCTGTGATCTATGCATATACTATGGCAGAAATATAGTGTAAAGCTTACTTCCCCCCAGTGATTTATCTTGGCACTCTTCTCAAAACAAATGACAGTATGTATAACCCTATTTTTGTACTGTGCATTATTTTCATTAGTTCTATATATTTACCATTATGGAAATATCATAATTTTTAGCTATTTTTAAAGTAATTTCCAAAATTAAGCCCTTTCAACTAAGTGTTCCAAATTTTCTTGTCAATTGCAGGTATTTCGTTTTTGCATATAATTTTGGTATCAGTTTGCCTGTTTCCAGGCAAAAGTGTAGTGAAAATTTGAATTTGATCTATTGTTAAATCTATATAACATTAACCTTGAAATTTGTGGACTTTTTCAAAACATGTACACTGAATGTATCTGCAAGATACTAGTACAGCATAACAAATTGCTCCAAAATTTAAGGGTACAAAATAACTTGCTAAAAAATGCTAATAGATTCTGTGGGCTGGAATTCAGACAGTGTACATCCAGGATGACTTTTGTCTTCCTCACAATATCTGGGAAATCTGAACAGCTGCAGAATCCCATTACTGTGTTCTGGAATTATCTGCAGGTGTTTTAACTAGTATGGCTGGCACCTGAGTTGAGTTTATATAAAAGTTTGGCTAAGCTCAAAATATTGACTACCCATATGGCCATGGCCAGTCCAAGTGAACTGGTTTTCCAGATAGCATAATGGTCTCCAGGTAATCAGATTTCCAAAATTGTGGCTAAGCTTCCAAAAATGAGATTCCCAGTATATGAGGCAGAAGCCTTAATTCATTATATAACCTAACATTAGCAAAAAAAGTCATTGCTTATGTATTTCATTGGATAAAGAGATAAACTAAAACATCTTCATAAGAATGTGATACAGATCCCATCTTTCAGTGGAAGCATGCAAAGAATTTTTAATTATTTTTAAAAATTACTACAGTCAAGTCTGTGCAACAAATTACTTTTATCCGTATGCAAAATACACTAACTTCTACACTGCTCAAAAATTCATATTTCAGTTTGGCTTCAAGTTCAGCATGGAAATATAAAGTATTGTCAAGCAGTTTGATATATGTATGCTGATGCTGTTTCTTCAATGCAATGTTAAGCTGTAGTTCATTTTTTATCTGAAAATTTGTAAAGGAAGAGACACACATTTGTGTACTTCACAAATCCCTATATACTATATTCAAACAGCAAAGGATGATGAAAACATGTCATCATAGATTTAAATGATGGGAAGATGGAAGGCACCTAGCAATCTATAATCCATAGCAATTCTGAATTAAAGAAGGCAGACACTGGTGTTCTTCCTTAAGAACTATTTGTGTTCTCTGAAACTACTTATTCTGAGCTCTCAGTTCTGCCCTTTGAGAATAGGATTACTAGATTTTAGACATTCCAATTTCTATAGAGTTGTCTATGTTGCAGGAAACTTCCATGTAAATATTAGTACGAAAAGGCCTACTTTCATTTGCATATTATCTAATTTCTTAATTCCAAAGAGATATGCACTCATGTGTTGCATAATAGCACTTTGGTCAGTGATGGACTGTATATTGATATATGATGGTGGTTGTTATGGGATATGTCTAGGTGACCCCTGAAGCCTCATACAGTCATAGTTAGGGCTTTTGCAGAGTTGGCTGAATCTAGAGTATGTTATGCTGAGATTAAGGGAGTGTGATTACTAAATTAGTCCCCTTAATTATTTGGCACCACCCTAAACCAGATAGCCTAAATAGAACATAAAAGGGGCAGAAAGAAGCTGCTGTTGTCCCTTGCTTGTTGCTATTCGCCTGCTGGTTACACTCTCACCTGACTACTTGCTGTGGACTTTTTCCTCCTCTGCGATGCCCCTCTTCCATGCCACCCTGCCTTGGAGCCAGCCAAATATGAACTGAAACCTCTACAAGTTGTGAGCTAAATGAACCTTTCCTCCTTTAAATTTGGGTGTCAGGTAATTTGTCTCAGCAATGAGAAAAGTAATTAAGACATTGGTCCTATAAAAATATATTTTGTCGGGCCTGGGATTTTGCTCAGTAGTTCTGCTGCCTTCCTCACAAGCGGAAGGACCCGAGTTTGATCCCAGGACCAAAAAAACAAAGGATATATTTTGTAGTCTTAGTTTATGTAACTACACTACATGATGTTTGCACCTTTATGAAATCACCTAATGACACATTTCTCAGAATATATTCTTATTGCTAAATGATATATAACTGGTTTTGGTTTTAAAAATCAAACTATAATCTGCTCCATTACATAAAAACTACATGGATGAATCTCTGCAAGATGAGCTCTTGTTTATTTCTGGCTTGCTGTAATGATGCTGAGTGACCATGTCTTAGATATTCTCAGGAGCTCCATTTTAGTGGACATTAAATAGGTATGTCACTTATATAATTTGAAAGCCACCTTTTATATTTGTATGTCATAAAAAGTTTCTGTACATTACCTCACATTTTCTAGGATCTTGCAGTCTCAATCTACATTTTATTTTTTCTTCAAATCAATTTCTTAATTTGATACTCTTTTGTTAACTCAAAGGCTAACAATTTACATTCCTGTTAATATTATTTTAATACATAAATTTCTAGCTTTCATCATTGTATCTAAACTTTATCATATTCTAAAAGAACCAGTTGCTACTTTCAGTATTTTTTTCTAGAAATCTCTTTAACAATATTTATAATCATATTGTTACATTTTCTACTTTCCATACTAATCCAAGCAAGAGTTTTGCTATTCAGTCATGACATACGGAGAATCTCCTTTTCCCTAGCTTTAACTATCAATCATGTCTTAGCCTTTCAAGCCTTTACCTGATGTGTAGTTGCAAAGATAATGCCATATATTTCAGTTTTATTCTAGTCCAGTGACTATTACTTCAGGATGGATGACACCAAAATTTGTTGTATAAAAGGACCATTTTATTATACTTACATATTCTGTGGGCCAGAAGTTTTCTCAGACAGAGGAAAGAAATCTTGTTGATGTTCCAGTCTTCCGATATCTTGGCTGGGAGTGACTCAAAGATTGAGACTGTAATTATGTGGAGGCATCTTCATCCACACTTGACTGTATGAATGACTTGAAAATAGTTGAGCCACTAGTGATCAGAGTTGTTCCACATAGCACTCTATGTAGACTGGCCTCACAGCATGGTGGCTTCAGGTTATTTAGACTTCTTAAGTGAAGACTTGGGGCTCTAAAATGAGTTGCCCAATATAAATATAATAGTCATATACCATCATTTCTGTTTACTTGATTTGATAAAATAATAAACCAATGGAGACTCAAGAAAAGGGGAATAGTCCACATTCAGTAAGAATGGTGTGAAACTACAGTAGTTAATTTTTTAGAACTGCCACAACTACATAAAAAGACTAATTTTCTTCAAATGTCAGAGAAAGCTCAAAATAAAGGTCAAGACTTAATTTGATGAGTTGGAATATTCCACAAGTTAAATTTTAATTTAGGTCAGTCCTACGAAGTCAGGATCCTGAATGAGAAATTACAGACTTCTAACGATGTCATAAAAATACATACACATTGGTTTGTTTTACTCAAAAATCTCAACTCTTCAAATCTCTTTTGAACCTAGAAAATTGAGCCACTTCATTCTATTGAAAATTAGTTCTCATTGCTTCTCATTTGTATGTCCACTATTTTAGTCAGCTCTGTAACTGTAACAAATAGGGTGTACCTATTACTTTTGTGTTGGTGGAAAGATAATATATTATGTAGAAGTGTGCATGGTGAAGCAAAGCCATTCATGTCATGACAGCCTAGAAATAAAGAGAGCGAAAGAAACTTAAGACCCATGCCCCTCTACAAAAACATGCCCCCATGACCTAAGACCTCCCACTAGGCCTACCTCTTGACGTTTATTCCTCCTCCCAATAGCACCTGATAACCAATCATCTGTGGAGAAGATTTGAAACTCCTAAACCTATCCTATCTTATTAGGTTCTGCTCTTTCTTCTCTAATGCTCACTATGCAGTCTGGATTACATAAAACATGACTTGGCAAGATAAACACTAAATTTTCTAACAAAGTAAAATATATTGTACATGAATGAAACTTCATAAACAAGAAAAAGTTGGGAAAGTGCCTACTGGATTAGATAATATAAACAAGATTTTATTAAGTTTGAAAAACTCACTTAACACATAACTAAAAACAATTTTACAAAAAGGTTAGGCTAAGGGGAAAATGTGCTCCTAGGATATCTCTTAGAATGACAAAGAAAAGAGGGACACATTGTAAGTGAATACGAGAATTGCTGTGACTGAGCCAAGTGATAATAAGACACAAAGAAGAAGTTATATTGGACTTTGCATATTGTGTAAGTCTGAAAAAGTCCGTAAAACCTAGCATATGAGTCTATCACAAAGGTAGTGCCACACTATTTATTAAAGTGTTATCTAATGGTCACAGAGTCTAAATTGATGTATTCAAAACATAAGTATTATTAAGTATCCACATTAGAATGAAGGAACATGGAAACCAGATTTCTAAAGAGAAACTTAGAGTTTGGTATTTCAGGTATTGTGTTCAACTGGGTCCAGAACTATCATTGCCTCAGTTGTTGAATGAATGAATAAACTGAATGTGTTTGGTAGTTGGATCAATACCTTCAGTGGTTTTGTGACCTGTAGTATAAAAAAATGTAGCAGTGGAAGAGACCTAATGGAAAAATTGGTATCTGCTCCTCCTGTCAATGCCTACCCAGAATCAAGACTTGTTTGCCTCACGTTCTGGAGGTGATAGGTGATAATACAGATAGGTGCTGCCCTTAAGAACCAGAAAGCTGAAGAAGTGCTGGTCTCCATTAATTATTTAATTCACAGTTGTGTTCTATATAAAATAAAAACAACCTAAATAAAAAATATTTATACTACATACTCATTTACATAATTAAAGCTATTTTCCGGATAATTACTATGTAAATGAGAAAAAAACTATGGTTCTTGTGACCCATGTAGTAGAATGCCTGAGTTTAGAAGAATCAGAAGGACAGTTGCTGGTATTTAATATCACTCCCAGTGAACCATTTATGGTATTATGCTTACTTTCTCTCTAGGAGTTGGAAAATAAACCCTAAAATCATTCAGGATCCTAATATAGCACTCAGTATTTAGGATAAAATTCATCTGAGATATGCTAGAATTTCCTCTAGATTGGATGGCAAATTTTTCTTGCACTTCTACCTATAAAAAAGAAAATATAACTCTGGATGGATATGAGTCTTCAGATAGGAAATTCGTTCAGACAGGATATTCCATACTTTTGAATATTGTTCTGATCCATATATTAGGTGAAATTAATGATTATTAATATTTTGGGGGCATAGGTGTAAAAAGATGTAGAGTCAAAAGCAGTCTGTACTACACACAGTGCATGTGATCTGACAGACCCAGTGCTATTAGAGATATCAGTGGTAGAAAATCGTGTTTATAGAAGGTGTTGGTAATTCCCAGTGAATTGCTAAAAAGGAAAACCACATGTTCGGAGTAATACACTGCCATCTTCAGAGGGAAGTTTTGAAAAATAGTGAAAAAGAGAGGGAGATCGCCATACTAATAAATGTCTGGAAGCTAATGGCTACCACTTTGAGCACCTCTTGTAAATGTAGAGGCCAAAGGTAACTTGTATTAATCTCAGGATGTCTCAATAAATTTAGCATTAAAATATTTATAAAGCTTTTCTTTTCCTGGTGTATATATTTCT
>NW_004624753.1:12856271-12891101 GCF_000247695.1 Heterocephalus glaber | reverse complement strand
TAGCACTGCTGTTGGCACTGGTTTCTTGTATATGGCAGCAAAATCACTAATAACAAGAGCAAAAATTGACCAATGACAAGGACTCGAGTTTGATCAATTTTAAAAAAATAAAATAAAATAAAAAGTTTGAGAAACTGTTGTAGCCAAGGAGAGACTTGATGACGAAATATGTTAGACTTCTGAATGACATGCTCGTACAGAAAAAAAAAAAATAAACAAATTAAAGAAACTCAACTAAAATGTAGGCTTTAATGGTAAGATATTGATATTTTATTAATTATGGTAACTATAACATGCTCATGTAAGATATTAATAATAGAGCATTTGTGTAGGGAGTATGTTCAAACTCAGTACTATCTTTACAGTTTTCTTTAAATCAAAACACTTCACAAAATAGGAAGTTTATACACGAATGTTTTCCAGTGAAATATGTACACATTGCATCATCTTTGTTTACAGAAATACAGTATGCCTCCTTCTTGTTTGCAGAAATATATAAACAATTCTTGATTCTGCATTTGGAACTTTTGAAATGTTTTCTCAACCATTTTACATTTATTTAACATATTCTTCCACAAATATAAAAACCTCTCAACTTTCATTAATTTTTACAGTTTGGATGGATCTCTATGAATTCCATTGAGACTCAGGAATCTATAACAGTTTCATTATCTACCTTCCTACTGTTCTTTCCTGTTGCTCATTTGCTTCCATCTTCTTTCCACGAGTAATTGTGTGCAATCCTGAGGAATATTGTTCTGCCTTTGTAGTCCACACTTTTGAGACCAGTCAGCCTCAGTGGCTTAATTTTTTCCAGTTATTTCAATGTAGACTCTATTTATTTCTAAAATGCCATGTTCTCTTTTTTCTTCACATATTTTAAAGTTTTACCTTTCATTAATCAGTTTTAGTGTATTTATTTTTGCTTGGATGCTTTATTCTTTGCTTCTATCCCAAATGTCAGTGTGAAAGTTCACCATTGTTGAACTTCCCCATATACTTAAAATAGTATCTCATATATGATTGCCCTTAAATGAGCATAGTTTAATTGAAATAATTTAATTAATTATGACTGCAAACACGGAGGTATGGTACCTAAAAGTTCTTGTTCTACATGAAATCATACAACACATATTGCATCTAACATGCCATGCATACATACAAACACACTTATTAGATTTACTATGACAAACTTTAAAGTAACAGGCAAATTCTGAATAGTGACAGGAAAACTTTGAATTTCAGCTTCAATGGTAGTAATGTTTAATTGCTACCACACTAGGTAAATATCATGCTACTCATATTTTTCCAAATTAGGAATAAATTTTCAGCTTGAACTCCTGTGAAGTAGATGCCTTTCTTAAACAAAACACTACAAAACAAAACAAAACCTCTTTTGGATTCAGAATATGGATGTATAAAATTTTCCTCTTTCTAGTAAGAAATGTAAACTTTACAGCATTACTTTTCTCAAGTCATTCATAAAGTAAACATCAAGGACTCCACAAAGAACTATATATTTCAAACTCCCCAAAGTGATAGTTGAAAAAATAATTCCATGTGAAACTGGATCAAGCCTAAAAGTAGATATTTAATACTATAATAAAGAATGCATTTCTAATATTTAGTGTTATAATCTATGTAGTATTTAAAAATATGTACACAGAACAAAACACAGATGGGGAAAAGATAAACGTAAGAAATCTGTTTTCAAAAATTGATTTCTACCTCATCGCTTCGCTTGGTCTTGCTTTATGGGATAAGTTTTCTCTTATAAACACACCAAAAAATGTATAGAATGAGTTAGAAGTTTTAATAGCTCATTTTTTTCACAATTAAATTTAATAATTGAAGCCAAACTATATCATGAATGTATAAGGGCAGGTGAATGACTAGGTATTAATTCACCTACAAATGATTCTTTTGAATGAAGATCTTTGACTTCTCTCTCCATGATATACATGAAATAGATCAGACAGTAACATTTAAGAGTATTTCTAACAGCCTGTGCTGAATTTGTTAAAGAGATTGAAATATGAAAAATAGAACTCTACAAATATCATTCATTATCAAGTTGGCATCCTCCCAAGCGGTCAAATATATCAAATCTTTTTCAAGTAAATATTTTCTGGTATAAGATTTCTACCAGTTTTTATAATTGTAAAGATAGCTAGTTTTTATAATTATAAAGATAGGCTGAGGCAGGACAATCAGAAGTTTAATGTCAGCCTAAGAAATATAGTGAGACTCTGTTTTAAATAAATCTTAGAAAATAAAAAGATAAATCCTAGAAATACAATCTACTTATATTAAGATGTGTAAATTCCAATATTATAATTGGCCACATATTATTTTCTTGTGGAAAAAAATCTAAACATTTGAGAGGATGTTCTTTTACTGCTATTTCACAGTATTTGTTTAAATAGTTTAGATATGAGCCACACAATATATTCAGAATATCATCATAGACTATGTAGCTGAAATAAAATATAAATGAAGAAGCCTTGGTGACCAAACTAATTTTTTAAATTTTCAGGAAATAAAATTGGAACATTTTAACCTTGAAGTATATAAAAAGAGTGGCATGCACAATTAGAACAATACTATGATTATAGCTATGACTTATAGCTAAATGGATGCATATTGAGGCAATTCTCTTAAGGGAAATAAATAGGACACAGATGTGTAAATACCGAATAGTTTCTCTAGTGTAAGAAACTGAAAGTGTAATTAAGGATTAAAATGATTAAAACAAATAAATAATTTTAAATATGAAGAAAAGGTTCAAAGGGTTAGGGATGGCAGGAGGGGAATGGCAGAGATCAGAGTTAGACGCTGGAATCTGGAGAGAATCCATATATAGATTGTGTTTAAAACTATAGGGAAGAGATGTAGATAGAGACTAGGCTGGAGCTCATCAGTGGGTCAGGAAGGAAGAGTCTCCGAGATCAAAGGAGAGAAGGGTATGTTTTCCGAAGAAGCACATATAATTATGTACAGTACACAGTACTCGATAGTGTGATAAATGACTGTTACTGTTTTAGGTACTTATCATAACATGCTGTGCTTTTCATCCTTAAGAACATAATCCTACTTATATAAAAGTGTTTACTGTAAAACAGTGTGCTGAATGCCATTTGTAACCTCATGTATCTCATGTTTAACTGCATATTTGAATAATACCATGAGGCCATCACAGATGATTGACATATACCTTTTTAGTTTGCACTTAGAAGTTGGCACTTCTTGCGGTACTTTGCAATACACATGGATGAAATTGCCTAATAACATATTTCTCAGATTATATTTCCATCACATGTCACATGACTGTATTGAAATTTAAATTTTTAAAAATTTGGCCTATTTGGAGTCTACTAGCTAATTAGATTTTTTTCTCCAGACCACTATTTGTTCAATAACAGTTTTCAAAATCTTTCTAAAACAAATCACATCTGATGTCTTTTAATGCTTGAGACTTTTTTTTAAATTATATAGAAAAATGTTTAAGTACTTTTCAGTTTTGCTTAGGGTGAGTTCTATTATATTTGAATACTGTTACAGTTTTTTTCCCTTTCATTGCTTTTCTTTGAATAATCTTTATTTTTGCATATGTGTGTGTTTAGTGAATGATAATAAAGTTATACATTTTAAAAATAAAAAAGAACAATACTATGATGTAAACAAGGTATAATATCTCCTAGAAGACAAGAAGTATGCTGAATAGAAGTGCTAGTGATTCTCCTAGTGCTTGAAATGTGCTATCTTTTCTGCTTTAATGAAAAAGCTTCCAGGTGACCTAAATGTGTGTTTATATTACTCCTTTTGTAGAAACTTCCAATTTTTATTAGTTATAAATATTTTGGTGAGATTCAAACACATATCACATTTATTGGTTGATTGATTGATTGATTGATAGATTAAGACAGGGTCTCACTAGGTATTTCAGGTTGGCCTTGAACTCACTATGTAGCCCAAGATGGCCTTGGACTTGGGGCAATTCCCCAGTCTCAGCTGGGATTGCAGGCATGGACCCTACCTCAGGCTTATACATATTAAATTATAACAATTATGATTGCAAATACATTAACATATAATTTACATCAAACCCAGAATAATACTATGCTAATGTAAATTTGATGTGACACATTAAAAGTGTAACTTAATTCAGGAAGATAAGCTTTCAGGAAGATAAGTCATGGAGATAGAAATAATAATATTTGATGGACATATATATGTAGAAGGATTGTTTTGAAATTCAAAGCAAAATATATATTTATTGTTCGAATTGTGCTTTAGAAAGAACATGTTGCTGAAAGACATTTCATCTCATTGAATCAACAACTCTTGGTAACTCATTGAAAATTGTGATCAGGAAGATGAACAGTTCAAGGATGATTCCTAAGTCTTAAACTTGGGCAACCAACTAGGAGTATGTTGACTTTTATCACAGATGGGAGATTCTAAAAGAGCAATGAGTGAATGAAGAAGTGCATGACTGTGGAAGTGATCTTTCACATGCAGAGTATGAAATGCACCTACTGATTATTTTCATTGGGAAACAAAGAAAAATCATCTTCAGTGCATAAGATAAGGTCAAAGAGAATTGGAAGATCAAAAGAGAGGGGAAGCAGTTTGAAGCTTATATTCCTCAACAGAGTGAGGAAGAAAGCTCACCAGAATATAAAGTGATCGATAGAGTGAAAACATTTTTGAGATTAGGTCATGAATTCACCTGATCTAGGTCTTTCCTTTGAAAAACTTTCTCCAGCCATGCTTCAAAGTTCGAAGACAAGAGCATAGGAAAAAGCAAGGTTTTGCCAATTTGTGTTAGAGGAGGAAACAAAAGATTAAAAATAGTAGTATTGATATCATGGACAATAAACTCTCAACTGGTTAAGCGAGGTAAATAGAAGAGCAGCCCAAACATGTGAAACACAGTCTTGTAAAAACACAATACTAACGTAAATAATAAAATTTGCTCTGTTACTCATTGTTAAGGATAGGAAAGCATGATGTAATTCAAAATAAATGATATAAAGTACAGTTAAGAAGGATAAATACATGTCTAACATCAAAAGAAGAGAAGATGTGAAAATCATCTCCCCCAATTATTTAAGTGAAATAAAATAGTATTATATATGTTGAAATTGTTAGATTGTTAACATAATTTGAAAGAAACTATTGTGTGAATTTATCTGGATACCAGCAACATAATGCACTAATGGATTAAATTTATGAATTTTTTCTAGCATTTCTTCCTTAGTAGACTATTATTTCAGATCTATATTTGAGTTTAACAGCCTCACGAAAGGAAAAAAATTGAAGCATTATTAGATACATGCTGGATTTTGGCAAAGAGAGGACAGAATTACAGCAATTTTGGTTAAACAAATATGAATAAAAACTTAAAAAATAAAATGCGAAGGAAATGAAGATAAATAATTGGGATGAAAAGATGTCATGAATTGTAAATGAGATTTGCTTTGAGGTGCTGACTCATACACGCAAAGCTTTCTATTAAGCTCAGAACAAAATAGAATCTAATTTTACTTATGAAGAAAAGAAGAAAAAAATCTTATTTTTCTTTATAATGGCTTTTGGATAATTATGAAAAGGACAGAATAATTTCTATATACTTCTTTGAATTGGAAGACTTTGATATTAGAACAAAACATTGATTTTGGAAACAAGTCATACATTTTAATTTTTTTCTCTTTTATAGTGAAGATTAAGGCAGTGGGTTCAGGAGACAATCAGAAAAGAAAGAGAAGTAGATTTATAATTGTCTATATTTTTTCATCAAATGAAAATTTTTTTCAAGTGGTTTTATTCTAGAAAAAGAGCAAATGAACCAACTTTAATAGATTCTCAAGCTACAAGAATCCTTAATCACAAAATGAAAATATTCTTCTTTTCTGCCTTCCTTACTCTTGTCATATTTTCCCACTTCCTGTACATATACAAATGTACATAGTTATGTGTATACATTCATAAAGGCACATGCACAGACTCCTGAGGAAGCCTCATGTGAAGCAACCAGGAAAACTAGTAAGACACCTAACTTTCCCAATTTAAAGACAGGCTAAAAGCTTGCTGGCAGATGGGCATTTTTTCCTCAAGAAATCCCCTCTTGAGTGATCTGCTTCTTACTCAAATACGTTTTTAAGTACTGTAAGTTTAGTGCACGCAAATTCATTTTAAACTACTTATGCACTACTCTGTTTAGAAAGGACATTTTACTGATGACATTTCAACTATTTTACCCTTATTTTACATATGCACATGTGGCAAGGGTTTGTGAATATGTTGTGAGGATATAACAGTGTCTTCATGCTCTCCTAAAGTGATTGTTTTTGTGATTTATGAAGAAAGACATGAGTAGAAGCATTGGTGTTCTTCCAAATAAGGAACAAAACATACCATAAAATTTCCAGTATGTCTTTTCTTTATGTCCCTGAAAGAGCGAAGATTTTAGAAAATAGATTTCACAAATAAACAGCAAATTTATATCCAAATGAATGGTTAGAAATGTTTTTTGCTTGTTTGCTTAAGCCCTCAAAATCTTTTCCATGTCCTTTTTCCTTTTATTTTCTCTTCTGAAATACTTAAGGACATAGAAACAGAAAGCTTCTTATTAAAATCAATGCCTATCAAGTAAAGTGTACTTATTTTGCTATTTGGATCCTCTACATGACATCTCTGCCAAGTAGTTTCTTAACTTCAGCTGATTTATTTCATATTAACAATTTATTGCAATGTTCTAGTTTTCCAAATATAAAGAATTACCCTTACCAAACCCTCTTATTAATATATAATATTTGGTGACAACCCTGTAGACTGGAGGCATACAGAACAAATTCAGTTCTGTAAAGCCAACATATATCACTAAAGCTTCCATTTATAAAGCAGAAGTTATCACATTCACTTAAAAACCTCTCTAATCATTTCAAGGGGTCTTCTGGCCACAAATCTTGGTGTTCCATACACCAGTCTTATGGTCTGGATGCCACTGCTCTCCATCATGTTTGTACTGCTTAACACTCTCTTCTCAGTGTTTGCACCTCTCAGTTGTACTTTGCCATGTCCTTCACTGTTGCTCCTGTGGAAAAATGACTCTTTCTGATGCATCGTACCCAGTAAAATACACAACAATGACGATGGTGATACATATGCTTTCCTTTAAATCCTACCTGCCCTCTTGATATAATGTTTTTCACTGATGTGCAGATGTCCTCTGGGATTATTTTCACAAGACATCTACAGTCTCTTTTTCAAGTTTTCTCTAAATGTTGTAACTTATAACACTTTATTTTGGGGGCATTAAACAACTGCTCACTATTCTTTCATCTGGATAGATCCATCATGCCTTCACATTTGGTTCATTACACATATTATTTCCATCTTCATTCTCAGACAGTTGTAGCAAGTGTTCTTTTTCTCTTAATCATCCAAAACCTGTACACTGCAAGTAATGCAAATTGATTACATTGGCCAATCTTAATATTATGCTGGGCTCGCTAGACGAAGTTGAATTTCATTAGGTACAAATAAGACCACATGTGCTACAGATTTACTTCTCTTTTGGCAGTTTGCTTTTCTTATTTTTAAAGTATCTTTTATGATTAAATTAATCTTTTATGGATGTGAGGCTTTATTTCTTTTACTATTTTTTGTATCACTGTTAGCATGTGATTGACAGCTCCAAAAATAAACACAAAATGAGTTCTGTCTCACAGTGTACGTAACCAAAAAGTAGTGTTTCATACTAGGCAAAAGTGTCAGCTCTGATGTCTGAATCTCTGGGCTAATTCTAACTCAACAAAACAGATTATTCCTTATGCCTTGAGACTTGACTAAGAGTGAGGCCCTTGGCCAATGACCTCCCCTAATTTTCTTTGCAAACCCTACTCTGTTCCCCACCATGCAGGGCCTAATGTGAATGTGCCAGAAGTGATATGCCAGCCCACACATGTGAGTCCTCTCAGCCACTCAGGTGGAATTCACCAGTAAAACCAATACAGATTATCTATTTTTTTCTTGAGTCTTAGTAAGCAAATATCTTTCAGACAGGATATCCAAATGTA
Source organism: Heterocephalus glaber (assembly GCF_000247695.1). Next base: position 12,883,017 of record NW_004624753.1, on the reverse strand, counting down.
ATGCAGAATTGTACACTGATAAATTATAAGCCACAAAAAAATTTAAAAATTTTGTTCTTCTGAAAAAACTGTTAGAAGACAGGAAAAACATCCCTCATGGGCAAAGAATTTGAACTCGCACTCAAGAAAAGAACATTTCCAAGTAAATAGAGTCCTCAAGAAATAGTCCTCATTAATGACTCTGCCATTTCTTACATATTTATAAATGGCATTCTAGTGCAAGTAAGAACTTCACAATGCTATGAGCTCATAGATATTATTTTCCAAAAATCAAAACTCTGAACCAAATAACTGAATTTAAAATAACCAATATGATGATACATTGGCTGTACGCATCTCTTAATAAAATGGAACTAAAAAGAAGCAACATCATTACTGTCATCTTCTCACAAAATCTGAGTAACTACACAGAACCATGAGGAAACAATGGGTAAAACAAATTTGAGAAATATTTTTATAGAGTAACTTGATCATACCGTATCAGGGTCCATCAATACACAGAAAGAATTATTAATAACCGGTGAAACTTGGAATGTAGGTTTATGGTAGTTTCTTTTTAAATCTTTTCTTAGAGCCCTCCAAAAAATAGGAAACTAGAATTTAAAACAGAAAATGACTTGAATAAATAAATAAGTTTCATAAATTAGAGAAAGAATTTTATTTAAAGCACAGGAGAAAGGAGATGATGCAACAGTCATCTTTTGGTATAGAGTTAAACTAAAACACTTCTTGAATGATTTGGAGAGACATGGCTCTCTCTTTCTCTCTCTCTCTCCCTCCATCTCTCCCTCCTCATGCAAATATACATCTATAACCACTGTATATTATATGTTAAGATTTTAGATTTCATATTTCATTCATATATATATGGGATGAATATATATTAAGATTTGATTTTTGAATATAGTAATCCTTTACACTATCAATTGTTTAAAACTCTTCTTCTTAACTGGGAAGTGGTGGTGGAAGATCAATAATCTCAGCACTCCAGAGTCTGAGCAGGAGGATCATGTGTTGAAGGCCAGCTTGGTTTACATAGAGTTCAAGGTTAGCATACACTATGTGAGAGGACCTTGTATCAAAAAATCAAACAGTAAATAAACAAAAACAAAATTTCACTTCATAATTAGATTTGTATCTTTCTGACGTATTGACTCAGACATATATTTATCTATTATTTTTGTTATTTGTATATATGTGTGTGTGTGAGCGTGAGAGTGGAATTTTCTTAAAGTAGGTTTATTTGAAAGACCAAAATCAACCCATGATATATTTCTAATAACTATTTTAGGGAAAATACAATACACAGTATTATAAATGTCATCAATTATGAATTTTCATTCTGAGAACTCTATCATTATAAACCTCTGGACAAAGATTTTATCTTTTGAAGAAGCTTGACCAGCTAAGTATAATATTTCAAATGATTTCAGAGAAATGTATTAGATCACTCAAGATTATGGCACCAAACTGAACTAAAAACAGTCACCTGTTTCTTGCACAAAAATTCAGGCGAATGTTATCGTTAATCATAATTTTTAACTTTTATATTAATTTATGACCGATGGGAATAACATACACAAACTGTCTAAAATAAAAGGGACATTATTTGGTTGGCAGCAATTTTAAATTCAATATACTTGACATTTTCCAGTATAATTTTATAAGATGAAAATTGGTTTACAGAATAAATTGAACCAAAAGAAGAAACCTAAAAGTACTACTTACTTTTATAAACATTTCAAATCAGTCAGATGGAGTTGAAAAATATTGCATTTAATTGTCCTATGCTTTTTATTCTAAATACTAAAATTCAAACAAGTATTATAAGTGTGAGAAAATATCAAAAGTTTTATACTAATAAACTGATACAACAGATCCCCAAAACAATTATTTGCTCAAAATATAACTGGTTTATAATTTGGTATCGTACAATTTACTCAATTCTATTTAGTTTTATTATACCTGATATTTTATGTTATCTGTTTAATATGAAAAAATCTAAAGATATAAATTGTGAGAAATAATCATAAAAACATTTTGAAAGGTGTATCTATTCTACTATGGAAATTTTCATTTTTTACAAACATTTTTTACTCTAAGGTTTAAAGATGTTTTGTAGCATATTTGGGACTATATATTACTACTAGGAATAGGTCTTTACCATGCAATTATGTTTCAAACTCCTTGAGTTTCAAATCTTACGTGCACTCTGCTTTCTTATCTTTCCTCATTATCAACATGTGCTGGCTTATGTGATATTTAAGTTTCCTTAACTTGAAATTTAATAAAGGGAGTACTAAATTAAGGACAGAAAATGTCACTCACACATTCTTTGAAAGCAGAAAATAATATATTCCACTGAACAGCTGGGTAACTTTCGTGCTTTATGTAAATTAAATCAAAAGTAAAAAAGTAGAGAAAATCTGAGTGGAAAAGACTATTTCAAAGTGCAAATAAATGCAAATTGCCTACACATTAAAATGTGTGTATACATTTATTTTTAAAAATTCATTGCACAATCTAACAAAAAATAGAATTTTTATATTTTTTCTGAATATAGGAGATCCAATATATTGTACTATGCAATATATTCCCCTAGAAACACAATAAAAACATAAAATATATAATACTGAATAAACAGAATAAAGAGAAATGCATGATTCTAAATGACAAACAAATAAGACTTAGAGTACTACATCTTCTACTCTTGCAGGAAACAAAGATAGCATTTTATTTTCCATCTTAATATCCAGTCCTTTTACCAGGAAGCATATCCTTTTAAAAAAACCTCATGTATCCATTAACCACACTAAATTTGCTTTGTGAAACAAATATTAAACATCTATTTTCTTCATTTTGTCTTATCTATCATTTTCCCTCTTACTCTATAAATATCAAAACAACACAGTGTGACTTTTAAATACCTTTTAGACTGAGATTTCTATTGATATGTGACATTATTTCTAGATTACTTCAATTTTATTTCATTTTTACATTCTTTTCTTTTTTTATTTTATTTTGTTTGTTTGGTTAGACAAGGTCTTGGCATGTGGCCCAGGCTGGCCTCGAACTTGCAGTGATCCTCCTACCTCAGCCTCCAGAGTGCTGTGATTACAGGTGTGTGCCACCATGCCCAGCAATTAACTCAATTTTATTTTGTTGTTTTCTTTTTTTTTTTTGGTACCAGGGATCGAACTCGGGTCCTTGGCGCTTGCTAGGCAAGCGATGGAACCACTGAGCTAAATCCCTGGCCTCTCAATTTTAGACTTAGATAGTCTATGTATGTGTCACAACTAGACAACCTACATACACTAATCTATAACATTGTAATTGTGGTATTAATATTTTTAATAGACTTAGATTTTAGTTTTCTATATTGAGTTATCTTGAGGTGAATGGTTATAAAAGCTAAAATATTGCCTTGAGAACATGTCAAAATTTTAATTCTAATTTTGCTTCAATGTGCAGTATTTTTAACATCACATATTGAAATGCATGATAAATATTAATATGAAAATAGAATTAGATAAGCAAATCAGAGAGTAGATAAAATTAATTTTGCAGGTATTTTCTACTGCCTTATAAGACACTACTATCACACATATCAATTTTTATGTTTCACTTAATTCAGAATAATTTTAGTACTGTTAAAAGAAAAAATGTCAAGGAAACACCATGTATTTTCTGTATCTGTTCTCTCTTATTCAAAATGACATTAATTTCATTTTTATTTATCAAACATTAAATCCTTGAGTCATATATTTCCATTTCTTAGCAATTTCAAGCATGCTTAAAATTGTTAGGAAATAGGATACTGTACTAACTAAATAATAAAAAGAAATGCTTAAGTGAAACACCAATCATCCAATCATGTCATTTAGGAAATAATCATATTTTCATATTTTAGATCTATGATTGGTGACTTGATTCAAAATTTCTGTTTCACTTGCACACGAAATAAACAGTTGTGCACCACATACATATTCTTATTATTGTAGTTGCTTTTGTTACTGCTTGTTCACATCTTATGGATGAGCAAGAAAACCCTTGTACATGTCCTAGATGAACTGTTACTGTATCTGTGGTGCTTTACCTGCCCAGGCCAAGTCTGGCTCTAGGTACTTTAGCATTGCTGCCTCATGATGCACTTTGCCTGTTAACAGACTTGTTTGTGTCACTGGACAGTGAGCTCTTCAAACACAAGAAGGAGACACAAGGCACCAGAGACCAGGATCATAATTCATTTGCTTTTATTAATTCAATGTATGCTGACAAAGTGATCTTCCCAAAACACATATCAAATTATTTTATCCTTTTTTTTAATATATATTTGAACTGTGGTCCTAACTTCATTCCCATACTTAACTCACAGTTTCTGTTAAATTCAAGTCTGTAGAACTAGAATCAGCACATTGAACAATCATGCTATTACAGCCGCAAACACTGAGCTCATCTTCTAAGGACCCTCAAATTTCATCTGACATAAGAAGTTTCCATTGTAAAAGGTTCATTCAATGTGATGGAAATACAATGATCTGTCTTCATTTCTACCCTTCATGCTTACTCCACTTCCTCAAGGGTTATTTCTGTCTAGGGGTTTGATATCATTCACTATTCTCTTTATACATTTTAAATGCAAATATATTTAAAATCATAGAAAATATTTATGTATTTCTGTTTCAGAAAATTTGCCTTTTAAATAAAAGGTACTGTGTATATCATCTCAATTAATTTTTGTATTTAAATTTTCTCTAATGTATATATTTCCATATAGAAATTTTCTTAAGGGTAAATTAGGTAAAATTAAGAATATAGTATTAAGAATATAGTATCTGTTAATTTACATAGTCCTTCACTCTACACTTTTTAGTGATTTGCTCTGTTCTTACACTGTATTCAGTTTTTGTTTGTTTGCCTCCTACACTCAGCTATATTTCAGCTTCTATTTACAGTATATTTAGCATTCATAATTTTAATCTCTTTAAGTTTCACTAAGAAGAAGACTTTAATTTTACTTAATACATAGCTAATTTCATCCAAACTATTTTTGAATGGTATATACTTCCCTCTGCTGGTGGGGGACGTAAACCTTTTTCATCATCTATATTCTCACATTACATTGGTTTCTTTCTGTATAGACATTATGCACCCAATTTCATTTTCTTAATTGATCATAGTGTAAAATATGTCTTCTTGGTCTGTCAGATATGTCTCCCTAGCTATTTTTTAGTTTTAAAATCTTCTGTGATTATTAATGGCCTTCTTTCAACAGAAATCAAGAATCAACATGTTGGGCTGAGGATTTAGGTTCCGACCTGAGTTCAATCCCTAGTACCAAAAAAAAAAAAAAAGAATCAACATGTCAAACTTCATTAAAAAAGGTCCTGTTCTAGTTTTGATTAGAATGCAATAAATTCACAAATTAACTTGATGACAATTATGTTGACAATACTAAGCTTCCCTTCCAGGAATCTGATTTAATTGCTACTTGAATTAAGCTCTCCTAAACAAGATAAAAGAATAATATATGTGCTCATTTCTTTTTCAGCTTTCTGATCAATCTAGAAAAGTTTATGTGCATTATAATTCTTTTTAAAAGCAATGAATTGTTTATAATTGATGAACCTACATTGACATATCATAGTCACTCTAACAGCATAGTCTACTTCTGAGTTCATTGTTAGTGGTGAATATTCAATGAATTTACCAGGTAAGCCAACTATGTTAGTTTAACTTTGTTCTATCTTATTTCCTACCATTGGTCCTTCTTGTAATTTTTATTATTTTCTTAATATCATCACTGTGCTTATTATAGTGTGTCTTATTCTTCTTAAAATGTACATCAAGCTGATTAGTTTTCAGCTGTTTCTAATATAATAGGTTTAAATTAGGTTTAAGTAAACATTTGTTTTACTGTATTCTAAATTGTATACAGTTCTTTTATCTTCAGATTTAAGAATTTTATTTTCCATTATGATTGATTTCTTGAGTACTTAGAATTTTTTTTGTAATTTCCAGATGTTCATAGTCTTCTAGTTTAACATTTTTATTTCATTTTATTTTATTCATTTTTTTTTTGTACCAGGGATCGAACTCAGGTCCTTGCTCTTGCTCAGCAGCTCCCAAAACCACTGAGCTAAATCCCTGACCCTAATTTAAATTTTTAACTTTCATTTATACATGTTTCAGCACATAAAATTACCTTACATTCATTGTAGGGAATTGGTACTTGAACATAAAAAATTGCAATCTTTTTTTCCCCTCTATCCAATTTTGATTTGCCAGCATCAAATTTATTCATTTATCTTTTTTTTTAATTAAATTCTTTTATTGGTACATTGTAGGTATACAACACAATTACATTTCTCATTGGGAATTGTACCTTTACATAATGCATCTTGGTTCTTATTTTTTCCCCATTCCTAGCCCTCCCTTCACCCACTCCACCCTTCCCTATTTACAAAGCCTTTATTTCCATTTTTTCCATTTCTCATCATTTTTCCTTTCCCTTCTTTCCTTTCCCCTGCCCTTCCCATTATCCCTACCCCTTTGGACCTTTACTTCCTATTTTACATTTTTGATTATTCATTCTAATAATTGGTACATTTTAGGTATACAATATAATGACATTCATCATTGGAAATTTGCACCTTTACATAGTCTCTCTTGGGTCTTATTTTTCACCCTTGCCCAGCCCTCCCTTCAACCCCTCCATTCCTCCCTATTTACAAAGATTTTGTTCCTATTTTTCCATTTTCTCATATTATTCCCATTCCCTTCTATCCTTTCCCCTAGCCCTCCCACTTCCTTCCCCTTTGCCCCTTTTCTTCCTATTTCACATTACCTATTGTACATTTAGTCCTTATTTACACTTTCAATTTCTCACTCCAGAGAAACTGTTCAGTATTTATTCATGTGTGTCCTATTTATTTCACTTAAGAGTATCACCTCAATGTGCATCCACTTAGCTATAAATGTCTCTAATTTCTCATTTTTATGGCTGAGTAGTACTCCATTTTATAAAAAAAACATATTTTCTTTATCCAGTCTCCAGTTGATGGGCATTTGGGCTGTTTCCAAGTTTTAGTTATTACAAACTGTGCTGCTATGAACATAGGCACACATATATCACTGTGGTATGATTCTTTTAATTCTTTGGGGAAGATCCCCAGCAGTGGAATAGCGCAGTCAAATGGGACTTCCAGTCCTAGTTCTTTGAGGTATCTCCATACTGATTTCCACAGTGCTTGCACCCGTCTACACTCCCACCAGCAGTGGAGCAGGGTTCCTCTTTCCCCACAGCCCCGCCAGCATTGGTTATTGGTTGATTTCATGATAGCAGCCATTCTTTCTGGAGTGAAGTGGAATCTCAGCGTTGTTTTCATTTGCATCTCTCGAATGACCAGTGATGTTGAACATTTTTTCATTTATTTATTTGCTATTTCTACTTCTTTGTCTGAGAAATGTCTGTTGGAACAGAGGTTAGGTAGAACCCTTGAAGACATCGGTGTAGGAAAAGATTTTATGAACAAAACCTCAGTTGCCCGTGAACTAGCACAAACAATCAACAAGTGGGATCTCTTCTTATTAAAAGGCTTCTGCACAGCAAGAGAAACCACCAGCAGTGTGAAGAGACAACCCACAATGTGGGAAAAAATCTTCACCTGCTCTTCCTCAGACAAAGGTCTACTATCTCGCATCTATAAAGAACTTAAAAAGATCAGACCTCCCAAATTTAAAGACCCAATCCAAAAATGGGCATCTGAAATGAATATTCATTTATCTTTTAAGACCCTAACATTTTAATTATCATATATACAGATTAAAAAACCAGACTAATAGGCAAGAAATAGACAACACATAGGACAATATTTGTTACAACTCAAATTTTAGTCTGCCCATGTGTTCTATGTAGTTTCTTTTATGTGTAATTTTTCAACTATTTATTATGACATGGTGTGCCACTGATCTTTGGTGAATGTTTCCTATGTGCATGGGAGCAATATTGGATGCAGATGTCTACATATGACTATTGAGTAAAACTTTCAAGCTCTGTTCTACACTTCCTGTTGTTTTTAAACAATTTTAGAGTAGTTTCAGCATCAAAGAAAAATGCAGAGGATAGTTAGAGATTTCCCACATTGCCTGCCCCCACTCATGCACTGCCTCTGTCATTATTAAATCCTCTGCCAGACTGGTACTTATGTGATAACCAGGGACATCCTAGTCACCTAAGTTCATATTTTACATTGGGGTTCATAGTTGGTGTTGCACGTATGAGTTTGGACATGTATCCATCAATACATAATAGACAAAGTATTTTCACTGCCCGCAAAATCCTTTCTTTCTCACATTTTCATTTTCCTCTGCATAACTGCAAGCAAACACTGATATTTGTACTTTCTCCATAGCTGTATCTTTTCCCAGATGCCATGTATTATAGGTGGAATTGTATACTCCGTAGCCTTTCCAGATTAGCTTTCACTTAACATGCATTTAAAGTTTCTCCATGTTTTTTTTAAGTTTGATATAGTTCATTTATTTATAGTAATGGCAAAAATTTTCCTTCACTAAAGAGTTGTAAATTAGAGTTTGAACTTTCTCTTAAGCACGTATGTGTACTTACTTGTAAACTCTTGAGCAAGAATCCTTACAACTCAGTTTAGCAAGAGCTCCTCAGTCTATACTTGAACACCTTGGATGCATGATGATTTATAATCAAGTTCCTCTTCCTTCACCACACCCCAGGCAATATTTGATCTTATCTGTCTTCGGTAAAAATGATGTTTGGTCAATATAGTCAGAATTCCCTTTGCGCCTGATATAACTTTTAGTAATTTTCTAGCCACTGACCCTACTTGGCTCTTTAGCTATAAATTCTCTCTTCTCTGTTCTGTATTACTAAGTGAGCAAAATCTCCCTTCCTACTGAAAAATCCTACTGCAGTGATCCTTATTTTTATCATGAAGACTCTGAATAAATTCTGCCTTACAGTGCTGTAACAAAAGTCATTCAAAAATTCTTTTCTTTAACATTGTCTGTATGTGCCACAGTTTATATATCCACCTAATGAAGTACATTTGCTTCCTGCCAAGATTTTGGCAATTATGAATAATTGTGCTATAAAATATTGTTATGTAGTTTATGTGTATGTGTGCATTTGTTTGCATGTGTGTGTGTGTGTGTGTGTGTGTTGGTGGAAGTTTTCAATTCCTTTAGACAGATATCAAAGAAAACAATTGCTAGATCACATGTTAGAAATGTATTCATTTTGTAAGAAGCAAGTCTTTCAAAATAAAAGTTCCATGCTGCATTTCTTTGTGTTTGGAATTTTCAAACTTGTTTAAATTTTTTTTTGTAAAATATATAATAAATTGTGGCAAGCTATATTGATTCTACTGCAGCTGTAGAACATTAGAACTTATTCTGCCTAATCACATTTTGTTTAACATTTAATATCTCAGTGCAATTTAATGTGAAAACTGACAATAATAAATTGGTTGAGTTTAAACTGTCCTTAATTCCTTTATAATTCACTTCATTCATTATTGTTTTTCTTAAGAAACTTCTACCTGTTCATGAAAGATTTTTTTTTATTTATTTTTCTTTTTGTTATAGGCTGAATTTTGTTTCCAGGACCTCAGAATGTGACTGCCTTTAATGAAGAGCTATTTAAAGATACAAATAAACTAAAATAAGTTCATTAGGCTGAGCCCCAATACCATCTGACTGATGTCCTCATAAGAAGTTTTTATTTCCTTACATTTCTATCTTAGCATTTCCCTATATTTCTATCCCTATATTTCTATTTTAGTATTCAAGATATTTTCCTTAATATATATTCCCTGGATATATTATTCTAGCATGTAGATGTTTAATTTCACAAAACTTTTCTTGATGGATTTTAGGGATATTTCTTGCATATAGTCTGTAAGCAATAAGACTAGACATATCTTATTTTTATCATTGATGAATAAATCTATAATCCTTTTGAGAAGTATAATTGTTCTACCAAAGAGTATGTTTATTTTTAATTGAAAACTATTGAAAAACTTTTACTAGGACAACAGAGATAACTTATACTCTCCTATAATTAAATCATAATTTTGAGTTGTACAAAATTGAAATAACATTACGTAAAATGTAATGTAAAGTTTTCTATGGAAAGTCTTCATGATCTTTGGTTTTTGTTAATGAGAATTAATAAATAGCTGATATATAGTAAGTACTTCATATTTTAAATAAATAAATACATAGCCCAATGCACCTCCGTTGGTTTTTCAATGTTGTACTCATTTTTCTTTTTACCATTGACTACCAAAACCTTCTTGATTGTGTACGAAGGAAATCATTCATTTTAGTTGATGGGTTTCCAAGCCTAGCTACAGCAGTGACACATGTGGCTAAAATATAAATAATGAAACTCCACATTCCATAAGCCCCATGATTGATTTAATGGTGAATTCTTGACTCAATTACATCCAGTGAGAAATACTGAGACTTTTTCTTGGCCTATAGGGAGAATGATAAATATTTTTTCAATAGGATTTAAACATGGGTAAATGTAAAGTGGAGTTTGTGCACTCACTTCAACACTATGAGGAAAGAACCACCCTGAGAATGAAATGTACAGAAGGAGAGATGCATAGCTAAAAGACAAAGAACCAGCAGGCACTAAAGACGTATCGATCCTAGAAGCTTAAAGTGCCCGGAATCAACTCAATTCCAGTTTTTATCAATAGTGTGTGCTGATAGATACATTTTTAAAACCAGTTTCCAGGTTGAATTTCATGTCATTCTCAAAAACATTTTAACTGATTCATGTATTTTTAATGTAATATTAATCTCTGTTTGATCTTGGTTAATCTTCCTACCATTTCTAATACATTTTCTTTTATCTCTCATTTTTGGTTCTTGATTAATAATGCAAAGTTTATCAGAGTATTAGCCATTTCGAAGTACTTTTATCTTATTAATTCTTTTCACTTGCTTCCTTTAGAATAACTTAACTAGGGTATTTTTGGGTTCTTGATATGAATATTTATTTCATTTACTTCTTTTCATTCCTTATGAATAATAGAGATTAACTTGAACTTTGAAAGTCTGCAGGAGAAAAATTTCAAATCTATTCCATTAATTTTGATACAAAATTATGCCCTGGCCATTCTTTCTCTAATAATATTTTTTAATTAATTCTTTTCTGTTAGCCAATTAGAATTATTTAGGACAAATATTCTGTTAAAATATTATTTGCAACATATTGCACAGAGATCCAATTATGTAGCCCTTCCAGATTTCATGTGACTAATAAAGTTCCCTTTGTGTCATTGTATGTAATAGCTAATATTATTTCTTGGTCAATAAAAGTGTATTTTATTTATTTAATAATATGGATATGCATTTTCACACTGGTAAAGTACTATTTTAAATTTTGATAGTCTTTCAAGGTTTATTCAAGTAGAAAAAATTTATTTCATCTCAATGATCATGCATATTTATAGTAAATCTTAGAGGTTGGAAAACACACAGCTTGATGCTATTCTTGTTAGGTGAGCTTGCCAACAGATGCTCTGTTCCCTTCAGTCCTGGTAAGAGTTTGTCCTCTAAAAGTTCTTCCTTGGAATTATTACTTTCACAGCCTAATTTATCCCAGTGGCAGAGAGCACTTATGGTATTTAAGAATATAAACTCCATTTATTTTCTACAGAAAATAATGTTTTCCACAAAGGTAATAAGAGACAAAGTTTACCAGTTGTTTCTTGGTTACACTTTGTGAAGTGAATATTCAGAAGATAAATAACAGCATAGGTTTTTAGTGCTGATATGATTTTTCAATTTGTAACATTGAAATAATGATTTTGTCATGAAATTAATGATTTATTTATTTCATATTTATTTCAATTAAGTGTCATAAATTTGATATTGATTTTATATTTTAAAATATCTTAATTTTCTAAAAAATTAACCCTTCTACCAAAATTTAAGTTCATTGCTTTGTTTCAATTATTCAACATTATCTACAATTTTGAGAATATATTGTCCACAAAGATGGGAAAATGTATGTAAATTTATTGTAAACAATCTTTGTATCCAAGGAAATTTCACTTGGGATACATTATCCAACAGACACATTTATTAACTATTTCTTTTAGTTACAGTTTCTTTCACATTATCTCACTTTTTTGTTGTTATGCCTCTTTTTTGTTCTTTTCTATTTCATATTTTTAGGAAGATTATGCTCCTATAGTAAAAGTTTTGAAGTGTGAAATATAATAAGTATGAAAGGGAGAACACAAAATAAATGCTATGTTCAATGTTTTTATCACCAATTGAATACCAAAGCACCACCAAGTAACTTCAAGAATGAAGAATTGCCTGAAACTCAAAAAGCTCTTAAAATAATATTGTAATAAGTATATATGCCCATCACTTTAAACATATGTTCATTATCTTAACTGTAAGGTTAATCACTTTTTTGCTTTCCAATATGATACTCACCAGATAATCATGAATTTCCAAACACTACAAATCAGTGGTATCACTTTCCTTAAATTTTAATAAACCAAAACCATATATCATCTGGATTTTCATGTCAGTTTTATTCTCTTGTTATTCCCTTTGTAAGAGTTACCTGTATTGTTGTTTCTGTGTGCATTTCATTAACTTACCTTAATCTTTGCTGTTTAATTAAACTGCAATTTAATGCTCATCTTTTATATACATTTGAATTGTTTACATTTTTCTTTATTAAAAATAATGCTACAGTACTCATTCTATGTATGTACTTTGGGAAACATGAAGTATATTTTAGTTGATTATATACCAAGAAAGTAGACTGAGGTGTCAACTGAGAGTATATGTATTTTCAACGATAGTGAATAATTGAAGACTCTTTTTCAAACTGTTTATAAAAACTTCCTCCTTCACCAGTAGGCTTCACTGCTTTACAACTTCACCAACACTGTATGCTAATAGGTATTTCCACTTATTATTAGCAAGCTTTCACATTAGAACTTCTGGAGGGTATCTGGTATTTATTTTTATGTTGTCTAATTTAGTTCACATTATCTTTATTGGTAGTAAGGTAGAGCATCATTTCAATTATGGTGTCTATTTGCATATACTTCCTCAGATCCACTCTCTACCTTCTACTCTTCTCTTCATGCTCCTAGGTGTACAATATAGATTGCAATGCTAGGCCTTACTTGATCTTAAGAGTGGTTGGGTTTTGCCAACATTAGACTTAGAAAAATAGAAAAAGAAATTAGGGAAGTCACTTTTCCAATTGTTATTTCCGCTGTTCAGTGGTTATACTCTAATCAAATTATTCTCTTCTGGGCTCAAAATCTTTACATGTTCTAGTAGCAGTATATTTTCCCCTCATCCTGTCCATGTCAGTTGGCAGTGACATGTGTTGTTAGTTCTGAGCATTTTATCACTCCTGTACTTAGCAATTGTATCTATCAATAATCCTTTCCTCAAATTCCCCTCAGTTAAACACTTGTGTGTTCCATCTGCTTTCCACTGATCCCACTCATTGGCATCAGGATTAGCCCAGGAGGTAGATCTTCAAAGATGAGTTACTCAATTATTTCAAGAGTTGCTTTACACTTCTTGTTGAGTAAAAAGGGGACCCTTGTAATTTACATCATGCAGTGACAACATTTTTTTCCAAATTATCATATATCATGACTTTAGATGTTGGTCTTGAGAACTGATATGGCTGTGACAATTAGTAGCTAGCAACAATAGTGATCTTAAAAATTAGCAAGAAAATTTGTGAGTTTCTGGAAACCCATAAGAAGAAAAAGAGAAGTTCAGACATTGAATTCACAAGCCAAGGAATAAGGAGATAAACAAATGTAACTGTGGAAGGCTTAGAATAATTTTCTTTCTCTTATAATAACAGGGTATGTCTTAGCCTCTTTCCTTGCAGCTGAGACACAATACTTAACAGCCACAACTAAAATGAGGTGTGGTTTATTTCAGTTCTCATTTCAGTTCATGATTCACTGGCTGCAGAGCAAAAGCAGCCTTGAGAGAGCAGGTAGAGGAGAAGCTGTTCAGGTCATGGAAGGAGGGAAGCAGAGATCATTAAGGGAGGAGCTGGAGAAGGAGACAGATGTTCCCAGGACACACATCCAGGGTGCTACCTCTTCTGATCAGGACCCACTTCTGAAAGACACATTTGGCTACAAACTCAGCAGTGAACTAATTCACTGATGAGTATCCAGTCACTTCCCACAGATCCACCAATGAATACATGAGGCTTTGGTGAGATGTCCAGATGTAAACCATAGTAGAGTATATTATGTCTGCAGATAAGTCTGGAAACCTGACAGTAATAGGATTCAGACATACTATGTCGCTTGGGCGCACAACCTTGCATTACTTACTGCTTCTCGTGCTGTGAAAAATGCATTGCTTAGGATAGACTAGCATTGCAAGATTGGAATAATCTCATTTTCCAGATGAAGGAAGTCTGAGAAGTCCCAGTTTTTCTAAAGTTTTTCGCTAGAGGAAGGAGCCCACACTAGAAACCAAGCATTATTTGCATGAAAACTTTTCAATTGCTTCACTTATGAAAAAATTATCCCAAAGGGATTTTGGCTCCCTTAAAATATTTTCCTATTTTTCAGGCCTATTCCTAGACACCAAGATAAATAGGTATAAACTTCTGAAGGAGAAGTGTACACAGCAAAGAATTGGCAAGGACTTTGGAAACAAGCTCAGGAATAGATTCTCAAAATATTAGACCAGAAGGATCATAAAGCAAGATTGAGTCTACAATATCCAACAATGAAGGCCTATCCCTGAGGCTTCATCAGTGAGCTTGGGAGGGGTGACAGTGCTCTGGCTGACTGACTGCTACTTGAAACGGGGACTTGACTGGTGCCTGCAGTAAAATATTCTGAGGATGAGAAGTTTAGAGCAGATCTATACTTTGCAATTTTCCAGGCACCTCTGCTCATAGTTCTTCAAAGGGCCCAGATGACAATGATTAGCATGATTGAGAGAAGCACTGGCTTCCTTGAACACATGCTGGAGAATATTCTCTCAGAATCTCTGTCAATTCCTACAATAGATTCATACCTGAAAAGAGAGCTACATTGCAGAATAAGAAGAAGGCCTCCCTTCATTGAAAAAAACTGGCTGAGAAAACATGCATCTCTTCTTAAACAGTGCAGTAAGGACCAGCTCGGTAGGGCAAACTGAAGTACTTGAGAAACTACTTCCTCAGTGTAATACAATAGAGATGCATTTACTTAAGCCCAGGGTTAGAAAACAATTAATTATTTATTACTGTTAAAAATGGCTTTTATTTCAAATAGTATTTTAATAAGAATTTAAGGGAAGAATGCCATAAGACAAAATAATTTCAATAATATATATATACATATCTATAATTATCTATCTACTTGCAATCCTTTCCTATGAAGTTCAAATGTATCTTGATATTTTTGTCTATGTCTGAATGAAAAAAGTTAGAATTCTGGAGTAAAATATGCAACTAACACAAGTTGTGTGTGACCTCTCGAGATTAATTAGGGAAAAGGCAAATAATATTATGGTTAAAAATGGAAATCAGAACAGATGGCAGAGAATAAACAGATTTGGATCTTATAATTATGGTCTTGGAATGTCTATGTACACTGTTTTAATGAAACATTAATTATTTCAATGATTATAAGAAAGAAGAAATTGTTTTTTGTGCACTTACGTACTAGGCACTGTGATACATAGCTATCTACATTATTTTACTTAATTTGTAAAGGATTGATATCCCAACCCAAGAAAGCTACAGGGCTCAGGTAGAAAGAGCTAAGGGATCATCCTCCCAAACAGTGGTGTGGCATTGCCACCTTAGTGGGCCTGGCAAGCCAAGCATCAAGCCTAAAGCCAAGCTTTACGTTTTAATGTTGTTTGCCTCATAAGCCTTGGAAATTCCTGACACGTAGCACTCCTTTCTTCTTTCTTACTCCTCTTTTTAAAAATAAGAATATCTAGTGTGCATTTTCCACCATTTTACTTTGGAAGTGTATAGTTTGTTTGAGTTCGTCGGCTCAAGGCATGAACCCAAGCCTCACGTCTATCTGGTTTGAATGATGTGGAAATGACATGTAATTCTTTAAACTTTTGAGTTGATGCTGGTTCAAGTTAAGATTTTGAGGCTGTCAGTATGAAATAAATGTATTTTACATGTAAGGAGGATGTGAATAGTGAGAGTAGAAGGAACATAGTTTACAACTGAATGTTTGTGTCCCCCTAAAATATATAACTTGAAATCCTAACCTCAGCATTTTAGGTATTAGGAGGTAGTGCCTTTAGGATGTGATTAGGTTATTGAGACAGAGCCCTGATGAATGGTGTTAATGTCTTATGAAAAGACATCCCATTCAGTTTCCTTGACCCTTCTGCTGTGTAAGGGTCAATGGCCATCGGAGGATTAGGAGGGGGCCCTTGCCAGACACCAATTGTGCCAGAGCCTTGCTCATGCACTTCTCAGCTTCCAGATTGAATGAGAAATGTTTATTGTTATTCCACTCAGTTTACTGAATTTTGTTCTAACTGTCCCAACTTATCTAAGATAACATCCCTTGAGCTATTTTGTTACTTTCTTCAGTTTCGTGGGTAATGATAGCAAAAAAAGGCTGTAAGCCATACACAAAATGTCTGTCAAATTACAATTGGTGAGTTCAGCCAATCTGACTCAGAAACCAAGCTCCATCACTGTAGAGGACTACAATATTGATTATACCCAAAGCAGGCTCTAAGCAGGGTGGGCTGTAAAGAGTTAAGCCCTCAATTGGCTTGTTTTGAGAAGTGAGTCCAGCCAAATTCTATGTGCTGAGGCCAGAGTGACTAGCACAAATTTGGATCCCACAATTAAAACTTTAATTAGAAGGACAGGGTGCTAATTACAACCCAATATTTTGTCTACTCTGTTCCTAATTCGAGAATGCTGTGTCTTGTCCTTTACAAGCCTTGCTTGCATTAGTATCCATAGTAACTGCACAACTGCACATACTTGTACGCAGTACCCCTTTAGCACATAGTTCTCCTTTACCCCAATTGATTACCAATAAAAATTAGTGGCTTGGACTCCCCAGTGCCTTTGTTGTTTGCACCAGCATTGGTTGTCCTGGCTTCTCGGTTTCTCTGTCTCTTTAGTTCTGTCTTTTAGGTTTCTTCTCAGCCTTGCACCATAGCACTGAGCAGGAGATTAGAACCTACGGCAGAGGTCTCTGAAATATCACAGTACTTTAACCTAAAGGGGTAGAGAGATAAAGTTCTTAAGGGAGGCTAAACACGGGTATTTCTAGGAGGTGTATAACATACCAATAAGACCCAACAAATAATAAAATCCAAGAGAAATTGAGCCAAATATTAGGAGACAAAAACATAGCTTAACATGAACATTGCTAGAAAAATTAATTTACAAGAATTTTATTAAAACTGTGAAGGTGCTAAAGATACTGTGTCTTTATGTCCATTCATCCCATTTCATCTCAGAAACTAGCTCCTACTTTATTCATGTTAGATATTACTTTCTTTACCTTAGGTGTTAATCTTGAATACTTTATATGTTCTTTCTCTTACAATGGGTGGTTTAGGAATACCCATCATCTAATAAATGAGATATAAGGCAAAGTTTGCTAGAAAATTATGGGAAATATTTCTTCTCCCTTGTAGAGATATACACAAAGTTGATTTCACCTGTTGAATATGGTCACAACTACAATAGTCCTTGGAAGTTGCAGAATGCAATTTTCAAGAGTGAAGTAAAAGTTTAAGATGCATGCAAGATAAGGAAAGAACCTGAATCTTTCATGATATAGTTGAGCTTCAAATTAAAAAGCACAGGGGTTATCTACCTCCATACTTACTGTTAATTATCATAAATGCTTATTGATTAAAACATTGCAGATATTATGTTATATATTTATAAACAAAATTATTGTAACAGAAACAAATACTGAAATTTTCTGTAGGATGAAAGTAGAAATTAGTATTTACATCACAGCAAACAATGATTACTAAAAAACATTTTCACATTGTGCTTAGTATTGTAACATTGTGCTTATACTCTAACAAATACAAAAGTACCAGGCAAAAACATTGGTAGTGTCATTAGAGTATTATATTTTCCTCAGAATCTTTTCTCCTTGAGAAGGCTGAGTTTTTCAACCACAAACTCTCTATAAATAATGTTTTTCATGAATTTTGAATCAGAGTTTTATAATTAAATAAAAATCAAATAAAATGTTAAGCAGTAAGTTTCACAAAAAAATAGAACTTTTATTCAGTTTAATGTATAAACAAATTTTATAAGAATGGATTTAATAGAAAATTTTAATTTCTTAAGCTTCAATTTTATTCAGTTGATAATGAAAAAGCTACAGATTATATGTAATTTAACTAAGGGAGGATTATTATTTATCTTTCCATAAATAAAATTTTCTAAGGCTTCTATCCACCCAAAATAATTTTTTAGAATCTTTTATGTAATATAAATTCATATGTTCTGAGTGTGGCAATTTTGCAATACTGAAAATCACAATTTTCAAGTCTTTGTCTCATTTTATGTACTGGAGGTAGCCCAGCCTTTATATTAATCAACATCATAATTTATTAGGAGACCAACAAAGAAAAGGGCAAAGAAAATAGGTCAAACACAATGGCTTGAATGAAGGGAAAAAGATAGTATTGATAAGGGAAAATAAATGGGTTGGTCCCAATAATTACAGGAGACAATATAAGAGGCATAATTAAATGACCATCACCTAGTAACTGAAGTGCCACTGTAGATTATTTCAATTTTGATTCTAGAAGAATGAGTAATATAATTCCTAGAAGTTAATGGAGCATTCACTGACTCGTGATTCATGAAAGTTTTTTAGGTAGAAATGAACCACTTATTGAGAATTCAAACTATTCTGAAGAGGTATCTGTGGACAAATAGAACCATCCATGCATGGGGCTCAAAGAAGATTTAATATCAACTCTAGTGTATACTATCTAAAGCCATCCAGCCGGATCATGATCTATTCCTTCTCACAAGAAAGAAAATTTGAGAAATCTCAACTGAGAAAGTTAGCAAAGAACTGAATTGTATCTTACACAATTGAAAACCTTGAAAAGTGCAAGAATACAAAAACTTATATAAAAGTATAACCGTGAACTCATACTATTTCCCTGGGGAATTAAGCTCATGGACAAGAAACTCACATGCCACATTTTTGTAATAGATACAAGTGTCATTTTATTTTCCTTCTTCTATCATAGACTTTAAAAAATATAACATTATATGATTATAAAGCAATGTAATTTTGTAAAACATAGTTTGGAATTAAAAAGGAAGTTTGAGAGATGTTTTAAAAATATTTGGAATTTGATTTCCGGGTAAACTTCATACATTTTTGTTTTATTTTTGACATATATACACACACTCATTTTAAAATAATGATCATGCTTCTTTCATATATTTTAAATCACAGATAAATAAATGACTGTGGTAATCTTTCTTTGCTGGACTCTTTCTAAGAGGAAATTTATGACCACATCTGGAAATTTTGTAATTTTCAAAGCGACTCAATTACAAAATGAACTTTTATAAATAATCACTTATTTTGTTTAACAAGAGCATTAGTTTTAAAATTCAAATAATCCAAGAGAGTTTTATTTTGTCACACATGAGAGCAGTCCCTGTGTGTGTGTGTGTGTGTGTGTGTGTGTGTGTGTGTGTGTATCTGAACCTCAGTATACAGTTCTATTAATCAGCATTTCCTCACCACCATATATGATCAGAGTCCAGAGTTAATTTCTCCCAGGAGCTGAAGTGGTATGGCTTCTTCTAAAAGTTGGCCCGTCTTTTTCTTCTCATACTCCTTTCTGGTTCACTGCACAATTTCAGAACTCACTATGCCTACAAATGCCACCTTGGCTGCAGGCCTGACAAATCAGAATAAAGTTCTGACGTCAGCTGCTCTCCCTATTCAAGAGTATAACTGTGTTGGGGAAACTGAGCTTCCAGCTTGTTGTGGCTCCTTGAAGCCCATGTGTATACTGCTTCGCCAGCCAACAATGGTCTTTAAATGTCTTTGCTGGTCACAACTATACACAAACCTGCAAATCCCAGGATTCCATTTATTAAAGTACTTCATGCTAGCTAGAAATCTATTTCTGGTCCACCTCCGGTTCTGTACAATTCCAATGTCATTCAAGCCAGAATCCTTAGAATTGTTTCCTTGTAACTCCTGCATTTTCTCAGCCATCTCCAACAATTCTTTTTGCAAATGACTCTGATCTAATACTTTGTCTTCTTTTTAAGCAAAAAAATACTAAATAAAACTGAATTTCCACTATGTGCTTCATTCTTATGAACAAAGTCCTTGAAATATTAGAGAATATCGATACAATATATTTTATTAGATAAGCTTCATGTCATAATAAAATATAGACTTTTCCCCTCCCATCTTAATAGCTTATCTGAGATCTATAAATATGATAATTGTTGAATTGGAGAAAAGAAACAATTTTTACAATTTATAAGATACTCAGCGAAATTGAAAATAAAAAAGAACAACATAAGACAATAACACAATAGTCTGTTGCAAGGGATAAATATATATATCACCTGGAAAAGTCAGAAAAAAGTTTAAGGTAGGTTAAGGACATTACTGAAATATGAAAAGTGAGTAAAGTAACACTATAAAATATCTGGTGAAGAAAACACTAAGAATAAAGATCATATATACATATACATACAAACACATATACACAATGTATATGCACACATAAATATACATATATAAATTATATACACTTTTGTGTTTGGCAGGGTGAAACTCACTAAATGTCAAAGCATCTATACTGAATATATATGTATATATAGGTAGGAAAAATCCATATTAGGGAAGAATTTTAAACTAAGACCTTTGCAATGTAAAATAAGGAGTGATGTAAGTTTTGATACGAGGGAGTGACGTGATTTACATATCTCCGCAATAGATTCCAAAGTCAATCAATTTGACATTTACCCATAAACCCTTCTTTAAACTCTTGAAATCCAATTAATAGTATACCTATTTCTCACCAACACATTTTTCTTTATGCACTCTAATACTGAGCATGTATAGCTATACTTAACTCTTTTATTTATATAAATTACTGCTAGTAATTGATTTTATTAATATCAATTAAGTACTCAGTGGCCTAAAATAAGAATGAACAAATTATTAATCTCTATTTCTGTAGGCAAGAATTCATGGGCTGCTTAGCTCCATTGTTCAGATCAGGATTTCTCACAAAACTGTCACCAGAGTGTCATCAGTGGCTCCCACCACCTGAAGGCATGATTGAGACTGGATGACCCACTTCCATGAAGGTTGACCTGTCTTGCTGTTGCCAGCTCTTTGCCAGTTGAGACTCTAAACAGTTGCTTGGATGTCCTCATTATAGAACATGTTTTCTTGCAAAGGTCCCTTACAGCAAGTGATCTAAGGGAAAAAGGCATCCACATGCCCTCCATGTCTTAGTCTCAGGGTCATAACTGTCATTCTGCTGTATCTTTCGTTAGAAGTGAATCATTCAGTTCACCTTACACTTTTGAGAGGAATAAGTAGGCTCCATGGTTTGATGGAAATGACAAAGAATTTGTGAGTGTATTTTCAAAGTCTCCATGTTGCCATCTGTTAATGTGTGTTTTCTATGCTATTTACCTCAAAGGAGAAATCCTGCTTGATTTCTTTGTATCTCACAGAAGGGCTTGTGGTGTAGTTCATTTTTATCTATTTGCGTTCATGGCCACGATTTGATTTAAATGCATTTTTATTTTCAGAACTCTAAAAAATTCTAATTAAGTAGTTTTAGCACAAAGAACTATTTGAAAACGGCTTGTTAATTTAGCTTTTTCTTAGAGTTTTCAATATTTTAGTACAAAGCTCCCAAATACAAGTGCTATGCAATCAGTAATATATTATATAGAAGACTGACATCTTTTTAGCTTGACAAAAAGACATATTGCAGTACTTCTGTTTCTAGACTAAAGAGACTGAATACATAGAAAAGTTAATATTGAAGCAATATCAGGGCAAGAAAATTCACTTTCATTTTCAATGGAAAGCCTTAATTATTTCTGGTGCTTATTTTTCTCTCAGCATTTTACAAAAGTGTTTTGTTCAATAACTTTTAAGGTGTGTCTGCTGAAGGACAGTTTTGTATATTTCAAGACAATTGAAAACATGATTCTGCAAGCCATGCCTTAAGTTTTTAAGATTTTAAATTCTCCCTATGCCAAAGGTTTGGCTGCCAGCTTGTTGTGCTACTGAGAGGTAATGCTAACTCTAGGATAGGGACCTATTGAAAGGAGGTTCAGTTATGAATCCTGTGTCCTTAAAGGAGATATTGAGACCCAGCTCCCTCCTTTCTCTGTCTTTGTTTTCTGCTGACATGTGGCGAGCACATTGGCTCCACCTCATGTTTCCCACCATGATGCTCTGAATCACAACTGGCCCCCAAACAACAGAGCCAACCAGCCATGGATTGAAACTACTGAAACTCTGAGGCAATATAAGTTGATTCTATCAAGTATTATGTCAAAATGAAGAACTGACTAACACATCTTGTTTCCTAAACAATTTTCATTTGACAAATCAGAGATGAACTCCTAGAAAGCTATTTTTATAATTATCAAAGAGATAGTTTTGTATATATCATTTGAAATGAGACATAAATGCATAATAAAATAATAAATTTGTTAATAGGGAGATAATAATAATTCAGTTCACAGAATAAAAGCATTGACAAAATTTTGCTTCAATTCACAACTTCTGCTTCAAGTGACAAACAATGATGACCATCTTCCCCTCATGAACACAAAGGCGGTCATCTTCCTCCAAATCATAAAACAAATGAAGTTTGTAAAGTTCTTCTAATGGTAGAAACTATGATTTAGGATAAAATTCTATTTACCAAAACAAAAATTTTCAGCACCCCTATATTAAATATGTGGCAATATGATAATATGTAATTTCAAAAGTCCAATTCAGACATTGTTAATAGAATTAGAAAATAATATATTAAAATGTTTTTCCAATATCCTCTGTTATAAACCAAATATATAACTTCGTTTATGTAATCCTAAGAAAGTGACATTGTCAATTAAGATGTAATCATATTTTCATGATTTGGGGGGAAGAGTCTGGTTCATTATTGTTATATGTCACCTTTCAGATAGAAATCTTAACACAGAAAAACAGCGCAAAATCAACAAAGTTATAAAGTAGATGTTTTCCTTCATTCCTGAAGGCAGTACTGGGAAGATCAGACCTCAGTGAGGATGAGAATATTTTCAAGGATGCACAACTGCATTGGATAACCAACAGTTGCTTCTGCATCAGAGCAATAAACCGGGAGGACAGGGAATAGGGAAAAATAAGAACCAAGGTACATCATGTACAGGTGCAAATACTCAAAGATAAATGTGAATGTATTGTATACCTAAAATGTACCAATAAAAGAATTGAAGCAAAAAAATAAACCTGGAGGAACAGTGCAAGTGGAGTCACTGAACAAACAAAATAAGAAACTTAGACCTTGCAGTGATTGAAGATGCGTAATGGTGGCATAAACCAGGAGGGTTGAGGCTTTGAGAATCTATAATTTACCTGGCTAAGGAAGATGGTGAAGAGAAAAATTCAACAATATTTCACCCTTCATTTTTTTGTTTGTCTCAATACTTTTTTTTGGTAGTGTGGGTATCAAACCCAGGGCATTATGTATGCCAGGTTTGTGTTCTACAATGAAGCTTCAATCTCAGCCCCACTTTAATACTTCCGATGAACGCATTGAGACTCATCTATGTTTGCAACACTAATAGGTGGTAGAGTTGAATCATAATCTTTTTCCTCAAATGTAACAATATTAAAAGGTTATTTTTTACCTTGCATTAAAAATTATACTGTGATAGTTATTTCTGCAAGGGTAACAAGAGCAAAAACTGGCATGTGTTTTCCACTTATTTTAATATTTATATTAGAATTCATGAGAAGTGAGATATTTGATTTCCTTTCTTTTATTAATGATTTTCATGGGATTTCACTCCAAGATTGGTAATCTAGGAATTCCTAATAGAATTATAATTTGAAACATGCTTTACTAAAATGGCTAAATTCAAAGTTTTATTTTATCTTAATTTAAAAGAAAAATTTACTTTTTGATGTTAAAGTACAATAGTCCTTTTATGCTAAGAAATGTGTACATATATTAAATGTTGGTTCAATCTCCACAAGTAAATATTTCAGAAGGAAGAGAGAAACTGACTCACTCTACTCATCTCTAAACATTGCCACCATGAGCTCATGGAAAAGATACTATGTAACAGGCCCATGGTGTTTGCACAATGCGTCCTCTGGCTCTTCCCCATTTCTCACAGCTCCAGGCCATTCACATTCACATTCACCAGGAGATATGTCCAAAATTATTTGAGAAAATACAAGGGAGTCTCAATTCCGAATCTAAACATGAGCTCCTTTGCTGACCTTGTAAGAGAATCCCTTGTGTGTTCTCATTCATCCAGTAACTCAACTCCTATCTTAGCCCCTCCAGTTACCTACACAGCAGGACTAAATAAATTAGCACTCTTTTTCTGCTTTTCAAAATCTTTGGGAATATGAATATTGCTTTGTTGCAATGCAGTTTCACGCATAAATCCATTCAACTAAATAAATGTATTCGACTATATAAATTGAATACACACACACCAACAACACTTTAGTAGGTATTCTTTATGAAATAAGGAGTAACTATGTTAATCTCCTCGAAGTCAGCATGTCTGCACTTCTACAATGGAAGCATTTCTCTAACAAGCAAGAATGGTGCCACATTTAGAAAATTAGTAGAGAAAGGACAAAAAGGCAATGGAAGTAGCAAAGTAATGATGAAATACACTATTTTCACTTGTAATTGAAGTAATAATTATAATAAAACCATGCAAGTAAGATGAAGAACAGACTACTGACAGAAATACAAGTTTATATCTTGTAGATAAAATATTTTACATCATTAATGTTGCATTACAATACTTTTCTAATACTTTTATTAATATGATATTAAATGGCTTTAAAAATAGATATTTTCTCACTTATTTGCTTTTTAATATTGATTTTTAGTTACTTATGGATCTTAAAATTTCAAGGCTGTGGTGAAATCACTTTCTCTCACATAAAATGATATATCAAACACTAGTACTTTGTGCCTTTGAAGTAGAAATATATTGCCAATAAAAAAGACAACAACTATTATAAAACAGAAAGAAGTATGAAAAGACAAATTCAGATAAAACTAATTGGAGAAATTTCAATCATTGCTAGTATAGTACTCTGAATATTCACATGCATTAGACTATTGCAATATTCATTGCCAGGAATCAGTAGCTTCAATTTAAAAAAAGGATTTAATAAAAGGATAATTTTTGATACTGTTTAGTGAGAGACAACAATTTCACCATATATATTGTCTTTTGCCATGTGTAAGAGAAAAGTTCGTTTTAACTTGCTAATTCTTACCATGCTTTTATTATGAAATTTATAAGCCAAATTATTTCTTGAGCCAACAAAACCAAAACAATCTTATAAAAATATCATTCCTCCTGTTCCTTCCTTTTATTTTTCTTGCCTTGCTGGAATTTAACAAAGTTAATCCAAGTGCTACAAACATTATTGTCTATTTCTTCTCTTTATTTCCTGCTGTGTCTCCAGATTTTTCTAATGCCAAATATGAGGTTTAATTAGGCTTTATTATATAAATAATAGTGTTAAGAAATAGTTGACTTTTACTCATGCAGAAGGAATCCTGCATTACTATTTTATAAAGAGCACATTTGTAATGGGTCATACTTTGATAGAATATTTATACCTTCGGATCATCTTTTGAATATGTCTCCGTCCAACAATTATTTCATTATATTCATCTGAATTCTGACATTCTGTAATTTCAGTCTTTTTAAAACATCTATCACTTTCTCTCCTTGTTTCTTCTCTTAATCTATTTAAATCCCTCCTCTCTAGTATTTGTGACTTTTTCTCCTCATTGGGTAAAAATCCTTCACTTCTTCCTTCTTTAAACTTACAAACCAATCAAAAATAAACTATTTCTTTAATTTGACATCTCCATGTAGTCATAGACAAACTTTGTCTCTGCTCGTGTCCCCTCCACTTTATGTTTTGTCTTCTCCTGTCCCATCATAGTACTGAATGTCCATTGCTAATGTGAAATAAGCACCAAATTCAACCCAGAGTACTTGCCAGTACCTCTTCCTTCCTTTTCTCAAAGATTCAGATGTTAATACTTCTTCCCAACATTTTCATAATAACTTTCTAATATTTTTCATTTTCTTCCAAGAATCAAAGTTATATCATTCCAAATTCTTATTTAAAAATTCCGGGACAGAACAAAATATTCAGAATACCAAACTCAGCAGTTCAACAGCTAGAATTCACATTATAAAAAGGATTTAGTTCAAGAATTTTCTACAAGGGAACTAAAGAAAGAGTTTTATCTAAGATTTTACACTGACACTTTCTAAGATATAAAATATATTGAAATATTTAAATTCCTCCTCAAATACAAATTTGTCTTACCACTTTAAACTATGACTGAAAAATTAAAAGTAAAATATCATAAATTATTATTCTACTTGTAATTCCCTCTTTCCTCTTCTTTCTCCTCTGTCCCCCCTGCC
>NW_004624753.1:12779262-12838933 GCF_000247695.1 Heterocephalus glaber | reverse complement strand
TAATACAATTTTTAAAAACAATTATCAGTAAAATGTTTTAACATGAAATTTCATGGGAAAATTATAGTGTAAAAATCAAACATAAATCCTAATTATTGTCAATTTATGCAAATATTTTTAATGTTACTAAATATAAATATGAAAGTATTAATGAAGAGATATTTTGCTATCACTCTAAACAGTGCAATAGAAGATAAAAGCAAGAACTTATTATCTTCCACATACTTTATAAATCTAAAATTGAAATGTAAATAAATGAAATGTAAGTATATATAACAATATTTTAATGTGGTAAATCAATATATCAATTGAAATGTTATATGAATTCAAAAATTACACATCATAATGTGCAATAAAAAGTGGAATAGAACTTATAGGTAATTACTCTGCATTTTGAAATGATTAGTGCCAAATGAAGACTGGAATGATAGAAATGATAATGTGTTATTAAATGATATCACAGAGTAATATTTTAGCAGGATCTTGACATTTACTAATAATTTGTACCGATAGAGGTGGAAAATTTTTCTATGAGCTCAAGAAATAAATAAATTTGCCTTAATTGAATAGTGTACTTAATGGAGATGTGGGAGGTGATGTGCATAAAACAACTGGAATGTTATCGGGTGCCTTCTGAGGGAGATAAGAGAGACCAACAGTGGTCTTTAGGTTCAATACTAACACTTCTAAATGGAAAATTTGGAAACTAGAATCACATGAAAAAGTTAAATATAATACCTTATGTTGGGTTTTATTACATACTAATATGTAAAATATTATCATCAGGAACAATGCGAATTCAAATGGTATTTCACCAAGCTGGGCGTGGTGGCACAAGCTTCTAGCTCCAATTGCCAAGGAGACTCAGGCAAAATAAATGCTTGAGCCCAGTACTTCAAGGCCAGCCTGAGCAATATAGTGGGACTCTGTCTCAAAACAACAACAAGAAACTCAAATGGAATTTTACTATAGTAAGTTTCTTGTATTTTACATGATTTGGTGTATCATCATTGCTAATTACATTGGGATAAGTTGTTATTCAAAAACAAGTATTAAATGTTTAAAGTTATATTTTAAAAAGCAAAGAGAGGTAATATGAATTTCTAGGAAATAATCAACTATTCAGAAACAAAGCAGAAGTAAAATACAAAAAAGTAAGCAATGGGAAAAATTTATTACAGATGAAAGCTTATAGAATTATCATTCATAATTGATAGAAAATAAAATATTTCAATAAAAGGCAAAGACATAAGGCAATAACCTCAACAGTGCAGTAATACACAACTGTAGATTGACTACAAGAAATATATCTTAAATGCTAAACACAAAAGCATTGAAGTAATAAGATAAAAAAAGATGTAGTATGGAAACACAAAGCACAAGGAAGTCAATGGAGCCATAAAATTTTCTGACAAAAGAAGCTTTGCCGAGACTATTACCAGAGGGAAATGAGGACATTTTTTAATGATGAAAGGGCTAATTCATCAGTAAGACATAACAATATTTTTGTACATGATGACAGGATGTCAAATATATGAAGTAAAAACCAGCAGAAATAAATGGAGACATAGACAAATCCACAAGCCATAACTAGATATTGTAGCAATGCTTACTTTGTAAACTAGAGAATATTTGTTAAGTGTATAAGAAAATCTGAACAACAGCAAAATATAAATTCAAGTTTGCATAAAAAAGAATGCAAATATATCATATACTAGACAGTAAAATAGGTCTGAATGTGTTTCAGAAGATTACATTACATGAAATAGTCTCTGATAAAGAAATGTTTGAAAACCCATTAATAGTTTACTAAATAAATTATAAGTCAAAGAAATATAATTAGAGAAGTTAAGAAATGATTTGAAACTCAAGATACTGAAAATAAAACACATCACAATGTGTTAATGGCTGCCAAAGTAGTACATGTGTGGTGATATAAAATTTATATGCTCATTAGGCTCATATTAGAAAAGCATAAAGTCTCAATAATTAATGATTACTATTTACATTGTAAGACTAGAAAAATATGAGAAAATTAAACTCAAATAAAAGGAAATAAAAAAGCCAAATTAAATTGAAAAAACAATTTTAAGTATGGGAGGAATTTCTCAGAGTTAAAAGTTAGTATTTTAAAGCATTATCAATATGATAAATCCCTAAGAGACAACTAGAGAGAGAGAGAGAGAGAGAGAGAGAGAGAGAGAGAGAGAGATTATGAGGAAATACTACAGCAAATACTACGAATCCTAGAAGGTGAAAAATGGACTGTTACAAACAGCTTTTCAACATATATTGAATGACTTAAAAATTATTTAGAAAGCACAACTCTTCAAAGCTGAAGAAAAAAATAGAAAGTACAAATAAGTCTTCATCTATGAAATCAAATTCTTAATTAAGAACTTTTCACCACATGTATGTCTTATTTATCTCACTTAAGAGTATGGCCTCGATATGCATCCATTTAGCTATAAATGACTCTACTTTTTTATTATTTATGGCTGAGTAGTACTCCATTTTATAAAAAAAAATAACCCACATCTTTTTTTTCCAGTTTCCAGTTGATGGCCACTTGGGCTGCTTCCAAGCTTTAGCTATTACAAACTGTGTCTCTATAAACATGGGTGCACATATATCGCTGTGGCATGATTCTTTTAATTCTTTTGGGAGGATACCCAGCAGGGGAATAGCTGGGTCAAATGGGACCTCTAGTCCTAGTTCTTTGAGGTATCTTCATACTGATTTCCACAGTGGTTTCACCAGCCTGCACTCCCACAACCAATGGAGAAGGGTTCCTTTCTCCCCACACCCAAGCCAGGATTTGTTATTGGTTGATTTCTTGGTAGCAGCCACTCTTTCTGGGGTGAGGTGGACATGTGTAAATACCAAATAGTTTCTCTAGTTTGAGAAACTGATAGTGTAAATAAGGGTTAAAATGTTTAAAATGAATAATTGATAATTTTAAATAGGAAAAAAGGTCCAAAGATGTAAGGGTGAATGGAGGGGAAGGGGAAAGGAAAGAAGAGAAAGGAAAAATTATGAGAAAAGAAAAAAAAATTGGAAATGATGTTTATGTAAATAGGAAAGGGTGGAGGGGGTAAAGGGTGCACAGGTAATGAGGAAAAAATAAGAATCAAGATACACCATGCACAGGTACAAACACCCAATGATAAATGTAAATGTATTGTATACCCAAAATGTACCAATTAAAGAATTTAAGAAAAAAAGCAGAACTTTCCACCAAATATACTGGATCTACTTATTACACTGGCTCTGTTATTTATGATTCTCTGGAAGAAACAAATTCATAGAAAACATATTTATAATCATGCAAGTAACTTTATTTGATAAGATTATAGCTTTAGAGACAGGAGAATCCACAATGGCTATATGTAAGCTGGAGAGTCAGAAGATCTAGGAGCTGGTCAGCCCAAGAAAATGCAAGACACAGAACAAGAGGGATTGAGGATGCAGTCCAAGGCCAAGGGCCTGGAAGCTGGCCAGAGAGTTGCCAATGCCAGTCTGCATTCCTAGGCTGAAGAAACTGGACACTGATGCCTAACGGCAAAGACAGCAAAGAATTCACCCACCCAAGAAGACTGGAGCTCTTCAAAAATGGTTTAACTTGTTTCTGTTTCTGTTTTTTTCCCCTTTATTTCTATTTCATCCAGGATCTAAGCCTATGGGTTGTGCCACCCACAACCAGGAGGAATCCCCCCTGCCCCCAGTTTGCTGGCCTGCATGCCAATCATCGACTCAGACACATGAAGCACTATGCTTCACTATTCTGCTAGGCATTACTTAATGTGGTCATGTTGACATAGCATGATTAACTCTCATGCTGCTTCAGTCTATTTAGTAAGAAAAAAATGACACAAATTCTATATAAAACAGAGGAAGTAAAATCCATAAGTAGTCCTATGAATCCAGCTTGACTTTCATGTTAAAACCCCATAAATTTTTTTTCTTTACTTCAAGAATATTAGAATTTCCTAATTAATGTTGATATGATATTCTTTAATAAAAATGTCAGAAAATTGAATGCGTTGTTCTGTAAGAAAGGTAATAACTCACAAGCAAGTGAGTTTATTCTAGGACTGAAGGTAGTTTCCATGTTCACACAGGGCTTCATATAATTCACAGCATTAACAGAATACAAAAAAAATGTGACTAATTCACTAATTGAGGAAATCAATTTGACAAAAGTCAACACATTGATTCAAAAAAACTCTTCAAAATTAATGAACTTCCTTAAATTGATACAAAACAATACCAATTTCCTTAGCTGATAACATACTGAATGGTATGATAGACATTCTTGCCTTTTTCTCCACTTATTCAAGATTATATTTAAAGTCCTAGTAGTATCAGCAATAAGAAAATCAAATGAAAAAATAGAAATGGGAAAGTAAAAATTAAATTTTTATTCCCAGTCACTGATTACTTGGTAGAAATCCCAATGAAAGCTTCAAAACAAATGGCAAGAACTAGTAAAATGAAGTTAGTGATTACAAATTATACAAAGACAAGCTTAAAGAACTTAGCCAACTTTCCATATACATGCAGAAAAAAATACAATTAAGAAAATAATTACATTTATATGATAATAATATTAAATATTATAGGAAAATTTAATTCCTCTCTTACATTGTAAGCTGAAAACATTACTGAATGATAAGAAGTCATACAAATATGGAAAGAACATTGTCATAGGTTTGAGGATATAACATTCATAAGGCATCAACTATGCCTATATTTATTAATTTAAAAACATAATCATTAAAATCCCAAAAAATTGTTATAGAAATTAAGCATGCTTGTAAAATTTATGTAAACACTCAATTATTTTAAAAAGATCAGTTTTGGAAAAAAATATAATGGAAATTCATAGTACCTGATTTCATCCCATAGCACTAATAATGAAGGCAATACAGCACTAATGTAAAGGTGCATATATTGATTAGTGAAAAGGAAGAGAGCTCAGAAAAGATTTACAAATATAGTCAATCAATATTCAACAAAAAGTCAAAGGGAATTTTATAGGAAAAGGGAAATCTATTTAAGAATGTTTTGGGAAAAAGTGAACTACAAAATAGAAACACAAATCTTAACTTCTAATTCATGTTATACACAGAAATTGATTCAACATAGACTAGAGGTTCATATGCAAAATCTAAATACTAAAGGTTTTATATGAAAACGTAATAATGTTTTTTCATATGGGGAAGGTAAAATTACAAACCTTAAGAAGAAAATATCAGTTACAGTATCAGAAATAAAATTTTTCATTAAAACAAACATTTAAAAAACAAGTCAAAGTGAATAAGTTACATGTAAAACATGTATTTTTAAAGATACTTGTTTGTAGACTTTATACAGTATTATAAGTCAATAATTAAAAGGCGAGAAAACTAGAAAAAGTGGCAAAATGTGTATATTTTGTAAATAAAACATAGAATGTTGTTCACCATCATTACTGATCAAGTATGCAAATGAGGGGCCGGAGATTTAGCTCAGTGGTGTGGCACCTGCCTTGCAAGCACAAGGTCCTGAGTTCAATCCCTGATACTGGAACAAAAAATAATGTAAATGAATACTACCATTACTTATCATTTCATTTATCTGAAATGGCTAAAATGAAAGCATGAGAAAACAAGAGAAACACTAAGACAGGAAGAGACAGAGATATTAACACCAAACAGTGTCACTGATGTGGAATATCTTGAATTTATATAAATTCCTCATAGAGATGTAAAATTGTGTGGCTATTTTAAAAATATCATTTCTTATCAAGTTAAATATACATCTACCATTTTATTCAGTTGTGACAGTTAAGTTAAATTTTCAATTTGACTGGCTTGAGAATTAGCACAGTGCACTTTGAGGTGTGTCTGGGCAGATAATGAAGGCTTGAGGTTGGATACTATAGCTATCCCTAGCACGTTCCTCTCAGCTATTCACTTCCTCTGCTTTGAGGCTACCATGAACAGGGCAGGTTTGCTCTGCCACACTCATACTCCATGGTGTTTCTCCATTGGACCCAGCAGATTGTAGATGGACCTTCTGAAACTGTGAACCAAAACTAAATCAATTATTTGGGTTGTGCACTTTTTCCCAGCAATGGGATATGATTAATATAGGAAATTCATACCAAGAGTGGGGTAGTTGTCCTGAATATACCTGATCATATGTTTAGGAAGCAGTTGGAACTGCTTTGCAGGAGTAATTTGGAAAGTTTTAGAGATGCTGTCTAAAGAAGTCTTAGAATGGAGAGAGTTTGATGGGCATTCTGGTTGAAGCTCAGAAGACAATTATGCTGATAGGAATATACACAATAAAGGGCAGGTTCATAATATTTCAGTTGAGAACAAGGACCCTATTGAGAATTGGATTAGAGGTTACATGTGTTACACTCAGGCAAACAACAACAACAAAAACTTGTAAACATTTTTTCCATGCCATAAGACACTGTAGAAGGCTGAACTTAAGGATGGTAGACTACTTGACCTAGTGGAGGACATTTCAGGGCATCCCAATGTTACTATATTGCTGGCTAGTTTTAGCCAGATTTACAATAGAATCAGGAGGAGGGAAAAAGCAGAAGTATTTGAAGAATTTACAATTTTGGACCCAAAAGGACCACATATAAATATTTGGAGCCACAGAAGTTTTAGTTAAAGAGATTAATAATTCTATTAAAACAACACTAGTACTTTACTGGGATAAGAAGAAAGATGCTTTGAGGGAAACTCAGGAATCATCAAGACTCCACCCATTGCAGACTGAGGGTGCAAAACTGTAAAGGTTTCATTTGAGAAGAGAGTCCCTGAGCCCTCTGCTTGGAGAAAGCCACCTAGAGAATTGGTTCGTCTGGATTTCTATTATCCTGTATAGCTATCCAGGCACTAAAAAGCTACTATAGGCATCATTCAAAGATGTCTGACTAGGGCAGGGGATTTAGCTCAGTGGTTCCTCCACCTGCCTCTCAAGTGCAAGGTCCTGAGTTTGATCCCTGGTGCAAAAAAAAAAACAAACAAAAAAACAAAGAGTCCTGACTATTGCTCAAGCTAATGGCACACCTCACACACCTCAGTTCCATCCACATTATGCTGCTTGTTCTTACTTGTGCAACATAAGCATTGAGGGAGGGTAGGAGGCCAGAAACTTTCCCCTCAGAGAGAAGTGTGTGCGGTTGGTTTTAGGAATGAACTGATGGTGTGCACTGGAGATCCTAGGAATTCAGAGACTCTAGGATTATGACATTTCTGCTGAAGAAAACTTCAAGAAGCAAGTAGAGGCAAGCCCTCTGAAACCCATACCTCTTACCATCATGTTTCCCAGATGTGGAACATGGAGCTACAGGATTTAATGATTGCCTTGCTGGGTTTCAGTCTATATTTGGTCGGATTCTTTTCTATCTCTATGTCCTCCCATTGCTTGTTGAATTTTACAGTGCTTCACAGCACTAAAAGTGTGCATTGAATCTCAGCAGAGACATCAGACTTGGACTTCTAAGTAATGCTAGAACTGTTGAAACTTTGGGGAAGGAATCAGTGCATGTTCAATTTTTGTGAATGAAGTTGACAAGGAGTGGGATGTAGCAATTAAACTGTATTGTTACCTTGAGTGGCTTGCGAGGCACCTAATAAAGTGTATTTCTTAGTGTGTCTGGGTGGGACATAGATGTACAAATCTTGGGTACTATAGCTTACCCCTGTCCTCTTTCTGGGACTGTTCCACTGCTCTTCCCAGCCACCAGGAATAGAGTAGCTTTGTTCTACTACGATCTTCTGTCATAATGTTTCTGTGTTGGAGATCGAGGGTCATGGACTAAAACCTGAAACCATGACCAAAAAATAAATCTCACCTCCTTTAAATGCTGGGTGCTAGGTATTTTGTCCAAGCAACAGTAAAGCTAACCAGTACCCCAAGGAATGTATTTATGTACAATAGGCACCAAAACAAAAAAAGTGATCTTCATTAAGAGGAAAATGATTAAACAAATCATAGTATTTTTCTACTATATACTGATACTCAGAAATAAGTGAGAATAAACTACTAATACATGCAACAATATGGATGGAATTTGAAAATAAAAATTGTGCCGTCCATGACATGGTTCCAAGATATCTGCTGTGCCTTCTTGCCTAGGTCATCCTTCTCCTTGTGGTGAAAGACAAAGGATGATTTGAGTCATTACTCAAATATTATCCACATAAAACTGGTATTAATTGAAGTTTACTCAAATATTATGGTTCCTATCCATCCTTGAAAAAATGGACAAATGTCACAACATTTAAAACATCAGTTATGATTTTGTGTCATCATTTGATTTTAAAGAAAATCATGCATCCATAACTTTGTATCAGAAAGTATTACTGTCAGGTTAATTTTTCACTTACAAATGTGGCAGGGAATATGTATTTAAAAACTGTGAACAACAGGTGCAACTAATTATCTATGCTAAACTATGCATTAAAAAGCACAAATAAGTTTCATTGAAATGAGTTTCCGATGAAAATGATCTAGCTTGTATTTAAGAATGTAGAGCATTTCAGATTTTCTTTTCTGGGATCAAGGTTTTATAACCTTTGAAAGAAATGTTCCAAAATAATTTCTGATTTATAGTGAAATAAATAGAGCTGTAACAGATTTTTTTTTGGTGCTTTAGAAATTCTCTACACAACAACCCGGCTCCAGAAAGACAGAGCCTCATAAATTATTGGGATAATTTCATTCAGAGTTCAGGTCCATTGCACTGAGGCCAACATACTGGATATAATCCTTCAGAAAACAATAGCAATCTGGCCTGTCTTATGAGTAGATGGAAAAGCAGGTCAGCAGCAATTTACTAATTCACTCAGCAGTAAGGATAATTACTGTTTTTAATGATAAGGTACTACAGGCTGATCTAATTGGTTCATGCCTCATGTTTAAACTGTTCTAGCTTAATAAGTGCAAGAACATTATATTTACTTTGCTGGGTTTAACAGCACATGATACTGAAAATTGACCTTTAAGTGATCCCCTGTGCAGTTCTGTATTATTTGTTTTAGATTATGGCAAGTCTTGAACATTTTTAGCTAAAATGTGTGCTTTTATATTGTCATAGGTTCTCATTTCCTCTCTGTTGTGTCCATTAGGCCACAGAGGACAGTTTTATAGAAGCATGTCTTAAAAAGCACACACCAGAAAATTAAAACTAGAGAATTCTTTCAATCATGTGAATCACAGATTTAGGATCAGAAAGGACTTGGTTTCTTCATTTAGATCTCTTTCTGTGGAACAAATGAATTCCACTTTTTTTTTCTTAATCCTATCAAATTAATGCTTCTGGCCTTAAAGTGTTGCATCAAAAAATTCATTTAAAAAGTCATGCTTGGGATATGTTTACTCTTAGTTAAAAATAGGTCATCTTTTGAGTTTCATCATTGTACTAACTATACAAATAATTTCTCCTTTCTGCAATAGTTGTGTGCTTTTACCTGAATCCTAGAGTGCCAGAGGGTTTTGAAAGCAACCAAAAGCTCCTATCCCCAAACCACCAACCTGGTTTCCAGAATGAAATACTGGGAGGATTGGCAGATAAAACTTTGCATCTCAGCCACCTTCATGAAGAATTAGCCTCAGCTGAAAGAAGCCCTGTAAGAACCTAGGGCCCGGGCACCTCCCTAAAGCTGAATTTATCCTTTGGCTAATCAATATGCATGCTGTTGAGTACACACAATATTTCCCCAGTTCAGGCCAATCCTGAAGGACCATCTTGACTGGAGGACTCCTTGTGTATTACTCAAGAGGTTCATGTTGTTTTTTCTAATGATTATTGAGTGCTTCACAGTTTTCCTTTTCTCTGCCCTCCTTTATTTCCAGGGACAGATTGATAAGGAACACTCCTAAATTAAATACCTACGTGGATTTCCCCATGTAAATATCCAAGCTGCTGTTCCCCAACAACCTAACCTGTGAAGCTACTCTATTTTTAGTCTTTCTTGGTTTTCTAAATGAGCATTCTTTTTCTGTTTGCTTTTACTTTCATTTAGCCACTTAATTTTTCATAACCAATGTTTATTTAATGCGTATTTCTTATTCAACATTTACAGCAGTAGTTTGGGAAAAGATCAAAAACAAATTGTCTAACAAAATTTGAAACATATTGAAATTAATTTTCAGAGGTTTGAATTTGAATGCATCTTTCACTTATATCAGTCATACTGTCTAAACATAATTAGGAAAAAATAAATTTTAATTTATAATCTCAAGGAAGTAGGATATATAATTTATTTGTTTGCAGAATTTTAATTTAGGATATTTTTCTAAAATGTTTTAACCAACCATTAAAAGTAGAATTGCTTCCATACAAATCTGAAATGAAATAGAGACACTTCTTTGAAACTACGGCATAAGGAAACAATTTTTCAGTCTTATTTTTATCATAGCATATATTATGTAACAAATTTTCCAAAGATCATTTTAAGTGTAACATTTCTCTGATTTACACAAACCTTTAAAAGAGTGAAAGTTTTGGGACATAGTGCAAATTGTGAGTACAAAGCCAGTTTTGGATCTTAAATTTAACCATTAGGCAATAATTGCTAATGGCAACAATTCTGAGTTTGCATAGATTTTAGGGAAAATCAAGAACATGTATTTCTTAATGGGTTTCTGTCCTTTCAGAATAATTCTTCTAAGTACAACAAATAATATATTTTTGATTTTCTCTTATTTCAGCTATTTACTGGATAAAATGGAATGTGACAAGATAGCTAAAGTCGATATTGCTTTAAATTTAAAGTACTCTAAACTTGACTAGAATGAACAGGGAGAATAAGAAAATATAATATCAAGTTTTGATGTATGCTAATATGAATGGAGAGCACTTGGTTAAGTTTATAAGTCAATGAAGGGTTCATTTATTCATTTTTGAGTGATTTGATTAATTCAATAAACACATTGATTACCAAGTGCTGACTTCAGAAAAAGAAAATGAATGAATATAATCTCTGTTCATGCTGAGTTCACATTCAAACTCAAAATGAATAAATTAATTATGGAGAATAAAGAAGGTAAAAATGCTACTAAAATTTTGAGTTTTGAATATAAAGCCTTGATTTTTGTTCTCATGTTAATATTATTATCATGTGATATTTCTGCTAACTCCAATATGGAAAAAAATACGTCAGTTTCCCTAGATTTGATTAAAGTTTCGCTGGCTCCAAGAATAATTTTAATTAACAATTTCTCTGGTTTCAGCTGTCAACTTTACTGGGGAGGGAAACACTCTCCTCTATTAAATTGTTGTAAGTCATGTAGCATTGTCTCTACCTGCTCCCAGAGAGAAGCCTGTGGCTGAAGTTCTATATCCAGTGCATTGGAGCACAAAGTCTATGGATGGACATATAATATACGCCAAAAATAACCAATCTGAACATTGCTTCAATGACTAGGAAATTATTTTCTGAATTTCCTATTTAAGCTCAGGGCATTCAAGACTGATTGGCTTCAAGCCACTTTGCCATCCTAAGTGAAAAGTATTCTGATAGTGAAGGCAAATTATGGTATGAAGGATACAGGTGAGCTAGATTTGTGGGAAAATAGCTCTAATACCAATACTAAAATCCCTGTAGCCATGCATATGTGAAGATAGAATAATTCCTGGATTATTCTTTTTCTATTAATTATTTTACACTGTGTTTCTTTACTTATAAGGATAATAATATCACATCACAGAAATTTCCTGAAAATTTTGTGAAATAATTAATATAAAATAAGTAACTGAAGTTACATTCTCAACTACACAATGTAAAAGTTTATATTTTTCAGAATTGTGTTTGAAATATGTACCTATGTTAGATTGACACTCAAGGAATAATTGTTATTATTTAAATCTGCCTCACTTCCATACAAACTAGTGATCTGTTTTGTTTCTGCTTCTATTGTGTTTGGAATTTTGAGAACAAGAATGAGGTGAAAAAAATTGTCCAGCTCCTGGGATACAGTGAGAGTGGTGATGCAGGAGAAAAGAGAAAACTCAAATTATTAATTCTATCTTAGCTTCATTCTCTCCATTTATCTGCCAGATTAAGCAGAAACATGGCTTATAAGGCTTTCTATAAAATGGCTTATAAATACATTTTTCCAACACTGTGAATTTTAGCATAATTTTCTATAATGTTATTTGAAATTCCATTGCTGATGAAGAGTAAATGATGCTGACTAGCCTGAGGCATCTCCTCTAAATTATTACATACCAAAAACAATGCACGTATTTCTACATATTTTGGGAAAATGCTTATGCAAACTTTTAAAATATAGGCTTAAAATTAAAATTTAGCCAAGTAATTAATAATGAGTTAATGAAATGATCATTGAATATTCTCAAGATCATTTCCAATTACCTAAATTAAATATAATATTTTCTCAGTGATTGTAATAAAGGTTATTTTGAAAGAAAAGAAATATAATGTATTCAATTAAAATTGATAATGCCATCAGATTTCAGTACTACCTATGATAATCTGTCCCAATATTTTCTCATTGCCGAGACACCTACAATTTAAAGACTTAAAGGAGCAAAGCTTTATGGTTTATTTTGGTTTCGAGATGAGAAGGCTCATCCCATATTTGGCAGGCTTAAACACAGAAATGACATGGAAGAAAAGTCTGGGCTAAGGAAAGCTGCTGAGGTCATGGCAGCAGAGAGAAAAGGAAAGCGCCCAGGAGGGAGATACACCCCATAATTCAATCACCTTTTAAAGGCCCTGCTTCTGACAGCATGGGGCATGTGGGGAAGATTCTTAACCTAAACCAAAACATGTATCAACTAATTTACTGGGGCTATTTTTTTTTAGCAGGTAATAAAAAGATGGTGAAATACATAGTAAGAATTAAAATATGAACATATTTAAAAATAAAATAATAAAAATACATATATAAACATGCAGATAGCTAAAAATATAATAAATCAATAACAAAGACATAAATTAATAATATATATGTTAATTTCAAAAGTGAAAGAAACAGGGGCCGGGGATTTAGCTCAGTGGGTTCACCACCTGCCTTGCAAGCACAAGGACCCGAGTTCGATCTGCGGTACCAAAAAAAAAAAAGTGAAAGAAACATATTTTTTGTGCTGTAAAGAAAGTGTGAAAACAACCATTTGTTATTTATAAATGATAACCATGCAAATACACTGTAAGTAATTAAAAAGATACTAGTATGGCTTGATTCAAAAACGCCCCCCAAAAGGTTCATACATTTGGAAGTAGAATTTCAGAAGGTGATTAATCATGGATTACCATTAATGAATGGATTCATCCATTGATGAATTCATAGCTAAATGTGCTCTTAGGACATAGGACCTGGTTTGAAGAATCAGTTAATTGGAGGTATTAATTGGAAAAGTCCACTTTTGTGCCCCTTTACTCTATGACTTTCTGCTCTCTCTGGTTCCTGGATGTGCTCAGGTAAGCAGCTACCTTCCTCTCGGCCTTGGAGTCAGCTAACCATGGATTTAGCCCTCTGAAATTATGAGCTAAAATAAACCTTTTTTTTAAAGCTATGTATGTCAGGTAACTGGTTCCAGTGATGCAAAGCTGACTAATGCACATATGAAGTACATTGTGCATATTAAAAATCTATTGTAAGAATTACAGTACTTATAATATGTAGATATCAATTTTAATTAAAATAGCTTACTCAAAAATGCACAAAAATGACCATTGTGCACTTTTCCATACCATATCGAAAGAAACCCACAATAAACTTTTCTAATAAGGGTCTAAAGAGATATCATCACATTAAACAAAGCACTAAAATTTGAAAAATAAGTAGAAAAAAATTATCAGGGAATTCTTTCATAGATCAAACATTGAGATCATCCGTGATGCCTGATTCATTATCAAGTCTCAATAAACAAATGAGTTGATAAAATGAGAAAAGTAACAAATTGGTCATTTAATTATATGATGTTAAATAATACATTAAATGTACATAATTAATATGCTGCTAATAAGATTTCTCTATAAAATATATTAAAAGTTTAATCTGAAAAATGATTAGTATTTGTAGTGTCAATTCATGCTTAATGAATGTTTCTTCTATTTAAAGCAGTATATGCAAAACCACTGTAGATTTTTTAAAATTTCATGAATGCAATTGAGGAGAAAAGCTTTTATTTAATCTTTCCATACTTTGCTTTTGTATGCCCTGTAACCACACAACATTCCACCTTCACTGGTAATCAGAGCATCTATCGTTTTGTGTTGGTCACTTTCCCATTGTGGGGAGAAAATCCCCAACACCTGCATCTTAAAGGAGGAGAGGTTTATTTTGGCTCATGATAACAGGGGGTTCCATCCATGGTCAGCAGTCTCTAAGCCAAAAACCCTTTGGTAAAATGACTTAATAGAGGATAGCAGCTCATCTTATAGTGGCCAAGTAGCAGATATGGAAGGGAGAAGCTGGGGTTGAGAATACACTCTTATTGGTCAAATTCCCAGTGACCCACTTACAACCAGATCCTACTTTCTAGCAGCAGAATCCCCTACTGAACTCATTAATGGGTGAATCCACTGATGACTATAGCATCCCATGATCCATTTATCTTCCTGAGACTTTGGGGGACTTTTTGACTCTGAATCATAGTGCATGCTTTAAGTGTTTCCAGTATCAATTTTGTTGTTAAAATGTGGAATTATCCATTATTCATAATATGTATTTATCTTCTTATAAAGTATCTAAATCAAGGATATTACTAAATAGTTACAGTACTCAATTTTAGTAAAGAACGATAAAACAGCAAGAACAACAGCAACAAAAAGAAATTCAAACTGGGCCAAAAATAAAACAGAAATTAAAAAATTTATATAACTTACTCTTCCATGGTTAACACTGTAAGTTAAAAAAATACAATTCTCCCTGTAGAAACTTACAAAGCTACTTTGTGAGTACTACTACTTCGTAGAGGGTGCCAGAGCATCAGGAGTTTGAAAGTCTAACATGAGACTGCTGATTCCTAAAATCTCCATTGTCACCAGATTTAACACCGCCTATGAATCAGGTATCTAGGAATGGCAATGCAAAACTGAGAACCCAGGACCAGTACTGTACTCCAATAGGAATGTATATCTCTACCAAAGTAGATGAATAGTTGAAAACTATATCTTTCCTGTCTTCAAATATTTTCCTCTTTCTGGCTATGTTCCTAAAATGATAACATTAAAGATCAATTCACTTGATTTCAAAGCTTTCTGTCTCCAGAACCCCCAGAAAAAACCATTTTGAATTATTTAGCACAATTTCAGAAAATATTTTTGTGTTCTTTTTTAGCATGAAAGATAGTTGCAGGGGAATTGCATTATAGCTTACAGAACCAAAAAGAGAAAAATAATGTTTATATGAAGAAAGGGAGACCTGAGTAGGAGAATATGGTGAGAATTAGGGAAAATCAAGGATTATCTTCAGTCTGTTGGAAAGATGAAGGAAGGACAATCCAAAAAAATAGTCAAAGTTGGAAGAGTAAATAGGTACTACATTAATCCTAGCCCCCCAAATATTTCAAAGTCTTAAAGTCTTTGAATTCACTCTTCTTGTTAGTTATTAAAAATGGTTGGGATTAGAAGAAACTTGGCATTGATCTAGTACATCTAAAAATCTTCAAAATTATTTTTATTTTAACAATTGTTTCATGTCATTTAATTATCACTAAGTGTTTTTTGACAATACATAAGTAGCTTATAGTATTTTTTCTCAAAATTTCCTACTAATTTCTCTGTTCTATTTGTTCCATAACAAGGAAGTAAACTCTTTCCTTTATTCCACAAGCAATGGTGATAGTAGTTCTAAAGTTTTAAAGAAATTTTATAGTTGAAAAATTTAGTCTAAAAACTCATAGAAGTGTGTGCAAAGTAGAAAATCATAAAATTGTCTGTGAGACATCACTTCAGTGACAGAGAAGAAATATGGGAGTTATTTAAAAATTTTAGATCCTCAAGTGCAAAGACTATATCTTGTTCACCAGATCCTTGAGGTTAGTAGTTTAAACACAGTGGCCCGTGTTGTTAATGAATGAATAAACATTATTGGTTTAAAAATTCAATAAATTTTATCTCTTTGCATTGAATTATTGTTATCATCTTTCTCCTTGCTTCTCAGTTCTTCTTAAATGTAAATCTTCTCTCTTCTATTTTCTATGATTCCTTAGGCCCCAGCTTCCATTCACTAATTCTTCATTCCTTCTACATTTTCATGTTTTTATCTAGTATCAACTCATTTGCACTTACTATCAAGACTGTCATTAGAAGATAAATTTTCTTATGTTTGTTGACATGGAAACATACTTTATATTTATTTATAAAATATATTTTTGCTGGCAGAATATTCTAGCTCAGGAGCTGATATTCCATGGCACTAGAACTGCACAATTCTACTGTGTTCTATTTTTCATAGTTCTGTTGAAAAATTAGTTGTGAAGTGCCAAGTTAGCTCATAATCTTGGTAGTATATTTTTGTACATTTTAGGAGCATTTATTACCAGAATCCTATTATTGATGATTAAATTCTCTTCCAGCAATATCAATAGAATTCTTTATCTGCATCTTTCTGTTGCCACTGTTACTTTCTATGATAGCTACAAAATTTTCATCACTAAAATGACACTTCCAGTACTTCCCCTGAATGTCAGTTTCCCTGTGATACTATGAAGTTGTTGGACTTTCTTAGTCCATTTTTGGTTAGTGTGTTTGAATACCTGAAGCTAGGTCTTTATAAAGAAAATAAGTTTATTTAGCCAATAGTGTGCTAACATCAGCTTGGCTCTGATGATGCCCACCTGGCACCAAGCATAAGAATGGCAAGACAGGAACACGTGACGGGAAGAGATTGCTCACAATATATAAAGCCCACAGTGAGAGGAAAGGTCTGTCTCACTCGTTTTTTAGCAACTGTCTCATGAGGACTAATTCAGAGTTCCAACAAAAAGTCTGTGGATCCCTTCAGAAGGCCATGTTCCTGTGACCTAAGGACCTCATACCGGGCCTTACCTCCAAAGCGTTCCAGCACCTCCTCTCTGCCACGCCGAGAACCAAGCCTGGAAGACATGAACCTTGGGCTACAAACTCAAACTATATCCAAACCTTAGCAGTTTCTTCTTTTGCCTCTAATCCTTCCCAAAGGATCATCATTCCTGTTGTTCTATAAATTTTCTTCAAACTCTTCAGGCTACTTCCCTTACATTTTCCCAACCGCTCTGTTTTGTTTCCCTCATTCACTTCATGATTACATATAAAGCAGATACAGACTTTTCTCCTTTAACGACCAACCTACCTGTTTAACCACCATTCGGACATAGTATCAAGGTGGAGGTGTCCTGTTTGAATTGACGATCTGCCACATCAACTTATGACTTTATGACCTTCATAAAGCTACAATGTCTTTTTTCGGTGCGGTACCCTCTATTTATTCAACACTGTAATT
Organism: Heterocephalus glaber; assembly: GCF_000247695.1. Next base: position 12,821,464 of record NW_004624753.1, on the reverse strand, counting down.
TTTGCTGATTGTACTGTACAGTACTGTAGTTTTATGTTTTGTTATATATCATAGTACTGCATGTAAAAGTTATATAAATAAAAGCAAAGTCGTCAGGTTAGAGTTTCCTTTGACCATTTCTTTGTTCTGAATATTATAACGTACATACTGTCTACAATTCCTCATTTAGTGACCAATTCATTTAATGACCCAATTGCAGGAACAAAACTTGGTCGTTAAATGAGGAATATCTGTGCAAGTTCCTCTGAATCTTTTGCAGTAACCAAGTTCATAAGACAAAGGTTTACACAGTTTGCAAAGCTGACTTTCAAATTGCTTAAAACATTACGTATGATTTATTCTCCCTAAAACATTCCAGACTGAGCTAAGCATATGATTTTTCTTCCATGAACTCTGGTAATGGACTCAGTGTCACTTTACCATAAAGCTGCTAATTGAAGTTTCTTATTCTCCAACCGTTAGTTTGGAAAAATAAGAGTTTTCAATAAGAAATTGTTGCTGGTCATTATAGTGGAATACATATACACAAGCTCTTCTACATGCCATACCTGAACATATTTGTTTTAAATAATAAACCAATAATGATACACAATTAATTAACTCCTATATTTGTTGAGATTACCTTGTCATTTTCTGATTGTAGTTTTTCTGTTCCAAGATGCAATTCCTAATACCCTAGAACATTTGGTCCTTCTGTCCTGCTCCTTCAGCCTGCTCTTTGCTAAGACAGTTTCTCAGCATTTCCTTATTTTGGAGGAGCTTGATATATTTGCATAGTCTTGGCTAGAGTTTTGTGTTTTACTCCTCAGCAAAAGTGAAGTAAGCCTGGAATTAGCTTTTTGTTTTTCTTATCATTACAACACAGTTGTTGGGTTTGTGTAGAGTTATTTCATGTTTTATTTCTAAACTATCTTATTTAACGGATCCTCGTTCTTGGATGCAATTCATCTTGTACTCTACTTTGTTGACCGTATTAATATAATATACTTTAAAGTCTATGTGTTATATTGTTACCACGTAGAGAATTTGCTTTCTGCTCTGTTATAGTTTGAAGGCATATAATATTTATTCAAACAGATACTGAGATGCTGACCTCGATGCTTGATTGGACCCTTTAGGAAGCCTAGGGAACCCAGGTGCATTCTGGTTTCAGTTGTAGCCCCCCCAAAAAATCACTAGTAACATCTTAACCTGTTTTCAGTGGTTTTTGTTACGTTATGTTTTGTTTTATTAGTTTTGAGGATTCTTCCTAGGGTCTTAGCAATGAGCTACATGTCTGGCCCAATATATATGTATATATATATTTACACATATATAATATATCTATAATACATAGATTATATATATTCTATTATTTCCAGGATGGAATCAAACTTGCAATCCTCCTCCCTTTGTCACACAGAGTGCTGGGATGACAAGTGTGCACCATAAGCTTGGCTTAAGGTATTTTTATAAATATCGCCTCCTTCCCAAGTCATGAACTCCATATTTTTCTATTTAGCAGTAGGGGACCGGAAACTTTTTCCTCTCCCCTCAGAAACTCTCTGTCGTCCTACCTTTTGGGGTTCAAGTATTCATCCCTTCATTATTGTGCCAATTGCAAATAAACTACTCAGCTTATATCCTAAGGGGAAATTGGGAGCTGCTGGATGGATTTGCTGTATTTCTATTCTCACCAATATACTAGGTCTTTCCCATTCCTGGCTGATATGGCATTCATAAATTACATGTCTCTCTCTAGCCTCGTCACATTGCCAAAAACAGTGCTCATTTCTTTCCTGTTAGCAGAGGCCATCAGCCTTGCCCTTTGGATAGTATTTCTGCCAAACAATGGCAAATTCCTATTGAATAGAGTCAGCTGCAGAATTCTCTCTTTAATGATCTTGGCCCTTCACATCTTGTTTACTTCAGTTTTCTTGTACTTCAAAAAAATGTGTTTTGGCATGTAATTTCTTATTTTCTGCTTGTTATTACAAAAATGTTGATCTAGTGCAAGATATTTCAGAAGTACAAGGCTCTAGCCTTAACTGCATTTTCACAATAAAACACATTGTTTAATCTTTTCCTTTTTGGAATAAATGTGAATTTGGTGAGGACTTAAAAACAGATACTTTCAGTTTAAGTTTAAAAAACAGTGGGAAAAAAACCCATAAAATCTTAAGCTCTATATTCCTGAAATATATCACAACAAAAAAAAACAAAATAACAAAAATAATTTTAAAAAATAAGAGACAGAGGCATTCTAGAAAATTCATTGTTAGAATTATTTCCTAAAAAAATAGAATTCAAAATAAAATTTCATTTGGGAAAAAAGGATATTTTATATCATTAAATTTATTCTTAAACATTGCTCTGAAAGTCCTAGAAATGAGGCAAAAATATTTTTAAATAAATTTTTAAAGTTAGATAAAGTTTAAACTGTTAATATTGATATTGCATAGCTCTTTATGCTAGCAAAATGAAAGCATTTTTCTTGAACATTGTTTTAATAAATAAGCTAATTTTGGAAGTGGTTCCCATAAATAATCAATAGGTTTCTCAAACAAAAGTGATAAAAATTACACCACAAAGGGAAAAGAAGACCAATGCCTAAAACAAATAAAATCAAAAGCATATTGCAAGTAAGGAAAAATTTGCATAAGTATAACAAAAAATATCTCTTCCCTAGTGGAAAAATGAGATTATGTAACCATTCTTTTATCCATTTTAACTATGAATTCAAAATAACTGATTTGGAACTGATGCCACAAGCTATCATAGATGAGAGTGATCAACGAAAGGAAAAATGTTAATGATTCATAGAGTTTTACAAAGGAGCCAGGGATCTAGCTCAGTGGCATCACGCCTGCCTGCCTCATAAGCGCAAGGTCCCAAGTTCAATTCGCATACCAAAAAAACCGATCTGTTGTAAAATGTATTCTTGCTAACATAAACATACTATAAAGCTAGAATGATTAAAAACCATGTGATTTTTGGCATACAGATGTGAAAATTAGACTATTTGAAGAAATAGTGAATTAATTATTCCACAAAAAATACTGTTGATAAAGCCAATTGGAACATTTGGCCACCACAATTGACATTTGGTAAAAGGAAATAAGTTCCTAAAATTAAAACACTAGAACATAATAGACAAACTATTTTTAAATAATTATATGGGAAAATTTATAAAAGGTATAAAACTACAGAAGAAAAATTGTTTAAGCTGTAAGCCTGTGCTTGATAAAAAGTAAGTATCATTGAAAAATATAAAGAAAATTATCCATATTAAAAATAAATAATTAAGGAAAAGAGTAAATGTTCATTCATAAAATAGACATACAGTATAAACAGAAAATAGTAGTAAATTATGATTAAATTAAGAAGGCTTCATATTTTGCTGCATATGTTCCATTTCCCCTCATTAAAATGGAAATTCCCAACTACAGCAGGAATGTAGGTTAGGATACTCTTGTATTCACTATGTTCTGAGAATGATGTTAGTTTAGAATGTAATAGGTTTTCAACTTTAAAAAACTATATGATAATAGATCATGCTCAAAATACAAATTAAATGACAAAATATCTTAATTTTTAAAATATTAATATACTTCTTGTAATAATGTGTGAACTAATGAACTTTTGGATATTCTGTAATTTTGTAGTGACTTCTGAAGAGCAAATGGCTACTATCAATCAACTTCAACTGTTTTATTCAGTTAGAGCTAGCAAACCAGAGAAATTAATTGCACCATATTCTCCATTTTGTAAGGAAAGAAACAGAAATATTTTAATATTGAAAAATAAAGACAAAAATATTTTAATAAATGTTGGTCTATCCATATTACCTTCTGTGAGATTACTAAAAAGAATATAACAAATGTAACAGTATAACAAACGTAAGACTATAACAAATGTAAAGACATAGAAACATTAAGATCCATTAAGATGCTACAAAGTCCCTTATTAGGTATGCATGCTTCTTCTCAACATAGTTTTCTTTCTAATGCTCCTGTTCATTTAGTATCTATGTATATAAACATGTATGTCCCTTTATTTGAAAAAATCCATTTTAACTAGCTGTTCTCCTTCTTGGCATCTTCCCCAAAGAATTAAAGACAATATGTTACCGTGATATATGTATACACATTTTCATAGCAGCACAATAAATAATCACTAAATCTAGGAAATGGCCTATGTATTCATGACACATACATGGATAAAGAAAATGTGTTATTACACACAATGGAGCATTACTCTGCCATAAAGAAATATAAGCTTGTGTCATTTGTAGGAAATTGGAATGCACCTTGGGACAATGCTAAGTAAGTTAGACATTCAACTTTAAATAGTGCACTGTTTTTCCTGTATGAGAAATTCAAAGTATAAATAAAGACCAAAATAAAAGATAGATAATAGGAAGTAGGGAAACAGATCTTTCTGAAAGGGGAAGGGGACGAAGCGTGGAGGGACAGGGTATAAGAAAAGGAATGAAGATGTCTCATGTACATGTACAACACACGAGGAATGTAAATATTATGTATTATAAACATGTACAAAAAAGGAAGGGATCAAGATATGGGTAGAGGAGGGAAGGAGGGAGGGGAAAGTGGTGAAAAAAGGAATTAAGGTGTATTATGTACATGTAACAATTCCCACAAATAATGTAAACATTTTGTATTGTATCCGTGTACTAATGAAAACATAAAAAATTATAATGCATAAGGAAAAACTGTGGAATTGCCCACATTGAGTACATATGTTTACTGTAGGGTAGGGGACTATACAGATAGATAAAGAGGAAATTTCACTTTTTATTCCATATATGTATTATTTTAGGTTAAACATGAATTTGTGAAGTAGTTGTTATTGAAATAAAAATGTAGTCATCCTTTTTATTTTTCCTTTTATTTCTTTGTCTATTAAGGATGGTGAAGGCTGGGGATTTAGCTCAGTGGTCCCAGCACCTGCCACCTGTCTCTTCCGTCACCTGCCTCACAAGCACAAGGTCCCGAGTTTGATCCCTGGTACCAAAAAATAAACCAGGATAGAAGGATGGTGAATACTTTTCAAGTCAATTAATAAATGACATTTTCTCTTCACTTATCTCTTAAATATTTTTCTTACTTTTCTCTTACTTTACTTCTATTAATATTTCTTTTACTTATCTATTTTCATATGTTTCCTTGTTTCTCTTTGTGTACAAATAGTATTTTTAAGCATAATTGCTAATCAAAGGTGTACCGTTTGCTCTTTTTTAAACTAAAGTATAAATTCTTTTTGGAAGGATGCTGGGGATTTAAGCAAGTGGTCTATCACTTAGCATTACAGTATCCCTAACTCCTATTTCTTTTTTCAATTAAGCAACTTATCTTCTGTCCAATTTAGATATACATAGTGGCCACATTCATCATAAGGAATTTATGCCTGTACATGATATATCTGGATTCTTTTTTTTCCTATTCTTCTACCCTCCCTTCAACCCCTCTTCCCCTCCTTATTTATGAAAGATTTGTTTTCATTTTATCCTTCTTTTCTCCCCTTTTTCCTTTTCTTTTCTTTTCTCCACCCCCATCCCTACCCTTCCCATTTGAACATTTTCTTCCTACACCACAATATCTGTTATACATTTTGATGCTTACTTACACTTTCAGGTTCTCACACATGAGAAACAACGTGATATTTACACATGCATGTCCAGCTTGTTTTATTTATGAGTATGGTCTCAAGGTGCATCCATTTACCTAGAAATGTCTCAAGTTTATCCTTCTTTATGGTTGAGTAGTACTTCAATGTATAAAAAAACACATTCTCTTTATCCATGCATCTTGAGAGGTATTTGAGTTGTTTCCAAGATTTGGCTATTACAAACTGTGCTGCTATAAACATGGGTGTACATATATCGCTGTGGTATGATGCTTTTAATTCTTTCAGGAAGATACCAAGAAGAAGAATAGCTAGGTCAAATGGAATCTCTAGTCTTAGTTTTTTGAGGAATCTCCACATTGATTTCCACAGTTGTTACACCAGTCTACACTCACACCCAAAATGGAGAAGTGTTCTTTTTTTCAATAATTGTAGATATTTATGGGGTAGATTTTGATATTTCAACACACATATACAATATATTTTATAATTCAGAATAATTACCATCTCCTTTATCATGTCTTCATATTTGGGGTCTTTGTAGTTAACTTTTAAAAACTAGTCACTTAGCTTTGCAACTTAAAAATTAGGAGCATAAAGTAATTTATTTAATTTCTCTCTATCTCAGTTTCCTGTTAGCAATACTACAATTGTGTAAAACATATTGTGAGAACCAATTAAAATGACATGTGGATTGTACTTAAACCAATATTGGTAACTAAGATTATAATTAATAATCATACTAATCAAAATTAGTTTTCATATTTAATTCTGCTTGATAATTAGTTATCAAAACTAGTTTTCATACTCAATTATTCTTCTTAATAATGTTTGTAGATGTCCTAACATATTTTATATGATATAAAATCACTTCATATATAAATCTGCCTAATATAACTGTAAATATCTTGGTACTGGATAATGACATTTTTTCATTATTTTCTTCCCAGAAGCATTTAGTGATGACTCAGCATGTGGTATGAACTTATTACATATTTGCTGGATTAAATTGAAAAGCTAAAATAATTTAATGAACTAGATCAGCACTGTTTTTGCAGTACCGGGGATCGAACTCAGGACCTTGTGCTTGGGAGGCAGGCACGGTGCCACTGAGCTAAATTCCCAGCCCTAGATCAGTACTGTTATGAAGAAACAAGTTATATCAATGAAGAGTCCATTAATAAACTCATTTGTTTTATCAACCCCTTTGATGAATTTTTTCAGAGTTGTGGTTATGCTTCTAGTAACATTCTTAAAATAATGCTCTTTTGAAAAACTGCATTTGCTCTTGTTCAGTTATGAGTATCGTCATTTTAGCTTACAAAGAAAAATTTTCTAATTTTGAGAATAACAGGCTTAAAAAAAATAACTGTTTCCCAAGAAATCTCTTTTTGGTATGGGCCAAATGACAAGATTCTTAGGAAAATATTTCTGTCCCATTTAAAAACTATATACTTTCTCCAAATACTATTAGAGTGCATATTTGTAGAATACAGACATTTATCTTCATCCAAGAAAACTATTTTTCTTCTTGTAATTTGCATTATTTGGATGAGCAATGCCAAAATAAAAAAAATTGTGTGTGGAAACTAATGTCATTGAATGACAGAGAATTAAAGGAAAGAAATCCTAAATACAATAGAGGAAGACATTGAATTAATGCTTTAGAAACATTGCCATAAAAATATAACCATAAGAAACATTAAAATAGTTTCTACTTTTCTTTTAATTTTCTTTACTTTTATTATTTTACCACTTTGGTTTTACCACTTCACATTTTTTTTACTACTTTGCATTTTGGATATATAAGAAAAAATAAGAGCTCATATTAGAGTAGGTATCTTCAAATTGGGAAAACTGAATTTCCAATTTTTTGGCACTCAGAAGAGAAGCCAACAACTGTAAATTCAACACATAGTAAATTTCTGAAAATGAACTGGGACCTCAAAATATTCTACCCAGAAATTACTAATGAAACTAATTTGGTACTCAATGATATATAGAGATATAGGCTGACAGATATATGTATACATACATGTATATGTAGGTTTTTCAGTGTTGACATGTATCTTGCCCAAAATAATTGACCAAATTTAATTCTTTATTTCAAACAAGCCTGAACATTTAGAAATATTATAGCTTCCATTGCATTCACAGCATTTTATCATTATTTATAATTTCTAAAATTTAACATGCTGTCATTTGTCTAATTTATGGTTAACTCTGGCATGAAAGCAAATTGTTAGAACTGTAAAAGTCTAATTAGTTGTTTTATATCCTAATTTAATGTAGTGACATAAATGAAAAAAAGAAATTTCACTGAAGCTAAGATTCAATATTGTTTGTCAGTACATAGAACATTGTCTGATAAATGTAACTGTTTGATATTCCCCCAACTTGATGCGATGGTCTTTACAGCTATTTATTTACACCTCCAGAACACAGTGTTTTCTCTTCTTCCACATGATTGATCTTTAGTAATGTAAAGGTTTCACCTTTATTCTACCTAAAATGTACCCTGCAGTTATCTCTGAGAGTGAACCCGATTCTATCCCACCAGGATCGTCAGTAATAAATGATGGGCTACAGTGGACATCCTCTCAGGGGAGAAAACCAAAACAAAGCAAAAAGAAAGGAAAGAAAACCCCAAAGATTTTTGAATTGATTCCATTAACAATGGTCGTGATTGCTTACACAAGGGGAAAAATTGTTGTAAAAGAGCCTATTAAAATGCCAGAAATTTTTTCAGCAATTTAAATACTCTTAAATTTTTAAATGCTATAGTAGCTAGCAGAGCTGTAGTAGATTGAATTAAGCCCCATTATTGATTCTCCAAGACATTGTTGGTGTGTTGCCCATTTAAACACATTATCAGATACTTAAAGAGTAATTTATAATTCTTTGAAGAACATTTACTTCATTTAAAACAGCTAATAACATCATTCAATGTGAGAAGGTGTCAGGGCTCAATAAATGAAAATGCTGGATGCAGACATAATGTCCATTAGAACAGACGCCAAACAGATTTTTATTACATTCCGAATAATATACTTCAAATAAAAGTCTTTTAATAATTGAACTGCATTACAAAATATAATTATGAAGAGTCAATTAAATAATTATGGTTAAGAACATCCATGACATTATGGAGATATACTGGGAAATAATCTGAGACCTGGAAGGTTTCAACTCATCTGTAACTCAAAATAGCTTTCTATTTGAATGGACATTTTACTTGTTGCAATTTTTATTTCTGAATAGTAATGCTCCATGTAACTTTCCAGATTTCTCTAAAAATCTCTCTCCAGAATTCTTTCCTGTTCAATAACTTAAAGAATGCAATGTCTGTTCAGAATTTCAATGTAGATCTTTAAACAGAAGAAATATTTACTTAAGTTAATATACATAATGTATTATTTATTTAACATGATTTCTAATAAGAGATTTTTGCAAAAGTACCTCATTACTCTTCTTACTAATAATCTAAACTTGTATCACATCGAAAAGTACACTGGGATAAAATTTGCTTAGAAATCTGCAATTGTATTTTACTGGTTTAGTATTCTGAGTTGATCATTAAGATTTCTATCACATTTAACCTAAACTTGGTTCCATCTAGTTTCATCAAAATACCTGGTTTTTAAAGAGAATAGGGAATTCTAATATTAAACATTATGTTAATATTCTGCCACTTATTTCTTGAAACCAGGTGTTTTTGGAATATGAGCCAAAAACAACTCAATTACAATAAATATTGTGCTTGGCAACAAAGCTAACTACGTTAGAGTCCAATTCTCTAAAATATCTGTGAAACAAAATACAAAACTACCACCCTGCTTAAATTAATATTAAAAACATAAAAACAATTTCATTTTCTTTGCTAAACTAATGAAACTTTTCTAATTGTGTTAACTGGCAGGCAAACTAATTTTCCATTAATTCCAATATTTTAATTTTAAGTTTATTGAAATAAAATAACATATATCATGGATTTCTATATGGTGGTTAATTAATTTACAGCATTGTATAAAATATTCTAAAATCTTGAGTAGAAAATATTATGTAATGTTACACATTGAAAGAGCTCCATTTGTACAAATATTTATTAACAAGCAAATTTTCTCTGCAGAAGTACAAACAGGAACACTATAGCACACATTTCTATTTCCCAAGTATATTATATGTGCTCCTTACCTCAAATAGTTTTTTCTTTGGATCTATTTTTCTGATGTTAAATTTCTTTCTACTTCCTTATTTTTAATTATTTTTTGAGTTTATAGTAAACTTAGATTTAAAGAATTGCGAGTATTACAGAATAGTTTCTTTATTTCTCACTCAGATCCCCTTACATTAATATCTTCTATACCTGGGACATAGCTTTCACAGCTACAAGCTAACCTCAGTACATTTGTCTTAACTAAATTCCAGGTGTGATTTTGCCTGTGTTACACTAATGCCCTTGTTCCCTACTGGAAGCCAGTCCAGTATATCACACTGCATTTAATCATCATGTGCCCTTCATCTCCTCTCATCTGTAACTGTTTCTCAGGTTTGCCTTGTTTGTAATGATGATGAGAATGCTGAAAATGAATGCGCATATATTTGTAGAGCATTCCTCAATACAAATTTGTCTTTTGAATTTCTTATAGATTTGGAGTAGTTCTGAGTTTTGAGAAAGAAGACCACAAAGGTTACCCACACTTCTGTTATTATCACATCAAGTGTACATGGCACCAATATAACTAATCATTAGTAATAGAACTGTAATCACTTGGTTAATATTGTGTTTCCCAGGTTTCTCTACTGCAAAGAAACCATCCTCCATTGTTTTCTGTATTCTTTGGAGAGTTGTTAAACACAGCAGACACTCAATGCAATGGATGAATACATAAATATATTTTGCCCTAAGGAGGATTTCCCTCTTCTTCCCCATTTATTTACTTATTCAATAATTTATTTGTATTACTATGGACTTAGGTTTACTTATTTTACATTTAGTTTGTAATTTTAACATATTTTCATTGTTATTTCTGGTATCCCTTTGTCATTAGGTATTTTGCAAACAGCATTATTGAACAGATTTTTAAAGTTCTCTTAACTTGTCTTTCAAGTTGCAAATTAATCTCCTTAAAATATTTGAGGTCCTGAAGTATTGGGACTTCAATATATTTTGGCTTCTTCTCATTACCCTCCATCATTATCTTAATAAATAAGTTAGTTCTACTTTTTTATTCTTTTAGTGGATGCATTAAAATAATATGCATAATTTTTGTAGCCTAAATTACTTCCTATTATATTGCTTTATTAGTTATTGCCTGCCTATATTTACCCATTATTTGCGAGATAATTCCACTGGATGAAGAACTGTGGAATAACATTATTTTTCCTTGTGCTTCCTGTACTTTTAAGATGTAACTCTATGTCTTATGGCTTTCCTAGCACTTGATGTCTTTCCTAGCACTCATGTCAGCTATAATTCTTAACTTTTTCCTAGATATCTAGAGATCTGTGCTTATTTTTGGTTCATAGAATTACACGATATGCCAATGTATAAATTTATTTTTTCATAGCCTTTTCAGTTTACTCAGAACTTCTTGGATTTGTGATCTGTTTCCTTCCATTAACTTTGAAAAACTTGTGAGACATTATTTATAAAATATTTTATCTGTCTTTTTCTCATTTACTCCTGGGATTTAAATTAAATATATAATAGGTTATGCGGTATTGTTCAAAAGCTATCATTGCTCTAGTAGTTGATATTACTATTGTGATTTGTGTTTTTCTCTACCTTTTCAATTGGAATAATTTCTGTTTTCCTATTCACAATGATACTTTTCTGTCTTATCAAATCCTCTAATTAGTCTGTCAAAAGAATTATTCATCTGTAGTAGTATAATTTTCTTGCATTATTTATAATATATATACAGATACATACATATAATTAATCTCTCTGATTCAATCTCTGTACACGTAGCCTGTCTTTCCCTCTAATGCCTTTCCCATACCCACTATAGTTATCCCAGAGTTCTTGCCAGATTTTTTCCAAAACCTGGTTGACCTCTGTGTTTTGTTCTCTTGGCTTCTTCATCTCTTATTAATGAGTATTTTGCCCTCTTGTTTTTATGAATTTTTGAGTCAGTGGTGGACATTGTGTGTAAAAAAAGTTGAGTCTGAGGTAAGTAAGGCTTAAGCCCAAGACGGCTGATACTTCTGTCATACTGACCATGGAAGACTGAGAGAGTCTGAGGAGTTGTCTTGGTTTGAGTTTTGGTGTTGTTGTTGTTATTACATACTCACTAAAGCTGTGGACAGCTGCTACCTTGTGGCAATATCCAACTAAGCTTCAGCATGATTATTTTCTCTTTATCTTCATTACACCTGCCAAGAGACTGTTTCCAAAAAGGTCACTTTCACACGTGTTGTAGGGGAGGAGGTAGAACATCATATCTTCTTTGAGGATACAATTCAGCTTCATACAAAAGTTCCAAGTTCTTCCTTCCTGTACGTTATGCAGACATCTTGTGCCTAGTTCCGGAAATGAGTCTTTATCAGCATCATTTCTTACCACGCATAATGTCTGAACCCTGCCTTATGCTTTCAGGGGGTTTTGAGCAGGAATAAATTTTATACCGCACCTCAGCAAGAGCGGACATATGCTTAGTCTCATTGCAACATCCTGGCCCCTAGTAGGTGGTCCAGTCCCTTTGCTATAGGCAAAACCTCTTTTGTACTCCTCCTTCACAGGTAGTGCCTAGGTCACAGAGTAGCAGAGGTTTGGACACTCCATTCCTCAGCTTGCAGCTCTTGATTAACAAATAAAAAGGGTGGGGGAACTTCTTGCTTCAGTGCTACCAGGGCAGCTCTCTCGGGTCTCTCCTGCCTCCAGCCCACCTCGTGAAGCCTGGTGGAGCCTGTGAATAGCTGCTGATTAGGGGCTCCTCCGTCGGAGCCTCACATGCTCTTTCACAGTAGTCCACATTCAGCCTTCAGGAATTTGTTCAAGTTATACTTGTCACCTTCCCACCTGCATTTGATGGTCTTGTCTTCCTCTAGTACTGTCTCATCAACAAAATGCCATATATTCTCTCTGGAATTCAGTTCATCTGGTTATCTTATGATCTAAGATCTATGATAGACTCAAGAAAATTTAGGGTCTGCAGCCTATGTCTGTAGACTTTCTCTTCCCAAGCAGAAGAATATTATATACCCACAATTTAAAGTCAGTTTTGTTCATTTATCTTTCTGAAATTTCATTTATCAATTTTCTATTTCTGAAAGCTAATCATTTAAAAGGTTTTTTAATTGCAAATCTATTAATAAAGTATTTTTCCTATTCCAAAATCTGGTGTGAGTCTCACTCTTACTGAGTGACTTATATACAGATAAGGGTAAATTTAGGTCTTTGAATATAAATTTGTCATTTATATTCTAAGTTTTACTAAAATATGTCCATATCTGAACAATTTTTACTCGAGAACAACTCTTCCTTGTCTCTGAGAACTCATAACTTTCCTGAATTTAGTAGATTACCTGCTTTAATATTTTGGATATTACCTTTCCCCCATCATCTTTTGTTGATATCTCTGAAATCTCTGGTGAACATATTTTATGCATTTTTATTCTGCTCTTCAGTTTTAAAATTGTATGTATTTTATTCCTTTGTGCTGTAATAACTTTGTTCAGGTATTTTCTGCTTTTAAGTTATTTTGTTAAATTTTATATTTTGGTGCTTTTAAATGTCATTAATTTTGAATTTATTTACTTATCTTTTCTACCCACTATTTTATTAACTGAAATTATTTTGTGTCTTTTTCTAATACCTATGGTCACAGCTGAGCCTAGTTGGTGATGGATCAATTTTTTACATTATTTTTAAAATTTTGTAATGTGATTTCATATTTCTCAGGCTTTAGTTGTAGGAATCCTATGTGGAAGAAAATGAGAGAGTATCCTTCTAGATTTATATTTGCTTATTAAAAGGCACCCCAGGGGCACAGCTAACTAAAGATTAGTTTTGAATTATATTTTTTCTTCAGTTATCCTGGACCTGGTAGATAGCATAATTTGAAAATCAAGGGTAGAATTCTTCTGGGTTTTTTTTTCCTATATATTTATGTTTGCTGATTTTTAAAGTAAGAATTAAAATAAATGCTTTCCTTAAAAAGAATATCACAGACATTATTCATGCAATAAATGTGTGCCTGAGCAACAACTATGTAAGATCATTATGTTCTAAATATGGAGGGTGAATATAGTATTTGCCTTTGAAGTATTTACCTTTGAGGAGTAAGAAATCAGACAAGTACCTAATAATTGTGATGCAAAAATCTACAGTCATATGTAAGATACCAATGTAAGGAGAGATCCTGAGAAGGAAGATATTTTCATTTCTCTGTTTAACTTTTTAAAATTTTCCCTTAATCCTTGACCTCAGAATGCCCACATGCCTAATGTTTGTTCTGTCACAGTTTCCCACTCATTATCCTTTGGTCTTCCCTTTCAGTAGGATTTCATAACTCATGCAATTCATATATGAATAAATATGAATATAGAATTTCAGAGCAAATAAATTGCATGGAATCAAAAGAACTAAAAGAGGAGAGAATTCATTAATTATCATCTAGATGTTGTGACCTCTGACTTCAGGTACATTGTTTTGTCTTTAGCAAACAGCCCCTCAAAACAGTGAAAAATTCTTCTAAGCAAAGTTGTTCATATTTTATGTTAGCATAGAAAATAACATAGTAGTTGGGGTCAAGATTAATTTTGGACTCATTCTTACTCTGATAACCTTTTGAGAAGAATAAAAATGTAGTAAATATTAGCTGCTAAGAAATGGGCAAAACTCAGCTTGTGTTTCATGAATAAATTAAGTAACCCTGTTAGAAATATACTTAGAAACCACTGAGACCTCAATAGGTGAATCTGTATTTTACATATCACTGTATTACAGGGGTTCTAGGAGTTTATGAAGACCTTGGAATTTTCCTAATCTGAATTTTCCTAATATGTTGGCTCAAAGCAGCAATTTCCAAATGGAGATTTCTAATGAACATGTGGTAGATCAAGTACTGTCTAAAACATTTAATTTTCCCTATAAAAGTTGAGGTTTTAGTAATTGGAATTTGGTAGTGTAAATGATTTCTGAAACAGAGAGAGGTATATACATTATTTGAAATAAGCCAACTATGCTGTACAGTTATTGTTTTAATGTTATTCAGCAATGAAAATGATAAAATTGCAAATGCTTCATTCTGGAGTTTCTTATCCTGCTTGTTATTTATTTATATTTTTCACTATTTATATGATTTAAGCTTTCCTGATATGATGCTTGTTGTCCTGGTATTATGATTTAATGTAATATAAACATTTGCTTCCTCTCTGATTTCTGGCATACAGTTTCTAAAACACTTGTAATTTCCTGATTGATAGGGCAGATAAGAATGCCTTTGTTATGCTATTTGTTATCCCCACTCTCAAATTCCTGAAGTAGGAAATGGTGTAGTAATGTATATTGTTCAGCTTTCTGCATGTGGGAACAAAAATCTGACACTTTCAATTTAAGGAATGGCAGGAGTTGGGCATAGTGGCACGTGTCTATAATGAAAAGACACTGGGAGGCTGAGACAGGAGGATTGTAAATTCAAATCCAGCCTGGCCAGTTTAGCAACTTAGTGAGAACATATTTCAAAATAATTTTTTTTTTCTTTTAAAAAGGGCTAAGGTCCTGCAGAGGTCCTGCAATCAATGCAATTACCCTAACCACACACACACACACACACACACACACACACACACACACACACCCCTTCCCTGCACACAGTTTCAGTGATTTCAGTTCATGGTAGGCTAGCTTCAAGGAAAAATATCATAGCAGAATGGGACAGTGAAAGAAAGCAGTTCACTTTATGTCAGCCAGGAAGCAGAGCACAGGGGAGGAGTGTGAACAGGGGATACACCCTCTGTACTAGACACTTTCCTGTAGCTGGGCCTACATATCTAACACCTGCAACTTTAAGAAGGAGAGGATAATTCTACCTCATGGCTTAGTCCACAGTCAGCTGGCTAAAACTGGTAATGTCTAAGGGGAGAGGTTCCACAGGCCTCCAGGGTTCTCTTCTTACAACTTGTCCCAGGTGCTAGACGCAAAACTACTGGATTTGTTCTGCTCATTTTGGGGGCTTACTTTGGTCTTTCCCTTCTGTCTCACTACTTATTTCTTTGGAATGGGCAAGTGTGCCCTGTGCAGGCAGAAATGGTATGGTGGATGGTGGAAGGGCATGGCAGAGGAAAGATGCTCACCCTATGGCAGCCAAAGAGGAGAGGGAGAGGGAGAGGGAGAGAGAGAGGAACCAGGGACAAGGATACAGCCTTCTAGGTCATACCTCTGTGAGCTGCTTCCAACCCCACACCACCTAACAGCATATCCAGCTACTAAGCTGATGAGATGAATCTATTGATGAGTAAAGTACCTTATGATACAGTCACCTTCCAAACACATGAGACATTTGGGGGGACATTTTAAATATAAACCATAATATTTTATTCCTGTCCTCCTTCAAAAGACACATGTCCATCCTATTATGCAAAATGCATTTAATCTGTTTCCAAGAGAACCCCAAATCTTCAAACTTCCAGCATTACTTCAATGCCCAAGTCCAGAGTCTTTTCTGAGATTCAAGACAAGCTTAGCTGTGAGTCCCTGTTAAAATCAAAGTTGAAAATTTCCAACATACCGACAATGACACAGAGTAAGCATTCCCATTTCAAAGGGGAGCAATGGAAGAATAAAAAGGAATTAGACCAAAGCAAGACCAAAACCTAACTGATCAAACATTAAATCCTGAAGTTCTATGCCCGGAACCCATGGCAAGTTGCAGTAAGATATGAACTGCAAAGGCTTTGGTTAGCCCCACACCTAGGGCGTTGCCTTCGACAGCATACCTTGTCTCGCTCTTGGGCTGAATCTGTTCAATGCCTGCAGCTTTCTTCAGCAGATGATCAAAGTTTCTGACATCTAAATTCCTGGATTCTCCACAACAACTTTGGCTTCACTCTCACACTTTGTGTACTACTTTTTCAGATTTACACTGGCTAGATTTCAGGCCTTCCTTTTATATTTGGGCAGAAGCCTTCCTGACCCCATAACTATCGACTACTGTATGCCTGAAAACCAGCACCATGCAGATGATACCAAGGTCTGTCACCAGCCTCAGGAGCAACTGGGCCTCCTTGGATCATGGCTCTGACAGCTTGGATGGCTGAAAATAGTGAAATGAATCTTGAGGAAACAATTCCCTACTTTGGCCTCCTCAAGCAGGAGGCCCAAAAGGGCTCTTTTGAAATGAAAAAGGTAATAATTTTGTACCTTTGAGGCTGTGACAGGTGGGCTCTTGCTGATTCCTGAGATGCCTTCAAGCCATCATTCCTATTTTCCTTATGTGAAGTACTTGACTTCCCCTTAATGTTAATGTTTCCATTAATCACGCTTCCCATGGGCAACTTTGCAAGTTGCTTTCTGTTTAAGGAGCAAGTTTGTCAAATCATTCAACTTTGCTTTTATCTCCTGAGTCTCATTGTAAATCTGACAAAATTACCTAGCCATCCCCATAGCCAGGCTGAACAGGCTACCTTGACATTTTCTTCGCCACATCAGTTATTTCACTGCTATTAATTTCTGTTCTCCTCAATGCCTGAAGAGATGGGCAAAATATAAACACATTTTTTTCCAGAGTGTGACACGTATGTCCAGTTACCAATGGAGCCCTTGTTCCCAACTAAAATCTTCTGAGCCTGGATTTTACTGTGCATTTCTGTCAGTATTATGGTCTTCTGAGTTCTGAAAAGAGTCACCCGTGAGACTCTGATTACAGTATTCTAAGGCTTCTTTAACCTGCTTCTTCAAATCTTTCTAGATGTCTTTCACAAGCCAATTAACAAAGACTTCTGAACCACATGATTAGGTATCATTATAGCCATGACCCTAACATGTTGATATCAATTTCTGTGTTAGTAACTTTCTCATTAGCAAGACAAGTGCCTAATACCTATAACTAATGAAAGAGAGATTTGTTAGTCTCACAATTTGCAGTGGAATTAGTCCTTGGTTGGCTGACTCCAAGGGAAAAATGATATGGTAGAAAGGCATAGCAGAGGAAATGTGCTTACCCTGGGGTAGCCAGGATGGAAAGAAAGACAGAAAGAGAGACAGGGAGAGGGAGAGGGGGGGGGAGAGAAGAGCCAGACACGAGGACCCTTCCACATCACACCCCCAGTGACTGACCTCCAACCAGACCCCAATTCCATCAGCATATTCAGCTACTGAACTTGTCAAGAAATTAATCCACTCATAATTATAAAACCACCATGTTCGATCCATCTTCCAAGGACATGAGACTTTGGAGAAACATTTTAGATCTAAGCCATAACAACCTCCAAAGACATGCTCTAATGACTCACCTCCTCTAACTTGGCCCCACCTCCTAATGGCACATTCTTCTCTAAACATCAGTGGATTAAATCCATAGAGGAATATAGACACCCCATAATCCAATCATCTTTCCAGGAGACTCTTAACCCAGTTATGCTGACAAGATAACTGGCATAGACTAAAACATGAAAAAAAATTGTCTATTATTCATAACATGCTTTTCTCAACTCCATCTGAATTTTTGTCAATTAGGTTACTTTTACAAATCTTCTAAGGAATGGGTATTAGTTACCAAGGGAAGCAAACATGAGATTAGAAGTTTAAAGCATTGATTCCTATTTCCAAACCTCAGGGGAAGAGAAGTCTGCAGGTTGACTTAATTAGTAATGCTCATTTAATGAAGCCTCCATTAGAATACTAAACAATGGAGGAGAGAGAGCTTCTAGATTGATGGACCAGAATATGTCCATATGTCAGGAGTAGGCCTATACCAAACTCAAAACTACAAAAGCGTCTATGTTTTGAATACTTCTAGACTTTTCCCTATGTGTCCTTTCATCTGAATTCTCACTTGTATCTTTAAATTATTCTTTTTAAGGCTTTCTGATAGGAATTAATTGTTTTCCCCAGGTTCTGTGCACTATTTCAGTAAATTACTGAAATTAAGAGTGAAGGAAAAAGTGCTGGAAAACTCTGATTTGTACCCAAATTAGATATTGTGAATAGTCTGGAGACCAACTACTATAACTTAGCTCTGAACTAATGGGTAATCTTCTGGGAATGAACTCTTAACCTGTGTGTTTTGTTCTAACTTTGGATAGTTACCATCATAATTGTGTTAAATTGTAGGGCATCCAATTGGTGTTTACTAAGATTAGAGAATGAGTTGGTTTGGGAAAAAGTCAAACACAGTTATCTAGCTTTAGAATAAAAGACCATGAAGAGAGACATTTTCTCTTTTTTATTCACTGTTTTATATATATAAGTGACTAAAAAAATGCACCATTATTTGATTAGCTCAAGTTTTACACTTCTATTCCCTTTTCCAAGGAAATGAGCAAGTCTGATTATTCCACTTGGAATAGACATCCACATTTATGGCATTAAAAGTGAAAATGAATGGGATATAGGGTACCAAAAGCATAGAGTTAGAAACAGAAGAAAATATAATGTCTAGTTCAGTGCTACTCTGAAGAGTGCCTTCTTATGAGTTTCTTCTTGTCTAAAAAGAGAAAGGTGATCAGGGAAATTAAGAAACATATTTAAGTACACAAAACAATTATATGATAGAAAATCACATGAAAACAAATTCTCAAATTCAATGTTTTCTTTGTAAATGCAATTATACACTAAATAGAATTTCCCAAAGGAGTATTTCACCTCACTTGAGATAATGCATTCTACCTTATTTTGCCACAACATTGAACTCTATCATCAGTCAGGCAAGTGAAGAGAAATGGCTAGACATTTTACTATAAATTCCATACTATAATAAGAGACAAGATCATCTGACTCATTCTTCTCGGATAACAAAAATAACTGGTTTATGAAGAAATGAACTTCATGGAGTGACTAACTTTCAGTCTATATTAAATAATCCATTAGATGTTATGCCTCCAAAGATATTTTTCAAAATTTTAATTTAAAAAACCCAGAAAAAGGCTTTGTAACCTGGTTATTTTCATCATAAATCTTTTTCAGTTTATAATATATTAAACATGAGTAGAGTGGGAAACAGAGATAAGTTATCATTTTTAAAAGAAAATCATAATGTTGTTTATATAATATTATAATTTATTTCAGTTATTAATTTTAACTACTACTCATATTTATTATTTTTCAAAAAATCCCCAAAAGCAATAGGAATGAAGGAGGGAGAGAAGTAGGGAGGGAGAAAGAGAGATTGATTGATTATAGGAAGTATTTTCCACAATTATAGGGGCCAAGAAGCCCAATTATTTTCAGTCTGCAGAATGGACAACTGTGAAAGATGGTGATAAACTCAGCATGTGTCCTATGACTTGAGAGGCAAGGTAGCCTGTGATGTAACTCCTGTCTAAATCCAAAGCCCTATGAATCACTACTGGGTCCTTAGAATATATATGGAAATTCTATGTATTTTTAGGATTTCTATATAGAACTTGGATATATAAAAGAATGATTGTTTGCTTGACAAATATTGATTTTTATACCATTTGACACTTCTTGGGGTTACCTAGAAATAGTGGTGTTGAGACAGGAGAAAGGGGCCCAAATCTACTACTCAAGAGGTCCTATAAATCTTTTTATTTTTCTTCCACCTATTGTGGCCACAGCTGCCCCCAAGTATCATGTGCCTGGCCATGGCCAATCAGATACTGCAAGAGACATTTTACCTCTGTTAAGTTTCTGTCACTGTCACGGGTCCATCCCAGATATCTCCTCCTTAGCCTCTCTGAATGATTCTATCCCTCTACAGACATCCTCAGCCTGCTCTATCGGGAGACTCTCTTGCCCATGAGCAAACAGAATAGCTAGTCGGACACTGAACATGTGTGGGCCCACCGTTTTTGTTTTCTTTTTTCCCCAGTCTAATCAGATTCACTATAAACTTATGAACTCAGTCCGTGGAATTTTCCCCTCCTAATAAAGCTTATTTCTTATTTTGGGTAGCATATTTTCCCCTAATTGTAATTTCTGTCTTGGGTAGAGCAGGCTGAGCTGGCACACTTTAGGCATACTTTAGGGTCACATTGAAGGCTGCTGGCAACAAAAGCAGCAAACAGCTGGGACTGGAAACACTGAGAGTGGCTAGAAGCCAGGGAATGACAGAGAGCAGCCTGAACTGCTAGATCCAGTTGCTAGAAGATTTCCAGTGAACTGTGGTAGCTGTTGGCTTCACCTACCACCAGAGTAGCAAGGGGATTGGGGCAGGGGTGGTGGTGGTGCACTAACACCAAGAACTCATAGTTGCTGGTATTTAAAGATCTAAAGTGTCCTAAAGGAGCTATAATTTGCCTATTTGTGATTTCTATTCAAATTGAGCAAAAGAACTTTCAGGCAATTGGTAATAGTAGGTTGCTTCATTAGTAAGGAGATTCAAGAATATCAAGTGAAAAACTACATCTGACTATTGATACCTAATTACATACTGATATACACAAATTTATCCCTAATCACATAAGATTACATGGGATTTTTAAGCTATCTTCTACATCTCAATATAAGTGAACTATGCTTTTTATGTAAAAAATTGTTCTGTATATGAGTTTATTATAAGAAAGTCATGAGTCCTTAAAATAATATCAGATCATCAATATTTGTTAATACATTTCACAATTTATTTTTTATAATTTAATCATCCAACATTAATTGAAATTTTAAAAATGTTGGCTTTGAGAATTAAAAAAAAATTCTTAGTGTGAAAATACACTTCAAAAGTCACCGATATTAAAATAAAGTAAAATAAAATAAAATGAAGACTGATTCACTGTTATCTCTAGCTAGTGTTTACATTCCCATCTTTTCTATTTAATCTATATAGAATTAAGAAATTATTCTTTCATGGTAACTTTTGAACTAAATAACTGAGGGACAACCAAAAATATAACATCAGAGTCTGAAGCAGCAATATAGTTGCAGCTTATCAAATTTGGCCTGTAACCAAGTGAAGATAGAACAAGATATTTTGGGGCCCAACTATAAAAACAGTAGTTTTCCCTATCAGCATTTGCCATCCAGATGCATGTACAGTCTTCCACTTGGAACTTAAAGCAATTTTTCTTGCCATCCTTAATGCATTATTATTTGGAATACCAACAATGGCAAACCAGAAGTGAATGTTTTGATCTATGCATTTTGTGAATGCTTAAATTGTTCCTCGATCTAATCTCTGCTGGTAAAAGTTAGAATAGTGCTTATGGAGGCAGGGGCAGTGCAGAGGAGGGGCTGAGAGTATTTCTGTGTGCTGGTACTAATCTAATCCATTCTTTGATTTGAGGCTGGATACACATATATATCAAGCTCGGGAATATTCATCAGTCTGCATGATTATCTTGGTTCACTTTTCTGTATTTATATTTTATTTCACTGATAAGTTCACAAAAAAATAGACATCTTCCTTTACAGTGATATTTTAAAACAAGTTTAAATCCTACACAACATTAGATTTCTGTTCATACAAAATCACTGTTGTATATTTTAATAATATAAAAGCAATAAGCCTGATGAAAGATAAAATGACATGAACAATACAATATTAAATGTCAACTGCACTGCTGCATTATCATATTTTTAATTTTTAAAAAGGCTAAGGCTGGCATGAAAATAACCAATACTTGAAAATAATTTTATAATTTATGACCTTGGGCAGCAAAATTACTGTCTGATAAATCTTGCTTCATATAGATGAAAATATTTGCAAATATTTTAAGCAAGACTTATTAATCAATAATGGCATTTATTATACATTCACATACTACTGTAAATAATTAAGTATATCATTGGAAAGCAGAAAACAATATCCCAAAGTCTCACGTTTGACATTTTAAGTGCTCTGAACTGAAGAAGCATCCTCAAAGTCTTCTTGTTTCTCCCATACTCCTCTCTCTGAATCCCCATTCTCGCTTGAAACATAAGACAGCTTTCTGTGAAGCTCCCAGGTCTGAATAAAGGAGTTCTTCCAAAATGAATACCATTGTCTTGAGCACCTTCACCATAGTCTCAGCATACAAGGGAGGCTAACTTGCAGGAAAGAATGTTAGAGTTGATACCACTCTTGGAACCCTTACAAATGTCCCAGGCTGTTTCTCCTTTGACCTATTCTTCAGTCCTAAAAATTAATTACATTTCTTCTAAAATTGCATGCATTCCCTGCTTCCATCCACTCTACAGAGAAGGTATATAAGCTTCTAAAGCTAACTAGGTTATTTGGTTCACAGTTCTCTATGTTTCTGCATGCAAGTCAGAAACTTTGTGTCTTTTCTCCTGATAATGTCTACTTTCACTTTGTTTTAGCAAACTCAATTAATATCCATCTTCAGAGAGTAAAAGCAAAATTACCTTCACCCCTATAATTTGCATGATTTTATAATATATGATGTGTAATATATATCAACAATAAGACATATAAAGTAATCGGATTATTATTGTAAATAATTGGAAGAATTTGTTATTATTATTACTTATTAATAAAGTTCAATTTTGAACTTTCTACTTTCTTCCATCTTTGCAAAATATTTCTTATATTAAGTTTTCTTGTTTTTTGATACCAAGGATCAAACTCTGGTCCTTGCACTTGCGTGACAAGCAGCAAAACCACTGAGCTAAATCCCCTGCTCTCATATTGAGTTTTGATATGCTTCTTAAATTGTTTTTAAGACCATCCGATCACAATATATAAAGTATTCTAAGAATATTTTAAAATTAACCAATGATTTTTTAAGATACCAAATTCAGTAAAAAATACAATTCTCTATATGTTTACAGGAAAAAATAAAAATGCAAAAAAGCTAGGTGATTGATTTGAGGTCACCATGATAAAATAATTACTAAATGCTTGCCATCCTATTATCATTCCCTTTGTTCTCCAATTTTACTGAGCTGTAACTGCCAAAAATTATATATTTAAATTCTATGTTTTGATATATATACACATTTTGAAATGATTAGCATAATCAAGCTAATTGATAACATTTGTCTATTAACAAAGTTACCATTTTGTCCGTGGTCCTAACATTTAAGATCTAGGCTTTTAGAAAATTTTAAGTATGTTATAGAGTATTAACTATAGTAACTCTGTCATATTAGATCTCTAGAATTACTTATCCAGCATAATTACAACCTCTGACCAACATATGCCCGTCTCTATTCTCCCAGTTCCATTTCTCTCCTGCTCAAGTGGTTCCCTCTCCCCATGTACCATTTTATCTCCTGCTTGCAGGAGTCCGACCATTTTTTAGGTTTCCTGTATAAATGTGATCAAGCAGCATTTGTCTTTCCAGAGCTGCCTTATTTCACTTACCGTAGTATCCTATAATTTCTGCCCATAGCTTACCAATGTTTATTTTTAAAAGTGGAATCATCACTTTCTTGAGAAACCTCAAGAAAGAAGTAGGAAATTTTACCTGCTAGGGGGGCAGGAGGCAGGCATGCAATCTTTGCTCCATTCATTTATTTTTCTCATTTAAAATATTAAAATGCAAAAATATTTTTTCCTAACTAAAGACCCCAAATTGCTTATCTGTATGAAAACTCTTACTTTACATAACTTGTTTCACAGATGAACATCAGAACACGTTTCTTACCACCATGATAACAAATCCTTACAGAGGAACAAATAAAAAGATACAATTCAAGTGAAGTGGGAATTTTGAGCAAATGTCAAGATTGTTCAGTCACAGCTCTGAGTGGAATGGAGTGATCAGCCACAGAAAACCGGCTGCCTCATTCCTTTACTTTGTCATTTCATGCATCTGGGATTGTTTTAAGCCACCCCTCTGAGTGGGACAAGCAGGTTTCCTTGCATCACCAGTCGCACTTCATGCCTGCAAAGCTTCTTCAGGGTCTGTACACCAAATCGCTAGCAAAACAGTAGTGGATTGGAATGAGAAGCCTAAATTTTCTACCTAAAGAAGTAAACAGTACATAGCCTAGAAGGTTTTTTAAAATCTCCATTTAAAAATACAGATGAAATTTAGCTGTGGGAGCATTGCTCAATCCCCCACCATCTCAACGAGTTCATACTGTGTAAATATTGTGATCTTAATAAATAAATACTGAAGCACAGCTGGCGCCGGCAAGATATTGCTGTGAAGTTGCTGTGGCCCTGTTATCACCAGTGGGTGTTGCTAATTATTCTCAGAACTGAGGCTCTGGCGTACTAGGGGGAAAGAATGCAGAGGAAAGTCAACAGAGGTTGAAACAAAAATAAAACACTGCTTGCTTCAGTCCATAGCAAGGGCATTCCACCCTTGTGAAAATGGAGATACATGTAGTGTAGGTATGTGGTTGCTTTTCTCTGTAAAAATGATTTAACAACACTATTTATTTCAGCCCTTGATTGCATTTCAGCTGATTAAAATGCACACCACTTGTTTGTAAGGGCAAGAGGAGGTAATTGGGGTGTTCAGAGGACAGCACTTGGAAACTGAATGTCTTGAATGACTTTACCAAGAGAAAGGATTTTTTTCCTTCCTCCCTGCATCTCTGGCAGGTGTGTTAATGACCTACCTTTGCACATTGCACACAAAAGAGGTTTATTGTGTATAGCTGTCTTGACTTGAGAAAGCAGATGCTCTTTAGAGGTATTGTCAAGCAGAAGAGAAGCTGCATATGAATTGCTACATTCTTTTTTTAAAATGCCATGGTTAATTTTTAATTGCTGGCAGCAGGGTAGACCTGATGACCACAGCATTCCACTCAGGTAGGGCTGATGCTGGCTCATCAAATTATTGCTGCCTTTTAAGTAATGTTATTTGACTTTGAGCCCAGAAGATAAGCATAAAGAATACTGTTAAAGGGCTTCCATTGTTTTGTGCTGTCATATTAAGGAATCTACTCTCATTTACTGCTCTCAGCATTTCATTACACAACAGAGAGGTGTGACTTATGAAAATGCAAATTACCTTAAGTATGAGTTGGATTCTTCTCTGGTTCTCCCACATCACACTGTTTTTCTTGTTCTTAGCAATCCTTCTTCCCTTGACCTTTAGCCTCCATCCCCCATGTTCCCATTGTTAAAAGGATTTAGATTCTAAGGCAGATGATTTGGGGCCAGTTATTGGGATTCTCAATGGGACATCCTTGTCCCCTAAAATCTATTACAAGGTCAGAGACTGTTGGCAGTTCCCTGCTGCTTTATTCAAGAATGCCTCAAAGGGAGGCATCTTGGGTTTTCTAGCCTAGGCAAGAAAAATGTTCAATACTTAGTGAAACTGTTGGGAAATTTCTACCAAGCAATGTATGTCTAGAATAAACACTGTTTCAGAGTTTGCATTCTTGCCTGGATCATTCAATCAAAATCATTCTCCATGTTGTTCTGTGTCTCAAATACATTTTTAATACAGGTAATAAAGCTACTAAAGCTTAAAAAAGATTTCACTTGTGTTAAATGTTGTTTCTATAGTTGCCTGTATGTGTCCGTATATTAGTAAAGTGATAAATCATTTTGATTAAACAGGGAGAGAAATATTCTCACAGACAGCATCTTGCATGGTTTCAGGCATAACAAACAAAGATGCCAGGGACACAATTCAAGAAAAGGCAGTTAATATCCTTAAGTTAATGAAATTATAACCACAGTAGGTGATCTTTTAGCTAGCCCAACACCACTGTTAGATCACATCTCAAATGGACCGAACTATTGTCACTAAACTCTAAATATTACACCTTCCACTTCACCTCTCCCAACTTCCCACTTCGGTCTTGACATGTGCTTCTTTGAGGTTCTCCTTTCTTCTTTGCCTACTACTCTGGTTTTAATTGGAACCACTGGTTCCTTTGAGTTGTGCTCTAATTCTCACCAGCCTTTCATTGTTTATTTTTCAACGCTGTCCGTCTTACACTGAATCTCTGGTCTCTGCTTCTTCTCTCTTCTCAGCAAGAACTCCCTGAGTTCATCTGAGTCGCAGGAAATTCAATATTTGATCATATTTCCAATTTGGCTAACAGCCAGGGCAGGCTTGATTGTAGTGAATGATAATTTTACCCAGAATCTCAAGGTTTGAAAAAAAAAAAAAAGCTGTATTCCGGTTCATATCTTTTCTAACACAGGCAACATTTCTAAAAATTGGCCTAATAATTTCCTAAAAGTCCCTACCTTGAATGCCTACAAAGAGAGAAATGCCATTACTTTCCAAAGGTATATAATTCAGGAACCTCTCATTATAATAAATCATGTTTATCTTGACCCAATATCTCCCTTTTGGGTAGTCTTCAATCCCTTCTCTAGCCACATGAAATCAATATGATGTTATTTGAAGTGATCCTGCCTTGAATATTAGGACACTATTTTGCTTCCATAAGCCTCCTTTTCTTCAGAAATATGCCCTCACGTTTTCAAATAATTCTTGAATTAATTAATGTATTTATTTTTGTGGTACTGGGTATTGAACCCAGGGCCTACACACTGAGCTATACTCCCGGCCCTTTTTATTTCAATTCAGGGTCTCACTAAGTTGCTAAATTCCCAAGCTGGACTCAAATTTGTGATCCTCCTGCCTCAGCCACTCAGAGTGCTGTCCCTGGCTCAAATTATTTAGTATTAAAGTCCCTCCTTTGTGACAAAGCATATTCCAGCCTACTGGTTTCTTTCTTAAATTTTAAACTTCAAAGTAAACACAATTAAAACTGAACAAATTTTTTTATTTTAAATGTCTAGTGCCAAATGTGCTTAACATATGGAGCCAATGTAGAACAGGAAATGACTATTGGATATGCAGAAAACAGATCAGGGCAAACTTTCGTGTTATACCACCTACTAACTAGTTCCATTATCATTATCTTGTTAAGTAAAACCTTTACCAAAACTTTTCACATATCTAAAAGTGGACTGCTATGGGAATTTGAAATGACACAGTAGTACAGCAAGTAGAATGTCTTATTTTTCATTTATACTTATTTCTGTATTTGATAGACAGTACTGCTGCAAATGGTTACTGCTTCATTATTTTCTTTTGGTTTGGACCCAGTATTTTTGATAATGCTGTATAATGTCCAACTAAGGATTTATGATTTGACTTTTTCTTTTTTATGCAACTCTAGCACTCGTGTCATATGAGATCAGAAAGGGAGTTTCCAAGCTAGATTCACAGCATGTTTAGTGTCTCAATTTGTTTTCACATTGATTGTAAAACAAAAAAGACACTCAACAATTGTGACTAGTGAGTAGATAAGAAAAACAATAAGTATTTGTGTTCTAAAACAGAGTAATGCACATAAATTAAAAGAAAATAATATTTGATTTTCTTTTTACACAATTACAATTGCTTAGCAGTGGGAACAATACATGATTTCAGCACTGAAAACTGTCTCAAGATTCGAACAGCACCATTCTCATTTTCTGTGGTACATGATTTTGAACACAACCATCTAATTCCCACTGACCTACAGACATGCTACTATCAAAATGAGTCAGTGAAGGTAATGTTCTAATGGTTGGTATGATATGTCTGCATTTCTCTTGATGTATTCAAAAAGCATATGACATCTCCACGAATTTGTACAATTTCAGACATATGAGCTTAGAGTTTTCTATCATACTCAGGTTTTGAATTTGTTTTTAAAGTATTGGGTTTGATGCACATCAGTCACACTTGTGATCTGCTTCAGAGATTTGCAGCATGAACACCAGAATGACAACCCCCATCAGGGTTAAATTTTGTCTTACAAAATAATAGGAATGCACTTCTGCCAACTGAAATGTGTAAGGTCTCCATTGTCAGTACACCTAATAAGTCTTTTTCCACCTTCAAATTTTTCATAGATTAAATGGTTTATATTCAAAACATACATAATCACTACTTCCTATTTTATTATATATTGTTTACTGATGAACAGAAAGAAATTCAGTTATAATATTACATACAGTGATTTGAGGCATATTATTCTTCTTGAGATACAATGCTTCACACAGTATTTCTCATTTTCAACCAAATCAAATGAAATAACACCTTCTGACAATTTTCAGGCTGACACACCACACTCTCAACCAGCTTTAACTAATCAGGATTTATTGGGTATTGTGATTTTATTTCCGATCTGTTTGCTTCTCTGACATTAGAAGCAATAATGCAGAAGTGTGTCTCCTGGGATGTCTCCTGAGGATTCTTTGCATCCTTGTTAGGAGACACGACTGCAGACTGGAATCGTCTCACAATTGTTAGAAATGAAGTGCGTGAGCTATCAAATACCAGACTTCTGAGACAAAGGGAGACTCCCTGGGGCCACTCATGTGTTTAGAATGGTTCATTAGCAAACACTCTTCTCAGGTAAACTCACAGAGAGGCTTCTTCTCAAGTCATCCATTCCTGACTATCGCCTTCTGGTAGAACTGCCAGGGCCAGGACTGTTCCTTGCTGATTTCTGTGCTATATCGTTATTTTTTTCCACATGGTCCCCTCAGCAAGGTAGCAGACTTTCAGGAGCTTCCACACAAAATATGGAAGTCTCAAGGTTAATTTTTAGTATCAATGAGTTTTGTGAATTTCATGTTTTAAATCAGAATATTAAAAAGTTAGTCTCAGAATAGAGGACAGCTACGAAAAAGTCAAATATACTGTCTTGTGAAAAATAACAAAGTAATTAGCAAGACACATCATTAATAAGTTATGTAAACATTTCCTCTAGATGATACTGTAAGACCGAGGGCCTTACCAAACGCTCCGAGGAGCTGACTGCAGCGGAGAACACCCCGGAAGGAACACACCCGACAAGTTGGAAAAGTAAAACAGACCTTTATTAGTCTGGCCAGACGGCACTCGCTAAGCCTGTTTTACTTTTCCAACTTGTCGGGTGTGTTCCTTCCGGGGTGTTCTCCGCTGCAGTCAGCTCCTCGGAGCGTTTGGTAAGGCCCTCGGTCTTAAAATACAAAAACTTTGCATTTTCAAACTAAATTATTTTTTAGCATAGCATTTTTAATAAATCTCATAATGATTTCAAAGGATGACTTATTCATTTTTATAGGCCTAAGAAATATTAAGTCTATTCTTCAAAACAAATATGAGCTGAATTTCTATATCATAGTTGTAATTATTATTAGAGTTTTAATGTTTCTGGAACGTATTGCTTTGAAGTCTTTAATTAAAATAACATTTTTATTTAATATGAATTAATTGTGCCATAGTACTGATTGTATTACATACTTATTTTATCTGAATAAATTTTCATTAGAGAGCAATACATGTATCATAGATGCAACTCTATCCAGGTTACATCATTTAGATCATAATGTGCCTGATGTAAGAACTCCCCTTCCTCCTTCAAAACAAGGGAAGGAAGGATTCCTCCTTACACACTCATAAAGCAAACCTGTGAAACCCTACTGCCCCATCTTCAACAGGGTAAACTTTTATATCTACAAAGCCCTTATATATATTTTGAAGAACCAGAGTTCTTTCTAGTATCCTTTCTTGCCCTCTTCACACATTCACAGTAACTCTTACTCTCTTGGAAATTATGGAAAATTTTTATAATCTAATGATTTGCCAAATTCCTCACCCAGATGCTACTCTAGTCTGTATGATAGAAGAAACAGATACAATTTAAAAGTAATGCACAATAAGGCAAAGGAAATATTATATAATGCTATATTTTTGTGATATCAAAGAGAAACATTCAGAGTACAGCAGAGAACAAAAAAGGTTCAATTGAAATGTGAGTATCAATAGAGTTTTCTTGAAAGAATATTGGAAACACAAGAGCAGGCAAAACATAATAAAGGGGCAAAGGAGGGAACTTGAGTGTGAAGACAGAGAATTGACACTATGATGATTAAAGCCACAGTGGCAAGGACGATGCTTCGTATATGTTTTGTTCGATTTTCTATTCATAGCAGCAGAACACTGACTCGATTACAAGGAAAAGAGGTGTATGTAGGTTCACCGCTTTGGCCCCAGATTGAGCAGCTTCTGCTTGTCAGAGTACTGAGGCAGCAAATGGAATCACATAGCAAGAACCAGGGAGCCAAGCTGATTTTTATAGTGTTCTCACTCTTGAGATAACACATTAACTCCATTAACTGCATAAATAGATTACCCATTCATGAGTACAGAGCCCTAATGATTCTAAAAGGTCCTACTTGGTCCCATTTCTTAATATCTCAAGTGGGAGTCACATTTCAACATGAGTGTTAGAGGGAACAAACCATACTGAAGCCAAGGAAATGTGATTATCAAACATAAGGCAATTTGGTATAGCTGAAATCTAAACTCGACTATGTGAGAATGTATGTGGAAGAGAGAAGATAGTTGAGGATGAGGGAGTTTTTATTAAACCAAAACTGGAGAGGTAAATCAGGGCCAGTTCACTGAAGATTTTTATTCAAGTGAAGAACCTGATCATCTGTGAGATTTAGTTAGGTAGACTGGTAGCCTTGTGTAACGTAGGAATAACGGCTGGTAACCAAGACAAAGAGATCAGATGGAAGATTAGAGACTGGTAAAGCCACAGTAGCCCCAATCAGACATAATCCAATGACAGCATTTGCATGGTTCAAGACAAGTTACTTAATCTTTATAAACCCTAAAATATGGAGAGTAAGAGGCACTGATAAGTAGTGGGAAGTTTTAATGAAATAATATGTACACATTGTACACATTATTAGCTTTTATTTTTTCTTTTTGGTACCGGGGATCGAACTTGGGACCTTGCCCTTGCCAGGCAGGCATCAGTGCCACCAAGCTAAATCCCTGGCTGTGCACATTATTAGCTTAATAAATGTCATGTAATAATAGGAAAGGAGAAGTGATGGTTAAAAGCTATTTAAAGCTAGATGATTTAAAATTTAGTGATTGGTTCGATATAGGCAGTGAATGATGAGAGTCTAGAACAGGCGTCAGAAAATTCCACCCTGATGGTTGAATCTGGCCAGCTACCCATTTTTATGAATAAAGTTTTACGGGAACAGAGCCATTCACATTTGTTTGTGTGTGGCTAATCTGTCACTATGATTTTAGAGCTGAGAAGTTACAATGGAGACCATATGACTTTCAAACCTGAAAATCTTTACTCTGAACTTTATAGAAAATGTTTTTCCATCCTGGTTGAAAATGACAATTTATTGGCCTGGTAAATATTTCACAATTAGAAACTCAGCATTCTCAGTTTTGAGCTCTAATAGCACCGCACTGATGCTTCCTATGATGCCAAGTTTTTAATCCACCTTGAGCTAATCTCCGGAATCACATAAAGTCCCCAAATATCTTCTGTTGTTCTTCACTCCAATTGTACTGATAAAGAAATGTGATTTCTATGCTTCAAAAGGCCACTGTGACCAAACAAACATCTCTACTAGTCAATCTTTGTACTTTAATTCTGTTAGTGAGGTGTCAAAAAAATTAAAATTCCAAATTTCTCCTCTCCAAAATGAAACTATCATAAATAGACAAGTATAA
The DNA here is from genome assembly GCF_000247695.1 of Heterocephalus glaber. The sequence continues at coordinate 12,789,319 of NW_004624753.1, read as the reverse complement.
ATAAGCATATTGTATGTCCTGCTGGCTTTGACAAGTACGATTGAGGTTGGAAGGAGGAGAAAGAGAAAGAATGAAAATGAAACAGGAGGAAATTATGGAGAAAAGGAGACAGAGATATTGGAGGGAGAGAAGGAAACTTTGGAAGCATGCCTATAAATCTGGAAGATCAAAGGAATTTGAAAATGCAGGCCCTGGAGAGGGAAGTAGACAACAATCTTAGCTACTTTAGAGTTTCCTCTCACCTCGGTGAGTAGCCTCTGTCAAAACACTTGGCCTAATCATCATTAACTCGCTGATTTTGAGAAAAAGTGAGCTGACATTTATTTTCATTCATTTCTCTAACTAATATTTGCCTATTCAAAGAGATTTCTAAACATCCAATTTGCATGAAGCTCAGTTTTGAAGTGCTAGACCCCGAATCAGGGAAATGGAAGTTACTCATTCTGGATCTCAGAGAGTATTGGTGCCCAGAACAACATTGGGGTCTGAACAATGCACTTTAACAACTTCTTCCAGTGAAGACAGACAGTAATGGGAAGGAAGGGTAGCATGATGAATTGTATTCCTGAAATAGATCCATAAGTTATTGGCTGTGCTACCTTTAGCAAATCATTCCATTTTCTAAGCTTTGGGATTTTCATACTTAAGATGAGGATTGAAATAACTCACATAGTATTTATGAGAATAAAACAAAAGATTGTACATCGGAAGCATACTTTTGTGAATCTGGCATGCAGTGTACATTGAATAAATTGTAGGTAAGATTGTCTTTGATGTGATTATTGTCATTAAGAATCATGGCTGAATGTCTAGCAGACAAATGCTAGACAGACAAGGAGATTTGCATATATTTTGAAACTAAAAAATATCAGTGCAGTGTGGTAAGGAATATGTATTGTTCAGTGTACTGTTGGAACCAATACTGTCCCCTCTACCCATATTTGCCTGCAGTCCCAGGAACCTACACTCTTCTGAATCTGGCTAACATAAAAAAAAAATGAACAAATTTTTTTCTATAAAAACCTGATTGAGCAATTGTGTATTTAGAATCTATAGTGAGTACCCAAGTGAGATGTTATAATCTCAATAGGTACAGTAGACTGATAAGAAATTATGGGTTCTGGCACACTGGTGGAAGGGTAGGAGTTTGAGAGACCAGGAGAGCAGAATTTCCTTCACTCTGCAGGTCTTCCTATTTAAGCAGTACATGTGACTTCTAGAAATTCACATCTCTGTGGAAATTCAGCAAATGGAAAAGTGTTAGTTTCCAAATCTGCTCCCTACAGAGAAACTCTCCCTGCTGCATTTTTCCTAGGCCTAACTGTTCGTTTTAGGTCTCACATGCTATTTAGTCTTCAGAGGTGTTTTCAATATGAACAATGGAAATGTTGCTTTAACTTTACTTGTTCTTATCTTATCCAAGAATAAATAAAACCTTTGAAATCTGAAGGATCCAGAAATGAGATAAGCAAACTTATAAAGATTCATTATTTATGTTAAGGAATTTTTTTAAAAAATAAACATTTATTTTACCTGATATGTACAAATATAATACTTGAACATATTTTTGAGTACTGGCTGATATTATACATGTACTGTATAATATTTAAATAAGGGTAAACATATCACTGTCTTCATACCTTTATTGTTCCTTTATGATAAAGTCATTCAAGATACTTTTTCTAGCTTTTTGAAATATTTTGTCCATTATCATTATCTATGGTCACCCCAATGTGAAATAACTAACACAGCAGGTTTAATAAAGAAATCACATGTTTATAACTCTAGGTCAGCGTAATGATAGACTGATTTCCATATATCCTTCTACTGTATTTATTATTTAAAAGTATTGAAATCCACAGGTTCCACCTCACTAAATCCTTACTATGTTATTAACCACACTTTAAGGCAGATGTGATATACCCACATTTAGTGATTAGTGACAAATTTTGGCAAACTAGTTAAATAAAGGAAATTAAAAATCAGAGTCCTTGAATCCCAGGTGGTTGATTAGCTTCAAGGAGAAATTACCTCTGATGGAATCACTGTCCAAACTTAGAAACTTACTATTTAAAGAGCACAGGAAATCATACAAATAAAATTACCAAGGTAAGAATGAATAATTTTTGAGAACTAAAGCATTTTGAGTCAACAGGCACTTGCAGATGTGGAAGGAGAATTAACTTCATAGTAGTTACACAAAATAGCACATTTAGGAATAAGTTAAGGTATATGAGAAATGCCATTCTGAGTGATTTACATTAACTTAATTTATTTACAATAAGAAGAATAAGTGAATATAGGTGCACTTAAATAAAAATTCAGTAAGTGTAATAAGATATTTTCACATCAAAGACCAAGCAGGCTATGTATTCATATAATCGTCATTCAATTAACATGTGAAATATTTCCATCACTTTAGCAAAACTTGATATAATTTTTAGTCAGTAGTAGAATTTCCTATAAAATGATTCACCCAGTATATACTTTTTCTGTCTGGCTTCTTTAGCTCCTTCTAATCTGTTTGAGATTCATCCTTATTGTTACATTTAGCAAAATTTTATTTCTTCATATTGGCAAGATGCAATTTTTATATTTCCATGCTACAATCTGCCTATTTATTTACTGATACATACTGAGGTCTTTTGGAATCATTGGCCATTATGAAAAAGTGACCATGAACATTTGTGTTTGTGTTTATGTGTATTTTCATGGAGGAGGAGTTAACTATATAATCACTAGAAAGTATGGTACAATATTGACAAAGGAAAACAGGACCTTATGGATGAATAATTATGATTACTCATGATTTCTCTCTCTGTCTCTCTCTTTTCCTTTCTCACAGACAGTAATATTTTTTCTGTGGTATAAAGACAATAAAAATAACAAAACATAATATCAATACATTTTAGTATTTGGAATTTTTCTTCTTAATCAAATATGATTGTATTACTGGTTGTCCTTGCAATGTAAACTATAAAGAAGTAGTATTTTAAAGTTTATGTGTTCTATAATTGTAGATAAAAGACAATTTTTGTAATATCTGTTTTTTGAGAAACTTTGGAAACTTAGGATCTGTATGGGCGTGGACCTGAGTTACCAAACTCTTTCTGTGACTCCACAGTTCTGACCTTCAGACTTGTCCTTGTACGAAACCTCTCTGATTTGGGTTAAATGTGTATGATGGAAATGTGTGAAGAGAAATTTTAGAATTCAGGTCTTAAATTCATGTAATACCAGAGAGAAATTATACAGTTTTCAAACTTTTATTTCTCTGTATCAAAGGGAGGGTTTATGGATTGATGAGCTCGCTCAATATAACCAAGCTGAATCCAGGAAGGTAATGGAATGTAGGATGATGAGGAGTGCAATGTGTAAAGTAGCCTTGTGTTCAAAACTTGTTTTATTTCGAATCAGTTCAGAAGCTTTTGGAATCACCATAGAGGAGTAGCCAAAATATCTTTAGTTGATGCATTTCAGACATCTAGGAGAAGGTCATAGAGAGTCCATAGCAAGATTCTAGGAAATTATTTCAAAATGTCAGGGCAGTCCTCTTTTGATTGTCTGTGTTTTCCTCCTCAAATGGGCAGTCAGAGCTCTGCTTTACTGCAATTATTCCAATAACTATGTAAGATTGACAGATACTAAGAAGTGCTGATATTAGGTCAAAAAACTTTCTCCATCATCTTCTTTCTTCCCACTGTACTGTTGAAAGGTAACATAAGTTGATCTCAATAAACCATATAACAAGACCTTAATTGGAACTATTTATATGATGTGTAGCTTTCAAAGAGGTTTCAAAATGCTGAAAACTGTGTAAAAGGTGCTAAATCCTGATGTTAGGTAGTCATGTATGAGATTAATTGGGGAAACTTCTGTACATCTGTTTCCTCCAAAACGACTTATGGAAGTATGGTGTTGCTTGGTCCTCTGCTTTTTTGTTATTGTTGCCAACTTGACAGCTAGTTTCAGGATGCTGTCCTGACCTAATAAATACTAAAATAGAGGTATTAGGCTAAATCACCCCTTTTAGTCTTCTGGAGCCTTCACTTACCTCTTGCCTTGCCAATTCTCCATGCAAGGCTGATGCTTAGTATTCCTTTCATCAAATTAAGGAAAGCCATGGTACACACAACTTTTGGAAGCTCGAGAAAAATAGAGCAAGAATCACAGCTTTATTATATCAAGGAGCTCTAAAGATTTTATGATCATTTGAGTGAGGCCCAGAAAATATTTTTCAAGATCTTAATGGAATTTGGGGCTAAATTCAATGAAATAATAAGGTGTTTTAGTTGTTTAGATTCCATGTATATGAACTCCCTCATGATCTCTAGGCATGAAGTTTATTTATTGCCTCATTGGGATGATTATCATCATTAAACTCATTCACATGTACTTCACATTATTTAACTTAACTACAATTTGCAATGTCCACCTTTAAGTGTTTAAAACCAGTTTTTAAAATCTGAATAAATTGAGCAATGAAATACTTTCACTCTTAGGTAATAGTATTTGTAATGAAACTTTAACCAAATTATTTCATTTACCATATTCTCATTTTCTATTGTTCATGAAAAGAATTTCCTTTTAAAACATAAGCAACCAAAAGAATGGAGAAGTAAAGAATTTTAGCACTTTTTTAAACACTTTTTGTATTCCACTGGAATTAATCAGGTTATTATTTTGTCTTCTAATAAAAAGGATTCATGATTCAAAAGGAAATTCCATTGCTTCTACAAGTGTACCTTTGAAAAAAAATTTGGAAAAGTAGGATCTATAAATTTCTCAGGTTTATAATTTGTTTTTAAATATAGAACAATTCTTTCGAAGTGATGAGTCAGAGGAGAGATAGAGTTTTTGTTATTAGTAGTATGTTGTGACACATAATAATTATATTCATCTTACAGAAGTGGAACATATAGATATACATATATCTTGATCATTTGTACTCTGCCTTTCCCCTGTGCTCTTCTCTTACTGCTTCTCAAAATCCATCACACATCTCTCCAAAGTCTAATTTCTTGTTTCCTACCATCTCTCTTTCATATAGCTCTTTTAATTTACTTACATTATGGGGAAAATCATGCAATATTCAATCTTCTATGTCTGATTTATTTCACTTAGCATTATAAACTCAAGATCTATCCATATTCCTAAAATTGACTCAAATGTACCCTTTTAGATTTGAGCAGTACTCCATTCTGTATATACGCCATATTTTCTTTGTCAATTCACCTGTCCACAAGTAGGCAATTTTCAAGAGTTAGCTATCATGGATTGTGCTGCTGTAAATGTGAGTGTACATGTATCACTAAATAATGATGACTTTCTTTCAGGAAGATAACCAGAAAAATATAGCAAGGTCAAATGGAATTTCTAATTTCAGTTTTTTGAGGAATCTCCAGAATGATATCCATAGTGTTTGTGCTAGTTTATATTCTAGTTCATATCTGGAAACATTTTTAAGAAAAAAAATTTGCAGAATAAAAGAGGATTAACAGTTTATTCTGGTTGGTCAGAATTTAGTCCATAGGTATTACCTCTCCTCCACCACCAGTATCTAGGTAGTGCCTGCTGTAGTAACTTGAGAGTAGAGTGACTCAGGATTTTTAGACCCTATTTAACATGAACTCATGAGTCAGTGGCTACTGTTATTCTCACTAACAATGAAAAAAAAAAAAGAAAGAGCAGAAATTATTAAAGTACTGAAAATAAAAATAACACAGTGAATTTCTCCAGAAACATAATTCTTGCTGTGGAAAAAAAAGAATAAATAAATCATTTTAGAAAGAGAGAGAACAGAAGCTGGTGTAAAAAATACCATTGGATAAAACTGGAACAATTTCAAAAATAAAACAGTGTCAGTAACTTAATTATAAACCAAGGAATAAATACTAATGACTGTATTATGATATAAATAAGTTTTCACATTATTGAATAGATGGAAGGATGATACAATTTTTATTTAAAGAAGGCTTCCAATGAATAGGTACAAGTAATAAAAGTAATAGAAAATCACACAATCATAATTGTTCCACACAGAATAAAATGATTAATAATAAAATTAGTGGTTAAAAACTGAAGAAAAAACAGAATATTTGCCCTGACTCAAAGTATTTTCCTCTAAGCATTTACTGATCACTATGATGGTTTTAACAGATGTCCACATAGTCTCAATAACTCTTTCTTCAGAAGTTGGCAGGACTGTGACATAGGCAGAACTTAACATTTCATGTGTAATAAATAGACCGTGGAAACATGAAAAATAGTTTTGTAGTTTGGAATTTTGTGAAACATCATCTGAAGCAACTGATCAAGTTTAATGTCAACAGTAATGAGACAGCTCATATAATGTGTTCCTGATGTGGTGGACTAAGAAGAGAATACCTCTGTGGTATTCTTCTCTATATAATGCAAACTGAGTCAAATGATCAGATAAATCCCAAATTGAGAAACATACTTTAAAATACCTGGTGATGGCTCTTCAAGCCCATCAAGATCTCAGAAATAAGGATAAATTGTCACAGATAAGAGGAGAATAAGTAGCCATGAAATTTAAATGCAATTTGGAATCTTGAATTGGATCCTGAAACAAAAAAGAAAGAAAGAAAGAAAGAAAGGAAGGAAGGAAGGAAGGAAGAAAGAAAGAAAGAAAGAAAGAAAGAAAGAAAGAAAGAGAGAGAGAAAGAGGTCCACCTCTCCACGCTGAACTGTCACCAGTCAGACTATGAGGACCCCTTGGCAGGCCCACCAGCCGCCAGCATAGCAGCACTGGCTAGAGCCCTACTCCATCTGCTGGCTCACCATGCCCACCTGCAAGCCCCCCTAATGCCTCTGGCCTCTTGGCTGTGCAGCTAACTGGTTCCACACAGTTAGGCATAAGGGGGGCATAAAGGAAGGCACAGCGGGGCATAAATGCCATTGTCCTGAGCTGCAGAAGTGAACAAGAGATAGAGGGCCTCACTCAGGCTCCTTGATGAAAACTAAAGCCCACTAGAAAAGTGAAGAGACTCTCTGCAATAAAGGCACACCAGACCACCTTACTTGATGAATTGGAGGGACCATCGCCTCCCATCAGAACCTGGACTACCTTCAGGGGAAAGGCAGCTGGGATCTGCAGTAGAACCTTGCACAGTTTAGTCCTGCAGGGGGACAGGGAGCTCAACTTGGGACTTGCAGACAGAAATCTGCCTGAATCTCATGGGTCTGTGACTGGTTTGCTGAGACCCATTAACTTATATCTGCACACTGCTTCCCACATTATCTATTGTGACAGCAGCGACATACCCTGAAGGAGGCCCTTCATTTTTATCTTTTATTTGCTATTTTCAAAATTATAACTAGTTTTTTTGCTCTTTTTAATTTTTTTCTTTTTCTACTCTTTTCAAATTTTTATTTTTCTCTCTTCCCCCCCCCCCCTCTCCATTATGCCCTTACTGTCCTAAATTGTATTGTTGTTCATCTCCCTTTGTGTTCCTCTTCTGGCCCTAATTCATATTTCTTCTTTATTTTTCTTTTCTTCTCTTTTTCCTTCTCTTGCCTGTGTCCTCTGGCCTCACTGCTAACCTTCCCCTATCCTTCTACATACCTATACCTCCCTCCCCAATTCCTTCTAACTCCCCATCCTGAAGGGTAAAGTTGCTATATTGAAGAGTTTATTCACTATAAACATATGTTGGGTTGGTCCTCGATTTTGATTTCATTCACACAGTTAAAGGTGATAGATTAATAACTACCACAAATTGTCATTTTCTAAGCTGTACTTGATGCTATGGTGTTGCTGATTGTATCACTTGGGCTAAGGTGTTGTGATTGATCTAATCAACTGTCCTTCCTGGAATAAGAAAAATAAGATAGCCTCAGAGCAATTAGAGACTCAAAATCTAAAGACCAGCTATATCTGGAAGACACCTCTGAGAAGCAATCATTCCATAAGGGTTCTAAATACATCAACAAAAAATACCTACAATAAGCAACTTCAAAGTATCAACCCAGGAACTAAACTGAGGACAGTACCAAAAACAAAAATGAGAAGACATTTAAGCAAGGCACAAACTCAGACTTCCACCCTACAAAAGGCAAACGCTGGGGGAAATGAGGTGGAAAAGTCTGATAATCAACCACATGGATACCCTGAACTGATAGCACAGAAATTAACAAAACAGATGAACGAGGCACTAGAAATATTCAAAGCAGAAATAATCTCCCAAATAACTACAGAGATGGTGAGCAGAATGAAAAATATGATTAAGGCTCTAGAACAGAAACAGATAAAAAAAAATAAATGAGCTCAGAAACATGCTGGAAGCCATGAATGCCCAGCATAAGAAAGAAATGGAAACCATGATCACCCAACATAAGAAAGAAATGGAATCTATGAAACAGATTCAAACAGATATTCAGGAGATTAGAAACTCCATTAAAAGTATGCACAGCAGATTAAGGGAATGTGAAGGTAGAATATCAGATATAGAATACAGGATTGCAGATAGTGACCATGAAAACAGAGATTTCTTCAAAATAGTAAGGGACCATGAGAAATCCAGCAGCTGCCATATGATAAAGAAGAAGAACATAAGACTGAGGGGAGTCCACAAAAATCAGGAGAAAGTACAGTTGACATAAAAAAATACTTTTCACAGAAGTAATAGCAGAAAATGTCTCAGACAGAGATGGAGAATTGGACATACAGATAAGTGAGGCATATAGAACTCCAACTAGAGATGATAAAAAAAAATCCACACCTAGACACACATAATACTCAAGATGCCAGAAATCCAACAGAAGAACAAAATCCTACAAGCAGTTAGAGAAAAAAAAAAACAAATCACCTACAAAGGAAAGCCCATCGGAATCACAGCAGACTTCTCAATACAAACCCTCAAGTCAAGGACAGCCTGGTGTGAAGTATTTCAAGCTCTAAAAGAAAATAACTTCCAGCCTAGACTGTTGTATCCTGCAAAATTATCTTTCAAAATCGATGGGGAAATTAGATACTTCCAAGACAAAGAACACCTGAGAAATTTCATGAACACCAAACCAGCACTCCAAACAATTCTAAGCAATATCCTAGAAAAAAACAATGAAGGTCACAACATCATCAGGCCCAACAAAGGGAAGCCACCAGGCCAGGTAAGAAACTAAAGGAAAAGGGGGGGAAAATAAGATATAAAAGAGCCAACAACAGTAAAACATCATGACAAGGATGACTCAATATCTATCAATTATAACTATCAATGTTAATGGCCTCAATTCACCAATTAAAAGAAATAGATGGCAGAATGGATTAAGTAGCAAAAATCAAGCAATATGATACCAGAAACATATACAAGAAACAAACCTAACTCAAAAAGAAATTCACAGACTGAAAGTAAAAGGATGGAAAACAGTTCACCATGCCCAGAGAAAAGCAAGGGTAGCAATCTTATTTGCAGACAAAATGGATTTCAAACCAAAACTAATTAAGAAAGACAAAGATAGTCACTATATCCTTGTGAAGGGAACAATCCAAGAGAAAGAGATAAGAATTCTAAATATATATGCACCAAATATGAATGCCCTCAACTATACAAAACAAATATTAATGGACATGAAAAACCAAATAAGCACTAATACAATTTTAGTGAAGGGCCTTAATACCCCACTATGACAAATAGACACATTATCTAGACAAAAAATTAACAATGAAATTCTAGAACTGAACCAAGCTATTGAACAAATGAATTTAATAGATGTTTACAGAGTAGTACACCACATAAAATCGGAATACACATTCTTTTCAGCTGCACATGGGTCATTCTCCAAAATAGATCACATGCTAGCTCATAGGACATGTCTAAATAAATGTGAAAGAATGAAGTTACTCCCTTTATATTATAAGACCATAGTGCAATAAAATTGGAGATCAATAACATAAGAAACCACAAAACCCCCACAAACACATGGAAATTGAATAAAACTCTCTTGATGTGCATCCACTTAGCTATAAATGTCTCTAATTTCTCATTTTTTATGGCTGAGTAGTACTCCATTTTATTAAAAAAACACATTTTCTTTA
>NW_004624753.1:12752325-12778037 GCF_000247695.1 Heterocephalus glaber | reverse complement strand
AGGGGAAGGAAGTGGGAGGGCTAAGGGAAAGGATAGAAGGGAATGGGATTAATATGAGAAAATGGAAAAATGGGAACAAAATTTTTGTAAATAGGGAGGGCTGGAGGGGTTGAAGGGAGCGCTGGGCAAGGGTGAAAAACAAGAACCAAGAGAGACTATGTAAAGGTGCAAATTTCCAATGATGAATGTCATTATATTGTAAAAAAAACACAAAAACTCTCTTGAACAACCAATGGGTCACAGAAGATATTAAAGAAGAAATTAGTTTCTACAAGTAAATGACAATGCCAGTACAACATACAGGAATCTATGGGACACAATGAAAGCAGCTCTAAGTGGGAAATTCATAGCAGTGAATACCCATATTAGGAGAACAGAGAGAACTCAGTTAAATAACCCAATCCAGAACCTCAAGCTCCTAGATAAAGAAGAGCATAACAAACCCAAAGCTCGCACAAGAGAGGAAATTATAAAGATCTGAGCAGAAATCAATGCAATGGAGACTAAGAGAATGATACAAAAAAAATCAATGAATCGAAGAGTTGGATTTTGAAAGAATAAATAAAATCAATAAAGCTTTAGCCAACCATATCAAAAAAAGGAAGAAAAGGCTCAAATCCGTGCAATTAAGAATGAAAAAGCTTAAGTCACAAAAGACCCATCAGAGATCCAGAGGATCACCAATACCTACTTCAAGAACCTGTACTCTAATAAAATGGAAAACACAGATGATATGAACAGATTCCTAGATACATACAAATTGCCAAAGTTGAATGAAGAAGTCATAGAATTTCTAAACACCCCAATTACAATGAGTGAAGTTGAAAATGTAATAAAAATTTTACCAACAAGCAAACGCCCAGGTACTGATGGCTTCACTGCTGAATTCTACAAGACATTTAAAGAAGAACTATCACCATTGCTTATTAAACTCATCAAGGAAATTGAAAGGGAAGCAAGACTTCCAAATTCATTCCTGGAAGCAAGTGTTACTTTGATTCCAAAACCAGGGAAAGATCCAACCCAAAAAGAGAACTACAGGCCAATCTTCCTAATGAATATTGATGCAAAAATCCTCAACAAGATACTGGTAAACAGAATACAGGGGGTCATCAAGATCATACACCCCGACCGAGTCAGATTTATCCCAGGGATGCAAGGAAGCTTCATCATATGTAAATCAATACATGTAATGCACTATATTTAGAGAGTCAAGGACAAAAACCATATGATAATCTCAATAGATCCAGAAAAAGAATTTGACAAAATCCAACACCAATTCATGATAAAAACCCTACAGAAAAAAAAAACCTACAAAAATTTGGAAAAGAAGGACTTTATCTCTACCTGATTAAGCTTATCGATGAAAAACCAACAGCCAATATCATGATTACCTCTATTAACCATTATAGCTCCTTTTCCTAACAGTCAATTGGTAATGATTAGTGATATACTTGCAACACATTATTAATGAGAGTCAAGGATTCTTTAATTGTACAAGTTACATCACAATGTATTAAAGTAAGCTAAATAAAGGCATTTCATAGCACACAGTTACATCGACTGGTGTAAGCAGTGTTTTGACATATGACTACTCTTATTCAAAAATTTAATCATGTGTGGTATAATTTACAGCTACCAGAGTGTCACACCATCAAATAGTAGATATATTTGTAAGTGAATTCTGGAAAGAAAATAAAAACCTACAGAATTTAAAATCAACCTAAATACCTTCTAAAAATAGGCATGGGCCAAGATGTACACAACCACTATATTTTCCCACATTGTTGTGGGTAATATATTCATCCTACCATTTTTGGATTTTTCTGCTGAGCCTGATACTTAAATTTGCACAAACAAGACAGAAACAAACAAATCTGTGTTACACATGAGAGCCTTCATAAGGTAATAAAGTCTCAAAAATGTAATTCAAATTTTATAATTATATATTGAATAGTGCTGAGGGTACTAAGTTGTGGAAAGTGTTTAACAAGTTAGAGATGGAAAGGAGCTATCTCAACCTTATAAACACCATATAAAAGAATTGTAGCAAAGTGGATGGTGAAAAACAGAAAATGTTTCATTTTAAAGAAAAAATGCTGGGCTTGGTGGTGCACACTTATAATTCTGCATGCTGTGGGTCTGAGGAAGAAGAATCCCAAGTTTTCACCTAACTTAATTGAGGTACTCAGTGAGACTCTGACAATAAAAATAAATAAATAAGTAAATAAATAAAGAATACTGTAAAGGCCTCGGTTTCAGTAATTAAAAAAATATATATATGCCCATTTTCATTACTTAAGATATTGGAAGTTTTAGCCAAAGGAATTGAGGAAGAAAAAGAAAATATATGCAAGTTAGTCAGAAGTAAAATCATCTTTTCACACAGATACTACAATTTTATCTTGAAAAAACTCTAAAGGTCCTGTCTAAAATTGTTTTCTAGAATTAATGAATTCTACAAAGAACACAAAAATCAATTGTGTGTCTGTATATTAACACTGAACAATCTCCAAAGGAACTTAAAACAATTTTATTTAAAATATCATCAAAAATAAAATATTTAGGAATAAAAATAATTAAGAAGGGAAACTTTTATAATTAAAATTATAAAACATTACTGAAAGAAATTAAAGTATATTTCCATAAATAGAAATATAACTTTTTTCATGTGGTGGAAGACCTAATATCACTAAAATGTTGATATCATCTAAAGAGATCTATGTATCAGTGCAAATGTTATCAAAATCTCAAGGACGTTTTTGTAGAAGTAGGAAAACCAATACTACCATTCATAGACGAATCACAAGGAATAGCAAATAGGCAAAGCAGACTTGAAGAAAAACAAAGCCAAAGGACCCGCACTTCCAGACCCAAAACTTACTACAAAATGACAGTAATCAACACTGTGATGCTTGTAAAACACACACACACACACACACACACACACACAAGCAAATAGAGCAAGGAAATAGAAAAAAAACAGCCCAGGAAAAAACCCCATGCGTATGACTCAATTATTTTTGAAATAGGTTTTAAGACTTTTCAATCAGAGAAAGGACAATCTTTTTCAAAAAGATGGTGCTTGGAAAACCAGATATTCACATCTAAAAGAAAGAGGATGCATTATAATCCAATACCTTGTATAACAGCTAACTTAAAATGTGTCAAAAATCTATAGTACATAAGCACTAAAAATACGTTATTACAAGGAAATGGGATGAAAGTTCCTCAGCCTTGGATTTGTCTGTGATTTCTTGGATATGAAACCAAAAGTACAAGCATTAAAACAACACTTTTCAGGAAAAATTTTGCAAGTATCTGTATCAAGAGATAAAGGCAACAAACTACATGTATTGGTACAGCCTGCAATTCCAGGTAGTTGGAAGCTGAGGCAGGGAGATCACAAGTTTGAGGTTAGCACAAGCAACTTAACAAGATTCAAAGACTAACAGAATAAGAAGCCATTTCACTTCACAGAATGGGAGAAAATATTTTCAAATCATATATATAATAATGTATTCATACACAGAATAGATAGAGAAATACTAAGATTCAACAATTGCCAAGACTTGTAAAGCATTCCTGTAATCCCAGCATTCAGGAGGGTGAGACAGGAGGATCACCATAAGTTTGAGGCCAGCCTGGGCTAAAAAGGGAGTACAAAGCCAAGCAGAACATAGCAAGACCCTGTCTCAAAATAAACAAAATAAAACTCAACAACAACAAAAATTCAATTTAAAAATTGACAAAGAACTTAAAGATATTTCCCCAAACAAGATATACAAATAGGCAATAAGTATATACAATATGTAGAAAATTATTAATCATTAGGAAAATACAGAACAAAACTGGAATGAGACAACACATCACACATATTAGGATAGTGACATAAAAATTAAAAAACAGGAGAAAAGAGTGGCACAGGTGTACAAGCATCAACTAGAGGCCTACCCCATACCATCCAAAAGTGCCTGGAGACCCCAGCCAGAAGGCTGCAGAGACACAATGGTCTGGGCTGCACAGCCCCCAGCCAAAACCTTCCCAGACAACTTAAATTGAAAGGGAGGCAGTACTCCCAAATTCATTCCTGAAGTCAAGCATCACTTTGATCTCCAAAGCACAGAAAGACCCAACCAAAAAAAAAACAAACTATAGGCCAATCTCACTAATGAACATGGATGCAAAAATCCTTAATAAGATACTGGCAAATAAAATGCAGAAAATTATCAAGAAGATCATACACCCTGACCAAGTGGGATTCATTTCAGGGATGCAGAGATGGTTCAACGTATGCAAATCAATAAATGCAATACATATATTAATAGAGCCAAGAGAAAAATCCATATAATCATCTTGATAGATGTAGAAAAAGCATTTAATAAAATCCAACACTCATGTATGATAAAAACCCTACAAAAAATTGGAATAGACAGTCTCTACATCAATCTGATAAAAGCCATCTATGATAAACCAACAGCCAATATCATACTATATGGCAAAAAAAACTGAAATCTTTCACACTAAAATCAGGAACAAGACAAGGATGTCCTCTATCACCACTCTTGTTCAATATAGTTTTGTAAACATTAGCCATGGCAATTAGACAAGAAAGAAATAAAAGGAATAAGGATAGGAAATGAAGAAGTCAAATTGTCATTATTTGCAGATGACATGATACTCTATATAGAAGACCCCAAGAACTCCACCAAAAGTCTTCTAGAATTAATAAGCAAATTCAGTAAAGTAGCTGGATACAAGGTCAACACATAAAAATCAATAGCTTCCCTGTACATGAACAACAGACTCACTGAGAGAGAAATGGGGCAAACAATTCCTTTCACTATAGCATCCAAAAAATTGAAATACCTAGTAATCAACATAACAAAAGAAGTCAAAGACCTGTTCTTTGAAAACCATACCAGTCTGAAAGAGTGATTGAAGATGATATCAGAAAATGGAAAAACAACACTTGCTCCTGGGTAGGAAGAACCAACATCATGAAAATGGCCATACTTCCAAAACTGCTCTATAGATTCAATTAAATCCCAATTGAAATCTCAGCAGCATACTTCAAGGACCTTGAAAAAACAATTCAAAAATTCATTTGAAACATGAAGAGGCCTAGAATAGCAAAAGCAATTCTAGGCAATAAAGACAAGGTACAGGGTATCACAATCCTCACTTGAAACTATACTACAAAGCTACTGTGATCAAAACAGCATGGTACTGGCAAAGAAACAGACCCTAGGACCAGTGAAACAGATTAGAAGAAGCAGAAACAACTCCAGACACATTCAACCACCTCATCTTTGACAAAGTAGCCAAACACCCTCACTGGAAGAAAGGTACCCTCTTTATAAATGGGGCTGGAAAAATTGGGTTTCAACTTGGCAATGATTAAAACTAGACCTATATCTCTCACCATGCACTCAACTAAAATCAAAATGGATTAAAGATCTAAATATTAAAACCAAAACACTAAACTGGCTGGAACAGAGGTTAGGTAGAACTCTAGAAGACATTGGCGAAGGAAAAGATTGTATGTACAAAACCTCAGTTGCACATGAACTAGGACAAATAATCAAGAAGTGGGGTCTCTTCTTATTAAAAAGCTTTCTGCACAGCAAGAGAAACCAGCAACAGTATGAAGAGACAACCCACAATGTGAGAAAAAATTTTCACCAGCAGTTCCTCAGATAAAGGTCTACTATCTAGAATATATAAAGACTTCAAAAAATCAGACCTCCCAAATTTAAAGATCCAGTCCAAAAATGGGCATCTGAAATGAACAGACACTTCTCAGACAAAGAAGTAAAAGCAGCAAATAAACATATGAAAAAATGTTCAACATCATTGGTCATTGGAGAGATGCAAATGAAAGTAATGCTGAGATTCTACCTCACCCCAGAGAGAATGGCTGCTATCATGAAATCAACCAACAACAAATGCTGGCTGGCCTGTGGGGAAAGAGGAACCCTGCTTCACTACTGTGGGAATTTTTACTGGTGCAACCGCTATGGAAATCAGTATGGAGATACCTCAGAGAACTAGGATTGGAATTCCCATTTGAACCAATATTCCCCTCCTGCTTATCTTCCCCAAAGAATTAGAAGAATCATATCACAATGATATATGTGCACCTAAGTTCATAGCAGAACAGTTTGTGACAGCAAAAACTTGGAAAGAGTCCAAATGCCCATCAGCTGGAGACTGGATAAAGAAAATGTGGTTTTTCTACAAAAGGGAGTATTACTCAGCCACAAAAAATGAGAAATTGGAGACATTTATAGCTAAATGGATGCACATTGAGGCGATACTCTTAAGTGAAACAAATAGGACACATACGTGTAAATACCAAATAGTTTCTCTGGTGTGAGAAACTGAAAGTGTAAATAAGGACTAAAAAGTAAAATAGATAATGTGAAATAGTAAGAAAAGGGGCCAAGGGGAAGGGGGGGGAGAAGAGAATGGAATTAATATGAGAAAATGAAAATACTGAAAGCAAAGTCTTTGTAAATAGGAAAGGTAGAAGGGGTTGAACAGAGGGCAAGGGAATGGGGAAAAAATTGAGAATGAAGATAGAGTACATAAAGGTGCAAACTCCCAATGATGAATGCCATTATATTGCATACCTAAAATGTATCAATAAAGGTAATAATATAATAATAAATTAAAAAACAGGAAGTTGGCAAGTGTTAATAAAGAATGTAGAGACATTGGAACACTTGTGTACTGTTAGGTGGTAATGAAAAATGGTACAATCAATACAGAAAATGATATGGTAGCAAAAATTTAAAAACACAATTGCCATGTGACCTTACAATTCTCTTTCTTAGTATACACTCAAAGGAAACGAAAAGAGAATCTTGAAGAGAGATTTTTACAAACACATTCATTGAAGCATTGTTCATAGTACCTGAAAGGTTGAAGCTACCCAGGTATCCACTGATGGAGGAAGACTCACACACACACACACACACACACACACACACACACACACAGAGTGCTCAAAAAAATACGGTGATCACAAATTATGGTGATTGAAAAATACCTTGAATGGTTATATTTAGGAAAAAAAAATACTAGAATAAAAGGCACATTGACATGAAGAATGAGATGTGTTCCAAGAAAGGGGGGCTATTTTAGTGGAAATTAATGGAAATACATATAATGAAAAATTATTTGACCTTAAGACATGACAACTAAAAATGAAATACTGTTAGTTTTGTTTTGGTACGGGGGATCAAACTCAGGACCATGAGCTTTCGAGGCATGCAGCAGGACCACTGATCTCAATCCCCAGCCCAAATGAAATACTATTATATGCTACAACATGGATGGACCTCAAGAATATTACAGTAAATGCAATAGCTCAGTTTTAAAAGACAGATGATGCTTGATTTCATTTATATTAGTCTATTAATTTTGTCATGCCCATTTCATTGTCTTATAAAATGCCTTGCAGCTTGGTAAAGCCTGTGCCTGAGTGTGTCTGAGTGAGTCGTGCAGGTATGATCTTGGATACTATACATGCGCCTTGGCTGTTCCTTTCTGGGGCTGTTCCCCTACTCTGTTTCCTGGTCACCATGAACCAAGCAGCTTCACTCCTCCATGCCCTTCCTCCATTTCATTTCTCCCATAGAGCCTGCTGAACTTGTACCAAATCTCCTGAAACCCTGAGCTAAAATGAACCTTTTTTAAAAAAATTCTGTATGCTGCATATAATGTTTCTCAGTGACAGGAAAGCTAATTAATTCAATTGAGTAAATTAGCATAGTGAAAATAATGGAAACAGTGAAATGGTAGATTTCAGGTGCTGCAGAGAAAGTAAAAATGAAGAATACAGAGTTTCATTTTTACAAGTTGGGAAGAATAGTGGAGACAAATGATGATGATGGTTACATATTAGGAATAGGATGAATTCAATAGCATTGAATTCCATACTTACAGTGGTAAAGATTGTAAATTTTACATGTATATTCTACTATGATAAGAATATAGGAAAAATGTCTTACTTACAAAAATGAAATGTTTCTGTTTCTTTAGGCTAAATTATTTGTGTACTTTCTGAGAACAATACTACATTTCTTATGATAAATGATAAGAAACATGAAGCTCATATCATCCCTGTTAAATGTTAAATGTACCTTAATTCATTTAATTAAGCTTCCACAACCAGTCCCTATTCCACATGCACATATATGTTTGTTTGTGTGTGTGTGTGTGTGTGTGTATGTGTGTGTGTGGTCTGCCAACACAATGCCTCCAATAAAAAAGTCAATAATAGGAAATTGAAATGCATAGAAATGAATCTCAGGGAAAATACAGTAAATAAGCATATGTGATTTATGTTGAAAAGAAATCAAAAGGCATTTCCCTGGATTTAATAAATAACCATTTCACATTAAGTAATATTTGAATAAGTGTCAATCATATATTCTGTTTTATGTGTCTTTGTAAACATTAGCAATACATTTCTTCTTTGGTCAGCAAGAGGAAACAAAATAATAAAGGTAATAAAAATTGTATTAACTCTATACACTAAACATAATTAAGTACAAAAATTTAGATTTTGAATTATTTTTAAAGCATAACTACATTTTAAATAAAATGCATTTTAATACATCAGCACAGTCAAGAAAAATATTTTCAAATAACTGAAAATAGTATATATGGTTTTGCTGTATTAACACATCTTATTTTAGCCACTAGGCACAAGAACAAACTAATATAAACCTAGAAAAAGAATTTTCTTAAGGAAAGCAAATCACAAAAGAAAAAATTCACTGCAGATATATCACTCATTTTGATGCTAATATTTTCTAAAGGAATCTGTTTAGTAATATAATTCAACATTATTTATTTATTTTTTCTATTTTACATTAAAATGTTTGTAACTGACAAAGAATTATTTTTATGGATAGGTGGTATAAGACATAAGAAAATGACTTACTATATATATACAGTTTACAACTCCTTCCACTATCACAAAGCTCCCCATACATCATGATTAGGCTAACTTGATAAAAGCAGTATCTTCTTTCCCATGGATTTGGCTTGACATGAGATATTTGTACATTTGCCTAGTATTTTATAGGCTAGGAATGGTTCGGAGTTGTAAAATATTTCACAGTTGTTCATTGCTTCATTTATTTGTTTACCTCTTTGTATTTGAACTATTTGCACGAACCTATACAGAAAAAGTCTTTCCTATTTTGCCACCTCTGCACCATTACAACGTTTCATTCTCCATTATACCTCCTTGGACAATAAGATTGTTCCATATATCCCATGTCTTTTCTTTTTTTGGGGGGAGGAGGGGTAATGTGGATCAAACTCAGAACCTTGTGATTTTGAGGCAGGTGCAGTGCCACTGAGCTAAATCCCTGGCCCATCCCCATGCCTGTTTTTATCCTCCAATCCAAACTAATTCTTTAATATCTCCTTTTGAAGCTCAATCCACAATTAACCTAGTTTATACTTAAATTACTTTTCACCAAAAATGCTAGTTTATTGGAGTTTGTGCTTAGATTTCACAATTCTATCCACCAGACTGTTGAAAAAATGAAAGGTATTTCATTGTGATATATACAATGGAGCATTATACAGCCATAAAAAAGAATGAAATCATGTAATTTTCAGGAAAACAGATGGAACTGGGGGTTATTATATTAACTGAAATAACCCAGTCTAACAAAAACAAGTACCACATGTTTCTTCTCATATGTGGTATCTAGAGGGAAATGATGACATGAAAGTAGAAGGGGGCCATATTATAGAAGTAGAAGTGTACCTGGCAAAGTGGAGAAGAGGGATAAGACAGAGGAGTGGATAAAGTACATATAATCAAAACATGTTATATATAAGTGTGGAAATGTCACAATGAAATCCATCAATTTTCAATTAATAAATGCTAATGATTATACTTAAAACAAGATTTAAATCATATTAAAAACTAAAGTTTAAATGAAAAAAAGATTTAGTTGATCAATGTGTACAAAGTGTCAGTAGACACGAGGATCAAGTTTTGCAATTAATTATATAGTAGAGTGATTATATCAAATAAGAATGTATTGTATACTTTAAAATAGTGAAGAGAATATATTTCAAGTGTCTCTCCAAAAAATTGATAAGCAAATGATTGATTGTTCAGTTAGCTGTTTTAATTATTCTACATTATTTCCACATCAACATTAACTCTCTCTATATACAGGCAATTATGTTCTGTCAATTAAAAATAATATTCATTAAAAATTTTAAAAGAATGAATAGTATTTAAGATTGATGCTGTAGGGGACCACAATATTGACTATGCCCAAAGCAGACTGTAAACAATGCAGGCTATAAAGAGTTAACCCATCAATTGGCTTGTTTTGAGAAATGAGTCTGGCCAAAGCCTACATGCCCAGGTCAGAGCAACTTGCACCCAAATTCCATTCCCACAATTAAAACTTTTTAACTAGAAGGACAAGGTTCTAATTACAATCCTATATTTTGTCTATTCTGTCTCTAATATGAGAATGCTTTGTCTTGTCCTTTAAAAGACTTGCTTGTATTAGTATCCATAGTAACTGCATGACTATACATCCTCACACATGGTTCCCTTTTAGCATGTAGTTCACCTTTATCCCAATTGATTACCAAAAAAATTAGTGGCTTGGACTGACCAGTGCTTTTGATCGATGAGCTGCATTGATCGTCCTGACCCCCTAGTTTCTCTGTCTTTTTTGTTCTGCCTTTTAGTTGTTTTTTTTTTTTCCTCAGCCTTGCACTATAGCACCAAACAGGAGACTGGGACCTACTGTAGAGGTCTCTCATAAATGCCCTAGTGGTGGTGAACCTATAGCACATGTGTTATTTGTTTTTTTTTTAGGACAAAAAAGGTCGATGTATGAGCTGTTTCTCTAAAGTAAAACCTCAGTATACATGTTTAATTGCAGAGTTGGAACTTTACAACAAATAAGTGGGTTTGGTGTTGACGTTTAGGCACTCCTCTCTAAAAATTTTGCCATCACTGTCCTAGTCTAGTCTTTAAACTAAGAAAAATATTTATCATTGCCCTCAAGAAATTGAGCATCGCTGGGGTGGGTACAGTGATCCAGATCCCAAGTGGCAGAAGTACACAGGGACAGAGAGCAGCAGAGTGCAGAAAGGTCATCATTCTGAGCTTTGGAAGATGGTGCAGTGGTGAGCAGCAGGGAAAGGGCCTCTCCCAGGCTTGTTGTGAGAACTGAAGTCCACTCAGAGAGCAAAGAGTGTAACTGTAAGAAAGACTCAGCAGAGTTTAAAGTGTTTGGTGAGTGATTGAGATCACCAACTCCTACTAGAACCTGGACTTGCTGCAGGGGAAGGGTGGCTAGAATTTGCAGCAGAACCATACAGAGTTCAAACCCACAGGAAGTCAAGAAGCTCAATTCTGGCCTCACAGCCAGAAACCAGCCTGACTTTCAGTGAACCATGAGTGGCTCACTGAGATTAATCTACTCAGATCTGTACACTGTTGCCCATGTTGTCTACAGGTGAAAGCAAAGACACTCCTTGAGGAGGATATGTCTTTTCTCCTCCTCCTCCTCCTCCCCTTCTTTTTCCTCTTCTTCTTCTTCTTCTTCTTCTTCTTCTTCTTCTTCTTCTTCTTCTTCTTCTTCTTCTTCTTCTTCTTCTTCTTCTATTTCTCTCCTTTCTTATTCCTGTTCTGTTTTTTTTTAATTGTTCTTATTTTGCTAGGAGTTGTGAATATGGTTTCTAGTTTTCCTGTAGCTGTTAGTTTCTTCTGTTCTTATTTTTGTTCCTTCCTTTTCACCCTTCTTTTTTCTTCATCAGTTTCCCAAAATTTTCATGATATTGCTCTGTCCCCTAGCCTGACTTCTAACCTTTCCCTCTCCTTCTATTTCTCTATCCTTCACCCCAACTCCTTGTAAGTCTTCTTCCTGGAGGGTAAATTCCCTATATTGAAGGGCTTATTTACTGCAAACATATTTCTGGTTTGTTCTGGATTTTGATATCTAACCATAAGTCTAGTTTATGCACTTAAATGTGGCAGATGAATAGTTACCATACTTGGTCATTTTCTAAACTGTTTTTGATGCTATAGTTGATACTGATTGTATTACTTTGGCCAAGGTAATATGATTGTTCTAGTCAGTTGTCCTTCCAGGTATATCAAAACCAAGATTGTCATTGCAGACTGAAAACCCAAACACAAGTGATACCTGGAAGACAACTCTGAGATGTAATCATTCCCTAACAGTTCTAAATACTAGCAGTAAAGATACTTGATATAAGCAATATACAAGTATCAACCCAGGAATTAAACCAAAAACATCAGTAACAAAAAATGAAAATGAGAAGACACCTAAACAAGATTTAAACCCAGACTTCCAGCTCATCAAAGGCAAATGCAGGGGAAACAAGGCAGAACAATCTGAAAATCAACCACCTGGACTCCCTGAACTGATAACAAGGCAAGTAACAAAACAGATGAAAGAGGCTCTGGAAAAAATGAAATCAGATACAATTTATCAGGTAACAACAGAGATGGTTAGCATAATGAAAGACATTATTAATAACTCTAGAACAAACACAGATAAAAAAACAGAAGGGCTGAGGAAAATGATGGAAATCATGAATACCCACCATAGGAAAGATTTGGAAAACATGAAACACATCCAAGCAGATATTCAAGAGAATAAAAATTCCACTGAAAGTTTCCACAGAATAACTGAATCTGTGAAAAAAATTTCAGATATAGACAACAGGATCACAGTTAGTGAACATGAAAAGAAAGACTTCTTAAAAATAGCAGGGTACTATGACAAATCAATCCAACAGCTAGTAAATGAGGCAAAAAAGAATAACTTAAGGTTCAGTGGAGTCAATGAAAGAGTAGGAGATATTTCAAAAGACATAAACTATTCACAGAAGCAATTGGATAAAAAACTTCCCAAATAAGGAAAAAGAATTTGACATTAAGATAAGTGAGGCATGTAGAACTCCAACTAGCTGTGATTAAAAAAAATCTACACCCAAGCAAATATATCCAGGAATCCAGCACAAGAACAAATTATTAAAATCAATAAGAGAAAAGAAACAAATCACATGCAAAAGAAAACCCATCAAAATCACAGAAGACTTGTTAACACAAACACTCAAGTCAAGAAAAGCAGGTAGTGGAATATTTGAAGCTCTAAAAGAAAACAATCTCCAGCCCAGATTGATGTATCCTGCAAAATTATCTTTCAAAATTAATGGAGAAATGAGATACTTTCATGACGAAGAGCACTTGAGGAACTCCATGCATATTAAACTAGCACTCCAAAAATAATAACATCCTAGAAAAAGACAATGAGAATTACAACTCCATGAACCCCAAAAGAATAAAGCTATCAGACAAGGAAGAAATTACATGGAAGAGAAAAAAATTAAAAGACCCAACAACAGGAAAAATATCACGACAAGGACAAGTCAAAATATATCAGGTATAACCATCAATGTCAATGGTCTCAATTCAACAATCAAAAGAAGTAACTGGCAGAATGGATCAAGAAGCAAGATCCAATGATATTCTGCATACAAGAAATACACTTAATTCTAAAAGAAATTCATAGACTGAAAGTCAAAGGTTGGAAAACAATACTCCATGTGACAGGAACCTGAAAAAAAAGCAGGGGTAGCTATCCTATTTACAGACAAAGTGAATTTCAAACCAAGACTAATTATGAAAGACAAAGAAGGTCAGTACATCCTCATGAAGGGAAGAATCCAAGATGAAGAGATGACAATCATAAATATATATGTACACCAAATACTAGTGCACCAGACTATTTAAAACAAATATTAATGGACATAAAAAAATCAAATAAGCACTAATATAATAGTAATGGGGGAACTCAATACCACCATTTGATTTGTGTCACAAATATACAAATCAACTAGACAAAAATTCAACAAGAAATGCTAGAACTGAACCAAACTTTTGAACAAATGGACATAATATATGTCTACAGAGAGTTCCACCCCACAAAATCAGAATACACATTATTTTCAGCTGCACACAGGTCATTCTCCAAAACAGACCACATGCTAGCTCATAGAACATGCTTAAATAAATGCAGAGGAATTGAAGTTATCCCTTCTATATTATCAGACCATAGCACAATGAAATTGGAGTTCAGTAGCAAAAGAAACCATAAGAATTTCATAAACACATGGAAGTTGAATAACATCTTCCTAAACAAAAATGGTCACAGAGAAAATTAAAGAAGAAATTAGACAGTTTCCACAATTAAATGGTAATGTCAATATAACATACTGAAATTTATGGGACAAAATGAAAGCAGTCTTATGAGGGAACTAGATAGCAGTGAATGCCCATATTAGGAAAACAGAGTGAGCTCAAATAAACAACCTAATGCTGAACCTCAAGATTCCAGAAAAAGAAAAGCAAGACAAAAGCAAACTTTGTAAAAGAGAGGAAACTATAAAAATGAGAGCCGAAATCAATGCAATGGAGACTAAGAAAATGATACCAAAAAATCAACAAATCAAACAACTGGTTCTTCTGAAAAAATAAATAATATTGACAAATGCTTAGCCAATCATATTTTAAAACAGAATGAAAAGGCTCAAATCTATGCAATTAGGAAAGAAAAGTGTGAAATTAAAACACATCCAGCAGAAATCCAGAGGATCATCAATGCCTACTTTGAGAAACTGTACTCCAATGAGATGGAAAATACAAAGAAATGGACAGATTCCTAAATATATATGAATTATCAAAGTTGAACCAAGAAGATATTAAAATTTTAAACAACTCAATATCAATCAATGAAATTGAAAATGTAAAGCCCCGATCCTGATGCTTCCCTCCTGAATTCTACAATAAATTTAGAGAAGAGCTAGGGCCATGACTTCTCAAACTCTTTAATGAAATTGAAAGGGAAGCAATATTCCCAAATTCATTTCTGGAAGTAAGCATTGCCTTGATTCCAAAATCAGAGAAAGACCCAACCAAAAAAGAAAACTATAGGCCAATCTCCCTAATACATAAATGCAAAAATCTTCAATAAGATACTGGAAAACAGAATGCAGAATATCACAAAGAAATTCTTACACCCTGACCAACTGGGATTGATCCCAGGGATGCAGGGATGGTTCTACCTCCATAAATCAATCAGTGTAATATACTATTTTAACAGACTCAATGGCAAAAACTATATGATACTATCAATAGATGCAGAGAAAACATTTTACAAAATCCAATACCCTTCATGATTAAAAACCCTACAGAAAATTGGAATAGATGGTCTTTATCTCAATCTGATAAAAGCCATCTATAAAAAACCATCTGCCAACATCATAGTAAATGAACAAAACCTGAAACCTTTCACACTAAAATCAAGAATAAGACAATACTATCATCACTCCTGTTCAATATAGTTCTGGAAAAATTAGCCACAGCAAATAAAAAAGAGAAAGAAATAAAAGGAATAAAGATATGAAATAAAGAAATTAAATCATGTCATTATTTGTGACTGACATGATACTCTATACTGATGACCCCCAAAACTCCACCAAAAGACTTCCAGAATTAATAACCAAATTTGGTAGAGTAGCTAGATACAAGGTCAATACTCAAAAACCAATAGCCTTCCTGTACACAAATAACAGAATCACTGAGAGAGAAATTGGGGAAACAAGCCCTTTCACAATAGAATCCAAAAACAAACAAACAAACAAAAAAATACCTAGGAATCAATGTAATGAAGGAAGTGAAACACCTCTACTATGAAAACTACAGCACCCTGAAAAAAGAGATTGATGAGAATATCAGAAAATGGAAAAATATACACTAGTCTTGGGGAGGAAAAAGCAGTATAGTGAAAATGGCCATACTTCAAAACCTGCTATATAGATTCAATGCAATCCTGATTGAAAGTCCAATAGCAGGGCCCGGGATTTAGCTCAGTGGTTTCACAGCCTGCTGTGCAAGCTCAAGGACCTGAGTTCGATCCCTGGTACCAAAAAAAAAAAAAAAAGAAGGCTTCTCCAGTAAATATTGGAGACTTTGAGAACATTTTGCCAGGGATTTAGCTCAGTGGTTCTGTCGCCTGCCTCGCAAGCTAAGGACCCCAGTTCGATCCCCGGTACCAAAAAATAAAGAAAGAAAGTCCAATAGCATATTTCATAGAACATGAGAAAACAATCCAAAAATTCATTTGGAATAAGAAGAGACCTAGAATGGCAAAAACATTGCTTGGTTACAAAGATAAGGTAAGAGGTATCACAATTCCCAACTTGAAACTATATTTCGAAGCTACTGAAATTAAAAGCAGCATGGTACTGCCAAAGAAACAGACCCAAGGATCAATGGAACAGATTAGAAGATGCAGAAACAACTCAACATAGTCAGCCACTTAATCTTTGACAAAGGAGCTAAACACCCATACCTAAGTAAAGATAGCCTCTTTAATAAATGGTGCTGGAAAAACTGGGTTTCAACTTGCCAAAGATTAAAACTAGACCAAGATCTTTCACCATGCACTAAACTAAAATGGAAATGGTCAAAGAGCTAAATATTAAAACAGAGACATTAAACCTGATGGAAGATAGGTTAGGTAGAACTCTTGAAGCCATTGGTGTAGGAAATACTTTATGAACAAAACCTCAGTTGCACAGGAACTAGCAGAAAGAATCAATACCTAGGATCTCACCTTATTAAGAAGCTTCTGCACAGCAAGAGAAACCACCAACAGAGTGTAAAAACAACCCACAATGTGGGAAAGAATTTTAACAGCTGTTCCTCAGATAAATAACTACTATCTAGAATATATAAAGAATGTCAAAAATCAGACCCCCAAATTTAAAGACCAATCCAAAAATGGGCATCTGAAATGAATAGACATTTCTCAAATGAAGAAGTAGAAGCAGCAAATAAACATATGAAAAAATGTTCAACATTACTGGTTATTGGAGAGATGCAAATGCAAACAATGCTGAGATTCTATCTTACTCCAGAAAGATCGGCTGTTATCAAGAAGTTAACCAATAACAAATACTGGCGGGGTTTCTGGGAAGAAGGAACACTTCTCTCCTGTTGGTGGGAATAGTGGAACCACTGAGGAAATCCATATGGTCATACTTCAAAAAACTAGGATTAGAGGTCCTATTTGACCTAGCTATTCCCATGCTGTTTATCTTCCCAAAAGAATTAAAAGAAGCATACCACAGTGATATATGTGCACCCATGTTTGTAATAGCTAAATAGCTAAATAGCGGCATAGTTTGTAGTAGCTAAAACCTGGAAATGACCCAATTGCCCATCAACTGAAGACTGGATAAAGAAAATGTGTTTTGTTTTTCTTCTTCATAAAATGGAGTACTACTCAACCATAAAGACATTTATAGCTAAATTGATGTACATATACTAATGTATATACTAAATGGATGTAAATAAAATAAATAGGATACACATGTGTAAATACCAAATTGTTTCTCTGGTGTGAGAAACTAAAAGTGTAAATGAGGACCAAAATGTATAATAGATATTGTGAAATAGGAAGGAAAGGTTCAAAAGGAAAGGGAACTAGGAAGGGGGTGTGGAGGAAAGAAAAAAATTGAAAAGGAAGGAAAAAATGGAAACAAAGCTTTTGTAGATAGGAAGGGTTGGAGGGGTTGAAGGGAGGGAAGGGGAATGGGAAAAAATAAGAACCATGATATATCATGTATAGGTACAAATCCCCCATGATGAATGTGATCATAATGTATACCTAAAATGTACCAATAAACTAAATGAGTAAAAAATATTTATTATTAAGCATATTACAACTTCAAGTCCATGTTATATGTCTTATCTCACTGTTCCTTAAAATAAGCATGTACTGTGGTTAGAAGAGTAGTTGTTATAAATTTTGAGTCTGTATACCTCTGCAAGATTCATTATCAGCTATCATTTTTCCTATCTTGGAATATGTATTACACCAGTGCCTTAACATTTTTCTAAGAACTTTTTCCTCAGTCTCCTTTTTGGATTGTTCTACTCTATCAGACCATTGAATATTTGTGTCCTTCAACCTTTGTCTCATGGTTTTCTTGTTCTGCTCCTGTATTTTCTGTATTTTTAGTAGGTAGAGTGGATCTAGTGCATGAGAAAGACCTTCACAGTTGGTGGCCACAATGATAACATGTGCTTAAACACAGTAAAATATTTGATTCATTGCTGAGTAGGTAGGAGCTGTGTGTGTCTAATTAATGAGACATATTCAAAACACAGCCCATGGATCCAGCAATGTTGTTAAGTGCATTGTGATTGGAGTTTCAGCCACCATTAATTCAGTCATATCTGATAAGCAAGAACCTACCTAAGACTTTCATGTGTCCCCCTTTGAATTTTAACTACAACCAGAGTCTTATTTAGATATTCACTGTGATACTGTGATTAAGTGTAACTTTTTGAATGATAGCTAAAGTCCCTAAATCACAATTTTTTCTACAGTTGACCTACGGACAAATTCCTAAGTCACTGATGGTACTAACCAGGGTTCACTCCTACAATTATAACTATATTTAAGGTGACCCCCAAAGCATTTCAATCTACAGCACTGACTGGACTGCCTACAACTGGCTGACTGTGGAGTTTAAGTCTTGAATCCTGACTTTTGCTATTTCTCATGTCTAATTAAGCTTTTATAATGCATGTGTGTCTATATGTTATGTTTATTTTCAGGGATGATGATTTTATTGTTTCTTATAATACTTAAAATATTATTTCCTTCACATGTTTGCCTATTGTGTGTATGGAGTAGGTGTTCAGTATTACATTTCTCTTTCTACTCTTTCCTTTTTAATACACAGTGATCATCTAACAAACTATATTGGTAACAGAGTCACACATAGAATATGAAAAACTCATAAGTAAAGTGAAATAAAGGAAACACGTAGCTGTCTTTGGCATTATGTATGGACAGCAGTAGGCAAGATAAATAGCGGAATTAGTATGAAGTCTCTATTGGATAAAAAACACATTCTTTGAGCTATGAAGTGCGAATGAGACTGAGAGTATGCTGCAATTGAAAGATGATTGGCTACCTGCTTGAGACCCCTCCTGTTCCTCAGGAGCTTTCCTATCAATAAATATCTTCCTACTTTTAACCTCCATCATTCCTAGGGCTCATTCTTTGATTTCTAGAGAAACAGAACTTGCATATCACACAGTTAACAGGTTGGGAGATATAACATTTCACATTTCATATTTCTTGTGACATTATTGGAGGCCCCGGTGAGATAATAATTAATAGGAGGTAAGAATTTACTTTTATTGATTGCTAAATTATATTAAGCAACCAAAATTGTCATTGTTTGTCACTCCTTGTGCCTCTTGTACATGCTTTGTACTTTGAGTTCTTATACATTGTCATTTTGTTAAAATGATAATTTTTTTTTAAAAGGATATTTTACTTTTGTAGACAAGGTTTTATGTTTCTGTTCTATATTGTTTGCTTGATTGACTTGTTAGACAATACTAAGGAAAAGTAATGTTAGATTGTCATCTAATAGCCTTTACCAATAATTACAAGCAAATTTGAAAATGTAGTAAAATTAAGTCTTCTCTGTAAAATCTAGTTTATAGTTGAAAAATACACATGCCTATTGATAAAATGCAGGACCCCAGCTGTCAATTAATAAGGCATTAGGCCGGCAGCCACTCTTAATACTTGGGGGACAGGTTTCACTGAGCAGTCTGGCCCAATCCTCCTCTATACTCTAGAGAAAATGTTGAGCCAGCTATGCCTCAGTTTCCTTTCTGGTCTGACCTTCCACTGGTGGGGGAGGCAGTTCTATATTGAGATTTAGCTCTTGAGATTTCCCACTCTTGCCTTTCCAGGCTGAGAGTGATGACTCAGGGGCAAGTTGTCTCAATAACTCTCTGAAAGCATGAGAAGAAAAGACCTCCTTTCCTGGTCTCATTTCCAATCTGTCCTGCCAATCTTATACTCTCCTTCATAGAGGCATGTAAAGTCAGAAAGGATCTCTGAAGTACTCAATGTCTTTCTCCTAAGACCCTTTAAATTAAATCCTTAGAAAATGAGTGTTCTTGCCAATGCCGAAGATATGGAAGTCATTTTACCTTCTGGGCTCGCTCCAGATGGCAGCCACCTGCCATGGATCTGTGATCCTAGAGGACACTCTAGGAGCATAAGGAATCAATCAGAATGATAGGGATGCCTTTTTTCTGTTTGTTTTTTCCAGAATGTGGGAATGCCAAGTCAAAGTCTCTTATTCCTCTGGAATATATTCTTAAACACTGGCAGAAGTTCTATCCTCACATACCGAGGAAGAACAGCCTAACATTTTTCTGCACCTGTGCATGATCTGCCTATCCTCTAGAACCAGGATGGAATGCAGAAGGAAGTATTAATTATGATGCCATTTCACAACTGGAATTATACTTTAAAAAGAGGGAAAATGGTCAGAATTGCTCTACCCCCAGATTTTTTTTGCATTACAAGATAATCCTGATTTGTGTTCAAAGTGTAAATATAAGCTGCAGGAAGACCAGACTCAGACTCCTCTGGTCCTTATTAAAACTGAGGCTTTCCACCCTCGCCTTTTGGACACAGAGGACAAAGTTTCTGAGGCAATCCCAGTGAAAGCTCCACCTACTGCCAAATTTGAAGTTTTTCCCACTTGCCTTTTAGAGCCCAAGATCCCTCCCCTTTAGCCTTTAAAATCTAAGGGTGAAATTCCCAGGCCAGCTCTAATTGAAACCTCTACAGAACTATATCCACCCATAGCTAATTTTGTTCAAACCCTTCAAAGACAATATCCCTTCCAGGAAGTAAATGGCAAATATGGGACTATGTAGGTTCATGTGTCTTTTTCTCTCAATGATCTAAGACAGGTCAAATGAGATCTAAAAGTTTTCAGATGATCCTGATATGTACATCGAGGTATTTGAAGAACTTACTCAGACCTATGGACTAGATTAGAAAGATGTAATGTTGCTCTGAAATCAAAAATTGAAAGACAAGTAGTATTTTAAGCTGCTATTATATAGAGAGACAAATATTATCTTCATTTTGGAAGCTCAAAAGACAGGCAGCCAAGGGAACAACTGTGTAGGAACACAAGCAGTTTCTATTCAAGCCCCTACTGGCCTGTCAATCAGATAGATTAAAATAGAAGATATTTTCAGGCATGTATTCTGGATGATCTAAGAAAGATGAGAACTAAGCCCTTCAATTATTTTAAATTGTCAACTATTTATCAGGAAAAAGATGAGGACATCCCTAGATCCTGATTTGATAAGACAAAGTACTACAGGTTTTTTTCCAAAGTCACAGTCTTATAATATGTAGGTAGTATAATGTTATGTGTCTCCTCAGAAGAGCTTTCTAGCCAAGACTTTGGCTCTGCTGAGTTTTCTAAACAGACAGGGGTTATAATGTTTCTAGACCTAAGGCACAATTTTGCAGGCTTGAGGCAAAATATTTAGGCCTTATTATATCTAAGAGAACACAAAGACTAGGGGAAGAAATAATTAAACCAATGCTTACTTTCCACAGCTCAAGACTAAAACAGCTAAGGACATTCCTAGAAATTACAGGCTTTTGTGGCCTTCAGATAACAGGATATAGTGAGATTGCATGACCCCTCTATTAACTTATAATTTTTTTTTTTTGGTACTGGGGATCAAATTCAGGGCCTTGCACTTTTGAGGCAGGAGGCAGAACCACTGAGCTAAATCCCCAGGCCTCTATTAGCTTATAAAAAACCCCAAAGACAGCCATATTTTAACCTGGCAACCTAGTTCTCGGAGCACATTCCAGAAGCTCAAACAAGCACTTCTAAGTGCCTGCCTACAGGATACCATTTCAGTTTGTATGTTAATACAAGGTGAGACATGGTTATGGGACTGTTTCTACAAGATCAGGGAGCTGCTCAACAGCCTGTAGGGTATTTAAGTCATAAATTAGATATTATAGATTCAAAATAATTTACTTAAAAAAAGCTCTAAACAATATAGTTAGAACATCTTTATTCTCTTTCTTTCAGGTTCTTTGATTATTTGTTTGATTTTTCTCTTGATAATTAAGATAGAGTCAATCATAGCTTTTGTCTCTGAAGAAATGTCTTGCTAAAGATTGCAGATCCACTCTGGAAAAGCTCCTGATACTAAATGTCCTTCTGCACCTGAGATAGTCAAGATTTTGTTCTTGTGCCATACTTAAAGTCACTCTTTTCTCCCTTTTCTACTGCCCTGCCCCTGAGAAACAACACAGTTCTCAACAGTGTTTGGTTCAAGGCACTTCCCTCTTCTGTGGCTACTGGATTTCAAGACAAAGCTTCCAGAATGATGAGTTTCCCCTCCCTGGAATCCTTCCAGAGTAAAGGTGACCTTCATTTATCTCTGGGCTATATAGAAAACTGGTCTAGATGTAAACCTAAAACTCTCAAGAAATCAATGTAAAAGTTTTAGTCAAGATTTATCTGTCTTTCAGCCCTTAGGCAAAATTAGAGAATGGTAAGAACAGGTAACCTGGCTCTGGCCACTTCCTTGCACCTCTAGTCAGCCACCACTGGCACTGGATGAGATAAAGTCTAAGGGGCACCTTAGATTGGGCACAGAACAAGAGGGATAGACAGGATGCCTTCTTTTCCTTTGTTTTTTTTTTTCAAAACGGAAAAAACTGTCATAGGTAGACATCTGCAGCACAGCAGGTTGGAGCCTTGACAGGCCTTCTTTCTTCACTGTTTAAAATTCATACTTAGCTCCAAAGAGTGTCACCTAGTCTCTTCTATACTGAAACCTGGCCTGAGCACACCCCCTTGGAGATATTTAACAGTTTGTCCCTTTAGAGGAAACAAATACATGTGGCTATCAAACAACTGTAGCTATAAAAACAACAATGAGAAGCCTGTGTAGCTGGGTATTCCAGTCAGATAAGCTGCCAGCATAAGGCTTGTCTTAAAACCATCTTTGCTTTCACAGGTGTAGAACATTTATATTCCTTTTAATTATTGAAAGAGATCTCTGTTAATCTAAAAAGTTCTTACTAGTCTTATTTCTAGCTATAAACCTAAAAATTATAAAAGTTATAATTCAACTTGGCCAAATACATCTGAGTGCACTCTTGTTTATAAACAAGTTGTCTTGTGTGTGTGTGCCTGTCTTTTCAATTTGTTAAAACCCATACAGCTGTTATGTTTGAGTTTTTTTCTTTTGGCACTTTGGATTTTTTAAGATGTCTACCTGTAACTCAAGTTGGTTTATAGCTAAATATAATTAAAGACATGCTTCCT
The DNA here is from genome assembly GCF_000247695.1 of Heterocephalus glaber. The sequence goes on along the minus strand of NW_004624753.1, from coordinate 12,754,736 downwards.
CCAGGTTGCCAGATGATCCAAATAATGTCAACTGGTTTTACAAATATAGCACATGTTGTTATCTATGTATAACTTGGGAATCTTTCATTGGTCAAAATGATATGTTGATTGTTATGATGTAGCTCTCACAGGTCATCTAAAAATTTGCTAAGATAAATAAAGACTCTTGGGCTTAGGAAAACTACTGTACAAGATTCCCCTTGGTAAATAAAGGAGCAGCTGCCTGAAAAAATTTATTCCAGCCTTTGTTCACAAAGGGGACCCCAATAATTTCCATAGCCTCATGGGAAGTACATTGATAAACATATTATTGTGATTTGTATACATTGGTCATGGTCTAAGTTTTCTGTGGGAAAACAAGGTTTGATTTAAAGTGTTCTTGGTACAAAACAAAATTAAGGGACAAAGGGTTTCATGTAACTGATACTCATTGTTATTTCATGGTATATACATCCATCCCTTCTGCATTTACAGGTCTTCTAAGATATTATTTGTGGTAATGATCTTTGTTGACTCAAGTATCTGCCTTTCCCTAGTATTCCAGCTATTTGTGATAAGAAGCACATGTCAAGCCAAAATGAGATAACCAGTCAAATAATAGTCTTCTTAAAAATGAATGTGATGTATGTTATATATGTCACCATATTTAGAGATGTTCAGTCACCAAACAGTTGAAACAATATCACACACTAAAATTACAGGCTAGAGCTTATAAACTCCTAAGGTACATTTATGGGCCAATATGTATGTTCTCTTTAGATCCCATCCTACTAAAGGATAACAAATAAGAGTTTTCTTTCCGTCATTTAATGTCTTGTGATCAGTTGGAAGTGTTTGAAAGCCTATTCCATACTAAGATGGACATGTAAGTGTTACAAAGAAAATGTCATAATGATTGTCATGCTAAAATACTTCGGGTAGCTCTTGATCTTAAGTTTCTCTGTAATATATAACTGTTGTCTGTTAACATTCTGCAGGGATTCAACTACTAAAACAACCATGGTTGGTAAGAAATAACAGCCCTATAACTGTGCTTTATACTTCAAAAGTGCTGGATGTATTAACTGTTACAACAGGCTCACTGCTCCTGCTGAAATATTTATGTCACTGATCGTCTCTTCTGGGTGTTCAACAACTGATGTTTGGAGACCAAAACTAGAAAAGTAACTGGGCTATGAGGACAGCCATTATTTTGGCTCTGGTCCCTCAAGGTCAACAAAAATCCAGGACACAAAGTAATCTTTCCTACAGGATCCTATATCTTCGGTAAGTCACTCAACCTCCTGAGCAGGGAGATTGCTGGGCACCAGAGGACAAATGTACCATATGCCAAAGGAGGATCACAAAGAGGGAAAAGTCTCCCATGCTTTCACTGAAAGCAACATGGTCAAGCAAGGCCATGATCCATTTGGCTGGCACTGACAGAGGAGCTGAGAGTCCCTATGCATGGTTCCAAAGTAATGCCTGAGGAGACTTAACTGACCTTGACAGACAGCAAGAGGTTCATATTAATTGACACAGGTCTCACTTTAATTTGGTCTTAAACACTCAGCCAAAAAAAAATAACCAAAAGAGGTATAAAATAATGCCATAATAGTAAAAGTATACAAAAAAAAGGGCCTCCAGTCACTGATCTCTCCTGGCTGTTTCTAGCTACAGCAGTAGCTGACCAGTTATGGATCATTAGGAAAAAATTATGGTAGAATCTGTAAGAGCCAGCAGGTTGCAATCACTATTTCAATTTCTAAGTGTGACTTTCTTCCCAACTTGCCTTTCCATTCTAGTGTGCTCATGCTTAGATTATACATGCTCTAATTTCGTAAAAGTTTTGTTTATTCTTGCCTAGAGGCTACCATACTTCAGTCATACAAATGGAACCAGTGACAAAAGTGCTAGTACTCTTTTACCAGGATCCACCAGATCGACATTATAAATAACTCATAACTGCTAAATAACGTCTATGATGGATTCTGAAGTTCCTCAGGACTTCTCCTTATCCTCCATGTGGAAGGCTATCACTAGCTCTTCCTGGTGGAAACATCTATTGGCTATACTCATAATACTTCTGTTGATCTTATTGTTTGGCCCATGTATACTTAACTGTCTTTCTTACCTTGTCTCCTCCGGACTTAAAGCTCTATGCCTACCCATGATGCAAATGTGTGATGCCTATTGAGGATCTTTAGATAGACCTTCTGAAGGGTATCTCTAACTGCCAACTGCAACAACCCCCTTCAGCCTGAAGTAGCTGGGGCAGTCATCACCCCTTGCCCCTTCATGGCAGTTCAGGATACTTCTTCAAAGGGGGGAATATTATAGATTGATGAGCTAGGTAGAAATATTATAGGCAGTCAGATAGGGCTAAGTCCTCTAGAAGGCCAGGACAAAGGTGAAACAAACTACAGCACCAC
>NW_004624753.1:12725458-12740608 GCF_000247695.1 Heterocephalus glaber | reverse complement strand
ACAAGGATGTCCACTATCACCACTCCTGTTCAATACAGTTTTGGAAACATTAGCCACAGCAATTAGACAAGAGAAAGAAATAAAAGAAATAAAAATAGGAAATGAAGAAGTCAAATTGTCATTATTTGCAGATGATGATACTCTATATAGGAGACCCCAAGAACTCCACCAAAAGTCTTCCAGACTTAATAATTAAATTTAGTAAAGTAGCTGGATACAAGGTCAACACACAAAAATCAATAGCTTTCCTCTACATGAATAACAGACTTACTGAAAGAAAAATAAGGCAAAAATTCCTTTCACAATAGCAACAAAAAACTGAAATACTGAGGAATCAAGCTAACAAAAGAATTCAAAGACCTCTTCTCTGAAAATTATAGCACTTTGAAAAGAGAGATTAAAGAGGATATCAGAAAATGGAAAGACATCCCTTGCTCTTGGGTAGGAAGGATAAACATAGTGAAAATGACCATACTGCCAAAACTTCTATATAGATTCAATGCAATCTCCATTGAAATCCCAGAAGCATACTTCATGGACCTTGAAAAAACAATCCAAAAATTCACTTGGAAGACAAAGAGACCTAGAAGAGCAAAAGCAATTCTAGGTAACAGAGATATGGCAGGGGGCATTACAACCCCCAACTTGAAACTATACTACAAAGCTACTGTGATATAAACGGCATAGTACTGACAAAGAGCCAGACCTGCGGAACAGATTAGAAGATGCAGAAACAACACCAGACACACTCAGCCACCTCATCTTTGACAGAAGAGCCAAACACCCTCAGTGGAGGTAAGATAGCCTCTTTAATGAATGGTGCTGGAGAAATTGGTTTTCAAGTTGCCAAAGACTAAAACTAGACCTATATTTCTTACCATGCACTCAACTAAAATCAAAATGGATTAAAGATCTAAATATTAAAACAGAAATGTTGAATTGGCTGGAACCGAGGTTAGGTAGAACTCTTGAAGACATTGATGTAGGGAAAGATTTTATGAACAAAACCTCAGTTGCCCGTGAACTACCACGAACAACAAGTGGGATCTCTTCTTATTAAAAGGCTTCTGCACAGCAAGAGAAACCACCAGCAGTGTGCAGAGACAACCTACAATGTGGTAAAAAATTTTCACCAGCTGTCCCTCAGACAATGATGTACTATCTCTAAAAATATCAGACCTCCCAAATTTACAGTCCCAATCCAAAAATGGGCATCTGAAATGAACAGACATTTCTCACACAAAGAAGTAGAAAAGGCAAATAAAAATATGAAAAAACGTTCAACATCACTGGTCATTTGAGAGATGCAAATGAAAACAATGCTGAGATTCCACCTCACCCTAGAAAGAATGGCTGCTATCATGAAATCAACCAATAACAAATGCTGGCAGGGCTGTGAGGAAAGAGGAACCCTTCTCCATTGCTGGTGGGAGTGTAGACTGGTGCAACCACTGTGGAAATCAGTATGGAGGTACCTCAGAGAACTAGGACTGGAAGTCCCATTTGACCCAGCTATTCCCCTGCTGGGGATCTTGCCCAAAGAATTAAAAGAATCATACCACATTGATATTTGTGCACCCATGTTCATAGCCGCATAGTTTGTAATAGGTAAAACTTGGAAACAGCCCAAATGCCTGTCAACTGGAGACTGGATAAAGAAAATGTGGTTTTTTATATAAAATGGAGTACTACTCAGCCATAAAAAAGAGAAAATGGAGACATTTATTGCTAAATAGATGCACATTGAGGTGATACTCTTAAGTGAAATAAATAGGACACACATGTAAATACCAAATAGTTTCTCTGGTGTGAGAAACTGAAAGTGTAAATACAGACTAAAAGGTATAATAGATAATGTGAAATAGGAAGAAACGGGGCAAACGGGAAGGGGAAGTGGGAGGAGTAGGGGAAAGGAAAGAAGGGAATGGAATTAATATGAGAAAATGAAAAAAAGGGAACAAAGTCTTTGTAAATAGAGAGGGATGGAGGGGTTGAAGGGCAGGCAGAGGAAGGGGAACAAATAAGAACCAAGAGAGTATGTACAGGTGCAATTTTCCAATGATGAATGTCATATTGTATGCCTAAAATGTACCAATAAAAGGATATACAATTAAAAAAAGGAAAGAAAAAAAATAAGTGAAGCAAACAGTCTTTAACTTGAGAAGCCCTGCTCCAAATTTGCCTGAAAATTGACTGTGTTGCCTAATTATAGGGTTGTTAGCAGATAAATTTGACTGTATTGTCCCTCTCAATCACCCCCTCCGGGTTCAGCAGTGCCCAGCTCCAAGACGCCCCAAAGGCCGTCGCCTGTGACAGCCAGCATGTGAAAGAGGACACACCTTGTCCTAGGCCAGAAGCGCTGCCCTCATCCAAGTTCCGGCACCCGCAGGCCTTCGCCATGGAGATCTCTCGCTCCCCCTCGCTGCAGTTTGCGCCGCAGAACCTGACGGACAAGCCCCCCCTGCTCATCCACGAGATGAGCATTCCACAAGAATCGAGCGGGTGATGGACAACAACACCACGGTAAAGTTGGTGCCCATCAAAATCGTGCACTCAGAGAGCCAGCCCGAGAAGAGTCGCCAGAGCCTGGCACGCCCGGCCGAGTTGCCCGCTCTGCCCAGAGGGCTGGAGCGGGACCAGATCAAGACACTGAGCACATCGGAGCAGAGCTATTCCCGCTTCTGTGTGTACACACGGCAGGGCCCCGAGGCTGAGGCCACACCGAGACCCCAGCCACCTGCGCCCCAGCCCCCGGGGCCCCCCACAGCCCCTGCACTGGACATCTGCGTCTCCCCTCTAGGGCTCAGCTACACCAAGACCAAAGAGAAGACGACAGAGGACCTGAAGTCCGAGGAGCTGGCCAGGACGATAGTGGGCAAGGATAAGTCCTTGGCAGACATCCTGGAACCCAGAGTGAAAATCAAGACCACCATGGACCTGATGGAGGGAATCTTCCCCAAAGACGAGCATCTCCTGGAGGAGGCTCAGCAGTGGAGGAAGCTGCTCTCCAAAATCCCCTCTCCCAGGACCACAGAGGAGAAGGAACAGGAGCCAAGTGTGCCAGCTGCTGTGTCTCTGGCCACCAATTCCACCTACTAGAGCACTTCCGCCCCCAAGGCGGAACTGCTAATCCAGATGAAGGGCCTGTGGCAGCAGGAGCCTGAGGAGGATTCAGGGAGCAACTTCGACCGGGACCTGTCCCTGAAGAAGCAGGAGCTCATCGACAGCATCAGTCGCAAGCTGCAGGTGCTCCGAGAAGCCCAAGAAAGCCTGCTCGAGGACATCCAGGCCAACCCCGCTCTGGGGGGTGAGGTGGAGGCCATCGCGAAAGGTGTCTGCAAACCCAATGAGTTCGCCAAGTTCCGAATGTTCATCGGAGACTTGGACAAAGTGGTGAACCTGCTGCTGTTCCTGTCGGGCCGCCTGGCCCTAGTGGAAAACGCCTTCAATAACTTGGAAGACAGCCCTTCTCCTGGCGATGGGCAGTCTCTGCTGGAGAAGCAGAGAGTCCTCATCCAGCAGCACGAGGATGCCAAGAAACTCAAAGAGAACCTGGACCGCCATGAACGCATCGTGTTTGACATCCTGGCCGCCGACCTCAGAGAGGAGAGCCTGGCAGACTATGAGCACTTCGTGAAGATGAAGTCGGCCCTCATCATTGAGCAGCGGGAGCTGGAGGACAAAATCCACCTGGGGGAAGAACAGCTGAAGTGCCTGCTTAACAGCCTGCAGCCCGAAAGAGCCAAGTAAGTGGCCAGTCAGCCTGGCAGAGGGCAGCCACGGCCTCGGAGCTCCATCGCCATGCATGGTATCACTTAATGAACCTTTTAGTTTCCTTTTGGAACGGAGCCATTTCCCTCACACATGACTACATGAGACACCAGGCACTGGCTGGTGTGGTACCCATGAACCCACTATTCTGGGCCTTCAGGACTCAGACTGTCACGGTCAGCAGTAGGGCCGCTGTTCCCCCATCTTCTGATGCCAAACCAGCCACCTGGGAACATACCGAGAACATCCTCAGGATGCATGAGAGGGGACTCCCTGGTGCACATCTTCCTGCGGGTTCCATCTGGACATGGGCTGCTGGGTTTTGTCCTTGCCAGGCCCTCAGTGTGAGTGTCCATCGTCTCTAGTCTCTACCCTATAATCATGTTCCCTGACCCAGCAAAGTCAGGATCAGAATGACAGTTGATTAACATGTAGGAGAGATGAGTGGTTTCCTAATGGTTGAAAACCAGCTGGGAAATGGACAGCCTACATGTTGGGTGCACTCGCTCTAAGATTGTAAGTGCCATGTAAAGAAATGATGTGCATGCTTTAGAACTCATGCACATGACAGACAAACCACTGTGGTCCTTCTCACTTGGCATCAGAGATTCAGTGATGTTATTCAGCCAAGTAAGAGTACTTTGTTACTTGTGTCCAGTACTAATGTGCTTGTTACCTATTTATTTCCTGAGACCCATGGAATATTTTTCCAGTTTCTTTTCCCCCAGAACATTAATCTTATGCACATACAGTCATTCATGATCATTGGTTTTTCTCTGTTTTGCCACCAAGTTTGCCCCCAAACATTGAGGGCTGCATTCCATGTACTTGTAAGAGCTTTCCTCTGCCTTATCAGGGCCCCATGGACTCTTTAACTCTTAAACTTGACCTTTTTCTGCTGCAGAGTTTAAAGATTCTGTGCCTCTTTTGGGGGTTGAAATGGCAGGACATTAAAGAGATTTACTCATTAAATAACACTATCATGCTGCGGTTTCCATTGGCAATAAGAGACTGAGAGGAAGTATTTGCAGGTCGCGTGTCTGACGAAGGATTTATACCCACAATGGACGAAGACCTCAGAAAACTCACCAGTAGGAAAATGAACAGCCCAGTTAAAAAGGAGGCAGCAGACTTGAACAGACAGTTCACTAAAGAAGATATACGCGTGGCAGGTGAACACAGGCAGCGATGTCCAGCTGCTGATGACGTGGTTGTGACCTGCTGATTTTAACCTAATAATTGTAGGTCCCGTGTGTTGCTGAAAAAAGTTCATCTAACCAGAGCCATGGTTAATGGCTTCGGTTATCCCTCAGATTACTGGATGTGTAGGTAATGTTTGTTCCTCATTTCCCTCACTCCCTTGAGGAGCGTTATAGCAGGTGTGGTGAGTTTCTCCCTCGGTTAGCAATAACCACGGCCTTCCTAAAACGTGCACACGCATGCGCACACACATACTGAGCCTGACACGGAGGCGCCGCGTGGAAGTGAAGGCTTTTCCTACAGCCGAGTCCCATCGGGCACCCTCAGTCCCGCAGGTGATGACGCCCTCGCCCGCGCCCGCTCTCGCTCTCGCCCTGCCCTCAGCAGCCGCCCAGTGCCAAAAGGACGAGTGCTTTCAGAGGTGCTCATGCCTGCTGGGCTGAGCTGTTCCTCGCTGGAAACGTGTGACTCTGCGGCAGCAGCTCCCTCCTCCTGTCCCCCTGGTAGCCCCTTTCTGTGAACATGGGCCGCTGGCTGGCCGCGGACCTCACGAGTAACTTGATTATTTTGTTTATAATTTAGACAGTTTTTTTGACCTGTGATTCTTTCCCCTCAAATCCAGTATTGGGACTCTTTTACTAATACAGGTGTAAAATGCGAGTAATCAAGTCTGTGTGCTCCCAGCCTTTACGTATCTTTCTGGACTCTGTCTTATACTTAGCAGCACACAGTGCTCTGGTGTCCTTTTAGCCAAGTACACATCATGACACCCTTCCCATCTGGTTTTCGCTTTGCCTCTGTAACGTCTGCTTCACAGGGAATGGAAGACTCCAGGGGTCTCCATGTACATAACTCAGTACACAGATGTATCATTGCTATTAAAACAGATAGGGTGCTACCAGTTGGCCCTGGGCACTCGGAAGTGGTGGGTGATTCTTGCCCCTGTCATAGCAAAGCTGTGGAAGTCTGCAGAGAGGGCCTTCTCTCACCTGGGAAGTGTACAGCCTGTATCCTGCAGCATATTGTTTCAAATGTGTATATATTTCATGTTTGACACTTGCCACTTACTGATCAACAGAACATCCTGCTTGATTTTAACAAAATAAATACTGTGTCTTCAAGGGGGAAAAAAATTTGACTGTATTACCATGCATTCTAGTTTCTATTAAAATATTACTCATCCTTTGTTTCCTTTTTCTTTCCTATTTTTTTCAGAAATTGTACCAAGCAAGCAGGTACTGTTTAATAAGTCATCACCACGTAATTTCATTGATTCATGCTATAATTCACAAAATGTAAATCACAAATATTTAGAAGCACATATACATAATTTAGAGTTGTAATGATTGATATTTCATAACATCTTTCTAATTTCAGTATATAAGAACTATACTTCTACATAGAATATGTGATTTTTTATCAATTATTTGAATATTCATCCACTCTAACACAAGAGTACTGAACAAAACACAGATACTGATTCAGAAATCTGCTAAGTACCAAAATTTTACTCATCTTCTCAAAAATTTTTATCACTGAACTTCAGACACTAAACACGAGCTATCTTAATTGATGAAATAATGAAAAGACATATCTAAAGTATTTAAGAGAAAAAAACCACATAAAAATTGTATGTGTATGATACAAATTTATGTCCACTACTTGACTATAATAAAGCAAACTACTATGAATAAGAAGTTTTGGCCAGGGATTTAGCTCAGTGGTTCTGCCGCCTACCTCGCAAGTGCAATGACCCAAGTTCAATCCCCGGTACCAAAAACAACAAAAAAGGAAATTTTCATTTGCCTATTGAATATATGGATTATTGGAAATGTCTCTTTGAACTTAACTATTGACCCCCCAAAATTTAAAATTATTGAATTATGTTCTGTTTTCTGTAGAAAATATATGATGTCATGTTTTCTTTTATATTTAAATGCATGTGTGAAATGAATAGCATGTTATTTTCAAATATGTATGAAGTCCTATACATAAAGTTTCAAAGGAAGTATGCCAATACAGTACTAGTGTTTGACTCTTATTGCTAGATATTAGTTTATTTTTGTATTTATATTTTCTACATATTTAAAAATCTCTACATTGGAGACAGGCATGGTGGAGCACATTTCTAATAGCTGCACTCAGGAAGCTGAGGCAAGAGTATTGCTATAAACTTGAGGCCAGGCCTGGGTTACACAGTAAGTGCAACTTCAAAGCAAGACCTCATCTCAAAGAAATCGACCAACCAACCAAATAAACATACAAAACAATTATACATTGGAACCAACAAAGTGATTGATTAAAAAAACTAAAATTTCATCAACCAGACATGTAGATAGTTGACTAGATTTTATAATTTTTAATATGTTGCTTTGACATTACATAGATCCAAAATCAATGAATTTATACACTACAATCTATCTTAACAATCGAATAATAAAGCCTTTGATATAAGTTCTGAAAAGTGTAACAGACAAAATTGGATTACATATTAGAATGATATAATTGTCCAGCAGATGCTAAAAAGTTTATCTATGCTTTCTGCCATGATCCACAAGAGAAATTGTAAAATTCTACTGATTATGGTGCATCTTATCACCCACTACAATATAATCAAACCATCTGTAGATGCAACATTTGTCCACTTTGTTGTCAATAATCAGAGAAATGTGCTATTTAGTATTATTTCTTTTTTTGTATATGAAAATGAGAGATCTGTACTAGGAATGTAGAATCTTCTTTCTAGTAATTTAAGAATGAACAAATAAATATCAAAGTAGCAATGATTTGCATTATAACCTCTTTGTAATATTGGGTGGACTTTTTTGAGATTTTCCAGCCTATGACTTTCTAATAATGATTCATAATAAAAACTGAATGCAAAAGAAAATATTTAGAAGAACTTGAATCTATTTTTAATATGAGATAATACAACAATATAACTTCTAAAATGTATTTCATTGTGACTTGAGAAAAGACAGCATTCTTACAGAAGATTTTAGGGCAAAACCCTGACTTGCAGCTAGCCACAGTGTGGCTCTACTCATGGAAACCTTTGTTGAATAAGTCACTTTCCTTCTCTTTTGAGAAGGAAATGCATAGAAGACAGACCATAACATTGCATCGGGAGATGCACATTGGAATAATCTTTAATTTACTATCACAATTGCAATTTTTCCTTTAATATTCGGTGGTAAGAAGAGCATGATAAACTAGATCCATAAAGCTTAGAGTAGTTACTCCTTTCCTCTTCACTCCCACTCTACTATTCTCTGTCTGTCATTTTTGTCACCTAATAATTACAATGAGGGCTGAAATTTCTGTCATATTATTTTTATAGCATTGAGTTTAGTGGCATTTTCCTGTCATTCTAAATCAATGGACTTGGGATTGATGATTTATTGTATTATATTAAGTTAATTGATTAGTCCATTTGTTAAAATAATCAATCTTACCCTTAGCTATTTCTACAAACCTGTTTTGTAACCAGTCAATTTCTTTATTGTGCAAAGTTTATAAAACTTATAAGTAAAACAAAAGTAAATTAGAAAGGAACATTACCAAGTAGTACATAAAGGAAGAAATATAACCACTTAGTATAAATTAGAAACTATTTTTAATATCTTTGGTGGTCAGATTGCAAATGAGATTTCAGTACAGTGTCATGTCAAACAAATAAATGTCTTTTGGAAGGTAAAACAATTCTACTTAACAATGTTCAAACAGACTTACTCATGTCTCTAATGTCAAGATGAATTGACAAAATTATTTGAAGAAACAATATATAACAGAGCATAAAATTACATAGTTCCTTGGTAGAAGTAATTTTATATGTGAAAATTCACACCAAGAATTCACCAAAATTCATACCAAAGAAAGTCTTTTCAACAAATTCCTAAAGAATATTCCTAGAAAAATGCCTTTGTTATATTATGTGAAAAATGTAGGTCTAGAAATATATTTCATGATTAAAACAATGTTAAATATGTATTCAGAAAAAATGCAGGCTTTAGGAATGAAATTTTTGGGAAAATATGGATAATATATTTTCTTTTTTTTTTTTCTGTTTTTTTTTTCATACCTGGGATCAAACTCGGGTCCTTGCACTTGCAAGGCAGGTGGCAGAACCACTGAGCTAAATCCCAGACCAGATAATATATTTTCTTTACAATATCAAAATTCTTATCATAATTTTTCATGAGAAAATATGAAAATTTTGAACAAAGCAACACAATTTTTCCTCTAAATTCTTCTGTTGATGCCTCAGGCTTGATACTTTTCTATTAATTTTGGCATTATAATTATTTTTTAGTGAACACATAGTCATTTCTTGGTTTTTGTTTGTTTGTTTGTTTTGTTTTGGTACAGGGGAGCAAACTCAGGTCCTTACACTTGCAAGGCAGGCGGCAGAACCACTGAGCTAAATCCCCAGCCCTGAACACATAGTCATTTCTCAAATGTGAGCCCTTTCTATGTTGTATAAGATCCAGTACTAGGTTTATAATAAGCAATAAATATGTGTTAACTCTATTTACAAACAAAACCAATAATGCATTAGGTTCAAAGCACATTTTTATCTAGGTTTTCCATTTAAAACGATGTATTCTATTATGATGAGTTTTATTTAGCCCATTTATCATTATACAATGTTTTATTTAATTACAATTGTGCACATTGTTACTGTTTTTATGCCTGATTCAAGTTACCACTGTTTTATGTAAATGTGATTATTATAAAGCTATCTTACAAGCACAAAATTTCATTTCACCACCTTTACACGTTGCTGAATTTAACATTCCAGCATATAAACAAAAATTGTTCTAGCTTTAAGTTACTGCATGCTTTTGGTTTACTTTTTTTTTGGTACCGGGGATAGAACTTGGTTCCTTGCGCTTGTGCAGCAGGCAGTGAAACCACTGAGCTAAATCCCCAGCCCTACTGCATGCTTTTGATATTAATGAATTTCCAAAATATAATTTTTCTTTTGTTTGAATTCTTGTTGCATTGAATATATCAAACAATTATTCCTTGATATTCTGCTTTAAATTTTGACTTTAGACTGGATTGCTCTTAATGCGCTATCAACACATCTTTCTATCAACCATAAGTATGGTATTCAAAGGTAAAAGTGATTAGATTTGAAATTGTTAAGAACCTTCTATGTACTTTGATTAATTAAGATGTAAAGAAAAGTGCTTAGGGTCCTCATGAGTCTTACACTGTAATATATTTTATTCAATTTGCATGAGAAGACATTGTACAAATACCACAAGCAGAGGTAATAATTTCCAACGGTTCTGTTCACAGTCTATGAATTATGACTAGAACTATTATCAAATTTTCAAAGCATTATTGCAAACTCTTGCCATGTGTGTAAATGGCATAAGCAAGATTTAATAACAAATAAAATTGAGCAACTATATATCCAGATCATAGATTAAGAAGTAAATTGTAACCACCATGCAAAGGCACCTTTTAAAATCTAGCCAAATTTTCTCCCTCTGTCCTTAGAGAAAACCATAATTTCAAAAGTATTATTCAGTTCTCTACTGAATTTTAGTTATGGTATTTACTATTTATTTATATATGTAAGTAACATATGGATTAGTTCTACCTTAATAGTCTTAGGTCTATCTATGATGGCTTTTGTGGCAGTTGTCAGTTTGTACCTTCTCAGTGCTGCGTGGTACTAACCTATAAATAAGGAATTTCTGCTCATTGAATGCATAGATTATTATTACTAGAAATATTTTCTTGAGCTTAACTTTTTATTTTTTTATTTTGTTAAATTAATTTTATTGGTGCATGTTTACCACACATAATGATCACATTCATTATAGGGAATTTATACCTGTGTGTGATATATTTTCATTCTGTTTTTTCCCATTCCTTTCTTTTCTCTTCAACCCTTTAACCCTCCCCCATTTACAAGGCTTTGTTCTCCTTCTATTCTTTTTTATTATCCCCATTCACTTGCTTTTCTTCCCCAGACTCCACCTTCATTCCCCTTCACATTTGAACATTTTCTTCCTACTTCCCAATATCTATCCTCCATTTTGTTCTCTATTTACCCTTTGGGTTTCTCACACAAGAGAAGCAATGTGATATTTAAACATGCAGGTATGATTTATTTCACTTAAAATCATGGTCTCAAAGTCCATTAATTTAACAAAAAATGTCTCAAGTTTATTTTTCTTTATGACAGACTTCTACTCCATTGTATATAAAAAACACTTTTCTTTATCCATTCATCTATTGATGGGCTGTATCCAAGATTTAGCTGTTATAAATTGTGCTGCTATAAATGTGGATGTGCATATGTTGCTGTGGTACAATGCTTTTAACTCTTTGGGGAAGATACCTAGAAGGAGAATAGCTGTGTTTAATGGAACCTCTAGCTTTAGTTTTTTGAGGAATCTCCACACTGATTTCCATATTGGTTGTACCAATTTACACTGCTATGAACATTGGAGAAAGGTTCCTTTTCCCCAACCACCTTGCAACATTGAGCTTAACTTTTGACCCATAAAAGTGAATACTGCATTTTACCATTTGTTTGTACGTTCTACTACTGATAAGCATTTGAGGTATTTCCACAGCTTTTAAAATTTCAAATTATACTATTTGAGAAATATTTTAAAATCTCACAATGACACCTTGAAAAATGTGTACTAATGAGAAAAAATGGCATTTTATACATCTTTCATTTGTCATCTTTTATGCTCTTCCTGTTATCTAACCACTGGAAATTCTCAATTTCTCCTTATTGTCTGGCTACTGTTTTCCTGTTCTCCAAAATTCTAGAATATCATTTGTTTTTCTTCCTTGACTCTGAATTCCCAGCTTGAACAACTGAAGCTTTAGCTATGACACTGGCCTCATATAAAAACTTTCCACTGATAGAATTCTTTTTTGTAGGAAGCATTGTGATGTAGGTGGTTGTTACTAGCTTGCATTTTCTTTCATTTCATCTTTACTGAGATGATGTTAGGATTTGGAAATCAATCAAAGCAAGAGTATTTCTGCCACAAAAATCAACAAGCACTGTTCCTCAGACTCCTCCAAACCCAGTCATCAGTTGAACATCTACATCAGTGAATATTTGAAAGTAAGAAGAACACAGTACATATAATCAGACATACTCATAGCTATTTCATCTTACACACGTATTTAAGGCCCAGTTACTCATTTATAAATAGTGACAAATTATTTTTCTGCAAGATGATTAACAATTAATGTGAAATCAGATCTGACCCTCAGAGAGAATTACCGGCAACAGAATATGTCTGTGTGTGAATGCTCTCTTATGAAAGTGAGAGGATTATCAGTTAAGTTCAGGTGAGATAAATGTGTGTTGTTCTTGTTGTCATTGTTTGCTTTAAAATATGAGAAATGTGGCAATTTATTTGATCAATCCAAAAGTGCATGTACTTTCTTTAAGGAAGTACCCAAGGAAGAGTCAAATTTACGTGCTTATCACTAAGAAGTAGAAAAAGCATTGGAATTGATTATGAAAGCTTGGTTTTTCCAATAAAGGAAAATTTCTATTTAGACCTATTTATCATGAAAAAAGTTCCAGGTGGTTTTGCTTTTTTAATTAATAAAACATACTTAAAAGCACAAATTAAGCTTTCATTTACATGGTCAATGATTATTGCTTTCTAAATTTCTTCTCTTTACTAAGATATATTTTAGAGACAGTGGGGTTTTTTTCCGTTTGTTTGTTTGGTGATTTTGAATACTGACCTTGGCTTTCACATTAAGCTACACACCAGCCCATTTTGTCATAGGGTCTCACTAAATAACCAATAATTACCCAGCTGGGCTTGAACTTGTGATTCTTCCATAGCTACCCAGAATGCTGGGATTATTGACATGTGCCAGTGCACCTGACAGAGAAAGTTCTTCACTAAATTTTGAAAAAAAATTATTGATGTATTCTAGTAACTTTCTCATTGCTAGAACAAAACACTGACATCTGTAACTTTAATTTTTTTTAAAAAAAGGTTTATTTTATCTCAGAGTTACAGTCCATGGTTGCTATCTCCAAAAGAGTAGGGACATGACAGGAGGACATAGCACAGGACATTTGTCCACACCCTAGATCCCAGGAAGCAGAGAGGTAAGGGAAGTGCTAGAGAGGCAGACGTACCCTTTGTTATGGTTTGGGTCTAGATGGGCCCCCAAAGCCTTGTGTGGTCATAGGACTTTTTGAGAGGTTCCTGAATCCAGAGTGTGTGATGCTGGGATTAAGGGCATGAGATTACTAACCCAATACACTGATTGGTTTGGCATGGCCCTATTCCTGGTAGTCTGGATAAGATAAAAGTGGCAGAAAGTCTCTGTGAAGTTTCCCTGGTTGCCTTTCCTGCCTTCTGTGCACAAAGAACTGTTTCTCCTCTGTGATGCCACGTGCCACTCTGCCTTGGAGCCAGCCAGCTATGGACTGAAACCTCTACAAGCTGTGAGATAAGTAAACCTTTCCCTTTTAACTTGGGGTTTGGGTATTTTGTCTCAGCAATGAGGAGAGAAAAGTAACTAAGACACCCTTGAAGGTCATGCCCTCAAGTGACCAGCTCTAATCTGGGTACCTGTCCTAACAGCACATTCAACTCTGAATTTAACAGTGAATTAAACCACTGAATAGTGTAGCACCTCCAGGACCCAATCACCTTCCAAATATTTAGCTTCTGAATACATGAAATTTTAGTGAACATTCTAGATCTAAACCATAAGTGATGTCAGTGAAACTTTCCCTCTATGTCTTAATCCAGTGAACTCATCAATTGTTTTCAAATCCAAATATAACTAATAAATGTTAAAATCCCAATAATCTAGGGTTGAATTCTGATTCAATTGACAATGTCTTTAGAATTGTATAAAATTCGATACTATAGTTTTTCTGTGATTAGATGAGAGTGTTTCCAGGAAGTAATGTTAACTAGCAATTATTCATTTATTAATCCAACAAATATTTTTAGGCTGTAGCCATCAGCAATGTGGTTTGTACTACATGAATTCAGACATGAGTGGAACTGTTTTCTTTTAGCTACTTATATCTGATAAACAGTGGTGTGGCTTTACTGAAAGTTAAAAAGTTAAATTATACAATACAAAAAAAGAGCCCAAAACAGGAAAATAACACGACAATGATAAGTGATAAGTCAATACGTATCAGTTATAACTATCAATGTTAACAGCCTCAACTCACAAATCAAAAGAAATAGACTGGCAGAATGGATTAAGAAGCAAAATCCAACAATATGCTGTATGCAAGAAGTGCACCTAGTTCAAAAAGAAACTCACAGACTTAAAGCAAATAGATGGAAAATGGTTTTCCATGTGACAAGAAACCAGAAAAAAAGCAACGGTAGCTATCTTATTTGAAGACTAATTAAGAGAGACAAAGAAGGTCACTACATCCTTGTACAGGGAACAATCCAAGAGGAAGAGATGACAATCATAAATATATATGCACAAAATACTAGTACCCCCAACTATTCAAAACAAATATTAAGGGGCATGAAAAAGCAAATAAGCACTAATATCATTGTAGTGGGGGACCTCAGTTCCCCACTGTCACAAATAGATCATCTAGACAAAAAGTCAACAACGAAATACTAGAAATGAACTAAGCTTTTAAACCAATGGACTTAATAGATGTCTACAGAGTGTTCCACACCTCAAAATCATAATATACATTCTTTTTGTCTGCACAATGGTCATTCTCCAAAATACACTACATATTAGCTCACAGAACATGTTTAAGTAAATGCAAAGGAATTGAAGTTATCCTGCATATATTATCAGACCATAGGACAATGAAACTAGAGATCAAGAGCATAAGAAACTGCAAGAACTTCACAAACAGGGAAGACGCCGAATCACCCCACTGCAGACAGGCAGGTCTGCTCATGCCCTACCGAGGTCCCAAGTCATGTGGAAGACACCGAATCACCCCGCTGCAGACAGGCAGCCACCTGGTTCCACACTACAAAGATGCAGAGGACACCAGACTACCAGACCAAGGTACTGAGTCCCGCTGCTCCTGGCCCAGAGGTAGGGGCTTCTGAGCTGCTGTCCCACTGCTCCTGGTCCAGAGGAAGGGGCTTCCTGGTCACCATCCCTCCCACTGTTCCCAGCCCAGAGGAAAGGAGTTTGGGGCCACCTTCTGTCCCA
>NW_004624753.1:12708427-12720278 GCF_000247695.1 Heterocephalus glaber | reverse complement strand
AAATAAGAACCAAGATGCATTATGTAAAGGTACAATTCCCAATGAGAAATGTAATTGTGTTGTATACCGACAATGTACCAATAAAAGAATTTAATTAAAAAAAAAAGAACTTCACAAACATATGGAAATTGAATAACACTCTCCTGAACAACCAATGGGTCACAGAGGAAATTAAAGGAGAAATTAGACTGTTTTTTTCAATTAAATAATGCCAGTACAAGATACAGGAATCTATGGGATACAATGAAAGAAGATCTATGAGGGAAATTCACAGCAGTGAATGCCCATACTAGGAAAACAGAGCAAGCTCAAATAAACAACCTAATGCTAAAGCTTAAGCTCCTAGGAAAAGAAGAAGAAGACAAACCCAAAGCTTGTAAAAGGGAGGAAATTGTAAAGATCAGCGCAAAAATCAATTTAATGGAGCATAAGAGAATGATACAAAAAAATCAACAAAGTGAAGAGTTGGTTTTTCGAAAGAATAAATAAAGTTGATAAACTCTTAGCCAACCTTATCAATAAAGGAAAGAAAAGGCTCAAATCCATACAATCAGGAAAGAAAAAGGTGAAGTTACAACAGATCTAGCAGAAATCCAGAGGTTCATCAATACCTACTTCGAGAAACTGTACTCTGATAAAATGGAAAACACAGAAGAAATGGACAGATTTCTATATACATATGAATTATCAAAGTTGAACGAAGAAGATATAAAAATTCTGAACACCCCAATTACAATCAGTGAAATTGAAAATGTAATTAAAAATTTACCAACAAAGAAAAGCCCAGGTCGTGATGGCTTCACTGCTGAATTCTACAAGGTATTTAGAGAAGAATTATTCCCACAACTCTTTAAATTGTTCAATGAAATTGAAAGGGAAAAAATACTTCCAAATTCATTCCTTGAAGCAAGTGTTACTTTGATTCCAAAACCAGGGAAAGACCCAACCAAAAAAGAGAACTCCAGGCAAATCTCCCTAATGAACATAGATGTAAAAATCCTCAATAAGGTACTGGCAAACAATACAGAGGTTCATTAAGAAGATCATACACCCTGACCAAGTTGGATTTATCCCAGTGATGCAAGGATTGTTCAACATATGTAAATCAATAAATGTAATACATATATTAAAAGAGTCAAGGACAAAAACCATATGATCATCTCAATAGAGGCAGAAAAAGCATTTGACTAAATGACTAAATTCATGATAAATACCCTACAGAAAATTGGAATAGATGTTCGCTATATCTCAACTTGATAAAGGCTATCTATGAAAATCCAACAGCCAATATCATACTAAATGGTTAAAAAATGAAAACCTTCACTCTAAAATAAGAAACAAAGCAAGGATGTCCACTATCACCACTCCCTTTCAATACAGTTTTGGAAAGATTAGCCACAGCAATTAGACAAGAGAAAGAAATAAAAGGAATAAGGATAGGAAAGGAAAAATTTAAACTGTCATTATTTGGTGACGATATGATACTCTACATAGAAGACCCAAAAAACTCCATCAAAAGACTTCTAGACCTAATTAACAGATTCAGTAGAGTAGTTGGATACAAAGTCATTGCTCAAAAATCAATAGCCTTCCTGTACGCAAATAACAGACTCACTGAGAGAGAAATTAGGGAAACAATCCCTTTCACAATAGCATCCAAAAAAAATAAATATCTTGGAATCAATCTAATGAAGGAAGTGAAGCCGCTCTACTTTGAAAACTAACTACAGCACTCTGAAAACAGATTGAAGAGGATATAAGAAAACGGAAAGACATCCCCTGTTCCTGGTTAGGAAGAACCAATACAGTGAAAATGGCATACTTCCAAAACTGCTGTACAGATTCAATGGAATCTCAATTGAAATCCCAACAGTATATTTCACAGAACTAGAGAAAATAATTCAAAAATTCCTTTGGAAGAAGAAGAGATCTACTATAGAAAAAGCAATTCTAGGCTTTTGATAGGGCAAAGATATGGCAGGGTGTATCACCATCCCCAACTTGAAACTATACTACAAAACTACTGTGATAAAAACATCATGGTACTGGCAAAGAAACAGACCCACGGATCAGTGGAATAGATTGGAAGATACAGAAATAACTCCAGACTTACTCAGCTACCTCATCTTTGACAAAGGAGACAACAATCCTCACTGGAGGAAAGATAGCCTTTCTAATGAATGATTTTAGAAAAACTGGATTTCAACTTGCTGAAGATTAAAACTAGACTCCTACCTTTTACCATGCACTAAACTAAAATAGAAGTGGATTAAAGATCTAAATATTAAAACAGAAACACTAAACTTACTGGAATATAAGGTAGGTAGAACTCTCAAAGACAATGCCACAGGAAAAAAATTTACTAACAAATCCTCAGTAGCATGGGAACTAGCACAAAGAATCAACAACTAGGATTTCATCTTATTAAAAAGCTTCTGCATTGCTTCTCAGCCTTTTGGCTAAGATCAAGTGTAGTAAAAGCTTCTGCACTGCAAGAGAAACCATCAAAGAGCTAAGAGACAACCTACAATGTGGGAAAAAAATTTTACCAGCTGTTCCTCAGAAAACGATCTACTATCTAGAATATATCAAGAACTAAAAAGTCAGACTCCCCCAAATACAAAGACCCAATTCAAAAATGGGCATCTGAAATGAACAGACATTTCTCAGACAAAGAATTAAAAGCAGCAAATAAGCATATGAAAAAATGTTCAACATCACTGGCCATTAGAGAGATGCAGATGAAAACAACACTGAGATGCCACTCACCCCTTCTGGGTGAATAGGTGCATTAAGAAATCAACCAATAACAAATGCTTTCAGGGGTGTGGGGAGAAAGGAACCCTTCTCCATTGTTTTTTGGATTGCAGACTGGCGCAACCACTATGGAAATCAATATGGAGACATCTCAAGGAACTAGGATCAGAAGACCCATTTGACCCAGCTATTCCTCTGCTGGGTATCTCCCCAAAAGAATTAAAAGAATTATACCATAGTGATATATGCACACTCATGTTTATATTGGCACAGTTTGTAATAGCTATAACTTGTAAACAGCCCAATTGCCCATCAACTGGAGACTGGATAAAGAAAACGTGAGGGCCAGGGATTTAGCTCAGTGGTTCCACCACCTGCCTTGCAAGTGCAAGTTCCTGAGTTTGATCCCTGGTTCCCTTCCCCCAAAAAAGAAAGAAAATGTGGTGTCTTTATAGAATGGAGTACTACTCAGCCATAAATAACGAGACACTAGAGACATTTATAGCTAAATGGATGCACATTGAGGCCACAGTCTGAAGAGAAATAAATAGGACACACATGTAAATACCAAATAGTTTTTTTGGTGTGAAAAACCAAAAGTGTAAATAAGGAACAAAATCTGTAATTGATATTATGAAATAGGAAGAAAAGTTCTAAAGGAGTAGGGGAAGTGGGAAGGGTAGGTGAAAGGAAAGAAGGGAAAATAAAAAATATGAGAAAAGAAAAAAATGGAAACTAAGTGTTTGTAAATATGGAAGGGTGGAAGGGGCTAAGGGAGTGTAGAGAATGGGGAAAAAGTAAGAACCAAGATATATCATATAAAGGTACAAGATCCCAATGATGAATGTAACTATATTGTATATGTAAAATGTAGCAATAAACTTAAGGGAAAAAATTATGCAATACAATGTAAACTTGAGACTGCAGTTAGTTCCATCTCAGTGAGAAAAGGTAGAGGGAACTTTTAGATTGATCTTAAAAGATGACTGAGTTACTGACTTGTGGGTAGATTGAATAGGGCAGGAAATAGTTATAGGCAGATATAGAATATAACTCATTAGTGTGAAAGGAACTACTAACCTGAGGAAACTGCCTGAAATGATTCAGGAAGTCGAGTCAGGCAAGGGACAAACACATGAAAATGTATTTATTGATATATGATTTTTCTAGAAAATATTTAAGGAGTTTTTCATCTTATTATAATATTCTTTTAATGTTAATATGTTAACCAGTTAAAATATGAATACTAAGGAGACTTGTATATGTTATGATAAAACATAACAAGTACTTAATAAAAATTGTTTTGGGAGTTATAACATACTCATTTTTGAAAAAGGAAAAACAAATATCAAAGGTATATCATATCATGTATAAAATATGACTTGCACAAAGCATAGAAGAATACTAGCAGATACCCAAATCATTAAGAGAATATGAGCTAAGTGAGGGTGGCCCTAACATGTGCCCAGAAACCACTGAGGAAGACTCCACTTTATCTGACATTTCGCCCTGCCTCAAACAATGCTAAAACTGAATCAGAGATGTATATGCATTTAATGACTATATTTTAAAACTTAAGTTTTAAGTGTAAAATAAAAAGTTGTAGCATATATTCTATCTATAAGTAAGCTTATGGAGTTAAAACGCTTATGTTCGAAATTCTAAACATTTGTGATGGATACTTTTAGGTGCCAACTTTAATGGAGCTTTGGCTTCCAGAGGAAAAATTATTTCTGGGTTTGTTTAAGAGAGTGTTTCCATAGGACATTAGCCATTAGTTAGTAGATTAAATAAAGAACACTGCTGCTCCAAAGTAGGAGAATAACATATATTTATTGAGGATCCAAATAGAACAAAAAAGTGGAAGAAAGATGAACTTGCCCCTTTGCTTCATGCCTGCTTGCTGAGCTGGAACATCAGTCTATCTTTGCCTGGGATTCACCCTTTTGTCCTGCTGCTCAGGCTTTTGGACTTGCAGTGAACTAGACCACAGGCATTCTTGAGTCGGTCACTTATAGATAGCAGATGGTGGGGTTTCTCTGTTTTCATAATTGAGTAAGATGATTCTTATAATAAATTATTTTTATATCTTCTCTCTCTCTCCCTCTCACACACACGACACAGTACACACACACATACATGTATCGTGTGTGTGGTGCATTGCGTGTGTGTGTTCTCTTTCTCTGAAGGACTCTGAGTAATAAAATTTTCTATGAAGAAATTCATGAATTTCCAATTTCCTGGGGCATATGATATTTTCTTGCCACCTTTTACATTAAAGTGAACAAAGCAGAATATCCCCAAGACAGATGGTTTGCTTTCAATTGATATGAAGTCTCAATTTATATGTATTTAATGTTTTTCTTCAATGACATTCACTACCACTTAGTTACACAGTTAGTTTTTATTTGATGTGTGCATATTGCTCATTTATTAGAAACATTTCCAGTTTATTCCTAATTTCAGTTCTTTTTTTAAAAATCCAAAAGCATTTTTTAAATGAGTACCGTATGTTAACATGCAGGTAGTGATTATAGAGATAAATGAAACATCTCAGTTTCAAGGTCCTTGCAGCTTGGAAAGGATGACAGTCATATAAATGAATGACTATAATAAAATATGATGAATGATAATTATGAAATTTTGTATAAAATAGTGTGGGAGCATAAGTAGAAGAATGAATGCATTTGCCTTAGTGTTTCTCATATTTGAATATAAAATCTGTAGGGATTAAAAAAATCACTTAAAACTATACATTCTTTTTCTTTATTAATACTGAAATAGCATATAATTTTGGAAATAATAACTATCTACAAACACAAGCTCTTCAATAGCATAGTGATCACAAGTGAGGAAGCTACTATTTTCCAAAATATATGATATAACGATTCATCCTAATTTATGACCTAAATTGCAGTTCTAAAAATCAGTTTTCATTCCTTTCAACTTTGATGCTGCACCAGAGAAAAAATGTAGAGTCCAAAAAGGATGCATTATCCTGCAATTTCAGTGTTTCAGCAATTCCCCTTAAGAATTAAATATCATTTATGAGCATTTTAATATTCATAAATTGCATTTATTAGAAAAGCTTATTGCTTAATAACCTTTGGGCACATTTACAAAAGTAATAAGACAATCTATGCTACTCCAGCTTCAATTTAATAGGCAGCATAAAAACAAAACATACTTTGCTGTGAGAAGCACAGAAAAATCCAGGTCCAGACAAATCTGTTTCAAATCTCAAAGATATAAAAAGAAATTGAAATTTAAAAAATTCACCCTGGCGGTTTTGAAAGCTTTCTCCTTGCTCCCATTTTTATTATATGATAAATATTCTAACATTGTAGGACATGTAGAAAATTAAGAGCTTATATAAGTTTTACAAAAGAAAGAGAAATAAAACCTAAAACCAAAGAGAAGGATATAGGAACAGATTCTCAATAGGCTCCATATTTGGATAAAAATGAGAATACTGATATCTCAGGGATAGACTGAGTTTTGGACTGTATCTTTGTCATTCCCGTGTCAAATGCAAATACCACCATAGTATTTAAAGGAATTGATAACTTTTGTTGTGCTAGAAGCATTAACACAATATCCTGATTGATATTCAGCAGAATGTGAGGAATAGCTAAGGTCCCTTTCCCTGACGCCTGACATGCGTTGAATTTTGTCCTTTGAAAATATATATTGAAAGCCAACTTCCAGCAAGCTTTGAATGTGTCTTTATTAAGAATATGGTTTGTTAACTATAATCAAGTTAAGATGAGATCATACGAGATTAGGTTAGGTTCTTATCCAGAGGATGGCCTCATTGTAACTGTCTTTTGTATAGAGATATGAGGAAAAAAAGCTACATGAAGCCAGAGAAAGTAATAAGAGTGATGTATACACAACCAAAAATGCTAAAAATTGTTGGCAACCATTAGAATCTACAAGAAAAAAATAATAGTCCCCTTCCTAGTATCTTCAGAGAGAGTACAGTCTTATCACTTTTGGACTTATAGCCTTCAGAGCTGTGAAAGAAAAGATTTTGTTCTTTGTAGCACTTTGCTATGGCAGCTCTAGGAATCTAATATAGTGACCATCTCCAATGTTAAAAACATTATGAAAAGAAATGTAGCTTCCTGTGTAGTTCATTATGTAGGGCAGGGATTGGTAATATTTTCCATAAAATGCTTGATAGTAAGTGTTTTTGGGATTGGTGGAGCACATGTTCTCTGTAACAGTTATTCAATTCTGTTGTTGTAGCATAAAATAAGTCAAAGGCTATCCACAAATTAATAATCACATAGCTGTTTTCCAATAAAACTTTATTTGACTTATGTTCTAGACTCTGCTCATGCTGCTTTCTTTCAATTTTTTCATATTCATATAGATATGATGATTTATTTACCATTTGCTCTCCATTTTAGGCCTTTTGATAAATATCACTTGGAAAAATGTTACCAAGATATGGTAGAATAATGACCCTTGAAATATGTATATATCTTATTCAGCCAGATTGTAAATACATTGCCTTATGTAGCCAAAGAACTTTACATATGGTACTAAAGAGTTCTGATAAGGGAATTATCTTGGATTATCAAAGTAGCCACTATGTAAATAAAATAATTTATATAAGGATATAGTAGGATAATAGCCAGACAATGCAATATGAAAGCAGATACCAAGAGAAGGAAAGGGATACATTTGGATACAACTATGCCTCTTAACTGAAGACCAAAGATAGGGCAAGTAGTCAACACAGGTGATGTCTAGAAACTTAAAATTTATAGAAAAAATGTTATAGAAATGGATTTTTTTCTGAGCTTCTAGAAGAGAAACAATCCTGGTAACTTTTTGTAGAATTCTTACCTCCAAAACTATAAGATAATATATTTACATAGTTTAAAACTACTAAATATGAGCAACTTTATTATAATAGCAAATAAATATGCAGTTTTGCTTCTTCTATTCCAGAAATTTCTTTTAGATCCCCTCTATTCATGTCCATGTACTATATAGGCAATATTAAGAGACACTACTCAACAGCTCATTCCATATTAAATCCTGGAAAAGCCCCAACAGTGGGGTATGTACTATGGAATTCTGCTTTTATGAAAGATTGGGAGGGAAATATGAATCACAGCAAACAAACACAGCATAAATAAATTTCTTAAACTGGAATAATCATAATTGGATTGGAGTGATGGGCAGAGGAGGTTTATAGTATGTGTCCCTAACTACTAATGAGAGAGAGAGAGAGAGAGAGAGAGAGAGAGAGAGAGAGAGAGAGATTGTTTAAAGAACAGGATTTTTTTTGGAAATACTTTGTAGATCCTTGCAATGAAAATAATCATTACTTAATCTATAGACATAACAAAAGAGATTGAGACAAATGAAAGTTTTTCCAAGATGAAATGAGGAGGATTACAATAAGGTATTTTGAAATAATAATCCTTGGCTGCAAGCATAACATCAGACAAAGATTAATCACAGAGTTGACAATATGATTTGTTTTGTGTAAAACTGTGGTAGCATTTGTGCAAGGCTCTGGTTCTGAAAGAGTCTTTGGGAAAATTTCTTGTTACCAAGTGTACATGTATGAGATCCTTTCCTTTGTAACATCCTGGCTTGATAGATTTATTTATTTATTTGGTTAATTTTGTGATTGTAGTTACACGGAGATTCTGACAGTGTTCACACATGTGTGGAATGCAGAAAACCTAATCCTGAATAAAAACTTCACTGGTATATGATCTAGCACTGAGAGCCTATGTTCACAAAGGGCACTGTCTTCTCTGTTGTAAGTAATCTCAATTTGGGTAGACTATTACACAGGACTTATATACCAATATTCAAACATAATTATCATAGGATTGCTGTAAGGAGCAAAAGGAAATCAGGAAGTATTTCCTGAAATGTGTGTTAGCTTTCCCATTGCTGGGACATGTAATAACTACAACTTGAAGAAAAAGAGGTTTAATTTTGCTCACAATTTCAGAGGATTCAGTTATGGTCATCTGGCTCCAAGGCAAGAACATCATGGCAGAAGGACTTGGAAAGCTGCTCACTTCATGGCATCTGGAAGTAGGAGAGGGGAGTAGTGCTAGAGAGGAAGGGGCCAGGGATCCAATACAGTATCCATGGTCAAGGTTGTCTGTGAATGACCCAGACAACCATAGTGTGTTTTACTAATTCTCTGGGGGGTTATGAAACCAAGCAAGTTGACAATCCAAGACAACTCTCAAAGAAGTTATCATACAATTCTCTGAAAACTGAATTCAAAATTAGCTTACAATTCCTTTCAAAATTCTCAATAGAAGAGATATTGAATGTGCAAAATTGCACTGTAGACCTATGGAATACACACGCTGTAGAGTACTTCTAGTTCATTCATATTGTGTCATTTCAAGTCTGATACTGAGACTTAGTAATGACTATTCCTCTTGGGCAAGTTATGGTATCTATAATACTCTTCAAACCAACTATTGTGATAACTTTACCTTTTGATGTAACAGCCGTCCATATTACTGTGGACTAAACACCTATTTTCACCCTGCCAGCTATCTTTCATTTTTTCTAATTTCTTTTTCTGTCTCACTGCAGCATTCTTCAGCTCTGAGTATGCTCAGCTAGAAACAATTCTTGATCAGCCTCTACTCCACCCTTTTTGGAAGATCCCTTTATCTCTACTTTTCCAGAAAAAGCAACATGGAATGGAAAATAGTTTGTCTTAGAAGGTAAGCACAGGTCAAATTCTTACAATATACTTGCTCTACATTTTTTTGAGGGGGCGGGGGGTACTGGGGATGAAACTCAAGTCCTTGCACTTGAGAGGTAGGCGGCAAAACGACTGAGTTAAATTCCTGGCCCTTGCTCTACATTTTTAACAGATAAATTAGCCACCTGAAAATATACTTAGTTATTGCATAATATTAAAACTATTTGTTTTGGTGAGTGGTTTGGGGTGATGTCAGAGAGGCCTGATTTAAAACATGAAAATAGTTATAGACCGTAACACAATATCTTACATTAAAAGCACTGAGGATATGGACTCTGAAAAAAAATCATCAGAGTAACAGCAAAAATATTGAAAATAGGACTTGAGTTAAGGAAACATTTCCATTATCCATGACTTGTTTTTTAGTAGATACTTTTTAAATGTCATCTAACCAGTAATATTTTTACCATTTTCTTTCATGAAGAGCAGCAAAATTTTTCTCCATATAAAGATTAAACTAATGATTTTATTAATTCACAATTCTATTTTCCACTTTGAAGTAAATGAATTTTCACTGAATAAAATTTTGTAAATGCAACAATTGATAAATAAATTTTTACTTGCATTTCTGTCAATAAGTATCTAGGACTTACGGAATTATCTGTTCTTCAATTTTTTCAATCAATAACTAAGCATACACATTCATTCAGGTATACTTAATCTTCTGTAAGCTGTCCATACCTCATAAAATGCTTTTTATGATAAACATCAAATTTTAAAGCTTTTCATTTAAGTATAATACATTAAAAAAATAAATGTTCAGCTCTACAGAGTATCACTAGGGAACACCCATAAATATCATAAAGTGAATAAACCTATCATCACCATGTCCAGAAACCTCCTTCAAGAACTCCAATCACCTCCTCCTGCCAAAGGCAATCTGTCACTCTTGGAACTGAGTTCAAGCCATTTTGGCATTTGTTTTCAGTTTTACGTTCATATCCTTCAAAGTATTTTTCAATTTTTATATGGTTTTTTAACAGATATTATGAGTATGTGACTCAACCACTGTTTGTGTCTGTGTTTTACCATTTTTATTTTTTAAATATTCAATTGCATGTATAGAGCACTGCCAGATTTCCTATTGCTGAGCAAATTTTGATAATATTACAATGCATGTTCTCACACATCCATATATACATATACATGTGAATAAGTGGGCAAAACCATCATCTAGGGTGTATCAACTCCTACATAAATTACTTACCACAAGGCCAGCTCCAAATTACAGAATATTATCTTTATAAAGCCAGGCATAAAAATTAAGCATTTTTCATATATCCTATCTTCTGATACCTTCTTTTGGAAAAATTATAATTGGTTAATGCTTATTAATAATTCTCTTCATTTACATGAGTTTTGTTATTTTATAAGAGAAATATCTGTTAAATTAATAGATAAGAAATAGAGGGATTTATAAAAATGAATATGAGGTTTTATTATATGCCATTATAAACTAGGTAAGTTTACAAATAATATTAATGGGAATAAATTATGCTAATTCCATTAATGTTGCTATAAATTGAAGAATTTTTAGAAACTTTGATATGTAGTATGTATCCCAGTGTTGAGTAAAATCAAAACTGTTAGCTATTATGAGTTCTTATTCTTATCTACTAAATAGTGACCAAGAATGTAAAGTTGAACTATAGAAAGTGAATTATTTATAATTAAACTATTGGTTACTGGCAAGTTATTTGGCTACTTATAAGAGTCAAACACTTTATTAGTGGAAACAGAATATTCGCTTTTTCAAATATAAAGGCACTTAGTCTTTAAATTATTTGTTAATATTTTCAGTTTATAATAATTAAGAAACCAAGGTTAGGCATTTCTTAACATCAAAGAAGAGAAAGCTTATGTAACCTTGGACAAAATATATTTAGGCAATCATTAATGCCATAAATATATCCTCTACTTAAAGGTCATGTTTTTCTAATATTTGGTATTTAATTTTGTTTCCAAGTTCTACAACCATATTATACATAAAAAGAAAATAGTATGTGTGGAGGGAAAATATTGTGGTTAAGTCTGAAATTACAATGAAAGCACTATATGACTATTATTGACTACTAACCACACTACAAATTTAGTACTATTATCTGAAAAGTAAAACTTTTTAACACCTATTATTTCAAAAACTATCATTTATGCAACTTCCATGTTTACAATAAAATTGAACACAAAATACAATTCAATACTCAAAAGTTCTGATTTTTTATCAATAGAAATGTGTTGAATCATAATTTATTACCATCAACATTTTCCTGAATTAGGAATTATTTTAAAGTTTTATTAAGTTTAAAAAGAAGAATATATTTAAATATG
>NW_004624753.1:12677698-12707647 GCF_000247695.1 Heterocephalus glaber | reverse complement strand
CTAGCCCTCCCTTCACAACAACCCACAATGTGGGAAAAAATCTTCACCTGCTCTTCCTCAGACAAAGGTCTACTATCTTGAATCTATAAAGAACTTAAAGAGATCAGACCTCCCAAATATAAAGAACAGCTTTCTTTATTCAAAAGTTAACAGAATATACATATGTGCACACAGAGATAAAATATTTAGCATAATTATATCACTATTAACCAGCCACATTAATGATTAAAAGTTATATTTAATTATTAATAAAATTTTTAAAGAACTGACAGCAAAAATGTAGAACATGCAAATTTTCATACAGTATTATTGGCAATGTAAAATAATAATATTCTATGGACAGTTTGTCACTCTCTTAAAATATACTTGATAAATCATTTATTCTTTCTACTTACTTAGATGTCAGCCAAGGAAATCAAGCCCTTGTCAATGGTTTACATGAATGATTAGAGCAACTTGGTTTTTTTTTAAAAAAACCCAAATGGAGAAAATGCAAGTGTGAACAAAAAATGTATAAATAAGCTGTAGTATATACAGACAATGGAATATTGCTTGTCAATAAAAAGGAATGAATTGTTTATACAATCAACATAATGAACTTGAAAATAATTGTATTGACATTTAGAAATCTAACAGAAAAGAAAACACCAAGATAAAGTACTGGAATACACATCAACTGGATGTAACTATGACTATTAACATGCTACATACTTCAGCAATTCTTGAA
This sequence comes from Heterocephalus glaber, assembly GCF_000247695.1. The sequence continues at coordinate 12,706,920 of NW_004624753.1, read as the reverse complement.
GATCGAGTAGATTTTAAGACTTTTTTAGGCTGCAAAATATCTCTCTTTTGGAACGTCTGTAACATATTAGCTGAGTCTCCCTAGAAGCCACACTGAATTTATCCACATCCCTGGACAGAGAAAAGAGCACGAAAGAAACCCATGAGCATGAAGTAAAGAGCAATATTATTTGATTTATTTGATTATTTTATATCATTGTTATGTAGAATAATATTGGGTTGGCAAATATTTTCAGTAGTTATGGCCAATAAACCTTATTTTTTTAAACAAATGATCTTCTAGTCTTTTGTAAAGTCTATGGGGCAACGTCTCTAATTATAGTGGCTATTGGGCAAAAATTATTCAGGAAGAAATTTAATACATTAGGGAGAAAAAAAGAAAGAAAGAAAGAAAGAAAGAAAGAAAGAAAGAGGAAGGAGAGAGAAAGAAATTTTGCTTTCTAGAAAATGGAAAATGTTAACAGTTGACATATGATCATAATAATTCCTAAAATTTAAGTACAGAACAAAAAACCTCCTCAACATTTACTAAGCACTCAGTAAATAATATTTAATGGGCTCTTGAGTATACTCAGTAAGATGTAATGGTTCAGTTCTCTTAATTTAATCTTATATATTTACTACTTGAGTGAACTCACTGCAACTGTATATTCCTTTATTTTTCATTTTTGGAAATTATGAAGGTGACATTATTAGCAATCTCTTCTAAAACAATATCAAGCACATGATAAAACATTTTAAATCTTAATTACTGAAAGTTAAAACAGTACATGCAATAATTTCATTTCTTAGGATTTGTAGCATTCAATTGTTATAGGCAATATCACAATTAATTTATGAACTTCATGCTTTAGTCTATTTTAATAAAGAATTAGATACGTACAATAGAATGAAAGAATCTGATATGTAGAAGAGGGAATTTTTCAAAATAATTTAGCTGTAAAGTGGTAGGATTTATATTTTATGTTTTCAGTATGGCTCCAATACATTTGTTGATAACGTTTGAAACCATTCAGATTATTTACAAAAATATAAAATAATTTTTGTATTGAAGACATATTTATTAGATGTTACAAGTAATTACACTTCTTGACAACACTTCTACTTTGACCTTATTTTTGAGAATGCCAATCCATGAGTTTTAAAGATCTTTTAGGTGCTAGAATCATTGAAGAGAGATTAAGTATTGGGAAATTAAAGCAATACAAAATTCTACTAAAATATTAATAAAAGGAAAGAGCAGAAAGTACCTGGTGGCATCTCAACTTGTTGGAATATTTGTAACAAGAAATAATTAAGTTATCACAATTCAGCTTTAGAAATGTATTTTGTGCAAAGAAAGATATAATGTTAAAAATAAAGTAACTGACAAACAGAAAAACATTCTACTCTTTCAAAACAAAGAACATATTTCAGCATCAATATCTTAGAAATTTATTTCTTCTTGATCTGTGTGTCTTGAAAATTAATTAGAAATGTACATAATACTCTATTACAGTACTTCAAACTACTAATCTTAGCTTGCTAAAAAAATCCTAGAAGTCTGAAACTATGTATCAAGTGGCAATACACTGAGCACTGTATTATATTTTCTTGGTGATATATTGAAATATTTGTAATTTTCCTGTTTTGCAGTTCCCTGAAATCATTAGTACACTTTCATTTTAGGGACTCTGCTAAATTCAGCATCAGAGTTAATAGTTGAGGAAATCAAAGTGAGGGATAAGATTCATTTTAATACTTGAGGAACTCCACTGGGAAAATGAACTGTCAGTATTGTTCTGGAGCACAACATTATATAATTAGATTGCTGGAATGAAGGAAGATAGGACAAGATAGAGATGTTCTTTTGGGAATAATTAACTTTGAAAATGCAGTTGAAAGTACGTGAGCATAAAAAGTTGTGAAGTCAAATCTTGAGGGAAGAGAATAAAGAACATAAAGACAAGGAGTGTTTGGAAAGAATATCTATAGAAGTGGGGGGCAAAGGGTAGACCTTAGAAGTAATAGAATAATTTTTTAAACTGAAGCTTTAAACAATCTTTTTATTTTTTGTTAAGTTATGTGGACTTATATGATGCTAATATCTTCTGAATTTTATTTCAATTTACAAATAATCCACTATTTTGTTCTTGGTCTTTGTAAAATTATAGAGCCATTGAAGAGGAAAATTACTATACTATGCATATGACATTATTTAATATGCTACAACAAAATTCTAGAAATCTTTAAGTGGAAATCATGATAGGTTGCAAGTACTTTTATTTTTGTGTACTGTTTGCCTAATTCAATACTAGAATTTATTCTTTTCTTATTGACAGATAGTTAACTTCTCATATGCCCAATATACATGTAGAAAAATACAAGCTTTTGCTCTTTGTCTGCAGATGTTGCCTCAGGTATACTACCACTAGAGAGAACTTTGTCAAGTGTTAGATTTGATGTTTTAAATCTGTCATGTTTTATTAACATGATATTTTTACTTAAAATAAATATTATCCCTATGTATGTGGACTAGGCAAACTGAAGATGTTCTAAGTTCATCCTAGTGTCCTGCCAAACTCTCTGGGATATCATTGAGCATCCACAGTGTTCTTTTAGTCACAGTTCATGATGTGTAGCCACACAGTAAGGGATGTAATCGAGAAGGGGGGTGCAATTACAGCATTATACATGACTAACACCACAGACTTATTCGTCACGGAAATCAGTGCATATGGTAAGAGTGGTAACTGTTTTGAGTTTCTGAACTGGACCTGAAGATATACAGTGAATAAATATTTACCAAATAAATCTACCAAAACTTGATAAGATTAAGTAATTGAGTGGTATTTGAATAGAAATCCATGCATTTCCTCATCCCATAGAAGGAAACTCTACTTTCCACAGTTGCAACAAAGTACATAGGACTGCCTCTGTGCTCAGGCACCAGTCAGAGAGCTATTTATCAGGAAGTAGAGAACAGCAGTATTTCTCATCCTCATTTCTGCTATCTGCTGCTGAAGGTAAGGGCCAGATGCAAGTGATGGGAACTGAGCATTCCCTTCTTCCTCCTGGGCCCTATCTTGGGAGCATCACTGCTGAGAATTCCATGGCCTTGTTCTTGCCTTCATAGGCTTGTAAGAAGCAGCCAACTCAGCAAGAAAGCTGTTATCCCCCTCCAGTTCTTAAACCTCTCAATTCCTGAAGTTAGAAAATGTCACTCAGAAAAAAGCACAGAAATGTTCCTCAATTCCAGCCCCACAACCCGGCCTGTGATAGTAAGAATGAAGAAAAGAAGAAATTAAACAGAGAGCTCCACATCCTTCTCCAAAAGACTGACTTAATTTGTAACAGATTGTGGAGAAATTCATCCCTAAGAGCACCTTAAGAAGTATAGAGGTTTTATAAAAGGCAATAGAGATTGCTGGAGTCATTGGATAAGCTATACACAGATGAACTAGTGTTATGGAGGTAAATAGAAAATAAAAATCAGAGAATGTTCCATGAGCTGCTTTGGGAATTCCTCTGTCCCTTCCCAGGTGGGTCTATTTTCTGCTGCTGTTGACCCTGGATCTCAGACTCCATGTTGGATGGTGGCATCCACATTCAGGGTAGGACTTCCTCACTCCACTCAGTAGCCATACACTGATCATCTCTGGTAAGACTCTCATGAATACATCAAGAAGCATGTTCTACCAATTATCCAGTATTTCTAAATGCAACCAATTTGACACCCCAAATCAGCCATGACATACCTACCCTAAGGAAGAACATCAGAGACTCAATTATATGTGTAAAGGGGGCATCGATTTCACTAAAATCATTCTGCTAGTCACTAAAAAAATAAAGGAATAAGATGCCTGGAGCAGATAGAAGGAAATCAACATCAGGAATTGCTGCAATATATTTCCTAAAATGTCCAATTTCCAACACAAAACAATGCTGAGATTCCACCTCACTCCAAAAAGAATGGCTGCTATCAAGAAATCAACCAATAACAAATGCTGGTGGAGCTGTGGGGAAAGAGGAACCATTCTCCACTGCTGGTAGAGTGTAGACTGGTGCAACCACTGTGGAAATCAGTATGGAGATACCTCAGAGAACTAGGACTGGAAGTCCCATTTGACCGCACTATTCCCCTGCTGGGTGTCTTCCCCAAAGAATTAAAAGAATCATACCACAGTGATATATGTGCACCCATGTTCACAGCGGAACAATTTGTAAAAGCTAAAACTTGGAAGGAGCCCAAATGCTCATCAACTGGAGACTGGATAAAGAAAATGTGGGGTTTTTTTTCCATAAAATGGAGTACTACTCAGCCATAAAAAATGAGAAATTAGAGAGATTTATAGCTAAATGGATGCACATTGAGGTGATACTCTTAAGTGAAACAAACAAGACACACACGTGTAAATACCGAATAGTTTCTCTAGCGTAAGAAACTGAAAGTGTAAATAAGGACTAAAAGATATAATAGATAATGTGAAATAGGAAGAAAAGGGGCAAAGGGGAAGGGGAAGTGGGAGGGGTAGGGGAAATGAAAGAAGAGAATGGAATTAATATGAGAAAATGAAGAAATGGAAACAGTCTATGTAAATGGGGAGGGATGGAGGGGTTGAAGGGAGGGCAGGGGAAGGGGGAAAGATAAGAACCAAGAGAGATTATGTAAAGGTGCAAATTTCCAATGATGAATGTCATCATATTGTATACCTAAAATGTACCAATAAAATAAAATTTGAAAAACTTTGAGATAAGAAAAAAATAAAGTTCCATGTAGTCATATACTGTGGGGAAAAGAAGACAAGACACATTGCCTATGTAAGCAATATCAGATGCTGGAATTAACAAAAGTTCCATTATAAACATGTTCAATGAAATAAGAAAATAATGATAAAAGCAGTAAAAGAAGAACTAAAAGAAATAATAATAAAAGTATATAAAATCTCATCAAAAAAGGTTATCAATAAAAAGTAGTTTAAAAGAGAAACAAGTGGATATTCTGCAATCTAAAAATAAATTTAAAAAATTATTAGAAAGCTCCAATAGTATATTTGAATCTGCAGATTTAGTGAACTTGAAGATAAGCCAATAGAAATTTACAATCTAAAAACCAAATGAGTTAAAAAAAGTTACCTCAGAGAAGTGTTGTTTACTATTAAGTACTTCAGTATATATATATATACTGGAGAATCAAGGTGAAAGAAGAAAAACCAAGAATCAGAAAAGATATACAAATGAATAATTGCTAAAGTTTTCCACATTTACTGAAAAATATTAATCTACTTATCTGGAAATCTCAGTGTTAAGTCGGGGAAAGGCAAAATGATTCATAAATAAGCATATTATAGTAAAAATGGTATTGAGTGAAGAATATGAGTACAACTGACTACTCATGGCTGGCTAGAGGAGCATGTGAAAACTATAATGATACATGACATTGAAATAAAAGCTATAAATATCAGTTTATTTTTCTCCTATCTTTTTAAAATGAAGAAATTATGTAAGTATAATTATACATTGTATTTTGAAGTTTATATTATTTATAGATAAAATTAATATAACAGTAATATGTCAAATGGAATAGTAACATTTCTATGTTTCATTGGAATTGAGAATAAATTTGAAGATGTATCTGACTGTGCTAATACCATAATGGCTGACAATTATAATGTTAAATCAATTATAAAAGTAATCAGTTATTAAAATGCTACACTATAAAATATTCATTTAATACCAAAAAAATATAAAGGGGGAACAGAAGAACAAAAAGACATGTCACAAATAGAAAACAGAGGTAATATGACAGATGCAAACCAAACTACACGAGCAATATTAAGTGTGAGTAGATTAGACAATTTAACCAAAAGGCAGAAATTGACAGACTGGATAAGAGGCATATTTTTGATTCAAAGATACAATATTTGAAAGGAAAATTGAGCAAAAAAAAGTTATCATCCAAACAGCCACCAAAAGGAGTATTTTCACTAGCATCAGACAGAATAACCCCTAAAACAAAAAATACTGGCTGCAATTAGCAACACCCCCCCACACCTGTGCCTCCCAGGAATGGAGCCAGCACAGAGCCCCCTCCCCCGACTTCTGGCCTCCGGGCTGCACCTGTTCATGGATCCACACCGCTGAGGCACAGGGGGGTCATAAAGGCCATTGTTCTGAACTCCAGAAGGTAGAGCAGAAGTGAACAACAGAAAGAGACCCTCTCTCAGGCTTCTTGATGAAAATTGAAGCCCACTAGAAAAGTGATGAAAATTTCTGCAATAAAGGCACACTGGACCACCATAGTTGGTAAGTTGGAGGATTCACCACCTCCCATCAGAACCTGGACTATCTTCAGGGGAAGGGCAGCTGGACCCTGCAATAGAACATTGCAGAGTTCAACCCTGCAGGAGTTTAGGGAGCTCAACTTGGGCCTGGCAGTCAGAAATCAGCCTGAATCTCAGGCAACTGCTGCTAGCTTGCTGAGGCTTATTGATTTAGATCTGCACACTGCTGCCCACATGGTCTATTGTGACAGAAGAAACCTACCCTGAAGGAGGCTCTTCATTTTTATTTTTTATTTTCAAAATTATTTTTTTTCTTATTTTAAAGTTTTAGTTTTTTCTTTTCTTTTCAAATTTTTTCTTTTACTTTTTTTCTTTTCCTTCTCTCACTCTCACTCTCCCACCTTTTTCTTCATTGCCCTTTTTGTTCCTGCTCCTGCCCTAATTCAGATTTCTTCTTCCTTTTACTTTTGTTCTCTCTTTTTCCTTCTTTCAATTGTCATTAGTTTTAAAGGATACTGAATATAGTTTCTAGCTTCCTTATTGCTGTTAGGTTGTTCTGTTCTTGTCTTTGTTCTTTCATTCTGTCTTTTCCTCTTGTCTTCAACAGTTTCCTAGAGTTTGCGTGATCTTCCTCTGTCCTCTGGGCTCACTTCTAACCTTTCTTTATGCTTGTAACTATCCATCCCTCCCTCCCCAACTCCTTCTAAGTCCCCATCCTGAAGGGTGAAGTTGCTATAATGAAGAGTTGATTCACTATAAACATATTTTGAGCTGATCCTCAATTTTGATTTAATTCACATGGTAAAAGGTTATAGATTAATAACTACACAAATTGTCATTTTCTATGCTGTGCTTGATGGTACTGTTGTTGCTGATTATATCTCTTGGAAAAGTCATTGTGATTGATCTAATCAGTTGTCCTTCCTGGTATACTGAAAACAAGATTGCCTTAGAGTCACTAGAGACTCAAAACCTAAAGAATAGCTATATCTGGAAGACACCTCTAAGAAGCAAACAGTCCATAAGGGTTCTAAATACAAGCAACAAAGATACTTACAATAAGCGATATCAAAGTATCAACCCAGGAATTAAACCAAAAACATTAGCAACGACAAAAATAGAAATGATAAGTTACTTAAGCAAGACAAAACCCAGACTTCCAGCTCACCAAAGGCAAATTCTGGGAGAACTGAGGTGGAAATGTTTGATAAATGTCTCAACACCATGAACTGATTGCACAGGATGTAGCAAAACAGATGAATGAGGCTCTAGAAAAATTCAAAGCAGAAATAATTTCCGAGATAACTACAGAGATGGAGAGCAGAATGAAAGACATGATTAGAGACTCTAGAACAGAAACATAGATGAGTTCAAGACCATGATGGAAGCCATGAATGCCCAGCATAGGAAAGAAATGGAAACCATGAAACAGATTCAAACAGATATTCAAGAGATTAAAAACTCTACTGAAAGTGTTTGCAGCAGACTGAGCCAATCTGAAGACAGTATATGAGATATAGAAGACAGGATGGTGGTCAGTGACCATGAAAAGAGAGATCTCTGAAAAATAATAAGGGACCATGAGAAATCAATCCAGCAGCTCCTAGATGACACAAAGAAGAATAATATAAGACTGACAGAAGTCCATGAAAAAACAGAAGAAAGTACAAATGACATAAGAAAACTGTTCACAGAATTAATGGCAGAAAACTTCATAAACAGAGTGAAAGAATTTGATATACAGATAAGTGAGGCACATAGGACTTCAATTAACCATGATCAAAAAAAATCTACACCTAGACATGTAATAATCAAGATCCCAGAAACCCAACAGAAGAAGAAAATACTACAAGCAGTTAAAGAAAAGAAAAATGTCACATAAGAAGGAAAGCCCATCAGAATCACAGCAGACTTTTCAACACAAATCCTCAAGTCAAGGAAAGCCTGGAGGGAGGTATTTAAAGCCCTAAAAGAAAACAACTTCCAATTTAGACTGATGTATCCTGCAAAACTATCTTTCAAAATTGATGGGAAAATAAGATACTTCCACGACAAAGAACACCTGAGAACCTTCATGAATAAAAACCAGCACTCCAAGCAATTCTAAACAATATCCTGGAAAAAGACAATGAAAGTCACACTCCATGAGGCCCAACAGACCAAACCCATCCACCAAGGCAAGAAATTAAAGGGAGAGGGGGGAAAATAAAAAATAAAACAGTCAACAGAGGAAAATAATATGACAATGATAAGTCAATACATATCAGTTATAGTAATCAATGTTAATGGCCTCAATTCTCCAATCAAAAGAAATAGATGCCAGAATGGATTAAGAAGCAAAATCCAACAATATGTTGCATACAAGAAACACATCTACTTCAAAAAGAAATTCATAGACTGAAAGTAAAAGGATGGAAAACAGTTCTCCATGTGACAGGAACCTGCAGAAAAGCAGGGGTAGCTATCTTATTTGGACACAAAGTGGATTTCAAACCAAAACTAATTAAGAGAGACAAAGAAAGTCACTATATCTTGTACAGGGAACAATTCAAGAGGAAGAAATGACAATCATAAATATATATGCACCAAATACTAATGCCCCTAACTATACAAAACAAGTATTAATGGACATAAGAAACCAAAAAAGCACTACTACAATTGAAGTGGGGGACCTCAATACCCCACTGTCACAAACAGACAGATCATCTAGACAAAAAGTCCACTGCAAAATACGAGAACTGAACCAAGCTTTGGAACAAATGGACCTAATAGGTGTCTATGGAGTGTTCCACTACACAAAAACAGAATACACATTCTTTTTGGCTGCACACAGACCACATGCTAGCTGAAATTATCCCCTGTATATTATTAGACAAAGGTACAATTAAACTGGACATGAATAACATAAGAAATTGCAAGAAATTCACAAACATATGGAAATTGAATAACACTCTCCTGAACAACAAACCAATGGGTCACAGAGGAAATTGAAGAAGAACTTAGACAGTTTCTGCAATTAAATGATAATGCCAATACAAAATACAAGAAGCTATGGGACACAATGAAATCAGTTCTATGAGGGAAATTCATAGCAGTGAATGGCCACACTAGGAAAACAGTGAGCTCAAATAAACAACCTAATGCTGAGCCTTAAGCTCCTTTAAAAAGAAGAGCAAGAAAAACCTAAAGCTCATACAAGGGAGAAAATTATAAAGATCAGAGGAAAAATCAATGCAATGGAGACTAAGAGAAAGATAAAAAAATCAATGATGAAAGAGTTGGTTTTTCAAAAGAATGAACAAAATTAATAAACCCTTAGGCAACCTGATCAAAAAAGGAGAGAAAAGGCTCAAATCCATACAATCAGGAAAGAAAAAGGTGAAGTCACAACAGATCCAGCAGAAATCCAGAGGATTTCTGTATACTAATAAAATGGAAAACACAGAAGAAGTGGACAGATTTCTAGATACATATGAATTACCAAGTTGAACGAAGAAGATGTAAAAATTCTAAACACCACAATTACAATCAGTGAAATTGAAAACATAATTAAAAATTTACCAACAAGAAAAAAGCCCAGGTCTTTATGGCTACAATGTTGAATTCTACATGGCATTTAGAGAAGAACTATTCCCACAACTCTTTAAACTCTTCAATGAAATTGAAAGGGAAGCAATACTTCCAAATTCATTCCTGGAAGCAAGTGTTACCTTGATTCTGAACCAGGGAAAACCCAACCAAAAAAGAAAAGTACAGGCCAATCTCCCTAATGAATATAGATGCAAAAATCCTCAATAAGATACTGGCAAACAGAATACAGAGGATCATCAAGAAGATCAAAAGCCCTGACCAAGTCAGATTTATCGCAGGGATGCAAGGATTGTTCAACATACGTAAATCAATAAATGTAATACACTATATTAACAGAGTGAAGAACAAAACCATATGATCATCTCAATAAATGCAGAAAAAGCATTGGACAAAATTCAACACACATTCATGATAAAAAACATACAGAAAACTGGAACATATGGTCTTTATCTCAACCTGATAAAGGCTATGTATTGAAAACCAACAGCCAACATTATACTAAATCATCAAAAACTGAAAACCTTCAGTCTAAAATAAAGAATAAGACAAGGATGTCCACCATCATCACTCCTGTTCAATATAGTCTGCAAACACAGCCCACAGAAATTCAAAAAGAGAAAGAAATAAAAGGAATAAACATAGGAAAGGAAGTTCAGCTGTCATTATTTGCTGACAATATGATACTCTACATAAAAGACCCATAAACTTCAGCTAAAAATCTTCTAGACTTAATTGACAGATTCAGTAGAGTAGCTGGATACAAGGTCAACACTCAAAACTCAATAGCCTTCTTGTACAGAAATAGACTCCCTGAGAGAAAAATTAGGGAAATAATCCCTTTCACAATAACATCCAAAAAAATGAAATATCTAAGAATCAATCTAAGGAAGGAAGCACAAGACCTCTACATTGAGAACTGCAGCACTCTGAAAAAAAAGATTGAAGAGGATATAAGAAAATGGAAAGACATCACCTGTTCCTGGGTAGGACGAACCAATATAGTGAAGATGGCCATACTTCCAATACTGCTACACAAATCCAATGCAATCCCAATTTAAATTCCAATAGCTTGTTTCATACAACTAGAGAAAACAATGTGAAAATTCACTTGGAACCAGAAAAGACCTAGAATAGCAAAAGCAATTGTAGGCAACAGAGACATGGCAGGGGATATCACAATCCCCAATTTGAAACTATACTTCAAAACTATTGTGATAAAAACAGAATGGTACTGGCAAAGAAACAGACTCAAAGATCAGTGGAATAGATTAGAAGATGCAGAAACAGCCCCAGACACACTCAGCTACCTCATCTTTGAGAAAGGAGACAACCATCCTCACTGGAGAAAAGATAACGTCTTCAATAATGTTCAAGAAACTGGATTTCAACCTGCCAAAGATTAAAACTAGACTCCTATCTTTCACAATGTGCTAAAGTAAAATCGAAGTGGATTAAAGATCTAAATGTTAAAACAGAAACACTAAACTTGCTGAAAGATGTTAGGTTGAACTCTCAAAGACATTGGCATAGGAAAAGACTTTATGAACAAAGTCTCAGTCTCATGGGAACTAGCGCAAAGAATCAACAACTGGCATCTCATCTCACTAAAAATCATCTGCGCTGCAAGAGAAGCCACCAACAGAGCTAAGAGATAACCTACAATGTGGGAAAAAATGTTTACCAGCTGTTCCTCAGACAAAGGTCTACTACCTAGAATCTATAAAGAACTTAAAAAATCAGGCCTCCCAAATTTAAAGACCCAATTCAAAAATAGGCATCTGAAATGAACAGTCATTTCTCAGACAAAGAAGTAAAAGCTTCAAATAATCATATGAAAAAATGTTCAGCATCACTGATCATTTGAGAGTTCAGATGAAAACAACGCTGAGATTCCACCTCACCCCAGAAAGAATGCCTGCTATCAAGAAATCAACCAATAACAAATGCTGGCAGGGTTGTGGGGAGAAAGGAACCATTCTTCATTGTTGGTGGGAGTGCAGACTGGTTGAACCACTGTGGAAGTCAATATGGAGATACCTCAAAAAAATAGGATTAAAGGTCCCATTTGACCTAGCTATTCCTCTTCTGGCTATCTTCCCAAAAGAATTAAAAGTATCACACCACAGTTACATATGCACGCCCATATGTATAGCAGCACAATTTGTAATAGCTAAAACTTGGAAACAGCCCAATACAGTTGATGGGCACATCAACTGGAGACTGGATGAAGACAATGTGGTTTTTTAATAGAATGTAGTACTGGTCAGCTATGAAGATTGAGAAATTAGAGACATTTTTAGCTAAATGGATGCACATTGAGGCTATAGTCTTAAGTGAAATAAATAGGACACATCTGTAAATACTGAATAGTTTCCCTGATATGAAAACCTAAAAGAGTAAATAAGGATCAAAATGTATAATTGATAATAGGAAAAAAATGTCTAAAGGAATAGGATAAGTGGGAGCACTAGGGGATAGGAAAAAAGGGAAAAGAAAAAATATGAGAAAAGAAAAAAATGGAAACAAAGGCTTTGTAAATATGGAAGGGTGGAGGGGGTGAAGGGAGAACAGGGAATGGGGAAAAAATAAGAACCAAGATTCACCATGTAAGATCCCAATGATGAATGTATCTGTATCGTATACCAAATATGTACCAATAAACTTAATGAAAAAATGCTATATGAGACATATTTTATAATGACAAACACATCCTACCATCAGAGAGAGATAATTTTTTAAAACATATCTTCAGTTATCAATAGAATAGTAAGATACTTGATGAAAAAGGTGACAAAAATAAAGGACAAAATAACATTGCCATAACAATATTTTGAGAGTACAATACCTCATTTTTAATGATGGATAGAACATCTAGGCAAGATCAGCACAGAAATAGCCTTGAGCAATAAAATAAATGAGGTAGAACTAACAGAAAACAAGGGCCGGGGATTTAGTTCAGTTTTTCTGCCACCTGCCTTGCAAGTGCAACTTCCCGAGTTCGATCCTCGGTCCAAAAAAAAAAAAAAGAACCAACAGAAAACTGTGGAAATAATTAAAAGTGTGTTCAACAACATTCAAATAGAATTAGATGTCATCAAGAGAAATAAATTTGAAAGTTTCACAAATACATGAAAATCAAACAACACAATCATACAGTAGTAAAAGCTTGGATGTTTTTTCCTCCTAACATCAAGAAAAAGACAATGATGTTGGTCTTGTCCCTGTTATTCAGCATTACAGCAGAGGTTGTAGGCAGGACTGTTAGTTAAGAATAGGAATAAAAAACACTTAACATATACAGGAAGAAGTAAAACTACTCCTATTTATACATGATATAGTTTAAGACACAGAACATGCTAAGTAATACGCACATATACAAAACACAAAATAATTACAGCTAGTAACTAGCAAATGATTTCAGGAAGTTAGCAAGGTACAGATTAACACTTGGTTACAGATTAATACTTGGTTGCATTTCTATACACTTAAAATGAACAACCCAAAAATAAAATTTAAAAGACAATAACTTTTACAACTGTGGCACATATAATAAAACACAATACATTTAATTAAATGAGTGAAAAATTTATGCACTCTAAACAATTAGGTACTGCTGCAAGAAATTAAAAACAACTTAATAAGTTGAAGAATACACATGTTCATCTGTTAAAAGAGTTGATGTGGTTAGGATTCCAAACTCCTCAAATGGATTTTTATGTGCACTGTAGTTTGTCAAATTCACATATTGTTTCTTTTAAAAAATTGTCAAGATCATACCAATGTTTATAAGAAATTGAAAGCAATCTAAAATAGTTACATTCTAAAAAAAGATGAAGTCACAACTTTTAATTTCAAAATTAATGACAAAGCACCCGTAATCAAAACAGCATAGTACTCGTTTTAGCATAAAAACACAAACTGACCAAATACAATTGAAAGTCCAAAAATAAACCTATATATCTATGGTTTGACTGATCTCTTGACAAATATGCCAAGATCATTTGGTGTGCAGTGAATATTTTTTAACAATGGATGTTAGGGCAACTAAATTTCCATGTGTGAAACAATGTCTTTTAATTCTTACTTCATACTATTAATTGAAAATGAACTGAAGATCTAAACTAAAAACTAAAACTATAAAATTTTCAGATTAAAACACAGAAGCTATTCTTTATGACAGAATTTTTAACAGAATCTTAGATGTACCATCAAAAGCATGAGCAGCAAAAGAAAAATTTAGATACACTGCATTTTATCAAAATTTTCTAAATTCTGTGTTTCAAAGTACAGCATCATGAAAATGAATAGATCCATAAAACTGGAAGAAATATTTGCAAATCATACATCCCACAAAGGTGATTTTTTTCTGTAGAATGAAAAAAGAACTTTTTTAACTCAATGATAATTTTCTAAAAATGAAAATGCTCAAAGTATCTTAGTAGATATTTCTTCCAGAAGAAGATATGCAAATATCCAATAAGCACACAAAAGAGACTCAATATCATTAGTCTTCCTAGAAATGCTATCAGATTCCAATTTCAATCCTAGCCTGGGCAATTTAGCAAGACATTGAGTTAAAAGAAAATTTAAAGTGCTCAGATGTAGCTAAGTGTAATGGCTCTGGTCCAATCTCCAGTACCACAAAAATATAGTCAGTAGAAAGTGTCAAGTGTCAGTAAGGATGTGGAGAATTTAGAAACTTCATACACAGCAGGGTGGACCATAAGATGATACACAGAATTACTGTATTACTCAGCAATTCTAGTGCTAGACATACTCTCAGGAAAAATGAAAGCAAAAGACCACAGAAAAACTTATATATTAATGTCTATACCAACATTATTCATAATAAATAGAAATGTTTAAATAAGCCAAATCCATATCAGTTCATTAATGAATAAATATATATCTGTGGGTGGTATTATTTGGTTATGAAGAATGAAAGTGGAGTACTGATAGATATTGTAACAGGAATTTGAAAATGTGCTAAATTAAAAGAGTCAGTTATAAAAAAAAATGTGTTGTATGATTCAAAAGTGAAATGTCCACAAGGAGCAAACTTCACGTAGTCATATGTTGTCAGTGGTTGTCTATGACTAGGGGAAATGGAGGAAAATTGATAAAAGATAAGGGAATGGGGCTTCTTTCTGAGGTGCAGAAAAAATTCTAATATTGATGGCTCAAATACCTGTGTTCAAACAGCATTGACTTGTACACTTCACGAGTGAATTCTTTTCTATGTAAATGATATATCAATGAATCTGTTATTGAAAGACAGAGAGGGAAGAGAGATAATACAAGAAAGAAAGACAATGTGATTTTCCTCTACCTCAATTCTCACTTTGGTTCAGGTTATCATCCTTTCTGAAAATTCAGTATTATAGTACAGAAACCTAGTTAGTGTTGGTTAGATCTTTGGCCAGAAAGGACTCTTCATTGAAGACAATACATTTCTTTTACTTTTTCTTTTTTGTGCCAGGGATCAAACTCAAGACCTTGTGCTTGCAAGGCAGGCATGGAGTCACTGAGCTAAATCCCCAGCCCCTTTCTTTTACTTTTTGCTAGAGTAATGATGTCCTTTTCTTTCCATCAGAGAAATACACTTATGATTAGGACAAATATATTAACAAAAGTATTTAGTTTAAAAGACAACACTTTTATGATCTTAAAATAATAAACATACTATAAAATAAAACAAATTAGTATATTAAACACAATAAATTTAAGAATTCTTGCCATTTTTCTCTTTCCCTTAACTTAGAAATTACATAGAATGGTACTAGCTATGAACATTGTAAAGTAATCTATAGGATTTGAACCTTTTTATTTCAGAGTATCTCGTGATGCTTAATAGTGAATCTTAATATAGTTCAGTATTTCCAAGGTGGAATTTGCTTCCTCACACACCATCTTAACCCAGGCTACCACAGCAAGTTTCTGAAAGCCGGGAGCACTTGCATGGAAACACAGTAAACTCTTCCAAGATACAGCCATTCTCAGTAAGGTGTTACTCTCTTTTGCCAACACTCCATATAGACATGTGTTTTCTCCAATTGTGACTCCAGCTGAAAGATGAACATTATAACATTTCTATCCTATATGCTAAAACAAGTAACCTGATGCATGCAGGTTCATAGCCCTTGGAGAAATGATCTGATTGTTTCTGCGAGCATGAATAAAATTTTGCATACGGCAAATGAAGTGTGAAAGTCAGGGTGCTAATCAGAAGCAGTGACTGAGATCTCAAAAGGAAACACTGTGCTAAATCTGTTAATAGCATGGCTGAAAATATACACAATGTATATGCTAGGTTACACAGAAGGAAGATGATAATTCTGAGATAGCTGTTCTTCACTTTTCTTTTTACAACTCTCGTACATATGCATTCACAATGACTCAGGATTAAGGAGCATATTTATTCTCCAAAGGAAAATATTTATATTTTTAGGACACAGTTTACTTTTAAATGATTTACTATAAATGCATTGCTATTCTATTTTGTTTCATATTTTAGGGTGACAATATAGACTGGTAACATTTACAGATTTCTAATATAAACTATCCCAGATTTATAGTAAATGTTCCTTTTCTATGGTACATGATATGCATATTATTTATCTTAATCTTTTTCATTCCATCAGATCAATGTACTGTCTTTTAGTTGAGTAGTGTCTTAAAAGAATAAAGAGAGGCTAACAGTAAGACATACATTCACATAATTGTAATGTGTAGAAAGCTATGTTTTAGATATCACAACTCAATCCAACAACAACCACAAAAAATAGATTTAATCTCCTCTCAGTATTTAATTATTTTACTGACAGATATTCAGAGATTTCTAGAGGTAGATTACCAAAAAAAGAAAGAAAGAAAGAAAGAAAGAGAGAGAGAAAGAAAGAGAAAGGGAGAGAGGACATTGTGCACTGCTTCTTTGAAATACCGTAGTATAAAAGAAATTCCTCAAGTAAAATATTTATTTTAGAATCAGATTAAATGTGCTTGATAAGTGTTCTAGTACTGCTATTATGAATCCAGAATTTTATGAAAAGAAATTTAAAATATGTGCTACTATTTATATCTATTAATAATCTTTCTTTATCATCAATATGTTTTGTTAAATCATGGCACTTTTGGAAATCACTCTATTTGTACTAATTTATACTAAGTTATACTTCTCCTAGAAGTAGTCCCAAGAATACATGGTAAACTAAAATGACAAAAGAAACCAGAAAACAACATAGAAATACGTCACAGCTAAATTAAAAAGACAACAAAATTATTTTAAAATACAAGAGAATATAGAAATCTAACAGCAGAATTCTGGTAACTGCAGTATTTGATGTGTATTTAATATTGATTTAAGATGACAATTCATAAAATACAGGATGGTCACATTTGCCTGTATTTTTCACTTATATACTTGAGTAAACACATTACAGGAGCTTAAACATTACGATTAGCAATGTTGCTATGTTCTGTAGGTACTAAGGAGCTAGGGATTCTTTTGGGAAGGGAATTTCAGTATTTAGTAAAAAAGTTAATACATTTGTGAACTTCAAATATCATAAAAATCAAACAAATATATATAAAACAATAAATATAAGAATTTATGTATTTATTTACTTCATGCTTATTTATTTATTTGGAGATAGGGACTCACTATGCAGTTCAGGTTATCCTTGAACTCACTATGTAGCCCATCACACTGGTTTCAGAACTCTCATGGATCTTCCTTCCTCAGCCTCATGAGTGCTGTAGGAGTGTACCACCATGATTGGCTATAGAATTCCTGACCTTTTATCTGAATCTTCTTTGACAAGAAGGGTATTCGTTGAATTGTTAGATGTTATTAAATCAATAAAGTAAAAGCCACTTAGAAAAAAAATAAGTAGATTATGATACAACCAGAAATGAGGTTGGAGTCAAAACATAGATTTACAATGATATCTACAATGACATTTCAAATGCACTTTTTTGTCAGGCATTTATTACTCTGTAGCTTAAAAATGCTTTAATCTGGCCATGGAGGTGGACACCTGCAATCTTAATGACTCAGACAACTGAAACAGTGTGATTGCAAGTTGGAGGCAAGCTTGGGCAACTTAGGGAGAACTTTTCCCAAAAAACAAAAAGGGCTGGGGATGTAACTCAGTGGCAGAGCATTTGCCTAGCATGGATTTCATTCCCAGTATCACCCATCACAAGCAATTATTATAAATAACAAATAAATTTAACCAAAAAGAAAAAAATCTTATCTCTGATATGATCTTTCAACTAATAATGTACTTTAGCATTTTGCTGCAAGATGATGATTTTATTTTATTTCTTTTTGTTTTCATGCGTTTGAAACTTTTATCTATCAACTGAATATGTAGGTCCATCTACTGAAAAGGCTGTATTGACACTCATATTTGATAAGGTGTAGTCAAAGGAAGATAAAGAGTATTTGTCTAAATTCAAGTAGCCTGTTAATACGACTACCACAGAGCTTTAGATTTTTCTAAGGACTCCATATTTTGGAGAAGGAACCTATTCAACATTTTAAATCTCATAACACAGAGCTATGCATCTGTAAGTACTCAGTAACACTGTCAAATTTAGCCAAAATTCATAACAAAGTATTTCAGTATGAAAGGGTGATTAAAAGAAAGAAGAAAGAGATCCAAAATGTCTAATGTAGCCTTAAGTATGATTTTGTTAAACTGATCTCTTGAACAAAAAGTATACAGAAGAAAAGCCCTTGAATAATTTCTGAGGATTTGTAACCAAAAATCATTGCCTGATTGGTGCTTTATAAAATGTTTGAGTATCTGTTGAGTTACATATAAATATGGTACGTTGAAAATTAAAATTCAATCACCAAGTTAATGATGAAAAAGAGAAGTCTAGTTAAGTCATTCAAATTTTCTGCCATGATCAAAAGGTTATCACAAAATAGTATTTATCTTATTTTGGCACACCTTGTAATCACTAAAACTATGCTCCACACAAGCCAAATCATTTAATCTGCTGTTTATCATTCTTTTATTGTTCAAAACTGAATGGAATAACTGTACACATCTAAAAGTTGTGTTTGCCATGTGCATAGACTATTAAGTCCAAATAATTTGTTCAACCTCATCTATAAAATATGAATCTTTCAAGATATGAAACTGAAAGTTGATTTTAAAAATATTGAAGTCAATAACTTTAACTGTTCAATTGAGGAGTTATCTTCTTTATGTAAGCTCTCTTACCTTGTTTTTAACTGTCTGCATTAAGACATATAGGACATGTGAAAAAAAGAAATAGCAGCATATTGTTCAATAAAGTCTGAAGAATGTTCGTGTGCAATATCTTTACAGTATTTTTACAGCAATATCCCTACAGTAGCTATTAAACATTGCTTTATTATTCTTCTAGTATTTGAAATACACCTTGCATTTATGAATATCTAATAAATACTAAAAGTACTTTACTCCTCTCCTTCATTTTGTAATATTATTGAAATTTTAAATTGCTTTCAGCCCCTTAAGAGATTGTTACTTTTGTTGAAGTCAATATTCATTTAGACTTATCTGAATATTTGCCTTATCCTATTGTTTTTATTTCTTTGTACATATTTATGCTTTAATGTTTTACCATTTACATCTAAATTGAATAATATTCTTTTATATTTTACTTTTTGTATTTGCTGTTGAAGTTTTCTTCTTGAAGTTTTCAATTCAGTTTTCTGAATTGAAATGTTTTTATTTCACCTCATTTTCAAGGTTATTTTCAATGGTTATGGAAGCCAAGAATCATAGTTATTTTACTTCATGAATTTGAAGATACAACTTAATTGTTGGTTAGATACTGATTAGTCTGGTTTCTGTACATAAATCTTGGTAAATCATCCTGAATCTTTGGATTATGTATTAATTAAGTTTTAGTATATTCTTAGACATTATTCTTCAAGGTATTAGATTACATTCCTGGCTTATTTTAATATTATATTATTTACAATATGGTATCTATAGATTACATTGTGTTTATATTTGAAAGAAACAAGTAATAATCGTTCCCCTTTTAAAAATTTGCTTAATATATTTTCTATATTGATAGTAATTTTTATTACAATGTTGAATAGAAATAATGTGGTATGGAGAACTAGAAAATGCATGTTTTATTTATAATTAAAAAGTTTTTTCATTTATGTATGTTTTATCTAGTTTTCTCATTATGATATGTCTGTTTAAGTATCCCAGTACATTATTATCCTCTAGTGTGTTTTCATCAGAAAGTACACTGAAGCAAATTTAGTCATTTTTAAGGGGTTCTTTTGCCTGTAAACCGTTAATAATTTCTGTGTTCAATGCTGATGCAATTTTTGGATAACTACCTCATTTCTTTGAATATGGCTTTATATATAATTGACTTGATTTGTATGTACACTGTTCAGAATTCTTATGATTATGAGTAATAAAATTTGTGATTTTATACTCATATTCACATACTATCATCATCTGGCTTGTATGAGCATATTGCTATGCTAATGTTATATAAATTATGCTTTAGGAGGACTTAAATTTTTTTCTATTTGACCACTATTTGCATGGAGTATAAATGAAAAGCACCTGTTAATTATGGTAGAACTTATATTTCAAAGCACCCAAGTCTCTCTGTCAAGATCATTTTAAACAATTTTATTGATTGACAATTCAAATACAAAATTTACCTTTGCAATTTTGAAAAATACCTTAACTTTGGTATGGAAAAATATCATCTGCTTAGGATATATTTACTTTCCTTATGACCCTTTGTAATCAATTCTCTTCCTCCACATGGATTCTGAAGACAACTGATAAGTCAGGTGTGTCATTTATATCTTCATGCATGATAAGCCAGTTGCTTTAGCACTGTGTACTGGGAAGACTATCCTTTCTCCATTAAACTAACTGGGCATGTTGAAAATTAGTTGGCCACATTTTTACTTCCTTTTATCTCTGTTTCCACACTTATGCCAATGTGATTCTTCTTTGATCAATGCAGGTTTGCAGTAAACTTTGAAATCATAGTCTGAGTTCTCCAGTTCTATGCTTATTTTCCAAAATTGATGTGTCCTTTGTATGTCTATAAAGTTTTTATATAAATTTTAATTATAGTTTGACAATGTTTGCCAAAAAGAAAATCTTTTGAGATTTTGATTTCAATCACACTGAATCTGTAGATGCTTGAAGGAAAATACCTTGTATAGGTGTCTTTTCTGATGTCTTCCAGCTTTCCTTACTTTACATCCACATCGCTGGGCTCTTTGTCCTCATAGATACAATGCCTTTTATTCTACTGTGTCAAATTTCTCTTAGCCTCCTGATCATTAGTATATTTTCACATGTGATGACATTTAAGGCCCACCACGATAATACAAGACAATCACCCAACTCAAAATTTTAACTTGATCACATCTATAAAGCATTTCATTTGTCATATAAGTGCAAAACTTTTCAAAGGGTTTCAGATTTCAATATCTTTTCTAGATGGAGGTCAGTCATTGTTTAGCCTTTTAAAATTCAGTTTCTGCCTTTCAAAGATTCATGATTATCTCACGTAGGAAATAACTTCACATTGACAAATTTTTCAACTTATTGTAACATTCACACAAGTGAAAAAAGTTTATCAAATATCAGCTCAAAAGTGCCAACTCTAAGGACCCAAATGATTTAAATTAAATGTGAGTAAGACTAGGTAATATCTATCCTGGAGAAAAATTCCGTATCTCTGAACAATCAAACTAGACAACAACTTACCTTGTCCCAGAATGGAAAGGTGGAACAGGCTTAAGAAGAAAGTTCTAGACATTCGCTCTTTAAAGGAGAGGATACTTCAGAAAG
This sequence comes from Heterocephalus glaber, assembly GCF_000247695.1. The sequence continues at coordinate 12,685,218 of NW_004624753.1, read as the reverse complement.
AAAACAGCATTTGGTTGGTTCCAAGTTAATTAAAAAGCCAGCAAAGCCAATTCCATTGGGTTTCCAGGCCTAGTCATAAACTTTGAATTAAGACTGTTCCTTAAGGGATCAAGGGCACTGTAAGGGAAAGAGGCTTCATCTTTGGAAACGAGTGTTATCCGTTACAGACATTCTCTTTTTCCTTGAGGGACAACATATGTTTGGAGGTAAATGATTTTTATTCTGTTTCCTACCCACAGAATTTGAGGACTCCAACAGCCTTGCCTCATTTTCTATTTTTATCCACTTCAGTGCTTCGGCTGCTATAAAATTCCCCCAAATCTTGTCTTCTGTGTATGCCACAAGGATTCACACCATTAGCCAAAGGAAATGCCACAGATTGATCATGGGAAATATTTGTATTGATGGCTTCTGCTAAGATATTTGGGGGGATTTATAAGACACACATTTAATTTCACCTTCTGATCATTTCCATGCACTATTTAATAATGACCTGGTCATTCTCTTGCATTTCCCTTCAAAGCATGCTTTCCTAAAGTGACTCTTCTAATTTTAGTACCTTTAGCAATCTAGATAGGATGTGAATTTTTCAAACAACTAAGTCAATTTTCATTTTTGGTTAACACCATTTCCTTTCATATATCTCTCTCTCCTAGCATTTCAATGCAAGCAGCAAAAATAAATGAGACTATACCTTTGACATTTTGCATGGATAGCTCTTCCACTATGTATTCAAGTTCATAACCTATAACCTATGCTCTCTACATAACTGTAGGACACCTTCAGTTATATTTTCTATTATTATATAATAGCTATTTTGAGCAAAACAGGTTAAACCCACTCAAATAGTTGAAATAAGATGCCGAAACAATTCCAGACCTCCTCAGCCACCTCATTGTTGACAAAGGAGCCAAACACCCTCACTGGAGAAAAGAGAGCCTCTTTAATAAATGGTGCTGGAAGAACTGAGTTTCAACTTGCCAAAGATTAAAACTAGACCCATGTCTCTCACCATGCACTAAACTAAAATCAAAATGGATCAAAGATCTAAATATTAAAACAGAAACACTAAACTGGCTATAAGATTGGTTAGGTAGAACACTTGAAGACATTGGTGTAGGAAAGGACTTTATGAACAAAATCTCAGTCTCACGGGAACTAGCACAAAGAATCAACAACTGGTATCTCATCTTATTAAAATGCTTCTTCCCAGCAAGAGAAACCACCAGCAATGTGAAGAGACAACCCACAATGTGGAAAATATTTTTACCAGCTGTTCCTCAGACAAAGGATTACTATCTAGAATATACAAAGAACTTAAAAAGATCAAACCTCCCAAATTTAAAGACCCAATCCAAACATGGTCATCTGAAATGAACAGAGATTTCTCAAACAAAGAAGTAAAAATACCAAATAAACATATAAAAAATTTTCAACATCACTGGTCATCGGAGAGATGCAAATGAAAACAATGGTGAGATTCCACCTCACTCTAGAAAGAATGACTGCTATCAAGAAATTAACCAATAACAAATGTTGACAGGCCTGTGAGAAAAAAGGAGCCCTTCTCCACTGTTAGTGGGAGTGTAGCCTCATGCAACCACTGTGGAAATCAGTGTGGAAATTCCTCAAAAACACTAGGATTAGAGGCTCCAGTTGAGCCAGCTATTCACCCCCTGCACATCTTCCCAAAAGAAGTAAAAGCATCATACCACAGTGATATATGTGTACCTGTGTTTATAGGAGCATAGTTTGTAATAAGCTAAAACTTGGAAACAGCCCAAATCCCCATCAACTGGTGACTGGATAAAGGAGATTATATATATATTAGAGTATTACTTAGCCATAAAGAATGATAAACTAGAGACATTTATAGCTAAATGGATGCATATCAAGGCCATACTTTTAAGTGAAACAAATAGGACACACATTTGCAAATACTGAATTGTCTCTCTGTTGTGAAAAACTAAAAGTGTAAATGAGGACCAAAATATATAATAGATATTGTGAAATAGGAAGCAAAGGCTCAAAGAGGGAAGGGGAAGTAGAGAAAGCAAAGGAAAGAAGGGAAAAAAAATGAGAAAAGAAGGGAAAAACAGAAACAAAACTTTCATAAATAGAGAGGTGTAGAGGGGTGGCGGGGAGGGAAAGGGAATGGAAAAAACAAGAATTAAGATTTATCATGTACAGGTACAAATTCCAAATGATGAATGTGATTATAATATATACCTAAAATGTACCAATAAAGTTAATTAGAAAAAAAGAAAAAGACTGGTTTTCCCTAAGGAAGAGGGACATTTGCAAACATACTACCTTTGAATGCAAGCTGCAACATCAGCTTTTTTCCCTCCTAAATATCCTGCTTACTGGAGTTCAATTTAGACTTGTTAATTCCAAAAACCATATGAGCCAAGTTTTCTGTATCCCTTATTCCCTCCTATTCTCCCTTTCTTTTTTTCCCTTTCCCTCCCTCTCTCCAAAGAAGATGTAGATGATAGATAGATAGATAGATAGATAGATAGATAGATAGATCATAGAGAAAGTGATAGATAGAATTTCTCCCTGGAGCACTAATTAAAACATTTTTCCTTCTCTCTTTCCTGATTCTTTCTTCTAAGGATACTTACAATTGCACTAAAAATGCACTTGAATATCTGTAACAAAGTTACTTTTAAAATTGGGGATTTAGGGAGGACCCAGAGACTGACTAATTCCATTTTACTCCTCTAGTTTACTCTTTCTCTTAGTCATTTCTCAATTTATCTCAAATTCAAAAATGGTAAGCCCTGTGAGTAAAGACTTCACTATGGGATCTGAATTACTGCTCTTCCCCCAAGCAATAAAGACTTCCCTGGTGCTAGAAGAACCTTTCCAAACAAGACTTGAAATAATGATCCACTAGACCACAGTTTGACCAAGACTGCTTGACTATCCATACTTCTTACCCCGTGTTGTAATTAATTCTTCTACTATAAAATCCTAGAGCTCTTGTCAATAACCTGAAGACAAGGCTAAAGATCCTGGGCCTGCTGTACCTTCCCAGCACATCCATACTGAATAAGTTCTGTCCCAGTTTCAATACTACTTCTCTTTCTGATTGGACTAGCAAGAGAGCAGGTGGCTGAATGTGATGTGTTGTGACACACAGAGTTCAGTCCTCTGGACTAAGACTCCAGTAACATATCCAGAATCATCTCCCCACCTCAGAATCCTCCAATTAATCATATTTTCCAATAGTTTGAAGTAAAATTCACAGATTGTTGAGGAGGCGTCAACAAATGGATCTCTTCTGGGCTCCCACTATTCAGCCTAGAATGGGAATACTTGAAAAACCTTACTCTTTGAAAAAATGCAATAATATCTGAATCAGACTTAAGCAAAAAGTAAAGTGTTTTGGCTCTGTAAGACATATTTAAATTGTAACAGAAGACCTAAGCACATTTTTTTTTGAATTTCTTAGGTCTACTGATATGCATGTAAATTTCAAGAATTTTAATATTTTACTTAATTTTCAAGACATTCAGGAAAGTGAGATTATTAAAAATAGGATTCAGAGCACATATTTAAGTCATACATTTCTATAAATTTTTATATAAATTTTCCTTGCTATATATATTCTATATTTTTAAATATTTTAATTAACATTAGGTTGATATAAGCAACTAAATAATTTGTACTACATAATATAATTATTTTATGCAATACATACAAGCATATAGGAATTCTTTCATAAGGATTAATTTTGACTGAGAAAGAGATCCTAATGAATCATAGCTTAAAAATTGTAGGACTGGGTTATTTTATGAAAATTAATGGGATATAGTCAGCAAAGTCTGAACATTAAAGGGAATAGCTAGTGGAAAAGGTAAATAAAATATTAACATTAAATAAGTCACTTCCTTCATTCGTCATCTATTTCCTTGAGAAATAGCTCCTACTCAATTAAATCACTAAATGATTTTAAAATGAAAGGACAAAAATTATGATTATGATTGTTTCAGTCCTATTGTTTTGTCAGGCTGCCATTTCTGTTCAAGGGTGTTTGCATAAAAGTAATTATGTTACATTTTCTGAATTTTCAGCTCAAGACAGACCAACTAAATATTTTGATAATGATACATTTTCTGGATTCAGAACTTTAGTATTCTACCTCATTATTGCATTAGGTACTCTCTAATGCACTTGTCTTCTTTTCATGTGGTCAAGTTACACCGTGCAGTATTCTAATCATTTGTGAAAGAGTAAGAATTAAATAAAATTGCCTTCCCTTTTACATACATTAAAAATTTTGTGACTTAATATTTTGGGAACTGTATCTTGTTTTATTTTTCTTTGGATTTTAATTTTCTAAAGTCCGAAAAGTTGTTCAGTAACATAAATTTTTATACATTAAAACATGTATATAGGGTGTTGTGGATTTTAGAGCAGCAATTTTTAATAGAGATTGTATTTTAAAGAAAAAGAATAGGGATTAAGTCTATTTAATTTGCTTTTTGCAGGTCCAAGGAAACATTTAAAATGTGGTTTAACTAAATAAATTGCAATATTGTTTATTAATTTTGTCAAACAAAAACCAAACATACCAGTATGTGGTATGTACTCCTAATTAAATGTTCTTAAAAAGAAAGCAAAGCTAAAGAAAATTTCATGTAGAATTAATTAATTAATAACACTATAGCAAAGAAAAGACTATCTCTTCAACTGTAGCATATTTCTGTGAAGCCTTTTTCCCAGCCCCATAAGAGATTATGGTGAAGATCAGACAACAGTGATATGCTCATTCATTATCTCTGAAAAGCTGATGTAAGTAAAACATACCAGAGCAAATAATACAATGGACTTGCTGCATTACACTCCACTAATTGTGAGAGAAAAGGTATGTGTTTTTGTATTAGTAGCAATAATTTTTATGCTTAACATTTTAAATGAAACTTATTTTTATGAAATTTTATGCTTAAAAACAATAGTCATAGTTCAATTATAAATTAATATATGGGAGACAGCCTGACTACTCCGAAATTCTCTCAAATTGTTACCAAACAGCCCATAAAAACAAAGAGAGATGAAATCTCTCATTTCTATCCCAAACAAAAGACTGCTGCTAGAATGGAGTAAGTCTTCCTGGTAGCTTTAATTTCCATGAGCTTATATTTTATGATGTAAACTGTGACCTATTCATGGATTTTCACAGGACACAAAGAAGCTCTGTCATACAACAAGAGAGCAAAGGCATTCTATCTATTCTTCCTTGCTTTTTTCTTAGGCTCACAGACCTTCAGTCTCTACTAACCAGGTCCTGAGCATGCATCGCTGCCTCTCCCCTACATAGGCACACTTAGTGAAAGCCAAGTATTCCACCACTCTCTCTCCCTCCATCCAAAGGCAATTTTCAGAAATAACTGGATGTAAATAAATGAACTAAGAGATATTTAGATGTCTGGTACTGACTTAGGTGGCCAGATACCATTACTTTAGAAAGCCAAGGAAATACAAATGCTGAAAGAAAATGAGAGAACAATACATATTTAGAATTAATGTCGAGGCTAGATCTAAAATGGACCGCAACTTATTCATGTTAACATGTTGGTTGTCTTGTTGTTCTTCATCAAAGAAAAGGATATAACAGCCACAATGAGGACAGTGAGTACAGTAGGCAGTTGATAGTTTTTAAAAATCTGAAGCTTGGATCAAAGATTTCCTTATCTAACAATAAGTAAATTAAAAACAAAAGCAAACAACATAGATACATGAATTTATATTAACTTTGAAGAATTAATATTGGCCCATTAAAAACAAAATGCTGGAAAATGAAAAAAAACAGCTTACCATGGTAAATGTCATACATGAGAAAAGTAAACATGCAAATAAAATACAAGACATATTAACATTGACATCATAGAAACTGAAGTGGCTGAGTACTCTATATGATGTTACTAGAAAATCAAATGCAAGGTCTCTCAAAAATATAGGCAAAAGATATTAGGATTAAGACAATGATTGAAAACAGTAGATATCGCAGAGGAGAACTGACACTTAGAGAAAAACATTATGTTCTTACTAAGAAAATAAAACTTGTATGGAACAGAGGGAGAAAATATTAAACAAAATATTTTGAGGAAAGACAGCATAATTAGTCTTTTACAGAGTTTCACAGTTAGGAAAAGCTAACAAAAGAAAACCCAGTTTTACTCAAATCATAATTCTGAATTCTAATATTAACAATTGAATCACAGGAGATAGCATAAAAACACTAGTACTAGAAGAAAATAAAAAATAAACTGGCCCTAAGTGTGTCATTTCTAAATATGAAATTATAGCTGAAGGTGAATTATTTTTAAAATATTGAGGTATATGTTTCTGGAATTGTATATTTAAGCAAGTAGTCAGTCTCTGTGGCCACAACAGGTATGTAGCACCTTAAACTTGGATATTTTGGAAAACTGTAATAATAACCAATAAAATACACTTGAAAACATTCATTTAACCAAACTGAAATTCTATATCAGAATGATACAAATAGAATGTGGTTATATATATATCATTTATTTTTAGTATTAAAATAAATGTGAAACAATATCTATAAATTTGAATGAATTTAAATTGTTATGTAAATGTAAACTTTATAGATCAATAACATTAAAATAATAATGATATATATAGAATATATGCTTATGTGCATAAGCCAAAAGAAATATTAAATATCAAAGATGTAATTTCAAAAGAGAGATATCTTTCATGTAGGCTGCCATTTCTGAGCACAAGACAGTCAAAGGTTAAGATTTAATAATAAAGGATTAAACCTAATCTTCCTATACACTTGAAACATATTTTTGTAAATGTATTTCATCACAATAACTTGTGCAGTAATGAACTATATAAATAAAGCAATTTAAGAATCATTAAGGAAAACTAAAGAAAATTTAGCCCACATACTCACTCTGTAAATACCTTAATTTCCAAACACTTTGAGTACATACACTACGTCAAGTAATATTCTAGATATTTTACACTATACTATGGAGTAGAATAAATAATACTACTTACTTACCAGGTACAGTAGAAACACCCAAAATATAAGTCATAGTTCTGGATCTTATTTTAAGTTTGATGAAGGAGAAGAATGTTAAGCACAGTCAATATTATAATCTGTGAAATTTTTTATTCCATAAGGAAGGCAGAGTTTTAAATTATTGTCAATACAGATTCAGTAGAGTAGCAGTAGAGTAGCTGGATACAAGGTCAACACTCAAAAAACAATAGCCTTCTTATACACAAATAACACACTCACTGAGAGAGAAATTAGGGAAACAACTCCTTTTACAATAGCATCCAAAAAATTAAATAAATGGGAATCAATCTAACAAAGGAAGCCAAAGACCTCTACACTGAAAACTACAGCAGTCTGAAAAAAGAGATGGAAGAAAATATAAGAAAATGGAAAGACATCCCTTGTTCCTGGGTAGGAAGAACCAATATAGTGAAAATGGCCATACTTCCAAAACTACTATATAGATTAAATG
>NW_004624753.1:12637838-12655970 GCF_000247695.1 Heterocephalus glaber | reverse complement strand
GTATTTCATGGTCTTAGTTTTTTTGGCTTTTATTACAATAAACTATGAACACAAGACTATTGAGTGTTCTCGGGAAATTTCTTTTATATGTGAATTATATAGTGTTTATACATTAAGAAGTATCAATGATAACAAAATGACTTACTTATTTAGAAGAGCCTGATAAATGGTAATAATTTTAAAATCTTCCAAAAGTAGCATTATTAATCTGAAAGGTTAATTAGAGTTCTAAGTACCAGCCTAATTACAATGTTCATATTAGGAAACGCATTTATGTATACAAAAACAACTGTATTAATTTGTAATCAGAGAGTTTGTCGAGCCAGTTCAGATAATAATAACATGGTACTTAGTAGTGCTTATAATGACCAAACATTAATTTAAGCACTTTGTTTAAACTAGTTTCTTTAATTCTCAAGACAAATTTGTGAAGCAGGTATAATTGTCATCCCCATTTTACAGAGGAGAAAATTGGCTTCCTGGTGGCAAATTTGAACTTAGAAACCTGTCTTCAGAGTCCATACACTTAACCACAGTATAGAAGCCCTTATTTTTAAATAATAAAATTATTTTTCTTATTTCCCCAGAACATTCAAATGGAAATAAAGAGCAGCAGCATATTTACATCCTAGCATTTTAAGCACTCTTCATTCTAGCTCTGTTTACAGATATTTCAAATATAGAGATGGAGCACGTAGAGTTTAGGAGGGAAAGAAAGTCAGACAACTAGAGGCTCTAGAACTCTCCTTTACCCTATGACATCTATGGATTTTATGCCTTCAGCAATATTTAGTGAGTAAAAGATTTAATGCAGACATTCTGAAATGAACAGTCTCTTTGATCAAAGTGACACTACACTGGGGGATTCAGTTATCCAAATATTGTGCTTAAATTCTCATCTTGAAAAAATACCAGTTTTGAATATTAATGAGCCTCTGTGAAGAGCACATCTAGAGACTATGAAACAAAAGAAGAGAAAAGTAAGCATATTTATATCCTACAATGAATTCCTGCAGATTTTAAATGTTTCTATAATTTCCTTTTGTGTAGTAATAAAAGCAAATTAGGCTCATGTTGTTTTTATTGACTTAAGGCTTAATGGAACTGTTACTTTTCAATAGGGCTTCACATAGGTGTCCAATTAGCTACTCACTTAGGAGGTTGCTACAGAAATAAATGTAACCTTACCCCAGACCATTTGTTTAATGTTTCCTGCTATGTGACAGTGCTTATCTGATTATCAGCAGTAAAGCAAATTATGATGATCAAAACAGCCCTTTTTGTACCCTTAATATGTGCTAGTCCACGATTCTTAGTTTTAGACATAAAATTTTGAAAAAAAATCTCCATGTTGCATGATGGTAGATCTGTAGATAGATGATGGATAGATAAATAGATAGATAAGAACATAGGAAAATTACCATAATTTATTTATCCATAATAACATATGAGAAAAACAGTTTACATGATTCTCTTTTATCAATGTTTCAGAGAATTTCATGGCTGTCTGTGGAGGGATACATAGTGCAATGATGAGCACTTGATGTAGTTTTAGTACATCACTGTATAGCTGTGTAGGGGCAGAAGTTTCCTTTTCATCTCTCTCCCACTTCAATTATTCCTTTCTGCTTAGTACCCCTTTATTCACTTTTCTTTTCTCTCTTTAGTATTGTCTGTGAACATACATCAATTAATTACTGTATTTATTTTTGTATCAAAAGATTTATATAGAAACTGAAATTGTATATGTATTTCAGGCACTCATTTTCAAAAATAGACATTAGGCATTAGTTCACAGAAAGCACTTATGTTCCCATAAATTAATGTATGTCATTGGTATACAATAGAATCAAGATAATAAGTATCTAAAGGTTTATAGATATAGATTTTCTTATCACAAAATAACCTTTACATTATTAATTGAAAAGAAACATTCTCTACAGGTACATGTATGCACATATGCATATAAATTCATGAGTTCATATCCATATATGCTTTGATTATGGAGAGTCAAACAATTAAGTTTGAGTTAATGAAAAAAATCCAATATTTTCTGAAGATTCAACTATGCTTAAGAAAGAGGGGGACATATTTATCCTTATTATTCCTCCATAGTATTAAGGTACCCCAAAAGTGGGGCAGTAGAACATTAAGACAACCTAGTTATATGAAAGTCTTTTGTTTGCAATTGAAAAGTATTTAATCCAAATACAAAGTATTATTGGGTTTTTCTCAGATAATCCAAGTTCTATGCATTGCACAGGAAAGGTACGCTTTCTAGAGAAATATCTATGCATCCTCAAATACAGAATATGGTTTTCCTGATAATGTTTTGGGAAAATTAACTATAGTAGACATTTAGTAGTTTCATGGCTCTGTTAAGAAATCAAGTCTACTCTGTAGAGATAAGCTTAGTTCATAAGCTCAGGTTGTTCATTCATAACTCTGCCAGTACCAGTATCAGACATTGTATGGCAAAAAAGTCAGCCATTATATTATCTAGTTTTTTCTTAAGCAAAAACTATGTTTTGAAGGGTCTGCTTTGGGTGTTTGAGACTTCTTTGAACTTTAATTGCTTCTTTTAAACTTTTTATTTTGAAATCAATTATTTTTAAGAAGAAAGATATTACTTGAGCTTTCTCAAAAATGAATGGAATTAAATAGCCTAAATATGCTCTTTGAAACTTTCAATTCAAAATTAAGCTTGTTGAAATATATTGTCAGTTTCTTATCCGAACACTCCACAAAAGCATGCTGATGAGTTATAGATATCATTCAAAGCACAAAGTCAATTTTTTAAAATTCTTTTTTTCCTAAAAAAAAGGAATCTAGAGTTTCCTGTGAAATCCTAGGTAATAGTTACTTGAGATGGAATAACAACACACATTATTACATTTCTCCTCATTGCTAAATTACACATTTCCAGTGTGGAAAATTTTATAGTGTATTTAAAACTTTTTAAATTCAAAGTATTTTTTCAGTCTTCAAATATTTATTGAAAGCATAGGATTCCTCTCTTTCAATTTCTAACCCTAGTTGTTACACAGATTTTAACTAAAAAACTAACCTTTGTTTTGCATATGAAGGCATTTGAGTTGAGGACTCACATCTAAGAAGCCTTCGTAATAAAATCCCCTACATTCTAAACAGTGGTTCTAAAATGGCACATGTGACACTAATTCATGTATTGACTATAAAGCATTACCAACAACCTTTGGCCAACAACCTCTATGCTAGTGAGACACTAAAATTGGCATCAACCAAAGCAACTGATCAGGGTGGAAAATACAGAATGCACAAGAATGATGTCTTCTCCAAAAATTCTAATTTACTCTAATTTTAACAAAAGCAAAAGCAGAGAACAGAGTTGATGCCCCCAAATACATCTTACCAATAATGCATGTAGCTCACTGACAGTGAATATTTGATGTAGGTATATGTTTATTGATATATGAAATTGTTGCTAGATTCTTATTTGGACCAGAACTGCCATTGATAAGAGAGTTCTTCAGATAGGAGGGCATGGAGAGTCTTGTATTGGAAAGATTACCTACAAAGAATCAATAAAATACCTCAGGAGATGAAGAGCCAGTATCATACACAGATGCTCTACAACTTATGTTGTGGTTATATCCCAACAAACTCACTGTAAATTTAAAATATTGTAAAGTGAAAATGAATTTAATTAGCTGGATTACCAATTATCATAGCTTAGCCCAGCCTACCTTAGACATGCTCAGAACATTTTTATTTGTTGAAAGTTGGGCAAAATCATCTTATATAAAGACTGTTTTACAACAGAGTGTTAAGTATCTCATATAATATTTTGAATACTGAACTGAAAATGAAAACAAAACCATTGCCTGGGTATAATTTTGCACCTCATAAATCAAAAAATTCTAAATCAAATGAAATGCAACAGAATAAATTTGGGAATAAAGAAAACAAACAAACAACAAACAGTGATAGGTTTTTCTATTTTCTACCTCCCTGCTCCCAAATAATCAGTCCAAAGAAGAGTAAGGCACATACCTAGAATTGTGTAAAGAGGAGGAATAAAACAGGTTTTAGAATGAAAGATTAAAGAGGAAAGAGGGAAAATTGTGGGTGTGGATTAAGAAGTGGAATTTTTTATTTGTTTGCATTTCACTTTTAAACACCTAAAATATCATTCCAAAGAACAAAAGTGGCCAGAAATGCTGCACAAACTGCCCGCCACCCCACATCTTTCACATGTGGGGAAAGAGCTCTATCCACTTAAAAGCTCTTTACATTTTCACAACCTGATGTCACAGTGATTTGCTGTAGAACATATCTTCTGACATGCAGTTAGCTCTTCTTTCTGCCTTACTAATTTTCACATGGATTTTTGTCCCAAAACATGTAATCCAAGAGATTTATGGGAAGTTGGCATCATGTCCAGCTGTAAAAAAAAAAAAAAAAAAAAAAAGGGCATAATCCCACTTCTTGGCTATCGCTATTGATCCAACCCTAAATTGTGTCCATGAGATGCACAGAGAATTCAATTAGGTGTTCTGAGAAAGAAACTTCTACAACTTCTGGAAAGGATTTCCAGATGAGATTTCCCTCAGAGGAGGATGGGAATGCATGCAGCTCCAGAATCATTTATTAATGGCCATCCTGCAACCAGCTATGGTGACAGAAGGTGACAGAACAGGAGGAAGATATTGAAATAGATCTTACTTAATAAAGTTGTTCATCTAGAAAATCTACTTAGCTGGAATCTCTCCTCAGATACATATTTTCCAGTAGAGAGCCAATAACATCTTTTGACCAGTCATTGACAGTTAGATTTTTAGTATTTCGTTAGGTGTTATTCACAAGAAAATTCTGCACTGTATCCATGGATTCAGAATCTCCTACATTTTTGCCATGTTTGGTCTTGAGATCAATTAAACCAAGAGCTTCCAATCATTGCGTTCTTTCTTTTTTTTTATTACATCTATTAGACACAACATTGTCAAAGAAGTTTTTTTCCCAAAATATTTTGAACTGGATTTGGTAGAAGGACAAAATAGTTTCTTTATTATCAAAGTGTATGGCACGCAATCTTGGAATTCTTATTGAGTACAGAGAAATTTTTGAGAAAATGAAGCCAAGATTTGCAGAGAAACAAATACTATATATAAATAGTTATAGTTGTTCTACAGTATCTGTTTCCAGCTGTCATTCATTGCCTTTTGTGAAAATTAAATTTGTACTACTTCTTCATTTCTGTGAACCAAGAGAATACTCTGAATGTTTCTCTTGTTTCCAAAGGGCATAAGGTCATCAAAGTCATTTTTTCCTCTTTTGTAACCTTAGAATCCTGGCACTGCTTCTCCTAAGAACTGCCCATTATATTATTTGAGACTTTTTTTGAACTGATAATATGATAGTGGGGTATAACATTTCACCTATGAACTAGTAATAGACATTACAGTTTTCCCTCCATTTTACAGAAAAAAAAGATTGTTTCAGTCTATTTCATGTATTTCAATAATTTATTATGATGATCTGTTAGATCTTTCCAAATATTGATATCAGAGACATATATATATATTTGAGTATAAATATTTATTTGTTTCTATAAAAGAAGTTTTCAGGACCAGTGTTTTGAGGTCAGAGTTCATTAAAAGATATTCACAGATACAACCAGAGTACTTAAAAAATGTGTTTAGCTAACTAAAAATTAATGAATAATTTATGAGACCAGTGGTTTCTGAAAAATGTTAACAATGGATATTACATATTTTTTCTCTCAAGAAACTCTAATATATAAAAAAAGAATCTATTTCAAATTTGAAAAAAATCTTTTTGACATATGTATTGGGGAATTTTATTTTTTTATTATGGAAATGTCTTTCCTTTATCAATTTTAAATGTAGTTCATATGAATTTACATATACCAGAAATTTAAATTTTTCTCTTTGCACTTGATTATTTTTCCTTTGTTATTATGACTCCTGTCCTACGTAACATTTTAAATATTACATGTATGTTTAGCTATTTTTACTTAAAAGTTCTATGTTTCTCTAATTCTTGATAAGATCTTATACATCCTCAAATTTTGAATAAGAATTTTCCTTTATTTTCTTTCAGTACTTTATTTAAAAATATAGAAAAGCTAATTTCACATAACCTTTTCTAGCCAACTCTTTTATGTTAAATTTCTTAAATTTCTTATGATTTTAAAGTTTTCCTTTTAATTTTTTAATGAGATATACAAAGTACTTCTATGCTCCCCAAATCAAATCTCAGCAAAGTATATCCAAAATCTAGCCATCATCCTAGGTTTCTGTGCTTTATTGCTGCTCTCACATAGAGACCCCAAATAGTGTAGTTTGTAATTTGCATAGATCTTAAATATGCAGTCCCATATAAATTGATGCATGTATGTCCTATATTTCCACAGCGCAGTTGAAGGTAGCTTTTCTAATACCTCTAAGAGTTTAAATATAATTTAAAATACCTATTTAATACATTTAAAATGTCATATTAAGATTTTCTGAAAATTTTCATGAGAATATACAACATGTGTAGGTATTTAATGCATTTTATGCCAAATCTTTGTGAGTTTGGGTTTTTTTCATACCAGTGATTGAACTCAGGACCTTGTGCTTTCAAGGCAGGTATGACACCACTGAGTTAAATCCCTACAATATGAAATGGTGTATGACTATTTGTTTTCCAATAACTCATTAAATATTCAGAATCAATTTCAAGAATAATCTAGCCTTGGTCATTGTTATGAAATGGTTCATTTACCACACAAGGGCAGTGTTATGTTGTTTACATTTTAGTCTTATCTTTCACTAAATACTACTTAGTTTTTGCAATTAAATATTTTTATGTTCAAAATTTCCAACAGGTTTGATTGAATATTATCTGCCAGTATTTAGCTTGAAATCTATATCCTTCATCTGTGATCATTTGAATTATGGCTGAACATTATCTTTTTCTTTTTAATGAGGATCTTTGGGGGGTAAATTATCCTGACCCTTACCTATCAATGTCTTCACATTGCCCTCAATCTAGAATGAACGTTTGACTAGATATAAACATTTGGTTGCTATTTCAGTCTATTTCATGCTGCTAAGACAGAATAACTTATTCAAAAAAGAAATGTATATCCCCCCCAGTTATGAACATGAGAATTCCATGATTAAGATACTGGCATCTGGTCAGAGCCTACTTGCTCTTTTATCCCTTGTTGTTCTGCTTTTCTGTTGATAGGACAAAGTATCCAACATACAGAACTTAACATATGGTTTATTCTGCCTCACGGTTTCAGAGGTTTCAGTTCATAGTCTGCTGGCTGTAAGGCAGGAACGCTCTGCTCTGGCTGAATGAAATGGTGGAGGGAAGCTGCTCGCCTCATGGTATCTGGGAAACAGAAGACAAGGAAGAGCACCGGGGAGAAAAGGACCAGCAACCACATATATTGCATCTCCACAACTCACACAGACACACATATAAATGTGCTTTACTAATGCCTTATGTGACCCTCAAGCCATTCAAATTGACAATCAAGATTAATATCACACATCCCAAGGTGAAAGGTATGAATTGGTTCTTTTGTTGCTGTATTTTAACATTATTTTAAAGTAATATTACATATTAAAAGCAGAACATTTAGCTTTCTATTTTACTAGTGGAAACTGTATAGTAATAAAAAATCTTATTTTTTATTCTTTTATTGAATTTGATTTTATGGCTATGCTTCTTTTTTAAGTATTCTTTTCTGGTTGTTTATTTGTCTTACAAGCCTATTTTTCTCATGCTCTTAAATTACTTATTTCTAACATATGGTGTTATATTTTACTTATATATTGTCAATTCTATCCCAATTGGAGGATCATTTTCAAAAAAGTAAAATCAAAACTCCCATACAAATATAAAATAAACTCATAAAAAGAATCCTTAAGCTCATTAATTAATGAACTGTATTTATGAGCAATTCAAAGAATGTTTCAAAACTTATGTGGATATATAAATGTTATGTACAACAGAGACATGGTAGTATTAGATTGTCAAATTAATATTAGTAAGGCTACAAGCGTGAGCCAATGGAGTTATCTCTTCGATGAGATATAAATTGTTTGCTTCTCTATAAGCTAACTTTTATCTTGCAAATTTCTAAAACAGACAACATGATAAAATATCAATTTAAAAATTTCATACAAATAATGCTTAGATATTCCTTTGCTTAGCCAATATTTTCATAAGTTTTATAACCCTTTATATTTTCTTTCCCCCTAAAGTTTAGTTAGTGATAATTAATCACTATGATATATGAAAATTATCTGTCTATGCTAATTCTTCTTAATGTTTTGGTAAGAATGGCTGGCCCATCTGCCAAATGTGTTTAAGCCAACAGTGATTTTGTTTTTCTTTCCTTTATATATCAAACTTCATTAAACTGACAGCATATCTGATGAAAACTTTGCATTCAAAGGATAATGATGAAAACAAAAAATCCACTTGATAATATTGCATTATTCTTTCACATTTATGCATGAGGTTTGGTGAAAGGCTTCTATGGATCCTTCACAGGACAGTGTCTAGAGTGTTGTGACTTCTTTGATGTAATGTTGACTATAAGATACTAAATATTTTAAAAACTTACAGAATCTTATAGAACATAGAATAAATCTTAATGAAATTTAAGGGTTATACAGAATACATCATAGAATAAATGTTATACAACACTTACAAATGATTTAGAAAACTAGAATTGTAGGATACAGTGCAGAACTTGACAAAAGATTCTGTAGATATTGGCATGTATGAAACAGTGTTGTTCAACAGGTTGGAGGATAAGGTGCTATCCTAAGTAATGTTGGGAAGGAAATAGTCCATAAGGTTAAATACAAAATAAAATATATTTAAGAATTACATTCTAATTGGCAAAGTTCTTCCCATGGGAGAATGGAATTACACCTTTAAAATCAGTATACATGTGTACCAGAAACTAACAAGTTTGTAAATGGCAATATTGTGAGAACCAGTCGTCTCACTTTTTGAGAGGGAATTTACAGAAAAGTAAAGGATGTAGGCAATAATAACCCATGTGTTGAGAGTTGTGGACTTTAATTTCAACCCATATTTAGCATACTAAAGATAACAGAAAGCTACATATGAAAATACTAATCACTACATACACATGCACAAATTATTATACATACAAAATATATTCTTGATCTATCAGTTTAGTTTAGACTACTTACAAACAATGGCACTCTGGTTGCAATGAGGATATAAAGTACTCACATCTTGGTTTCTAACACCATTCTCACCAGAAAGGGGAGAAATGCCTGATGCTGCAGCTAGGAAGAAAAATTATATATAAGATGAACCTGGAGCATTTTTTAGTATCAGAAATTTAGAAAGTTCTCAACACCTAAAAATATACACACAAACTGATAAGGATATGTCAAAATTGCCAAAGTATGTCTATAAAGTAGAATTAAGTTAGAACAGAAAACATTCAATAGATCTGTATTCACATAAGTATATTGAGGGAGAAGAGTATTCCATGTAGAAGAGCGCCAAGTAATTTATATGGCTAATCCACTATCAAGGAGGTTAGGCATAATTGCCTATGCTTGCATAAGAACTTTTCTCCAGTGAGAACTTTATGCAAAGTGAGAAAAAGAATGACTTTACAGTTGAGAAACCAGAAAAGGACTATCTCAAAACATAAAATTCATTTGCAGGCTTATAACAGTAACAGTAATGTAGATAGTGTGTGACTTTGATGTGATATGATGAGAAGGCAACCTTACCTCTGTGGGTTCTTCCTCTCTAAAACAAAAATATTATGCAATCCCCCATGTAGAGATCTGGTGTGGGAGGTGGGGCTGGGGGGGCATTGAGAATTGAACCCAGACCCCTCTCTCTGAGCTACATTCCCAGTTTATTTTCTTAAATGAGACATGGCCTTGCTAAAGTGGCTAAACTGCCCAGGTTAGACTTGACCTTGCCATTCTCCTGCCTCAGACCTCCAGAGTGCTGGGATTAGAGGTGTGTACCACCATGTCTAGTGACATCTGATTTTTAAGTTTTATACAGCCTGAATAGGATCCTCACACTGATAAGATTCATTGATGTAAAACTAAGGATAAATCTGGGCTGGGGATGTAGTTCAGTGGTCAGTTGCTTGTACAGCATGTTTTAAGCCTTATGTTCAATCATCATATTCAAAAAGGACTAAAGCAACATAAAAAATAAAGTATGTATTTAATGATTATGCACCAACACTAATTCATTGATTATATTACAATAAATGACAAATATATCATAAATATAAGATGGTAATAATATAGGAACCAGATTTTGGTGTGTTTAGAACTCTAACTACCTTCACAATAATTCTGTAGAGTTAAAGTGGTTTGAAGTTGAAAAATTTATTGAAACAGTATAATCAGTGATAATGTAAATGGGTTTAAAAAATATATTATAACACATCTTAATAATATTAATATTAACTCGAAGAGAAGAAGGTGTTATTGTTGCATAAGCACAATTTTGAAACAAGTCCCTTCAAACTCACTTCCTATAAAGTTATTACTACTAATTCCCTCGTGCAAGTTTTGGATTTTCCAATCATTAAAATCCATTAAAACTTTTTTTCATTATTTTATAATCTTAACCTTAATTGCACTACATTTAATCCCCTTTATTTGGCACATGTCAACATTCTTTTTCTCCAAAGGGGCAGATAATAAATATTTTAAGCTTTGAAAGCCACACAATGTCTGTTGCAATATTCAAGTTTTTCATTGTATCTAAAAGGCGCCTATGGGCAAGATCTGAACAAATGAATGTTATTGTATTCCAATAAATCCTTATTTGTAAAAACATAAGACAGTCTATTTTTGCCTGCAGGCTATGGTCTGTGGCTCTCTGATAAATGGAATATATGTTTGTATGTCTTACCTTAATCATTAGAACTTTTTGTTCTCTGAAAAGGAAATATCTTATCTCATTAAAGTCTCACGTTGATAAATGTAGGGGCTCCGAATGCGTGATTTTTAAATGTAGAGTCCTTAATTTTGGAATATTTATTACACAAATTGTGGTTAGAGAATAAAGTCTGAGTCTAGGGCTCAAAGAAATAAAACCCATTTTATCATATTCCACAAGTTACATTTTCTAACATTTAAAAAATATTTTGAGAACAAACTAAAGCAATTTTTATAATTAGTGGTATTTCTTTATTTTTAATAAAATAACATTTGATGAAGTAGACTGATCATTAGTAATGACTTAGTTAATCTAATTCCTTTATTTTCTAAAAGCATAGGTTTTCTAAAAACCTGGGAAGGGTAATGTTGACACTTATTCAAGGCATTTAAGAAGATTATTCTATTACTTCTTATTTTTATCTTTAAGAATACATTGCTTTTGTTCTGGCCATTATCCAAGATGTCAGTATATAGTGACTGTTAATTTTTTCTTTAGAAATCAAAAAGAAAACTATTTGATTTCTATGTGGAATAAGCCACAAGTCTGGTTATAAGTCTGGACAATTACAATATATTACACGTAATTTACATTTATATGTATGTGAAGAGCTCTAAGTTAGGGTGGATCCATATTATCAAAGCTTGCTCTGCCTATTGTATCTTCTATCCCAGATATCAAATTTATTGTCATAAACTTTAAGGTAAACTACAGTATTTGCTTTCAAGTTCCTTGAACACATACACTAATGAATTTTCAAAGTATAATTATAAACTATCTTATTAAGGTAACCAATTTTTAATATACTTCTCTTAGGAAGTGTTGTTTCAAAATTAAAGACATTATTTAAAAACTACCATCATGAGTTTACAATACCATTGTCAGATCCATGCTGAAGAGCTTCTCTTTATTGCAGTCATAGAAGAAAAGCTTGGGAAACTTGAAAGCTTCAGCCTTTTTTCATCTCTCCAGCTGCATGGTTTTGTGGAAATTGAAGTGGTTTTCCCATCATTTTACAGGATGGAGGTAGGCTACAAAACTTTGAGGTAGAAATTAGTAATCATGTCAAACAATTTATGAAGACATTAGGATTTTTTTACTCTGCATTAATATCAAATACTGTGAAGCTCAAGAGAAGAGAGAATGGGTGAGAATATTTAACCACATTTAAGTTATTGGATTTTTGACCTCTTATGACTGAACACATTGGGCAACTTCATCTATAAAATAAATTACTGCTACTTCATACTCACAGATTCCCTCTAATCTTGATAATCTTGATATTAACTAAATAACATATTTATTTAATAAAAGCAATAACTGTATAAATGCTGCAACCTGCCGTAGCATTAAATTTTCATAGAATTTTATCTTCCAGTATGTTTTCCCTAACTGAAAATATTTGCTGTATTTTGAAGTTTCAAAAAAGTCTTTGAACACAATACCTATTTCTTTCAAAATGTGGGCAAATGAACTTGTAAGGAAAAGGATAATGGACATATTAAAGAACAAGTAAAATGCTGATCCAAGAGTTTGGACTCAGGAATACAAATTTTCATTTCATTTAACATATTTAAAACATACACTTATTACGTTTAAGCTATTTCATGCCTTTTATATCAAGGTTTTATCATCATAATTATACTTTATTTAGAAACACAAACAACTGTGACAAGTGGATTAGAAAAACCTCTCATTTTTTCTTAAATGTATGTTTTGGAGGGTTAAAGACAGTGATTTCATATGTAGTCTACAATGCTTTGCCAAGGCTATGGGAACTTTTTTGAGTTTTTTCAAAGGGACAGTCAAGCTGACTCTCAGGATCAGAGGAGAAACAAAGACTAATTGTCTTGCAACAGAGGTGCACATAGCCGCAAGACTTCACTGGAAATAATATCCTGCTTTGTTGTTCAGGACCTCCCTCAAGTTCTCTAAGTGCTGTCATATGATCCCGAGAACTCTGAATGAGTTAGACATGCCAGTTGGACTCTTGATTTAGACCCTTACTTGCACTCTAAAGAGGGCATAGATAGTGGAACATAAGGGGAGGGGAGTCTCAACCACACAATAAACAGAATGTGTCCTTAGTTTGGGGAACAGAGGGGCTTATTAAAAGATGAAAATCGGCAGTGAATGGGAAGCTTAGAAAAATATTCAGCCATGATTCCTCTCCCTAGTATTTTCTGCAGTTTCTATTGTATCCTGTTTTCTGCATAAACAAGTGACCTCGAAATCCCATAAACAGCACATAGAACTTTCTTCCTCTCCTCTGCATTGGTGACTATTATTCTTTCATCTTGAAAGGTCATGGGGTACCAATTGAAGAAGCATACGACTTCGTTTTGAGTGTCCTCTCTGTTTAGTGATTTGTCTGTTTGCTTTATAAATAGGGACCTGTTTCCAAACAAATGAAGAATTAGTTACTCGTCTTTTCAGGGCTTAAACATAGCTAGTTTGACCTAAAAAGAAACTAAATGTACAGTAAGATTTAATTTTTTAAAAATGCATATTTTAGAGATTCAATATTTTCTACAGTCAGTAGTAGAGTATACTGAACAGTGGTAAAGTATGTTATTATGTGGCATAAAGATATGCGAGAGGTTTATCAATTAAGTAGCAAGACAAAAATCAATATTTGGATGAAAATAACACTCTCTGCAAAGATGTTCCTAAAGCAGTATCTAGTCTTTGTGCAAACTAGAGGATTCAATAATATGTTTAAGAAAGAGGTGAAAGACAATATAAAAATATCTTATTCTAGTTTTCAATATACAGGTAAACCTCTGGCTTCATATTTAACTGGTAAGCTTTTCAGCATTGGGAAAGTATGTAATACAGTGGGTTTCAGAATAAAAAGTGAATATTGAGAAGGGATATGACAGACATTTGATTTTAGAAAAGATATGGATAGATGTATTTAGTGAATTTCTAGTGCATAATCACTATAATATATAATTTTAGGAAAACCAGAAGTAGTAAGATATGATTTCTGGTTGTTAAGCTAATGTGCACTTTCAGAGTTTATCTTTCTTAATGATTTATTTAAAAATTAGAGTATAGAGACATAAAAATCACATATTAGTGTTTGAGTGCCCTTTCACTGATTGGTAAAGAAAATGGATTTTTCAAAATCAATACTACAAAGATTTTTTTAGCAGTGAAGACAGAATCATATTGTAGAACTTTGCTCCTAAAGGTCAAATATTAATGGGATATTTGGATACAGTGAAAACTTTCTGATCCACAGTGCAATACAAACAGGGTCTTTTGTGATCCTAATTGTGTTTTACAGAGTCTATAATTATTTGCAGTGAAGTGAAGCATTATAGATTTATTACCTTGACAGTATGAAATCTGAAAATATAATTTATTACAAATATAATTGTGTTGCATAACTTGAGCTTGATCTTAGGAATTGAAAGGTTTCTTTTATAAGTCTCTAACTTTGAATAATACCTGAGATGTGAACAATGGATGCAATATAAATTTCAAAGGAATGAACAGATAAAATTTATTTTCTACAGTGTCCTTAGTGGATGTTTCTATATATTAATTTTCTATCAGCATAAATTGTACACTTTTTTGAGGTACTGTAAAGTGGATTGCCAAACTCAGGTTTATTTTCTTTATTTATGCATTTTTATCCCCAAACCACTTTTTTGTCCCTGTCTCTTTTTCCAATCCATGATGGTGGTAGATGAAATAAGAAAAGGAAATGAGAGCAGATAGCACTGGGCTGTGAATCAGAATTTATGGTTCCTGTGTCATCTTCTTAACAATAACCTCTCTGAAGCTCAGTTTCCTAACCTCTATGCCAGAGGCATAATTATAGACATGGCATGTTTATCAAAGACAAATGGAGAATACGGAAATTCTTTGTTTATGGAGAATGACAATTTGATAATTAGATGACAACTGCTTTTAAAGACAGACAGAACAGTGGCGTGGTCTATGTATCAGAACATGCACAGATAAGAATACAACTAATTTTGTCTTTCTAGAGGAGGGAGGATCTCTCTACTCAGCTATGCCTGGACTCTGCCCTGCTCATCCGCTATCTTTGCTATAGCATTGTGAAGGTTAAGTTTGTCAACCTGATTGACTAATAGCTCCCTGGGAGACTAGTAAAGCACACTTCTAGGTGTTTCTGGGTGGGTGTTGGAGCTATTAACCTTGGGTCTGTATCTGGTTCCTCCACCGCCCATTTTTTCAGGCTCTGTTCACCCGATTTGGTCCCTGACTCCCACAAACTAGCAGCTTTGCTCTGTTCCACTCTTCTACTATGATGTTCCTGCCTTGGAGCCAGCCAACCATGGACTGAATCCCTCGAATTTATGAGTCCAATTAAACCTATTATTTAAGTTGTGGGTGTGTAATGTTGTTGTTTACCAATGGGAAACCTGACAGACACAAATGGACATCTCTCCAGAGAAATAGATGGACCCACTTTTTCTCCATATGAAAAACTTGTCTAATAAATGTAGTTTAGAAAGAATGTAAATATTGCTGATTGTAGAAAAAATAAATTATGTTACTTGAATCCATAAATCACCATCATTCCTAAAATTAATTAGAGGGCACATTCATGTATGCTTATCAAAAAGGAATATCTACAAAATGCATCTTACCAGTGCAAAATCATTTTTATTAGAAAAATCTATAACGTGAAATAAACCCTCTGAACACATTTTTAAGTGCACAGTATGGTATTAACTGTGTGCAGATTGTCATATTGATTTTTTAAACTTTTTCACTTTACATGACTGAAATTCTATGCCCATTAAGCAGCAATTTCCCATATCTCCTTCCCACTGGACTCTAACAACTACTATTCTTTCTGCTTCCAAGGACTGAATATGTTAGATAAATCATATAAGAAGAATTACGCAATGTGTGTACTTCTGAGACTGGCTTATTTTACTTAGCATAATACCTCAAGATTCATCTATGTTGTCACAATTGTCAGAATTTTTTTCAAGACTGAAAAATTCTCTATTGTATGTATGTATCACATTTTCTCTATTCTCTCATTCATAATTGGACATTTAGGTTGTTTCTATGTCTTACCTATTATGAATAATGCTTCAAAGTACAACAGGTTGTATTTCTTCAAGATCCTGTCTTCAATTCTGCTTAAATTTGCAGAAATTCTATTACTACATCCTTTGGAAGCCTTATTTTAAATTTTTTTTAAAATTCAATATTTTTCATTCACAGAGCAGCACAAAATGATTCAAATTTCTTTACATTCTTGCCCATACTTCTTTCCTGGTTCTTTGATAATAGCCATCCTAGTAGGCATGCAGTAACATCTCACTGCCACTTTGTTTTATATTTCCCTGATAGTGTGATGTTGAGAATCTGTTCATATAACTGTTGGATATAACTATGTTCATCTTTGGAGAAATGACTATTCAAGTCCTGTACTAATTTTTAAATTGGTTTACTTGTTTCTCTTTTGTCATTGTTGTTGTTGTTGTTGTTGTTATTTTGCTGTTGAGCATAGAAGTTTCCTAACATTTTAGATACTAAGCATTTGTCAGACATATGGGTTGCAAATATTTTCATCCATCCCAAGGGTTTTCTGCCATTCTCTTGATTATTTTCCTTGCCATGCACAGGTCTTATAGTTTGATGTTGTCCCAATTGTGTCTTTTTTGTTATTACTTTTGCTTTTAGTGTAATACTGAGGAAATCATTGATAAGATACATATTCCCTGCTTTCTCCTAGGAATTACCACTGCAGTCTTTTATTTAAGTCTTTAGTCCATTTTGAGTTGATTTTTTTGTGTGTGCTATAAAATGTTTCCAATTTCACATGTGAATATTTGGCATATGGATATGCAATTACCCCTATACCTTTTGCTAATGAAACAATCTTTACACCATTGTATAGTCTTTACATCTCGGTTGAAAATACATTAAATAATTGTATGCATAGGTGTAATTCTGGGATCTCTATTCTGGTCCACTGATTAATGTGTCTGTCTTTTAAACTTATGATATCATTTTTATTATTCTAATTTTGCAATATGTATGAAGTGAAGAAATATGAGGCTTCCATCTATGGTTGTTCTCAAAATTGGTTCTTCGGGGTTGTTTGTGATTTTTAAATGATATTTAGAATTGTATCATTTCTATTTCTATGAAAAATATCTTTGGAATCATGACAGAAATTGTACAGAATCTGTAGGTAGCTTTGGGTTATATAGACATTATTTATGATATGGGCAATGTTGGAAAATTAGTAATACTTTTGTTATAATAACTCAAATCATTATAAAGACCAATCAATGAATATCATAAAAATTGCTTTGTACTTTTCAGTATGTAAGTCTTTTCACCTGCTCAGTTAAGTTTATTCTGAAGTATTTTATTTTTTCAGGTGACCTCATAGTATTTTTCTTAATGTCCTTTCAGATTGTTCATAGTAATTAATAGAAAAAGCAGTTGATCTTTATATGATGATTTCATATGTAGCTATTTTTCTGAACTCACTAGTTATAACAGATTTTCCTTGTGGAACCTTTAGAATTTTTTGTGTGTAAAAACATTTTGGAGAAAAAGATAGTTTTACCTTTTCAATTTGGATGCTTTTTTATTTTTCTTTAGCCTAATTTCTCAAGGTAGGACATCTGTTATCATGCTGAATAGGAAGAAGAGAACAGGCAATCTTTATCTAATTACTGAGCTTAGATGAAAAATGTTCAGCTTTTCTCAAGTGATTATGATTTTATTTGTGCTCTGTTTATATGCAGACATCATGGGAAGGAGAAGATTGAGTTGGTGGAGAGGGAGAGGTTTAATCATGAAAAGGTACTGAATATTGTTAATATTTTTACAGCTATTGAGATAATCATATAATTTTTATGCTATGTTCTATAAATGAGATATAGTACTCTGATTTCTGTACATTGCATCATTATTATATATCAGAGATAAATACTATCTAATCATAGTATATGTTAATTTTAATGTACTGTTAATTTCAGTTTGCTAGTATTTTGTTGTGATTTTGCATATATTTTCAACAGTACTATGGGCCTGTAGTTTTCTTTTATTTATTATTTACTTATTTATATATTTATTGGTACATTTTAGGTATACAATACATTTACATTTATCATTGGGTGTTTGTACCTGAACATGATGTATCTTAGTTCT
>NW_004624753.1:12585728-12631791 GCF_000247695.1 Heterocephalus glaber | reverse complement strand
ATGTGCATATAGGAGTCAATGAGTCTCAGCAAGCCAGCAGCAGACCAAGTACAGTGGTCTGATGTGCCTTTATTGTAGAGATTCTCTTTACTTTTCCGCTGAGCTTCAGTTTTCATCGAGGAGCCTGAGAAGTCCTCTTTCTGTTACTAACTTCTGGTCTATCTTGTGGCGCTCAGGACAAGGGTCTTTGTAACACCCTGTGCCTCTGTAGTGTGGAACCAGGTAGCAGAAAAGCCAGAAGGCCAGAGGCACGGGGTGGGGGGGTGGGGGTGGAGACGGATGGACTGGGGCCTTGGAGGTGCCCACGTGGCTAAGCGGACCTCACCGTGGCGTAGGTGGAATCTTCAAGCTGCTTGTCTCACCCAGCTGGTCGCAGCTGGGAGAGAGTCCAATGGGGGAGAGGCTGCAAGCCGCGCCTGGGACCTCACTGGGGCCTGTAGTTTTCTTGTTCTGTTTTGTTTGCCTTTAGAGCCAGGTAATTCAGAAATCGTAATCTAGAATGTGTTCTCTTCAATTTCTTAGACGAATTTAAGAAAAGTTGGTGTTATTTATTTTGTAAGCATAAGTAAAAATTATCAAATGAAATCATCTAGTTCTCGGTTCTTATTTGTTGCAATTTTTGTGGTGCTGCTTTTCACATTTCTTGAGTATAATTGACAAATTTATATATATTTATAGTGTGAAGTAGGATGTTTTGATATATCTACTTATTGTGAGGTGATTATCCAATTAGACCAATTAAAATATCCATCTCTCACATAGTTATCCTGCTTTTTTGTTTTTGTTTTTGCTTTGGTGGTGAGAATATTTAAGATATACTCTCTTCTCAATTTTTCAGTGTACAGTATATTATTATTTATTATGGTCACTGTGCTATGGAACACATATTCAGACATTATCCATTCCATCTAACCCAAACATTGTACTGCTGGATCAATATCTCCCCATTTCCTTCCCCTGCCCCAGCCCCTAGCACCATCATTCTCTATGCTTGTTTAATATCAACTCTTTTAGATGGAGCGCAAAAATGTGATCATGCTCTGTTTATCTTCCTGTCCCTAACATTTAAATTACCACAATCTCAGTGTTCTCCAGGTTTATGTATGTTATTGTATGTGACTGGATGCCCTTGTTTTGACTGGATAGTCTATTGTATATCACATTTGCTGTATCCATTCATCCATTGACCTGCACTTAGATGGATTCCCTATCAGACATATTACGACCAGTGTCACAAAGAACACAGGAGTCCAGACATCTCTTTGATATACTAATTCCACTTCCATTGGACACGTACTGAAAAATAAGGTTCCAAGATAATATGGTAGTTCCATTTCTAAGTTTTTAGAAGCTACTAAAATAATTTCCAAAACAACCATGCTGTTTACTTTCCCGTAAACAATAGACTGAAATTCCCTTTTCTCCACATCCTTTCCAACATCTTAACTTTTGGATAATAACTATTCTATTTACCCCTTTGGTTGAATTTATTCCTGGGTATTTTATTTTGTTTTACTTTATACTCTTGATAGTGTAATAAAAGAAATTTTTAATTTCTTTTTTCAATAACTCATTGTCAATGTATAGAAATGCTACTGATTTTTATATGTTGATTTTATATACTGCAATTTTATTGAATTTATTTATTAGTCCTAAATGTTTTTTTGAGTCAACCAACTTATTAGGTATAAGACTAGAGATTTTACATTTCTTTATAATTTGTTTTAAAAATTTATCTTTATACAAATTTATCTATGTCTTCCATGTTGTTCAATTTGTTGGTGTGTAATTGTTCTTAAGAGTCTGTTTTAATTATTTTTATATCTGTGGTATTAATTCTAATGACTTCTGTCCCTTTACTGATTTTTAATATTTATTATTTTTTCTTAGTTGAGGTAAATATTTTTCAATTTTGATTTTTTAAAACATCAACTTGATTTTGTTAGTATATTTCTATTGATTTTCTATTCTGTATTTCATTACCTGTGTTCTAGTTATCTTTATTATTTTCTTTCATGATGTTAACATTAGAGTTAATTTATTGTCCTGTTTCCAATTTCTTGAAGTAAAATTATTCACTGGAAATTTTTAAAAATATAGATATTTACTTATATAAACATTACTTTAGTACTGTTTTTGCTACATTCCAGAAGCTTGGTATGTTTTATTTTTTGTTTTCGTTTGTCTCAAGGTATTTCCAATAATCTTTTTAAATTTTTTATGCATTTATTGTTTAAGGAGTTAATTTCCAAATATATCTGAATTTCTTTTCCTATTGATTTACAGCTTTTTTCTATTGTAATCAAATAAGATACTTGCTGTGATTTCAATATTATATAATTTGCTAATATTTGTTTTGTGATATATCATGGAAGATGTGCGCACTTAAAAAAATGTGTGTTCTACTGTTTTGGGATGGAATGTTCTATACGTATATGAGAGATACCCTTGGTGTCTGTAGTATTGTGCACATTTTCTCTTTTCTTTGGTCTATTGTACATATATTCCATCCATTATTAAAAGTGTGATAGTGAAATCTATTAGTATGTCACTATGTATCTCTTTCTTCAGTTCCATAAGGTTATCTTTACATGTTCTGGGGCTCCAATATTGTATTCATATGTATTTTAACTCTTATTTTCCTATTGTGTTGATCCTTGAATCATCATACAATATTCCTTATTTCTTGCGAAAGTTTATACTTAAAGTCTACTTGTATGACATAAAGTACAAATACTGTTTCTATTGGTTAAATTTCTATGGATTTTTTTCCATCTACTTACTTACACACTATGTTAGTCTTAAATTCTAAAGTGAATTTATTTTGGATAGCAGATAATGGGATCTTTAAAAAAATTCATTGAGCCATGATGTGCCTCTTGACTGGAAAGTTAATTCTACTTAATTATATTTAAACTAGTTAATTAGATTTAAACTAATTATTGCTCAATAAGGAATTATAAATACAATTTTGTCATTTTTATCCACATATATTGCTACTTTTTTCACTTTTTCTGTCTTGAAGTCTTCCTTTGTCTTCCACTGATTTTTGTAGTGATAGGTTTTTATTACATTTTTTCTCTTGTTCATTTTTAATCAATTTTATTGGTACATTTAAGGTATACAATATAATGACATTCATCATTGGAAATTTGCACCTTTACATAATCCATCTTGGTTATTATTTTATTCCCCATTCCCCTGCCCTCTCTTCAACCCTTCCACCCCTCCCTATTTACAAAGACTTTGTTTCCATTTTTTCATTTTCTCATACTATTTCCATCCCTTTCTTTCCTTTCACCTACCCATCCCACTTCCCCTTCCCCTTTGCCCCCTTTCTTCCTATTTAACATTATCTATTATACCTTTTAGTCCTTATTTACACTTTCAGTTTCCCACACTAGAGAAACTATTCAGTATTTACATATGTGTGTCCTATTTATTTCACTTAAGAGTATCACTTCAATGTGCATCCATTTAGCTATAAATGTCTTTAATTTTTAATTTTTATTAAAAAACCTCACATTTTATTTATCTAGTCTCCAGTTGATGGGCAATTGGGTTGCTTCCAAGTTTTAGCTATCATGAATTGTGGTGCTATGAACATGAGTGCACATATATCACTGTGGTATGTATGATTCTTTTAATTCTCTGGAGGAGACACCCAGCAAGGGAATAGCTAGGTCAAATGGGACTTCCAATACTAGTTTTTGAGGTATCTCCATACTGATTTCCACAGTGGTTGCACCAGTCAACACTCCTACCAGGAGTGGAGTAGGATTCCACGTTCCACACAGCCCCACCAGTATTTGTAATTGGTTGATTTCATGATAGCAGCCATTCTTACTGGGGTGAAGTGGAACCTCAGCGTTGTTTTCACTTCCATCTCTCAAATGACCAGTGATGTTGAACATTTTTTCCTAGGTTTATTTGCTATTTCTACTTCTTTATCTGAGAAATGTCTGTTCATTTCAGATACCCATTTTTGGATTGGGTCTTTAAATTTGGGAAGTCTGATTTTTAAAAATTCTTTATAGATTCTAGGTGGTAGACCTTTGTCGGAGCGACAGCAGGTGAAATTTTTTCCCCATATTGTAGGTTGTCCCTTCACACTGTTGGTGGTTTCTCTTGCTGTACAAAAGCTTTTTAGTAAGAAGAGATCCCACTTGTTGACTGTTTGTGCTAGTTCATATGTAACTGAAGTTTTGTTCATAAAATCTTTTCCAACAACGTCTTCAAGAGTTCTACCTAACCACTCTTCCAGCTGGTTCAGCATTTCTGTTTTAATATTTAGATCTTTAATTCATTTTGATTTTAGTTTAGTACGTGTTGAAAGATATAGGTCTAGTTTTAATCTTTGGCAAGTTGAAACCCAGTTTATCCAGCACCATTTATTAAAGAGGCTATCTTTCCTCCAGTGAGGATGTCTGGCTCCTTTGTTGAAGATGAGGTGGCTGAGTGTTTCTGGCATTGTTTCTGCATCTTCTAATCGGTTCCACTGGTCCTCAGGTCTGTTTCTTTGAAAGCACCATACTGTTTTTATCACAGCGGCTTTGTAGTACAGTTTCAAGTTGGGAATTGTGATACCCCCTACCTGTCTTTATTGCCTAGCATTGCTTTTGCTATTCTTGGTCTTTTATTCTTCCAAATGAATTTTTGGATTGTTTTCTCCATGTCTCTGAAGTATGCAGCTGGGATTTCAATTGGGATTGTATTGAATCTATACAGAAGTTTTGGAAGTATGGCCATTTTCACTATGTTGATTCTTCCTACCCAGGAGCAAGGGGTATCTTTCCATTTTCTGATATCATCTTCAATCTCTTTTTTCAGAGTGCTATAGTTTTCAGAGCAGAGACCTTTGACTTCTTTGGTTAGGTTGATTCCTAGGTATTTCAATTTTTTCGATGCTATTGTGAAAGGAAATGATTGCCCCATTTCTCTCTCAGTGATCTGTTTTCTGTGTATAGAAAAGCTATTGATTTTTATGTATTGGCCTTATATCCAACTACTTTACTGAATTTGGTTACTAAGTCTGGAAGACTTTTGGTGGAGTTATTGGGGTCTTCTATAAAGAGTATTATGTCATCTGCAAATAATGACAACTTGATTTCTTCATTTCCTATCCTTATTCTTTTTATTTCATTTTATTGTCTAATTGCTGTGGGTTATGTTTCCAAATCTGTGTTGAACAGAGGTGGTGACAGTGACCATCCTTGTCTTCTTCCTGATTTTAGTGTGAAGGATTTCCATTTTTGATTGTTTAGTATGGTATTGGCTGTTGGTTTTTCATAGATGGCTTTTATCAGATTGAGGTAGAGACGGTCTATTCTAATTTTTTGTAGGGTTTTTTTTTAATCATAAATGCATGTTGTATTTTGTCAAATGCTTTTTCTGCATCTATTAAGGTATTCATATGGTTGTTTTCCTTGACTCTATTGATATAGTATATTACATTGATTGATTTGTGTATGTTGAACCATCCCTGCATTCCTGGGATGAATCCCACTTGGTCAGGGTGTATGATCTTCTTGATGATCTTCTGCATTCTATTTGCCAGTATCTTAGTAAGGATTTTTGCATCTATGTTCATTAGTGAGATAGGCCTATAGTTCTCTTTCTCGGATGGGTCTTTCTCTGCTTTGGTGATCAAGATGATGCTTGCTTCCAGGAATGAAGTTGGGAGTATTCCTTCCCTTTCAATTTCATTGATGTGTTTAAACAGTAGTGGCAATATTTTCTCTCTAAATGTCTTGTAAAATTCAGCAGTAATGCCACTGGGACCTGGGCTTTTCTTAGCTGGTATTTTTTAAATTATATTTTCAATTTCATTGATTTGATATTGGGTCATTTAGAATTTTTAGGTCATCTTTGTTCAATTTGGGCAATTCACACGAATCTAGGAATCTGTCCATTTATTCTGGGTTTTCCATCTTATTGGCATAGAGGTTCTCAAAGTAGGTATTGATGATCCTCTGGATTTCTGCTGGGTCCGTTGTAATTTCATTCCTAATTGCATGGATTTGGGCCTTTTTTTCCTGTTTTTTTTTTTTGATGCAGTTGGCTATGGGTTTCTCAATTTTTCCATTCTTTCAAAGAACCAACTCTTGGCTTCATTAATTTTTGTATTGCTCTCTTAATCTCCATTACAATGATTTCTGCTCTGATCTTTATAATTTCCTCTCTTATATGGGCTTTGGGTTTGTCCTGCATTTCTTTTTCCAGAAGCTTGAGGTTGAGTGTTGGGTTGTATAATTGAGTACGCTGTGTTTGCCT
Organism: Heterocephalus glaber; assembly: GCF_000247695.1. The sequence goes on along the minus strand of NW_004624753.1, from coordinate 12,625,518 downwards.
AATGTGAGTTTTCACTGCTATGAATTTCCCTTATAAGACTGCTTTCATTGTGTCCCATAGATTATGTTGTATTGGCATAGTCATTTAATTGTAGGAATTGTCTGATTTCTTCTTTAATTTCCTCTGTGACCCATTGGTTATTCAGAAGTGTTTTGTTCAATTTCCATGTGTTTATGAAATTTTGCACTACTATTGTATTAGTGCTTATATGATTTTTCATGGCCATTAGTACTTGTTTTATACAGTTGGGCGCACTAGTGTTTAGTGCATATATATTAATGATTGTCATCTCTTCCTCTTGGACTGTTCCCTTTACAAGGATGTAGTGTCTTTCTTTGTCTCTCTCTTAATCAGTGTTGCTTTGAAATCCACTTGATCTGCATAGAGGATAGCTACTTGTTTTGTACCCTTTATCTTTCAGTCTATGAGTTTTGTTTTGAATTAAGTGTGTTTCCTGTATGAAGCATATTGTTGGATCTTGCTTCTTGACTCATTCTGCCAGTCCATTTCTTTTGACTGGTGAATTGATACCAGAAACATTGATGGTTATAACTGATATGTGCTGACTTATCATTGTCATGACTTTTTCTTTTTGTTGGATTCCCCCACTTTGTGTTTAATTTCTTGTTGTGCCTGACGGATTCATTCTGCAGGGCTTCCTGGGGTTGTGATCCACATTGTCTTTTCCTAGGATATTGTCTAAAATTTTTTGGAGTGCTGGTTTGGTATTCATGAATTTCCTAAGGTGCTCTTTGTCATGAAAATATCTTATTTCTCCATCAATTTTGAAAGATAGTTTTGCAGGTTACATCAATCTGAGTTGGAGGTTGTTTTCCTTTAGGGCTTGAAATATGTCACTCCAAGCTCTTCTTGCCTTGATGGTTTGTGTTGAGAAGTCTGCTGTGGTTATGATGGGCTTTCCTTTGTATATGATTTGTTTCTTTTCTCTAACTGCTTGTAAAACTTTGTTCTTCTGTTGGGTTTCTGGAATCTTAACAATTATATGCCTATATATAGATTTTTTTTAAATCAAGGCTAGTTGAAGTCCTATATGCCTCACTTATCTGTATGTCAAGTTCTTTTCCCCTATTTGGGAAATTTTCTGCTGTCACTTTTGTGAACAGTTTTTATTTTTGTCATCTGCACTCTATCCTGTTTCTTCATTGATTCCAATGAGTCTGATGTTATTTTTCTTTGCCTCATCTAGCAGCTGCTGGATTGATTTCTTGTGGTCCCTTACTATTTTTAAGAAATTTTTCTTTTCCCGGTCACTAATTGTAACCTTATCTTCTACATCTGAAATTTTATCCTCACATTGGCTCATTCTGCCGCATAAACTTTCAATGCAGTCTTTATTCTTCTGGAAATCTGCATCTGTTTTATGGATTCCATTTGTTTCCTATGTTGGGATTCCATCATATTCTTCAGCTCCTCTATTTTTTTAATTTTTGACCACTCTAGATTTATTAATCAAGTCTTACTATGGGCACAATCTTTGCTGTTATCTGAGAAATTATTTGTGATTTCATTTTGTCCAGGTTCTCTTTTGTTGCCAGTTCAGGGAGTTCAGTGGTTGAGTATCAGATATTTCCCTCTAGTTGCCTTTTGGGATTGCCTTAGATGATCTGAAAGTCTGGTTTTGAGACTTTTATATGTGTCTTTTCCATAGATGCAGTCTGCTGTGCTTTTGTTGGGGCAGCTTTTTGCTCACCCAATGTTCTTGAATTCTTATCAAGCCACTGAGCCTTTACTCTGCTGCTCACCAGTACACCAATTCCTGGGTTCAGAGTGTGGCCTTCTAGATCCTTGAGCTGACATGTTGTCTGGGTGGGCTTCTGGCTGAGGCCTGTGCACACTTGGGGTGGTATCTAGGTGTGCCTCTAGCTGGAGCCCCTATGTAGCTGTTGTCTGGGAGGGCCTTTGTCTGGGGCCTGTGCACCTCAATTCCCATTGTCTGCACAGGCTTTGGCTAGGGTCTCCACACACTTATTAATGGTATCAGGATAAGCCTCTTGGTATTGCTTATGTGCCTGTGCAGGTCTTTTCTGGGGATTCCTTTGGCTTGGGGGCTGTGCAGGAGCCTCTGTGGTTAGGGCAGAGCCCTGGCTGGGATCAGCCTGCAGCCCTGCAGGTCTGGACCTCATAGCTGCTCCCCGAGATCTACGTGCACTTACTTACCTATGGAATGGCGGGGCTCTGGCTGAAGCTTGTGCACCTGTGCAGCTGTTTTCTTGGCAGGACTTTGGCTTGGGCAGATGTGCAGGAATCTCTGGGGTTGCACCGGAGCCCTGGGTGGGATCCCCCTGCAGCTGCACATGTCTGGGCCTCACAGCTGCTTCCTGGGATATGTACACACTCATTCATGGAATGGCAGGCCTCTACTTTCTCTTGTATATCTTCTATATTTATTTTCTTTTTGCCTACTAGGGAATTTACATAAAAACTCCTAGAGTTATAAAAATTTACTTTAACCTGTTAACTACTTAACTTCAATTGCATTCAGCACTCTAGTCTTTTATTGCTCCTTTACCCACTTTATGTTATTGGTGTCATGTAATTGTCATGTAATTGTGTATACATTAACATTTTTATGAGTATAGTCTTAACATTGTTTATATTTTTACTTCTACACCAGAAATAAAAGTGATTGATGTTCCACTATTACAGTATTCTGTATTTTGTTTGTACATTTATTATTATCAATGAGCCTTACACTTCTGTATGCTTTCATGTTACTGCCTAGCATCCGTTCAGTTCAGTTGGAAGGGCATCATTCAGTACTCACTGTAAAGTGAGTCCAATAGTGACAAACTCTCATCCTTTGTTTACCTGGGCATGTCTTCATTCCAAATTAATTATTGAAAGGAAGTTTTACCTAAAGCAGTATTCTTGCTTAGCGATTGTTTTCTTTTTTAGCATGTTGAATACACCATTTTATTTTCCTCTGTTCTGCAAGATTTCTGATGAGAAACTCACTCATAGTCTTACAGGTGACCCACATGCAGAACAAGTTAATTTTCTCTTATTGCCTCAAAATTTGCCTTTTTTTGTACCGGGGATCGAATTAGGGTCCTTGCGCTTGTGCAGCTGAGGGCGAAAACACTGAGATAAATCCCCGGCCCTTGTTTTTGCTTTTGACAATTTAATTATAATGTATTTTAGTGGAAATTTCTTTGAAATCTTCATAGTTGGAAAAATTGGGTTTCTTGACTTTGTATAGTTCCTTCCTTAGATTTTTAGTCATTATTTCCTCAAATAAGATGTCTACCATCTTTCTTTCTCTTTTTCTGGAAACTCTTTATGGAATTGTTTGTGTATTGGTCTGCTTGATGGTGTTCCATAAATCCATTAGCATTTCTTCACTCTTTTTTAATTGTGCTTTTTGAAGTTGATCCTCTGACTTCCTAATTTCATATCATCTATCTTTACATTTAATGATTCTTTCCACCTATTTCAAGCTTGCTGTTTAACCCTTCTAGTGATTTTTTTTTCAATCTAGCAATTATATTCTTTACCTCAAAAATTTGTTTTTACAGTGTATTCTGTCTCTTTGATGATATTCTCATTTTATTTGTGCATTATTTTTATGAGTAAATGAGCATGTTTATGAGTTATTTTGTATTCTGTGTAAGGTAATTCCTATCCCTTCATTTTTTTTCAGACTTGTTTCTAGTGATCTATTTTCTTCTTTGATAGGATAATGTTTCTTTTTTATGCAATTTTTAATATCTGATTATTTGAAATAAATAAATGTACTTCTCTCATTTTTCTATGGACGAGTTTTATACAAAGAAAATCTTCACTAGTCGACCAAGCTAGAGATCATCAGAGTTTCTCAACCATTTTCTGTGAACACATATTCTCTAGAATTATGCTTGTAAATCATCAATTACAGGTATTGATTAGTTTATTTTTCAGGATCTTATAATCTCTTGCTCCCCTTGGAGTCTTATCTGCAATACTATACCTTCTCTGAATTTGTTATGACCCACCCAGTTCTCTGTTCTCAGATGACCCAGGCTTCCAGAATATGTCTGTTGAGTAAGAATTCCAAGTTAGAGGATGCAGAAAGAATTACTCCAGCAGCCCCTCAAAAAGCTGAAATGCTGGATGAAACCTCTATTCTTCTTTCTTTTTTCTACAAAGGGAAAATTTGGTTCCATTGGTCCCTGTCTACTCTATTACAAGGGCTCTCATGCACCAGCATATCACCAAGCTATCAGTGGCTTCCAGATGCAACATGCCAAGTCACGTTAGCAATCTGAATCAGGAATCCGATCCCTTGGGCAGACCTCCAAAAAGCTGAAACATTGGACAGATGCTTTTCTAGTCTTTCTCTGTTGGGACAAGTAGGAAGTAGGGTCTTTCTACCACTTGTTCTGTAGTGATCTGGTGGGAGGGGTGACAGTGATGAGTGTGTCCAGGTATTTGCATTTGTTCTCAGCATCCCCCTGTTTAGAGCTTCCCTATGTTTAGAGCCTCTGCTGTTTAGAGTCAACAGTCAGACTCAGACACAACAGTAGTCAGTCCTAAGGTAGGCTCCTAAAATATAAATGTTGGATGTATCTTTCAGTTTTCTTTTTTCCTTCCCAGGGAGAAGCCTGAAGTTGATAGTTTTCTACACTTTGAGGTGGAGGATGCAATTATGGAAAATCAATACAGGCTAGACCAAACTGCCATATTTGTTCTCAGTGGCTTCCAACCAGAATTCCTTTTTGTTCATGCACAGATTCAATGAAGACAAAAGCAAACCAATCAGCAAGAACTTCACCCCACAAAAATTCAGAACGTAAGATGTGTGATGTAGCTTTCTCTTTCCTGCCCCTGGAAATACGAAGATCTCAGTCTCCTTCCAGTTATACCATGCTCTAGCTGGGACAGGGAATATGGTAAACAATTGTCCATAAATTTTCTGCCAACTTTATCTGTGTCTGGTTTCACTCTCATTTGGTATGCAGGGACATCTTAACTGGTTTTGTAATCCTCACCAAGGGAAGTGGTTCATGTATTATTGTTGAATCAGTGTTTACTGGGGAAAAGGAAAGTCTGCAGCTTCCTATTCTACCTTCTTCTAGAGTTATTTTTAAGAGCCTATTTTCACCATTAATTTGATTTTTTTTTTTTTTTTTTTTGGTATCCGGGATTGAACTCAGGACCTTGTTCTTGTGAGGCAGGCGGTGGCACCACTGTGCTAAATCCCCAGCCCACCCCTGATTTTTAAAAACATTTTTATTTTAAAATAATTAATATTTTTAAAACTATTCCAATCATTATTTATTAAATAAAATAATAGTTTTAAAAATGAGTCAAGTAAGAAATCATTGCACACTCTGCCTTGTAGTTAATGGCTTCCTCTAAAAATAACTCAAATAATTGCATGTATATTATAAAATATCCTCTTGAGTCATTTTAAGTTTGAAAATGCTAAAATAGGCAATCTACCTAAAACATGGTGGCTAGATGAGCAATAATTGTTTATTTCCTTTTACGTTTTAATTCACCCTTTTAAAATAATCCACATAAGAAGAAAGGAAGTATCAAGGGAAATTATTTTTTTAGTAAATCATATAGAAAAATAATCTAATAATTTATTTAATTGTTTTTGTAATTAAGGTCTTAGATGATGTGGAAACTGTGGTAACATAATTTATAGTTTTATAAAAATGTATATCTTTGAAATTATATTTTTTCATTATTATTATTATTATTAATATTATTTGAGATGGGGGTCTCACCATGTAGCCCAGGCCAGTCTCAAAGTCATGAACCTCTTTCTTTACCCTCTGGAGTGCTGGAATTACAGGCATGTGCCATCACATACTGCCTTTTTTCACATTATTTTAGGAATAAAAAGTTCTCCAACAGCTTTTAAATGTTCCAATTAAAAGCAAGTGTGGGGATGGAATTCAGCTCAGCAACTGAGAACTTGCCAGCAAATGAGAATCCCTGAATTCAATCCCCAGTATTAAAAGAAAAAACCCCTGATTTTTAGGTCAATCATAAAACATGGGTCCTTAATAAAATTATTCCCTATATTCACTATCGTGTATAATTTAAACTAGACAATAAAACCTGCTAGTTTAGGTGATATAAATTCACCCCCAAAATTAAATCAGCCAATTAAAACTTCAAACGTGCACCTCGGTTATAGATGGCAAGACATCAGAAGAGGAAAGAGAAGAAATTACTGCAATTCTAAAGAAATAATATTTTAGCCAAAATAAAGAAGCAAAGTGAAAAAATGCCTTAAAAAGTGAAAATGATCCATGATGTGGTTGGCAAATGAAAGTCAAATATAAGAACACAAATAAGGAATATGTAATGATAAAAATTAAATCAATGCAATGTTGCTATTTGTAACAATGCTAATTGGAGACTGTTCATAGAGTTGAAAAACAAATAAATGTAACTGAATTGATTTAATGCATCCTTTTTTCTTTTCTTTTCTTTTTCATTTTCTTTTCTTTTTCTTTCCCTACAAGGGCCTGCCACTTGGCACAAAATAGTCCTACTATCAACTGACAAGGCCCTTAGCCAGTGTAACTCAATTAGATTGAAGGATTCTATCCATGGAATACACTACTGGCCCTTATTGTTACATTGCACCTTACAAATTCTGCTATTTTTTTCTTTCTCTTTTCTTTTTTCTTCCTAAAGGGAATTTTTCATGGAGTCATGTATCAGAGAGAAAGAATTTAAACATTCCCTTACTTTTGGTCCAAAAGGTTTGTTTCTGTATTTAGAAGCTTTCAAAGGGTTTCCCTCCCCTTAGGATATTTCATTTTAACTTTCTGAATGAGGTCTTTAGAATTTGAGGGGAATGAGTTTAAAGAGGACAGAATAGGAGGGAAGAGAAAAGGGAAAACCAATCAGTTTAAGTAAAATCTGGTAAAGATTAATTTCCCAAAATGTAGTTACTAACACACACATTGCACAGTCACTTTTACTGTTTACTTGTTTGTTTGGAGTTTCAGAAAGAGCATAAACAAATAAACCTGACTTCTCAACTGCTTCATTGGTCCACTGAAGTTTAGATAACACATAGTAAGGATAACACTAAGAAGTATTTGCTAACTTCAGATATGTTAGTACTCAGGGTTGTTGCAGAATTTATCTGCATAGAGCATTAAATTACTACTATAGCTCTACAATGGGAAATGTTATATTACAAATGATAATTGCAGAATATAACTGAAAAGAAATGTAGTATGTGTGTATATTTTGTGTTTGTTTATTGAATTTTAAATACTGATATCAGAAATAACCTACAGTATTGAATTGTTTAGAACTCTATTGTACTGGAAAAAGTTTATGTTCTGTATGTCTGGACATACATGATACCTCTTCTGAAACTTCAAAAAAAGAGAACATTTCCATTTTTTCACTACTGAGAGTATAGTATCTTATGGGAAAATCATATAAATTACATTTTTAACAAACAGTTTTCTAAAACCCAGGTACTAGAATTAAGTAAGAACAGAAAAGGAAAAGAAAACTTCAAACCAAACTCTTTTATAAATGTCAGCGCAAATAAAATTCTAAATAAAGTAAATAAAAGCCACATTTTAAACAATAGTCCATGAGATAAAGATACAATGTATTCCTATCCATGGTGAGGGCTGTTGTACATTACTCCTTAGAGGCTGAAAACAATAGGAAGAGTTGCCTGGTTGTAATCCTTGGCTGTTGGAATCACAAATTAATTAGTTGAATTTTTGCATGATATATATTGTGAGTAGAGTTGCTATATGAAATATGATTCTTGGTTAAATTTGAACTTAAGACAACCAATGAATAAATTTTTAGTATGGATGTAATCTAAATACTACATGAAATATAGTATACTAAATTTAGTATAATGTAGTATACTAAAAAATATTAGGTGTTTTTAAGTATGATTACTTTAATTGTAAAAAATACCATATGTACTTCTGACTATATAAATGTACTTATGTGCAAATATATTTATATAGAAGTGTGTCATATGTTCACTACAGATCTTAAGAAATAGAACATTACCAAGCATTTTAAATTTCATTCTTTGTCTCTCAAAGATAGTATAACTACATTCCTCCAGCTTTAAGTGACCAATGTACTGAAATAATTATTTCTATATGTTTTAATATGAATTCAGCAATCTTCAATGCACCTTACATTGCAGTAAAACTATTTTATTGCCTGTACTGTTGATTTACTCTGATAAGATCACTTATGCAGATTGTAATATGCACATGGAATTAATTATTCAATGCAAAATAATATATAATCTGAAGTACCTAAATTTACTAATGTATGTTACTGCTCATAAGGACAGTCTGTAATTTATAATTTATATTTTAATGTTATTTTACTAAGTTTGATATTTCCAAGATATAATCTACATATGCTATATATTGAAAGTATATAAGGATATACAATTCAAAGTGTACATATAAGTAATAAATTTATAATGAATAGACATATATATTGCACACACACCATCTCCTTGCAAATAAGAATTTCTGAGGAGACAGGAATCTTCAGGCTACAGCCCTTCACTTTTCTCATTAGTTGAAGACCCCACTAGAAGCATCATCTACAAGCTGAAGTGTTGGCCATCACTGGACACCAAATTAGGATGGCACTAACGCCACTCATAAAGGTTTACCCATGTCCTCATCACCTCCTAAAATCCCCATTCACTTAATCCTGTCAGCTTCGGAGTTAGAATTTCAATATATGAATTTTGGGGGAGCACAAGTATTCACTCTAATAAATATAATAAAAAACTGTACCTATTTACACTTCAAGTAGACAGTTTCTAAATAATATTGTGCTACCTTCTCATTAACACATTTTTTCATGCAATAATATTTATTGAATGACTCCTCTATACCTGGTATTGCTTTAGGTACTACTTTTCTTTAAATAAACTTTTAATTTTGGAATAAAATTGAACTACAGAAAACTGCAAACATAGAATTTCTCTTTTCGGCTTGCCCATGTTCCCTTAAAACACATATATTTTAATATGTGCCTATGTACTGGGTATTAAATAGTATCTTATTTTACTTTGGATTTCCATAAATAAAAAGTGGAGGGACATTTACATATACCTATGGAGAGAAGGAGAGAGAGAGAGAGAGAGTAGAATTTCTTTTTTGGCAACGTTTATTTTAAGACATTTCTATGATTTTGTTAGCTTTTGTTTGTGAAATTACATAAATAATGTAAATTCTTTTTAGTTAACTTTTTGCAATCTTTTTTTCCTGGTTTACAATTTTTCTTTTTATTCTACTCTTTAAAATTTTTAAATATTCACCTCAACTGATTCTTATGAACACAATAAACCTTGCTCAAGTGAAATAAAATAAATGATCATGATCTATAAGTACTGTACATGTGGTTATTCTCAGTTTGTTAATGTTTAGATAAATATTTTCATCTATATTTATGAGTGTCATTATTTCATACAGATGCCAAGGTTGTTAGTAGCCCAAAATGGAATCTCTTTATTTTGCTTAATATTGGCTTAAAAATAGTTGCTTCTTAAAAATATGACAGTTTTTTCATTAATTTGACCTAGCCTTGAGAATTATATTACCACAATAAATATCTGTGTGCTCTGTTGTATGCTGACTTTCTTTCCTTAGGTTATGGACCCAGAAGTTACAAAATTATACCTAAGAGTCCAACAGCAGATAAAGAAAATCTGACATATACAAAGAGTGGAATACTATTAATTTATTTAAGAGTAAAATCTTATCATTTGAAGAGAAATTAATGAAACTGTACTTTATGTGAAATAAGACAGGCTCATAATGGCAAGTACTGTCTGTTCTCTTTCATATGTGGAAGTATATAATAATAATAAAATTCGGGCCAGGGATTTAGCTCAGTGGTTTCGTTGCCTGCTGCACAAGCGCAATGACCCGAGTTCAATCCCCGGTACCAAAAAAAAAAGTCACCTGGATGTAGAATAGTGACAGCTAAAGACTGAGAAGGAAGTGAGGAGGGGGATTTGGTCACTGTGTACTCGTTCTATATGTGAATTGAAATATAACACTAAGCCTTATTCATATGCACAGTTAATACATATTAATCAAAAATAAATAATAGATTTTGGTTTTTTCAGTAGGCAGATGCTAGACAGAAATCCAAGCTGATTAGGAGTATTAGAACAATTCAAATCTTCTAATTTTCATTCAGTATATTTTGGTTAATTACTTTTTCTTCAACTTAATTTCATTTAATTTTATAATGTATTGGTCCATACTTATTTAAAATACTATATTTCTATTAATTTTTTGATAAAACCATATTTCAGGCTTTTACATATTGATCTGTTTTTTTTTTTTGGCAGGGGGTTTTGGTTACAGGTATTGAACTCAGGACCTTGTGCTTGCAAGGCAGGCAGTGGTACCACTCAGATAAATTGCTAGTCCTGCTTTGTATCTTTTTAATCAGCCATATATGAGGAAAGTTGTCTATATTATTTTTTCAGGAAAATAAATTTAAATGATGTTGATTGTCTTTAAGGTATCATTTGTTTTTCACTAACTTCTGCTTTTATTGTCTTCCTTCTATACTATGAGTACTCCCTTCCTTTTGTTTTTACTGTGGAAATTCTTTATGTTAGACACTAGTTCATAATTTTTTATCTGTTTTCCCTAATAAAGACATGGAGGGCTATATATTTATTTGTAGATATTTCTATAACCGCATAACATACATTTTAGATGATGTCTCATAATTCAATTCTAGTATATTTTATATTTAGACATATATAACTCTGCAAACACATTATATGTATCTTATGGAAATTCAAAATGTAAATAATGTTTTTAACTGTTTTGTATTTATTATATTTAACCAATTAGTGGTCAGTAAATGTATATATGCTACCAATTCTTTAAAATGTTTCATCATTTGCTTTATGGTTTAGATTGTGATCAATATTTTTGAACATACTATGTATGGTACCAAAGTAATATACACTAATCAGGGTTTGCATGTCTGTGTGTTTCTTCGAAAGAACACCTGGCAGAAGTCAGCCTCTCCACTCTAGTCAGCCAGGCAGCAGAGAGAAGGAAAGACCAAGGAACAAGAATAAACCCTTCCAGGGGGCCCTCAGTGACCCCCTTCCAACCAGGCTCCACCCTCCAGTAGTACATTCATCTATGAGCTCATCATTGGATTAATCTGCAGATATAGCCATCCACATGACCAATCACATTCAAAAAGCCCCAACTCTGGATACTTTTGGTGAAATTTTACATCTAAACCATAATATTTTGCCCTTTGTTTCCAATGGCTCATGGCTATATCACTATGCAAAGTGCATTTAGTCCATCTTTAAGAATTGTCAAAGTCTTTATAGTTCCAAGATTGCTAAGAAGTCTAAGTCCAAATTTCCACTAAGAGTCAGGCAAAATATTTAGCTATTTGCTCCTATTGAAAAAAAGTTAAATACTTTGAACATACACTGCTGCAGGGAAATGTTCCCATTCTAAAAGAGAGGAATAGGGAGACAAGAAGGAATGGGACAAAAGTTAAGACCAAACCCCGCAGTGCAAACATTTAATCCTACAAATCTATATTCACCATTCTTAGGAACAGCTTGCAGTGAGATGTAAACTCCAAAGCGCTTGGGCAACCCCTACTCTATGGCCTTGCTTTGTGAAGCCTACATAGTCTCTCTCTTGGGCTGGCTCTGCTCACTGCCCACCGTTTTTCCTCAACAGGTGTTTCATGAGCCCTGTGTCTCCTACTTCCTTGGGCCTCCAATCAACTTTGGCTTCATTCTCACAGCTTCAATACTTTTTTCTGGGGCTTCTGGTAGGGATTATGACCATGTCAAGCATTTTTTTCCTGGTTTCCCAGATCTTCTTCTGAATACAAAAGAGGGAAGCCTCTGTGACATGATGAGTCTTACATTCTGCTTTTCTGAAAAACTGGCACCTAGTGCATGATGCAAGTCAGCCAACAACTTGACCAACAGCCTTGCCTCCTTGGACCATGGCTGCAGCAGCCTCTGAGTACCCAGAGGGCTGAACTGAAGGATTCACTTTCTCAGGCAGCCATGAATGAGCAAGATTCCCTGGGACTCTCTTTTCAAAGCAAATTTTTCAAAAGAATTTTCCCTTTCATACCCTTGAGCTTGCTATGGCTGGGGTCTGGCCAATTTCTGAAATGACATCAAGGCATCTTTCTTATTGTCCACATGCAAAGTATGTGACTTCATTTTAATGCTAATCTTGTAAGCAAACATGTTTACTTTGGCCCCAACATTACATATTCCTACTTTCTGTGCAAGCTATAAGATTTTCCAGTCATTTAGCTCTACATTTTTGCTCCTGTTTCTTGCTGTAACTCTGGCTTAATGCAGTCAGCAGTATCCATGCCACAGTGAAAACATTGGGCTGTTTGAAATTTCCTTTTCTAGATCAGTTAGTCTATGACCTTTAAATTAAGCCTCTCACAAAGTCTTAGGTTATGGACAAAATATAGGCAAATTCATTGCCAAAATGAAACATGGCCTCTTGTCCAATTTCTAATAGATTCCTTATTCCCCACCTGCAATCTCATGAGCTAGGTTTTTATTGTCCACATTTCTATCAATGTCCTAGTGTTATGAGATTTGATCATAATCAGCCAACAAACTCCACCTGCAGCAATATAGGGTTTCTCTAGTCACTTCAACAAACTTTTAAAAATTCTTCCTTCAAACAACTTCCAAAGACTTTGAACCACATGGTTATGTATAGTCACTACAATGACTCCACTTCTCTGGTAGCAATTTTCTGTACTAGCCAATTTTCCTGTTGCTAGGGAAAAATACCCAACACCCACCACTTAAGAGAGGTTTAATTTGGCTTATTTTGGCTAACATGTCAATCCACAGTTGGTAACCCCAAGGCAGAAATTACAGATTGGAGGGGCATGGCAGCAAAAAGCTCCTCAACCTATGGCAGGTAGGAAATAGAGACAAAAAAGGAAGACCCAAGGACAAGAATATACCCTTCCAAGTCAATCTCCATGACCTGCTTCCATCCAGTCCCCACCTCCTAACAATACATTCAGCTATGGACTTATCAATGGATTAAGCTACTGATGTTTTTCATCTTCTGTGATCCTGTCACCTTCCAAAAATTCCACCTAAGAATACATGAAACTTTTGGAAGACATTTTAGATCTAACCCATAACAGTATATAGCTTAAGATTATTTAACATTTTCTCTTTATATTTAAATAAATTTAAATTAAAAATTTTATGTTTAAATTTTATAATTATCTTAATTTATCATAAATTATATGAAGACATAATTGGAGTGGGTAATAGAAGGAACTAAACATATATGTTCATTAAGAATGATTTTCAGAATCTCTCTTGTGTAAATTTGAAAGTAGATATAATACCAAAATATAGTTGTCAAAATTAACCCCTCAGTAACTGGATAAGTATGCTCACTCTGATATTTATTAAGAAAAAGTGATACATGCAACAGAAGAAAAGAAACTGTTATCCTACACCAATTGCAATTTTTCAGGGATAGGGAGTTCTTAAATACCATTGTACTCTTTGAGCACTGGGTCAAGCAGCCTTAAAAACAGTATATTTTGCTTAATCTGGCTTAATTACATGGACTGCTGTTACTTTTAAGTAGGAGTAACAGTTTTACTGGATTATATATATGATTACTTTCAGGTTTATTTAAAATGCCTCTGCTTCTATTCTGGAGAAGGGATTTAAAGATAGTATGATAAAAGAAGAGTTACAACATTCTCTGTAAATTATGTGAGGCATTTACTAGGAAACTCCATGAAGACAAAGCAAAATATATGGATTTAAGAACTCTGGAAATGGTACATTAGTCAAAATGAAGAAGATTAGCTATAAAATGAAGGATTATAAATAATACCTAGGGAACTGGCCTGACTAGATGTGATGGGATTTACTAACGGGGGAAATGTTAGGGTCCAAGAGCAAGAAGATAGTAAAGTATGGGGATGCTGATGAGATGTTTGTTGGAGACAATAATACATTTTGTTCATGTCAACAGTAATATATTCGTGGGCCTCTACATACTGATCTCTAGAAAGCAGTTCATATTTTTAGTTTAAAGCTCAAAAAATTATTGGAAATTCAGATTTAGAATTTATTTTTGTAAACATCTAATTGCAGCCATGGAATGGACTAGAGCATCTAAAAACTTTTCAGAGTGAAAGGCGAGGCTCTAAGAAAGAAATAAGGATTCAAATAAAGAGATTTGCCAGAAATAAATTAAGAGAGCATTACATCATCAAAGAAAAAGTAAGACCAATTTTTCAACAAGGCAGAAAATATTCAAAGGGAAGATAGAAGGCATATAAATAAGAGGTTCTTCTTGATCTGTTTCTCAAGAGAACTTCTGATCTGAGTAGAGATTATTCATTTAAAAATAAAAAGAATTGTGTGAGTTTTCTCACTAAAAGAGAAAAACTATACTTATGTAATAAAATCTCAAATCTATTCTTCACTTTACAAAGATATATTCTTCACTTTACAAAGATATATTCTTCAAATTATGATCTATGTTCACCACAATCAATAAACTTGTTAGAAACAAAATTTTTGGCTACATTCTAGAAAAACATGAATCGGAAATTCCAGGTTGGGTTTCATTAGTTTGAATTTTTAACCCTCCCTTCAGATGATTCTGGTGGTATTTGGGAGCCAATAGAAATACAAAGTAGCACTTATTTGCCCATTTTCTCATTTTCTCAAACTAGTGGCTTGCTGTGTAAGGCTAAGCATGACATTCCTTATCATCCCCCAGAGCTAATAATCAGTGAAATGACATTTTCGTCTAAAATTTGAGTATCATTTGAAATATTTCCATTTTATATTTTATTATCTTATTTGGGGAATGCAGTATCTTTGCCTCATGTACTGTGATTATACATTTGTGACATATAAATTATGTATTTAAAAACACAATAGTGACATTTATGTTTCATAATAATTTCTTAAATGAAATTTTATGTGTGTATATACTCATACGTATATGTAAACACATCTCATGAAGATTTTAAGATGAGTAGTTGTTATGCAACTTAAGAAATAGCCCAACATCAATATGTATATTGTATATACATATTTATCTCAGCTTGTAGGTGACATAAAATAATTCAATAATTTCTAATCTACAAGGCAACTAAGTAAATAAGTAAAATTTAGGTTCAAATTTCATCCACTGCTTGATAAATAATTAATCTTAGGAAAGTACCATACATTTTTGAGCCCCAGTTTTCTCCACTGTAAAATTGTTATATTACCTACTGCAATAATTTAACTGTGTTTCTTGAAGTTCTTGTTCTGGAAACTTATTCCCCAATACAATAGTGTTGAGAGGTGGAGCCTTTAAAAGATGCTAAAATCATAGGGCTCTGCCTCAGTGATAGATCAAGAAAGTGGGGTTTATTTACCCAGAAAGGAGATACTTATAAATAATAAATCTGGGCACTCAGCTCCTTGCCCAGGTGCTGCCTTTTTCCATATTATAATGCAACAAGAAGGGCATTAGATGAAACCCCTCAATCATGGACTACCCTGCCTCCAGAACATGAGCCTAATAAACTTCTATTACCTAGTCTATGGTATTCTGTTTTAGAAGCACAAAATAGATTATTATGCCTGTCTTAGACCTCTGTATGAGTCACTGAGTTAATGAGTTAATAAGGAGAAAACTTTCATTATTTTTCAACAGAAGGAAGATGAACAGTATATGATCTCAAGCAGCATATGGTTTGTATCAGTGATGGGTACATAGAGGTGGGTTGGCTGTTCTTGAAACGTTTACTGTTTCATTCCCTGCTCCATGAGTAATTAATAACAGTTTGATGAAAGAATATATTTTCTCATTTATCTCCCCACATTTATCTTTCCTGTTAATATTTACTGGTACATGGCACTGTTTGGCATTAAATAAAATATATCCCCATATTTATCTAATTCTTATCAACGAAGCTGAGCATCTTGTTCATGCATTTTGTATCTGAAATGCTTCTTATTATCCTTTACTATTTTAAAAATAAAACTATGCAAGTCACTTATACTTTACATAAATCCTAGATGTGCAGTTTGATGACTTTCCACAAGGTATAAATTATACAATCACCATTCAAATAAAGAAATGAAATATTACTAGCACCTTAGAACATTGTGTTCTTGCTACTTCAAGCATTTACTTCTCTTTTCCTTAGAAATGACCAGTAATAATTTTGCCTGTTTTGAAATTCATATATTATACATTAGTTTGTATCTAAATTATTTCATTTATCCACTGATTTCAGATTAAATCAATGAGTTATAGAAAAATTAACATCCTCTATAAAATATTACAAGATACCATTCCATAATTTATCAACTTTTAGGATGTTTGCAATTAATGTTGGGTAAAAACAGAGCTGCTATTAATTTTCTTGCACCTATCTTTTTGTGTTAAATATGTGAATATATTGTCAAATATACATTAAAGAATAACCCTGCTGTGCCATTGGGTTTGATTATATTTGGACTTATTTAATATTGCCACACAGTTTTCCAAATAAATTTTTAAAATTCTATTTGTCTAATGATGCATTTATTTTATCTATATTATCTAATATTAATCTCTTGCATCTCTTTGAGTGTGTAATTCTTATATCTTCCTTTATTACTATGGTGACATCCACTATCAATTTAATTTGTTTTCTAAGTAATCAGGCTTTTTTTAATCCCTATCTTTGAAATATATTTTGTAGTATACACGATTTCTGGTAGTTTTATAAGATTATTATACATGATGACATATATTTTTCATTAGTAAGATTCAGCTCTTATCTTTATAAAAATGGCTTCTGTTTTATGTACCTATTTTCTTCAAGTTTAGAACTTCTATTGCAGACAGAAAATTTCCTCATTCTTCTCCCAGTGCCTCTTACCCATTCTATTGTATTACATCTGTTTTTCTTTATATTTACATTTTTAGTGATTTTTTTAGCTCTAACTTCTGGTTGACTCATTTTATCTTTGACTGTCTTTTTCTGTTTAAATCAACTTTATATTACAATTTCGGAAATGCTGCTTTATTATTTTGTAAATTTTTTAAAATTTAGTTTTACATATTCCTGGATATTTAATTTTTTTTCAAAAATTCAATTCCATCTTGCTCATTTTGTCATATCAAATATCTTTTCATATAATCTTTATGTGAGATTACGGACCTTTGATATGAATAATTGTAAGATAACCACTTGCTTAACCTCCTTAGTGTTTGTGTATGTGTATGCTGAGACTGTAAGGTCTTCAGAACTTTATCTTTGCAAATACAGTGGAGTTGGAGATATTTTTACATTTATTTCTATCAGATGTGCAAGAGAAACAGCATTCTTTTGGGACCATATGCTTGTGAGGCAGGCAGCAGCAAGAGAAACAGCAATCTTAATTATTTGCTTATTTTATAGGTTCAACTACTACTGGGGAATTAAACCTAAATAGGAATATTTATAAATGTTTAGGAAGTATGTTTTTCCTTTTTTAGCACTCAGACCAAAACCTAGAGGTTTCTTTATCTTCCGTCCCTAATGATAGATTTACTTGCAGTTTAGGAGTTTAGGCTTTTGCCAAATATTTCACTATTCACATATTCAGGCTTCAGGTGAAAGTCTCTATTATAACTTCCTCTTTAAAATGCCAGAAGCCTTTCTCCTGCAATGTATATCCCTTGATTCCCAAGTCCTTTAAGTTACAGTGTTTGGCAACTATCCCCTAAATCCTCTAAATCTAGTATTTATTAACAGCTATCATTTTTAGTTTTCCCAGTTCTACCTTGGAGATTTCTGTTACTCCCTTCTGGCTTTGGCTATGACGTTAAAAAATAATTGAACTTTATGGAAACTTTTAGTTTTCTGTAGTAAGTGCTTTTCTGGTTGTTGAGTTCATAATATTTATTTCTAAATCTCTTTGGGAATCAGATTGTTCCTGATTTCCCTTGGTACACTGAGGTCACAAATATGCTATCAAGTAAATATTATCCAATAAGTATCAAACATTTTCTGGTAGATAGAATTGATAAAATGACCAGATTTACTTGGGGAAGCATATACAGGTCAGTAGTGTTAGAGAACAGGACTAAGACTGAGTTCATCAAATATCAAAAAGTAAGTACCAATCAGGTGGAAAATATTCTTCCATATAATTATATTGAACTTGATTTAAAATAAAAATAATATCATTGAAGGATTTAAATTTAACTAGTTAAGACTGGCAGCTCATGGAAAAAGAATATATTACAGTTCCCTAAAGAACAGGAGGTCTTCAACAGATTGGAAAGCCCCACCCACATTATAAATGGCAAGTTAATTCCCTTAGTCTGTCAGTTTAATTGTTAATCTCAAAAAAAAAAAAAAAACCTCATAGAAACACCAAGAACAATGTTTGACCAACAATCTGACCACCCTCTGGCCACTTAAACTGAGACTCATAATTAGCCATCAGAATGCTCATCTATGATACTTCATCTGATATTCTTACATGTTGCTATTTCTATGGTAGCCTTTGACATGCTGATCATATCTACTATTTCAATTTCTTTGTAAGTTCCTTGTCTAGTATTCTTCTTGTCTTTTAGCATATCTTATAATACTATTTTGAAAGGTGGACCTCGTGAGATGTATCAGATTTAAGAACTCAATCAAAACATCAGGTGTTATACTAATCTGACTAGGAATTGGGCTGTGTTTAAAGTTTGTATTTTTAGGTATTCATCCTGTGATCCTATAGTTTCTGTAGCTGCTATTTCCTCTAATGTCCTGCTTTTCTTCTTTCTACTTGTCTGCAGTGTTCTTTAAGTACTTTTCCTAAATGGAACCTGTAGCCTACAGCGCCTTCAGGTTTATACAGTACTGTTTACTTGGTAGGGAAGAATGTGGGGGAAAAAGTGGTCTGTAATGTTATAATTATCTCTGTGTATTTTAGTGGGAGTTTGTACCTAGCCTGTGATTTCCATAAGATTTTCTTAGCCTTTTCGCCTCTATTATGTGACACAGGAAGGCTAGAAGTTTCAGATTAGGTAAATGACTTTCCCTCTAACTGAAATAAAGACATGTGCCCTAAAGAATAATAATTTGTTATAGAGTTTCTATTAGAAGATCTACTTCTAATAAGTTGTAGGAAAATATAAAACAATCACAATTTTCCATAATTAATCTAACACTTCTCCCATCTTATTTAGTGGCATTCTCCCCAAATATTAATTTTAGTTTAAAATGGAATTTACCTGTAGCGTACTTTTGCTAGTTTAGCCCATGAAATAAGCTATTTTAAAAGCAATCCTCACTGTGTTCATCCTTAAGTTCTATGCTCTTCTACTTGAAGGGGGTAGTTACTTTTACATTACTGTGACAAATAGCTGAGATAATCAGCTGAAGATTTTTTTTCTCAATCATGGTTTAAGGGTTTTCAGTCTATGATCACTTGGTCCTCTTTCCCTGGGTCTGTGGCACTACAGTACATCACAGTGGGAACCTATGGCAGAAGATGCTGGTTTACGCCTTGGCCATTGAGAAGCAGAGAGAGAGAAAGGAAGTCTGGGATCACAGTATTCCCGTCCAACACATGACTGCATGGATCCACCTTCCTCCCACAAGGCCCCACCTTGCTGGAAGTCTCACTGATACCAAATAATACCACAGGGTGGCAACCATCTGGGCGTTTGGGGGATTTTCAAGGTCCAGATGATATCAATAAATAATGACCATTTCAAATTTTGATGCTACACATGCTAAGGTTGCAGTCTTCATAAAGAATGTCTGACATAATAGGAAGTAAAAAGTAGACTATGCCAGCAATATCAAGGGTCAGAAAATTACTCCATGTTCTGTCTTCTGTTTAGTACTACTCCATGTTCTGTCTTGCTGTATTCACTGTATTACATATATTTCTAGTTTTACTCTCACCATCAAACTATTTTGAAAGATAGAAGTTTTACTATCAGCAGGAAAAGTAAAGGAGTAATCCTCATAATCATGTGTTCTTACTTGATTCTTATTTTCCACCACCTAAAATCATAGTGAATATAACTGAAGATTTCTGAGTATGTTAGCTGTCTAAGCACTTTACATTATTGACTCAATTAATTCTCATAAAATAATGTGATAGTAGATTATTGATAGCACCCTTTCGATATTAAATATGATTAAAAAGTATAAAATGTTTTGATGGATTACAAAAAGTAGGAGTTAGATTTTTTTGGGGGGGGGGCAGGAATCAGAAACAAGACCTGCTTTCTTTATCCCCAGGTATTAAAAAATCTAGTTTAAGAGAGTTAACAATTTAATAAAACAGAGTTATAGTTAGAGTTAAAGAAGTTTAATTAAACATTTTACACCCAGGTAGGCAGAAAATGAAAGCTAATTGGTGTAAGCATGATTTTCTCAGGAATATAGATATGCCCTAAAAGTGCACTAGATTCATGCTTACTAACCGCTATCCAATGCTCACATTCATTGTACAGCACAAGACTATCAGCCAAGCTTATTAAATAAGGATGACATATTCTAAAACACTAGGTAATACTTTAGAATTAATAATGAGGGGCTTTCATATTTGACCCTGATTCTTTGTAGTATACATGTATATAAATAAAATCATAACATGTATATAATATACACATAGATATAGAAGAAGTATTTGGCTTTTTCATATTGCTCCACATGCTTTTTAAAATCTTCCCTGTGTTTCACTTTATTCACCCAGGAGGATAAAAGGAAGCTTGAAAATGCTGTTTCTCAGTAGACAACCATCAAGTTTGAATACTTAAAATGTCATTCATGCAGTAGAAAAAGTAATTCACTGCTAGCTTCAAGTCTTTGAAATTCTGTTGGGATTTGAGGTGTCTACATAACACCACATACTATCATGTGTCATTTTCAGTGTTCAGAGACCAGAAGGAATATTTCTTGGTTCTCAGTTTTCATTAATCTAGTATTCTTTTTGCATAACGGTTTAAACCCAAATTCTCCAAGGAAAAATAATCTGTCAGGATGTTTTTCCTTCCCTCTATTAAAATATTGAATACAAAATATGAACTCTTAGATTGAATCTGAGGAGTGAACAAGCATAAGAGCAATTTAAGAAAAACAAATGTTTCTTTTTTACAAGGAGTGGCTGGAATATAGCACGGGATGCCAAGTCAGCAATATAGTTAAGCAGTCATACATGAAATTAGGTGTTGATCCATGCTGCAACTGTATGCATTCTTTTACAAAGAATATTGACTATTTTTAGCATGTCTGGAAGGTACCAGGAAACACATTCGGATTTAACTTCAAGCATCCCCATGTCATACCGCAGATAAGAGAGACAAATAAGAAAATCTTTAAATGTTTAATTTAGTAAATTCTCCTCAGTTACACTCAGTTTTTATGTTGTTATAAGATAAGGTATCTACATTCTCAAATGATATGAAAGAATAAAAAAGGTCACTAAGTCAAAAAATTTCACAGGTATAATAATTTGATGCTCTTTGAGGGTATGACAATACAGTAAGGCTAACTAGTTTAAATTATATATACACAGTTATAAATCATGACTATAAATTCAGTCTGCTTCATTGCAAACAGTATTTCTACTAGAAAAGAAGGAACTCTGAATAAAGAACAGAACAATTTCCTTCTGGGGTCTGCCACCAAAACTTGAGAGTTAATTAACAGTCTCTCTGTCTCTGGAAAAGTGTTAATGCCATTTTTACATGTGTTGTAAACTAAAATATGTGACCAGTCTTCACTCCATAGATCTTGTTTTTCATTAAAACAACACAGGTACCTATATTGTTCACCTTCGAGTCATCCTACCCCCAGTAATATATCGCTAGCCCTTTCCTCTTTGACCAAAGGTTCATCAGTTGAAGATGTGGCTAAATCCATGTGCACTTGAATCTGGTAGATGGAAACCCTTGGCAAGGATTTTGGATTCTTATAACTTTTGGTGGTCTGTTTCCTCTCAAAAACACTAGTTAGAAAAAACTTTGATAGAGTGCGTACTTTTTCAGTTGTAATCATACATGAAAACCTAGAACCTCTCAAATTGTGAAAGAATATATTAGTTCTTTATTGCAATTCATTCTCTTTACCAAGGCTTGTTTACTAGTGTTCTAATAAGATGATGGATTTGGTTGACTAAGAAAGACAATGAAGGTCACAGCAGTTTTGTGAGAGACAGACAGAAGAAAAAAGAAGGACAAGGCAAAGAAAGGCAAGGCAAAGCAGGTTAGAAAGAGGAGAGGGAAACAGAGAGAAAAAGAAAGAGAGTAAATTAAGAACATGATGGGCATGACAGGAGATGAACAGGACACTAACCTACAGGATTTATCAGTTCTTCCTTCAGATGTACATCTCGAAGGAGGCATAGATCTATCCTACCACATGTGTGTGCTGTTGGCAGCCAGGATCTGTGTTTTGAAAGTCAGTACAGACCCCCGTAAGAATATTTGTGCTCAGAGCAGGATATAGCATGATGTAACTCGCCAGTTTATCTGGCCCTTCCTCACCTTTCAGCAGAACCCTCCTTGCACTGGTGTTTGCCCAGAAGTTGGAATATTTTTAGGGATTTTCAAAAGATGCTGGCAAACCCTGTATTATGACTAGGTGTGGGAAAGCCAGGGCTTCTAAGTATCTGAGGTGGAGGGTATCCTAAAAAGATGTGATAATAGATAAATTACCTTAACCTGCTTACTATTTTATCTATGTGCAACTGAAATTAAATACTGAATTATGGTTCAAAGAAAAATCACCAACAAAGCAGAGTTTCCATTTAAGAGAGAAGAAGAAGAAAAAAAACTTGGATGAAACAGATAAATTCTCTTACTTTCCAGCATGTGGTTAAAATTAGGATTTTGGCTTCCTGCAGGCCCCCATTTCATTCATTTATACAGCTGGGTACTTTGTTTTGGAGTTGTAGAGAGGCTGTTTGAAAGAGCAAGAAAGTGGGGTTTTTAAAAAGTATTAAATTGGATCAGTTTAGAAAATTGTTAAATCCTAATGTGATGCAGAAATCAACTCAAATGACTCCAGGGGAGTAGTTAAAGATGTTTTATACATTTCCACTATTTAGCATAAAATAAACCAGACACATCAAATGGAAAAATACATGTAGGTTTCTCTATTCTTCATTCTTCTCCGGCTGTATCATTAAAAAAAAAACTTGCCCATAAATCCAAAACAAACAACAAAAACCCTTTCTTTTATAAACCATCTTCAGTTACCTCGTGTTTGATGGAATAAGGTTTGTACACTGAGCTCTTCTATCTTTAGAAGAGTAGTCTTTCTTCATCATATGTTGCTTTTAATGTGCCTTCAACACTATTTTCTGAATGCTGATAGTTTTCTCATAACAAGAAAAATCTGTCTAGCCCACTGATCAAAACTCTTTCTCAAACTCAGGGCCAACAGACAGAGCTATTTGTCAACAGCGTATATTCCCCTCAGGTAATTTGAATTCTTTCTTTTTCTCTTTTTAGTACCTCTTTTATCAAGCCTCTTAAATTCATGGCTAGCATGTCAAGTGCACTTTAAAAGCTGATGTCTACTACTGGCTTTGGGGAACAGTAGAGGATTAGGAGAGGAATGAAAGAGTTAATTCCTTCAGTTTCCACCCTGGAATAAAGTTAATAGGCTGCCAATAACATGAGTTATAGTGGCAAAAGCTAAAGTTATAAGTAATCCTAAAGGGAAAGAGGAAAATTGTTCCTGACAAGCTGAAATTACTTTATAAAACCTCTTATGTGCTGAAAAGCCCTGAGTTGGTCAGGGCATGGAGCTTATTTCAATGTTTAACTCAGCTGTTTATAAAGAAAATATCTTGCCCAATATCCATTTTCCTAAGCATGCCCTTTAACCCAGTATTTTTTTGTTGTTGTTGTTTCTTTTTATTGTTGGCATGGAAACTAAGCAGCACTCCACTACACTGATCAATGCATGGTTACATCAACATAACATTTTCAGTCAAGTTCCCAGGAGCCTTCCTCCTGAATCTGTCATTTTGATTCAGATAACTAAATCAGGCTAAGCACTGCAATGATAACGGATGACTTGCCTCATTAGCTGGCTCCTGCTGCTTGATGCTGCCAGGAAGCTCAACAGTGACTGCTTAGAATCTGGGGAGAGATAACTGTTTCTTTTTGAAATTATTTGGGGGCATTTTTCTTGTAATTCTCATCTTCCATTTTGACAGTGGTTTTATAGGATGACATATGTATGAAATCCATATGCCTGGATATTTCTTCTCTAAATATGTGTCATGTGATTGGTTGTATGAAGCTGGAACCAGCTACAGCCTTAAGTAAAGAAACTATTAAAAATTGTCCTTCACATCTCTCCTCTAAATACTTCATATCTAATATCATTGTAATTAATAATACTAGAAGTGTTAAGATGTCTTCCTACTTGAAAGCAGATTCTGTGATGAATGCTTTTCCTAGCTCTAAAATAATATTTTAGTTGGACCTGACCATTTATTGAGTGCGAATATTATCTTAAAAACTAATTATTCATAGAAAATTTGGTTGGTGGGGAATGCTCAGCAAGCAGAAAAACAAAGGATCTCATTTAGTCATCAAATCTGAATTTGAGACTCATGAAATTAGATACAATTATGCATGTGGCTGAAAGCTGCCCGTGGAAAAAAAATGAATGGGAACACACAATTGGAAGCAAAATGAGCTCAATTAGACCATGATCAATGCTCCAAGCTGAGAGAATATGAACAAATTAAGAAGGGCTGCTCCAAATCAAGCATTATTTTAGCAATATTATGACTGTTTTAATATGGATCTAACTATTATCAAAGAACAAATCTTTAAAACTAGATCTATGACGGCAACATTTATATTTCCAAGTACTTGGTGACAACTTTTATTACATTTTTTTGTCTGACTTTTTCTACAAAAAGTTTCCCAAACAATTTCTGGTTTCAATGTTGAGCACCCTATACCTGTTCATGTTCTAGTTGTTAAACTTCAGGCAGCACTGGCCATGTCTTGTGAATTCACATGCCCCTTGTAAAGGATGAAATTTTACAATATGGTTATATGGTATATCTGTTCAAATAATTATTTAAATTATATTTTGGCATTCATCTAAATAGGAGGGAAGAGAGATAATTGAATAGCAAATACTTTTTTCCATAATGTCTTGAATAAGTCAATTCAGTAAACCTGTGTTCCTGTATAGGATGGTAAGAAGATTGTCTGAAAATATTTTCTTAGGTATTTAATATTAAATCCTAATCCAGTAAATCTGCCTATCCTTCCACTCCGGCAATACAGTGCTCTGATTTTCTTCCATCACCACAAACTCTCCCTTAAAAATATCCACAAATTTCCATCTGGTATAAAGCTATAATCTATTTGGAACCAAGGATAGGCTTTCTCTTTGCTTGCACATGAACTGTTAAACTTTACAGAATAGACTTATGTAAGACACAGGATAGATCTCACTTTAAATATGTGACACCAGGCTTAAAACAAGTGTTAAACATTATACTCAAAAGCATCTCTCCAGAAGATTACTTTCTGCTTAAAAAATATAATTTTACTTGTTCCTTTACTCATCTATGACCAGACTTCTCACATGTTCTTTCACCTTCATACCAAGACATTATATTCTATTTAATACCAAATGTAGAAACCATTAATTAAGACCTTCTAGAACTTTCCTTTGACTAGTTGAGTGGAAGTTTCTCTGACTCTCATTTGTGATTATACAGGACACTTTTTCTTTGATTATTGACATTCTATTGGGCATTTTCAACTTGGCCCTTTCTATTATATCATTATCCTAAAATTATGTAAGTACTTAAATATGTATTTCTCATTATCTCCTTCCCTTTTAGCCACTTTCTAATTCCCTCTTCCATAAAATTTCTTGAATATATTGATTACGCTATCTCCACTTTCTCCTTTCTCATTATCTTTCCAAAAATTTTATCATCTGGCTTTCAGTCTTTCTTCATTTCATTTTTTAGTTTCAATTCCTGGGTAATCTCATTCATTCTCATGGTTTAATATATCTTTGTGTCGGCATCACCCACATTTATAAAAGTAGTAATCAAAATATACAGCGATTGATTAAATTAAAATGATTACAATAAAAGACACATTGCCATTAATCACCTGCAAAGTACTCTATTTCACTTTGAAATCCCTTATCCCATCATTCTTGCCACTTTCTGAAGTAGTTCTGGAAGTCCTCTTTCATTTCTCTATGTGTTAGGAACCACCCAATAAACTGACTGCCATCCAATAAAAAGGCAGAATAAAAAAAAAATCACTGTGCGTCCTCATCCATCTTACTCAATCTCACGGTGCATCCTGATCCATCTTACTCACCAGATCTGGCACCCTCCATCTTCTAGTTCCTTCTTAAAATCAACATGATCATAAAAGGTAATTGTTGTGAAGGGATTCAGGACACTGAAGCAGCCATGGCAGCAGAACTCAAGAGCGAGGACTTATAGAACTGATTCAGAAAGTGGTGAGAATGATAGGAAGTGTTTGAAGTGAGTGGATGTATTCTCAGAGGGATTCATGGCAATGTGTGTTTTATGTAGCAATTTTTATAATTTAAACTTTCTCCTTATTTTTTGATCATACCTTATACAGTATAAGACCTCTGTTCAGTGCTCCAGAGATACAAATCAAACTGTATCCCTGGCTAAATTAAACTTCTGGGAGAAAATTCTTTTTACATGGTTGCCACTTAAGTAATGTGCTAAGTTTGTTTAGTATTCATTAACTCCATAAATGTGCTAAAAGATGTCTAGAACATTTTTTCCATTATAATTAACTGAAACCCTTAATGTACCTCTGGTATTTTTTAGCAAATGCATTTGAGATTCAAGTACACATTATAAAAACATAAGAATATGAATACAATGAATATCATTTAATGAAAATTAATTTGAATGCTTTGGAAAATTTTGATGTAAGTTTCTAAAAACAACTCATCTCATGAGGTATGAATTGCAAAACAAAATATCTAGGAGAAACAGAAATTGTAACTATCAATGAAGATTTAGAATTAAATCATTATTGCTAGTATTATAAAATCTTTGTTCAGATTTCAAATAAACCAGTTATAGCTAAAATATAGTGGAATATTGCTATAAGTGTGGTTTCTGTAAGAGAGAAAACAGAAGTTTCATCAATAGAATCTATGTTTAAAAATGGATATACTTGTTCATCTCCATGCTTTAAGTCGAAATAAATGTTAAAGATATATGTTGGAATGAAATTTAGTGGGTGAATTTCAACAGTATAAGTTAATATTTTTATCTAATTAAACTTGCTTTAGGCTTTTCTCAAAATTTTTCCAATATTAGGTAACAAATTTAATGTGATCAAAATTTAAAACACCCATCTTATATCCAATTGAAGTAATCTCCCTTTCTACAGATAAAATCTGATGAGGAAGAAATGGGAGTAAAAGGAATTTCCATAGATGATATTTTTTATAGTTTTATTCCACACCCTTTCTGCGGCAAGCCCTCCTCTTTAGTTCTCATGAGTCAGAAGACAGAATTACTTTGGGTGACTTCTGCAAGCACTCTTCCCTGAAGAGTTATTTGCTCTTTGTGATGCAATCCCTATACAAATTAAGCTTTCTCATGATATGTTCCTAGAAACTTCCTGCTAAAGTTCTCTCACTCTTTCGAGATGTTACTTTACTTTGTGGATGGATAGATAGATAGATAGATACATACATACATACATACATACATACATACATACATACACACTTACATACATACATACACACACACATATCTTTAGCACTGAAGTACTGGTCATGTATTTTGAAAACATACCTCAGGTTTGGATTATTAGATGCCTTTCTCATGGCTACACTGGGATTATGGAATTTGTTACAGATTTGGGAGTAGAGGACCACCGTGGTAAACTGCTCAGTCACGTGGAAACAGGAGCATCCACTCTCAACTTGACTTATAACTGAACATGCTTGACATGGACACCTGGGTTAAGTGATCTTTTTGAGTGTCGAGTTTCTCCTTTGCAAGGTTAGTTTTTTTTTGTTAAAGAACAAGTTGATATAATGTGTTTTTCAAAGAGGAAGTCATTATGTGCAGCCTACATTTAAAAGATAGGTTCACAATTATACAAAAATATGCAGCTGAGTAATTTACTAGAAAAATATTTTGTTACCACCACCCAAGTTAAAGGACAGAAGATTGCTACCATTCAAAGACCATTTTTTTCATCCTCCAACTGCTCTCTTTTCATTTGCACAACATAATTGATACCTGATTCAAGAAAAGTCACTTTCATCTGTCCTTTATATGTCACCATTCAAGCAAGTAACATCTAAAAACTATAGTTTGATTTTGACTACTTCTTTGAATCTTACATAAATGAAATCATGTATTTTACAGTTTAGTAAACTTTAATAAGACGATTTAAAATTTATTGAAAAAATAATGTAGTTTCTGTATACACTATATCCAACTTTCCATCAAGTTTTATATCTTACATTGTAAGAAATAAGGTACTTATATCACCTAATAAATGGATATTAATATACGACTATTAACTAAAGTTCATACTTTGTACTTCTTTGGTTTTTGCCTAATGTTCTCCTTTTCTCTAACATGTCTGAATTTAGATGATACTAAAATGAAATCATTCTTTTCACACTCAGAAAAATGAATACAGGAAATTATAAAGAAGGAGAGCTCATGCCTGCCTAAGTGAAGCACTCGCTGCAGGCCTCAGAAAGGTTTACTGTCATTGGTTACTCCTCATATTTTGTACACCTCACATGCATGCACAAATTTTTGTGATATAGTTTATCTTTCACATTCTTTAAGACTGAGACATTTTAATGCAAGACCTGGACAGAATTCTTGCTCATCAACTGTACTTCCACTAAGAGCTAATACTAAATCCTGACTCCAGTCTTCAAGATCAATGAATTCAATAGCCAAGTAGCTTATATAAATTGTGCTATTTTTGCTTTTAAATGTTTCCCCTTGACTAAAACTTCTTAAACATGCTGTAGTCTAGTCTGGTGCACACACTGTTACTGAAATAGTTTGTTATTCCCAAAGAAATAGCGTATCTTTGTATATTCTTTACTATGGACATCATATAGCATATAGGATACACATTACATTAAATAATCTATTTAAGATTATAACCCTTTCTCAAACATTCCTCATTTTTGCCAATCTTGATTGATTTGAGAGTACTGCTATGCGGGTTATACAGTGTCCCTCAGTTTGTCCATTAGCTGTTTATATTTCTCATGATTGTATTTTGATAACAGGTTTTTGAAAAGAAAACCACAGAGAGGAAGTGCCACTAACATCCTATCATATCAAGGATGCTTATTATCAATATCTCTAAGCACTGATGATTTACGTCTTTGTCATATGACTGTAGTGATTTTTAACAAGATTTTCCTATATGAAGTTATTTTTGTTTACCCATCCCAATTCCATAATGTATATTTGGAATGAATTCATATGTGCAGCCTACATTTAAGGAATGGCAATATAGCTATGCTCCTGCATGCCAGAGTATCAACATAAATTATGTGCAGTTTTTCTGCATGGGAGATTTGATACTTATTCTTCATTTTTTATTTATTATATATATTTTTAAGTCAGTATGGACTCATGAATTATTTTACACTTTGAGTTAAAATACAATACTATGTTATTTATTTTGTTGCTTAAACTTTTCCAGATTTGGTCAATTGGAGCTCTTTCATTTGACTTCTCTATTAGTCACTTGCCTGTTGCTGGGACAAAATGCCCAACACCCGCAATTTAGAGCAAAAGGAGTTTATTTTGCCTCAAGTTTCAGATATGTCAGTTCACGTTTGGTTGGTTGCAGGACAGAAAAGGCATGGCAATGGGACAAGGCACAAGAAAGCTGCTCAATCTCTGGCAGACAGGAAGCAGGAAAAAAAGGGAGGAGTTGGGGACAAGAATGCACCTTTCCAGGCTACAAACCAGTGACCTAGCTCCAACCAGGTCCCTGTTCTAGCAGAAAAGTCAGCCACTGAACTCATCCGCGGATGAATCCACTGATGAATGCAGCGCCCCATGATTCAATCATTTTGGGGGACATTTCAGATCTAAACCCTAACAACTTCTGTGCCCTTTTGACACACGTTCCCCTCCATTGTCTTATATTTTGAGCATTCTCATAATTTCTGGCACTGTAAGATTATCCAGGCTTATTTAATACATTTCCTCAATTAAACTGAGAATCAACCTTTTCGCCAAGGAGCCTTGGTTTCATTTGTTAAAATTACAATTAGTTTTTAATGTGGGACTTCCTCTGTTCAACGTTGTATTGAGGGACACATCAGTGCTGTGTTTAGCTGCACCTTGTGTATGTTTTGCTTTATACCAGAGATCACCAAACCATTGACTTTGGGACAATTCTGGTCCTTTTTTGCTTTATAAATATTTTGGTGGAATACAATCACAACCATTTATTTGTACATTATTGAAGACTACTTTTATAAAAGGACAAAGTTGAGTATCATTATCACTTAACAGTGGGCTGTCTCCAATTTGAGGTTCTCATAAATTACACTGCAGGGAATATTATTGTATACAATTTTATATTTGCTAATTTTTATTTTGCTTAGCTATCTAATTGTGGTTGTGAATTGCTAGCTAAGAGTATTCTTATGTTCACTTTGGTTGATACTTTTAAGAAATCTACCAAAGTTCTATTTGCAATTTATTATGTTGAGTATTTTCCAAATTCTTGCTATATTTGAATTTGTAACAGTTTTTTAATTCTAGCTAAAGATATAAAGTGAGATTTTGGTGATTTTTAATTTGCTTTGCTTCTAATTAGAAACTTAGGATTTTTAATATTTATATAGACAAATTATATCTTTTTTTCTGAATTAATCTACTTTCCTTTTTGTTTTAGTTCTCTAATTGGTACATTTTAGGTATACAATATAACATTTATCATTGGGTGTTTGTACCTGTACATGATGTATCTTGGTTCTTTTTTTTTCCCCCCTATTACTTGTGTGCCCTTCATCCCCTCCACCCTTCCCTATTTACATAGACTTCATTTCCATTTTTTTTCTTTTCTCATAGTTTTTTCTTTCCCTCTTTTCCTTTCCCCTTCCCTTCCCTTCACTCCTTCATCTTTGGGCCTTTTTTTCCTATTTCAAATTATCAATTTTTCATTTTAATCATTTAAACCCTTGTTTACACTATCAGTTTCTCACACTACTGAAACTATTTGGTATTTACACATGTGTGTCCTATTTATTTCACTTAAGAGTATGGCCTCAATATGCATCCCATTTAGCTATAAATGACTCTAGTTTTTCATTCTTTAGGGCTGGATAGTACTCCATTTTATTAAAAAAAACACATTTTCTTTATCCAGTTTCCAGTCGATGGGCACTTGGGCTGCTTCCAAGCTTTAGCTCTTACAAACTGTCCCGCCTTGAACATGGGTGCACATATATCACTGTGGTATGATTCTTTTAATTCTTTTGGGAAGATACCCAGAAGGGGAATAAGCTGGGTCAATTGGGACCTCTAGTCCTAGTTCTTTGAGGTATCTCCATACTGACTTCCACAGTGGTTGCACTAGTCTGCACTCCCACCAGAAATGGAGAAGTGTTCCTTTCTCACCATAACCCTGCCAGCATTTGTTATTTGTTGATTTCTTGATAGCAACCATTCTTTCTGGTGTGAGGTGGAATCTCCATGTTGTTTTCATCTGCATCTATCGAACGACTGGTGACGTTGAATATTTTTTATATATTTGTTTGCTGCTTTTGTTTCCTTGTCTGAGAAATGTCTGTTCATTTCAGATGCCTATTTTTGAATTGGGTCTTTGAATTTGGGGGGGTCTGATTTTTTTCAATTCTTTATATATTCTAGATAATAGTCCTTTGTCTGAAGTACAGCTGCTAAATTTTTTTTCTCATATTGTAGGTTGTCTGTTAGCTCTGTTGGTGGTTTCTTTTGCAGTGCAGAAGCTTTTTAATAAGATGAGATCCCAGTTGTTGCTTCTTTCTGCTAGTTCCCGTCCTGCTGAGGTTTTGTTCATGCAGTCTTTTCCTATGCCAATGTCTTCAGGAGTTCTACCTAACTTATCTTCAGGCAAGTTTAGTGTTTCTGTCTTAATATTTAGATCTTTAATCCACTTTGATGTTAGTTTAGTGCATGGTGATAGATATGGGTCTAGTTTCAATCTTTGGCAGGATGAAAGCCAGTTTTTCCAACACCACTTACTAAATAGGCTATCTTTCCTCCAATGATGGTGGTTGGCTCCTTTGTCAAAGATGAGGTGGCTGAGCATGTCTGGAGTTGTTTCTGCATCTTCTAATCTATTCCGCTGATCCTCAGGTCAAATTACATTTTTATGAAACATTTGTTCAAATTAACTGATCGTTTTTTTTCCTGGGTTGTGTGTCTTTCTTTATTGATTTGAAGGAATTAAAATAAACACACAGGATTCAGTATTTATCTTATATGTTTTGGAAATATATTTTCTCTATTTCTTTTTCCTTCTCTGGTGGTAAAAAGAAATTCTTAATTTCATTCTGGCTAATACTATATTTACATATATCTTTATGTTTAATTTTTTTTCTCTATTAAGAAACCTTTTCCTACCATGAGAACACAAATATAACATCTATAATATTTTTCTAGATTTTATCTCTTGTCATTTCATTTTTAGATCTATAATTAAACTAGAGCATATTCTTTTGTATGGTTAGAAGTAGTGATCAAATCCCCCTGTCCTTTTATATTGAAATCTAAATGCTTAGTACCATTTATTGAAAAGCCTCTCACTTCTTCCTCTTTTATCTTGGCATTATTTATTAAATCTCAAATTCATATAATTAAGGACCTTCTTAGGACTTTTGTTCTGAAGGTCTAGATTAGCTTAGCTATTATAAAGTAAAATTTCACATCACAGACCAAGTCCACTCACTTCAGTGATCTGCTTAACCTTTTTTGCATCTATTCCTGAACTATTGTATTTTACAATTCTAAGCAAATAACAAAAGCATCAGTGGAACATATATAATTATTATGGTGGAGAGAACACTGAAACACTATGTCAGGCTGAGGAAATTCTGCAAGTTTGCATTTTTCAATCTATAAACATGACGTAACTCTCAGTTGTTTAGAAGTGTTCAATTTCTGTGAACAACACAGGACTTCTCTAAGTGGGTTTTGTACAAATTTTTTAGACTTATTCAAAGATATTGATACATTCTCTGCTATGATGAATGATTTCGCAAATTTATTTCTATTATTTTTGTTATATGAGGTATAATTTTAAAAATGTCCTCAAATATAACACTTCCTAAGTGTTTATTTATTTTTCCTTTAAATAATGATGGATTATGTTACTCCACTTCCAGATTTGATATCTTCTATTTTTTTCTCATGTGTACAATGTTAGTAGAAGTATTATCAATAGTCACTGGAGTTTATTTCTGATTTCAAAGGATATGATTCCAACATTTCACTGTTTAGTGTGATATTCTGTAGAGATTTTATAGGATATTATATATCACAACAATGGTGGTACTAAACTAGGTAAGAAAATTTTTTAATGGATTTCGATCCAGTCAATGATTTTTCTGCTACTGAGAAAGTCTATTTATACATGGAAGTATGGCAAAGTGTATTGTCTTTTAAAATATCAGTCTTACACTCCCAAAATGAATTCTAATTTCTCCTGCTAGAGTTGTACAATTTAATAAATCATGAATGTAATTGTAATGAACTTTGACTATAAGTTTTAGGGTATGATATTATTTCTATAAGTGAGATCGGCATGTATATTTTTCCCTTTTTGATTAAAGCTTAGTATCAAGATTATGGTAGCTGTCTAAAATGAATTATTCCATGATCTCCCTTTTCCTAGGCTATGGAAGATTGTATAGGATTGCCATTGCTAAATATTCTTGAATACTTATGCTCATACAATTTTGATTTGCATATTTATTTTCAAGAATATGTTTTCAATTATGAATTTATTTTTAAATTCATAAATTTATTTTGTTCTAGTAAGAACATTCAAAATAATATCAATATTGAAAATTTAAGTCTACAATCCATTATTCTTTTGACCACAGTCTTTGAGTGTATATTACTTTCTCCTGCAATATCTATCAAATCTTCCAGAAAATGTTTATAAAGCAGTGCTTCACTTTTTCCAGTCATTAATACATAAAAAACAGATATCTTTTAATCCAACAATAGTGTAGATTGTTTATATTTGATTACAAAACAGTAGGGGTAATTTAGAAAATGTCATCCATTATTCAAAGTGAAGTATGTGTTAGTTTTCCCATATTAGATGTTCATCACTTAATGTGTGTTGTAACATTGCAGCAATCTCCACATCAGTAAATGACTTTGGTTCAGAAGTTCACTGAGCTTGTCAAATTATTTGTATTCTTTGGTGGAGGACATTTTTGAAGGCAGATATGAAGCTATGTATGGAGTAGCACACAACTGAATAATTTGGCACCTACTCTAAGTACAACAGAAAAACATGATAATCTCCCACCCAGAATTTCATTTTCTACCTCTTTTGTAGTCTTTTAAAATGTATGAGTCATGGATTTTTGGATATGGGCTTCAGGATTTTAAAATTTAGAGTTTCAATTTTTCTACACTGTGATTTTTGATTTTGGTCTTTAGAGATGATCGACTTTAAGGATTTTGATTTTGTGAGATTTCAACATTTGAGATTATGGTGATCAAGACTGTCTTTTGAGAATATGATCAACACTGGTCAATTCTAGGTGATTCCATGCCAAACATCTAAAGAGATCTGCTCTGTTGTTCTCTACGGGATCAAGGTGGTTGTTTGTGATTCTCCATTTCAATAAGCAGCCATCTGGAGAGTGAACACGTTATGTCTCTGAGACCTCACACTCTAATGATGATGTTCACTTAATGCCTTCTTTTGACTGGTGAGCTGGAATTAGGGTAGAGAAAAAAGCACAATTCACTCCAACAAATAGAAAAATTATACCATAAATTATTTACTTCTTCCAGTAATGTTCATTCCAATAAATTAAAGGGGTAAATCAAAGGATTTACTAGGCTTATCCACTGCTGAATTCTAGACAGACTATTTAGCAGCTTTGTACTGACATTAGAATGTAAGGGAGACTAACACTGATTATCTTCTCTTTTAGTCCTTTAATCAAGCTCCTTATATTATAAAAACAAAATGTATGTAATCTTGTTATCTAAATTTTATTTTATGATTCATTAATTTACTGATTTTTAAGATAAAGTCAAATACTCTCTCCATTCCTACTGATTGCAGGGACTGCTGTTAAATTTATGAGACTCTATTCTCTCATTTTCCGTGTGTTTTTCACTTTATTTTTTTATTTTTCTGTCTGGCCCTAAATTTATTTTTCTTCATTTAGATACTTTTTTCCTCCTCAAATCTTATATTCAATATATCAAGTTTTAACTTTTTTCCATGTCTTCCTGTACAACACACACTCAAGCCCATTTCATTTCTGTTCTACCTCATTTTAAAGATATCCTACTTGTTTCATCAAATTTAACCTTTACCAAGTTTACAAAAGGTTACAAAATATGTTGACATATTTTCCCCACACCAACACGATGAATGTTATACAACATAACAGACGCATTTTGCTTGAAATCATTTACTTCTTAATTACTTCTTAATTCATTCAAAATAAAACTTAAGTGCTTGGCCATAGGTTTGAAGACTATGCATTGCTTAATTCTCACATTATTTTCGCATCTCCCATCTGCCCCTCTACTGCCTCCTCTGAAGTTATAGTCTCCTCTGTTCTTCAGGGGACTCAAGTTTATTTCCTCCCCTTGCTTCTATTCTCTGCCTGGAGCATTATCCCTATTGATCTTAAAATAGTTGAATCATCACTCATTCTTATCTCATAAGGTAAGCTTACCCTTATTACTGTGTGTGTGTGTGTGTGTGTGTGTGTGTGTGTATGTGTGTGATCAATCTCAACACTCTCTGGACTTGCCCTTTCTTTGTTACCAACTTGTATAAAAAATTTCTAATTTAAAACAAAGCAAAACAAGTTTAATTTTATACATTATTTTACTAACCTACAAATTTAAGAGGTGAAACTTATCTCTCATTTACATTGTGTGTCATTCTTGAATAAATACTGAGCCAGGATTTAATATATGAATAAGAATTAAATAAATATAACTTTCTTTCACATTGTAATTATCTGAGAAAAAGTATATTTACTTTTCATAAGAATTAATAAATTATATTTGTTAAAATTAATTAACAAAAAATACTTCAGTGAGAATAGATTTTGAAATGTTTCATTTCCTGATCTGAATTTTCAATGTATATGTCACGGTCATGTAAATAGACACTGGGTGGTATTTATGGCACTATATACTCGACGTGTCTCCTAAAATTCTGTGTTGAAACCTAATACCCAATGGGATGGCATTAGGAAATGGTAAGGTTATGAGAACACAGGCATCATGCATTGGCGTTGTCCCCTTATAGAAGATACCCCAGAGATCTTCTTTGCCTCTTTCACCTTATGAGAACACGGAAAGAGGCCCTGTCTATGGGGCAGAAAGTAGGTCTTAACCAGACAACCAATCTACCAGCATCTTGATCTTGAATTTTCAGCCTCCAAAATTGGGGCAATAGAATTTTATTTTTTGTTTCTCTCTCCCTCTCTCCCTCCTTCCCTCCCTCTCTCTCTCCTCTTATTTCCTTCTATTGAATTACCAGAATTACTACTCTTTGAAGCAATCCTGGTTTCAATACATTTCTGAGTTCTGGAGGAAAACATGAAATTAGTTGAAGATATTGACCCCTTATCAAGGTGACACTGAAATTACAAATTACAACTGATAAAAATTTACTATCACACAAATTTAATATATTTGCCAAAGAAAATTTTTCATAAATTTTAGATTGTCTTTGAAAACTTGATGAGTAACTGAATCTTTTTTTTTCTTCTCCATTAAGTTTATTGGTACATTTTAGGTACACAATACAGCCAAATTCATTAGGGTAAATCAGATGACTCACGTAAGTTGATGTAAGAAAATGGTAATGGATTTTATGTATATATAAATAGTAAACACCTCTGGAGGCTGTATGTACTCATATATTATTTACTGCAATGTAACGATATTTTATGTCCTCCAACCTATTATCGCATAAAAATGTTTCCTTGTATTAAATTGCCCATGTTTTCATTAATGTTTGTCAACATCATTTCCAAAGTATCAGAGTATGTTTTATAATACTGCATTGTAATAAAAGAAAATTTACACAGCCCAATTTCCAATTAAAGGAGTTATGATACATATTTTAGTATCATTTTTAGTATATTAGCTACCTAGCTGTAAAAATTCCTATCTAAAATCATAGTTTTGGGACTATCTTCTGTTTCTATTTTTTAAACTAAATATATCTATTAGATATATTGAATATATGAATAACAATTACAGAGGTTCAGCTAACACTGAGGACCAATTATGGTTCTAAGAAAGTTTCATAAGGAATGATTTATTTAATATTTATATAAATTCAGTAATGTAAATATTATTTTGGTCCAATTGTCTAGGCAAAATGAATGTTAGGTTCAGGAATTACTCTCAGAGGACCTGGACCCAAATTGCATCATCTGAAAGATTGTTTGGCAACTGTTGTTACTCAATTGATGTTTAGTTCTTTAAGTGTATACTGTGTGTGAACATTTATGTATGTGTGCATACATATGACATGTACTTTCGGTGTACAATGTCTATTTTATTATTATGTCTGTATATGTGTACTATTTTTCTAAGTGACATTATTTGGATATTAGTCCTAATTACCTGGATGGCTTGCAGTATTACATAAATTGATCTAGACTTTCCATTGGAATGAACTTGAAAAAATTTTCTATGTCTTTATTTTTATTGTATTAAAAATGTCCAAAAATTTCATTCATATAGTTAAAAGATTTCTCTAACTTCTGAGTCTGACTCTGGGTATTAAAAACTAAGCCAAAGAAATATTTTTAATGATAATATCATTTGTAAAATAATTTTCTTTTCCAAGAGGAGGAAAATAGCATTTATATGAACAAATTTGAATTATGTACACCATCAAAATTATTTTTTCTTTAAAACTTTTTCTTAATACATAACTGAATTTCTTGAGGAAATATGTAATAGATATTAAAATATATATATTATTTCCACAAACTATGTAGTGTGTTATATAAAATATAAATCATTTAATTTAGTAATTAAAGTCATTATTGTTCTTGTTTTTCATGAAAAAGAACATGAGTCAACTCAAATTATATGAGCAGAAAAGTCACTAAATTTTAATCATGGATTCTCACAATTCACCAAAGAAACAGCTGAATATTAAAGGGTCATTCATTATAAATGACAACATCAGGATGGATTGGGAAATAACAATGACAAAATTTAAAGAAAAATGAAATTCTTCCATTAGTGTTTTTGACAAGGCAAACTCTGTTATAGTTTTTTGGGGTTTTATTTTCTGTTAAATGGTAGAAAGAACACTATTTTTCTTTTCTTAATTTCCCTTTTCTGACAAATCTTAAAATTGAGCATACTGGCATTTACCTTACAAAATCATTGGGATACTGAATTTGATAATATACTAACACTAATCACAATTCTCAATATATTGTGATAACAAAAAATGTTCATTTGTTTATTTTCTTATTATTCCTTACACAGACGAAGAGATTGCATTCAAAGTAACAATTCTATCATGTGCTCTAAAGATCTAGTCCTTGGAAAATGCATTGCAATTTGCTTTTTTGCAAATAATAGGGTTCTACACTTAGCACAAAAGAAGTGTTTCAAATTTACCCCCAAATGGAGAAAGAAGTTGTGTTAAATATTTTAGTGAACTCTGTAATACTACTGACATTGCTATGTTGTTTCATTCAATCAGGAAAGGGAGAGTAGGAAATGAAAACAAGAAAGACATTTTGACCAAGGATCAAATGGAATGAGCAACAGTATCTGAATGACCTCTTGACTCTTAGCTAATACAAAAAAAGAATCAAAAAAAAGCAGAATAAATCCTAGGAACATTCTATGTTATACATTTAAAGGTGTATATGTATATATGTATACATTTAACATAATATTTGTAAAATCATTCACTACAGTGTATATGCTAAACAGAATCCAAGAGCTACTATTCAAATCATAGAAAGTGCTAAAAGTTTCCTTTACATGTCAGTTTAAAATAGAAGAGTCAGTATCTTCAGGTCTGTGTCATAGAAAACATTGATATTAAATGTGATAAACATTTAAATGAATGGGATATAATTTAAAATTTTATCACTTGTTATATTTGAATAATGATTTCTTGCATGTGTTAGGAGTTTAGAGCACTTATTGTCAAATAATTTAATCTCAGTAACATGAGCTTATCATCCACAAAGTAAAAATAATATTTTGGCCTATGGTAATAATAAAGCTTCAAAATTAGATTCATTACTCATCTGAATCAGAAACACAATCTGTTTAACAGTATTTAATGATTACAATTAGAGTTGAAATTTTCAGAGAAACTATGCAGGATCTAGCAAAAGAAAATTAAATACCAAAGTATTTCTTGTCACTTCCAAATAGCTTAAGGCAGTCTATAGAACCTTTTACATAAGTATATAAAAATAATCATCTAAATTAAATAAATTATTCAATAATTGATTTTTAAAT
>NW_004624753.1:12569403-12585628 GCF_000247695.1 Heterocephalus glaber | reverse complement strand
GATATTTAATATTAGTTTTTATAGAAAAGTTTGGAGAGCATGTAAATATGGTTTCAATATTGGTGAAATATTTTAATTCCTATTATATATCTACCTATAACCAAATTTCTATTAATAATCCTATCTTCTTTTATATTGCTACTCATAAAAATTAACATGTTTACATTGAAATGGAATTTGAATATTTTAAATTAAAAAATGAAGTGATGACACTAAAACTGAATTTACATACATGTATACATTCCTGTGTATGTGTACATATGTATGAAGTCATATGTGTGTGTTTATATATGCTTAGCTAAACAGATAAATGATAGATGACTAGGTAGAATTTCAGGATGTGAAACGAGTACATAAAAGGAATATATTTTACATCCAAGTTAATATGAGAGCTGAAGAATCCAAGTGATTGAAAATTATTATTTTTCATATAAGGACACTGGCCCAGAGAGATAAAGTATTTTCTTCAAGATCACATAAATAAAATCAAGTTCACATTAGTGAGATAAATAGTTTCTATTAACTTGATTCTCTAGAACAGTATAGGTACATCTTTGATATATGGACATGGATATAGAAATAGATATAATCAGTATAGATATATCTTTGATTTATAGATATAGATAGAATCAGTATAGGTACATCTTTGATATATAGATATTGATGATATATAGAGAGAGATATAAAACAAGGGAGTATAGGTCTTTGCAAAATGATAACCAACAAATTTCAGGACTTAGATTTATCTTTTGGCCAGATTATTAT
Source organism: Heterocephalus glaber (assembly GCF_000247695.1). The sequence continues at coordinate 12,584,863 of NW_004624753.1, read as the reverse complement.
AAGAAATATTTCTAATACATATTTTGGAATACCTTATATTTGCCTTGAAATATGTTTTTCTAAACTATATTGTATTTAAAAACTCAAATAATATATACTTGTAAGCATTCCCAAATGCATACTTTTGCCTAAACACTATATTCTAGTTTAAAGTATCACACATATTATATAAATAATATTTAAAACACTAAGAAAGTATGCTACTATAATCATTTTTTTGCCATGTGTATCAAATATAAATATATATTTGCAGCTATCTTCCCTAAAGGAGCCTGAATATTGCCATCTTCCTCAGAATCGTGGAACATATAAAGAACAAATAAAGTTCGTGAACTGAGCTAACACACACACACGTGTGTGTGTGTTCAAATTTTATAGAGAGCTTCAAAAATCATAGTTTGTTCTTTGCAACACTGATCCAGCATCTCTATTATACTAACATTAAAGGAAATTAGCTGCAGACTTGAGGAAGCCAGTCATTTCTAATGGAGTGGCAAGGATATTCTGTATGCATTAACTATTGTCTTAAATATGAGACATCAAGGCAAGAAAATATCTACTACATATTTAGTAGTTTAACTGACTGTCCCACAAGTAAATTTAAACTCTATTCATTCACACCACGCTCCTAGTGTTGCTTTTGAACACCAAGACACTGGAGGAGCAGGACTCAAGTGTATACAGGGCACATGAGTGAGGCTGGCTGGGAGAGGAGTGTGGATGCTCCAGCAAGTAAATAGACCAGCGGAAGTCCTCTGTGGCTCTAACTATGCCGAATATTCTACTCTTAAGAGGAACAATAAATTCGTTGTTAAAACTAAATATCTAGTTTTATAAATGTAGCCTGATAAAAATAAAAAATGATTTTTAGGTTATAGATATCAGTGCTAGGAATTTTTTAAAAAATCAAGAAGAGGTAGCTGTGGTGGTGCCAGTGTGTAATCCCAGGCAATGTAGTGACTTAGCCAGACTCTATCTCTAAATAAATAAATAGCCTGGATATGTAGCTCACTTTGAGGGTGCTGTGTTCAGTCCCCAGTGCTTTCCTTCACACCCACACAAAATAATTAAAACTTGAAAAATCAACAAATCAAATAGAAGACAGATGTGTTGGCATACACACCTGATTCCAGCTACCTGCAGAGCTGGAGGAAGAAGAGTACAAATTCAAGGCCAGCCTGGGTAGGATAGCAAGACTCTGGCCCAGAATAAAATGAACTGGGAATGTAGCTCAGTGTAGAACATCAGTACATTCAATCCATGGTATCACAACAATAGCATCATCATCGTCGTCGTCATCATCATCATCATCAACAACAACAACAATAACAAAACAAAGTTAAACAATTTAACACTTCCTGTTTTATATTCTAGATATATAAAGAGAAAGGAAATGAACTGGCATACATATCCAAGTACAATAAAAGGGAAAGATTTTTGCTCAGGAAAAGTTTTCCTCTGATGATCTATGCATGTAAGAGACTGAAATCTGCATATCTTAGGGGTCACTTGGAAAGCTGCTCAGAGCGGTGAGTGTGAAGGTGCCCTAGGCAGGTTATGACTCCTGAAATCTTCCGTCCCTAGTGCCTGCCTATGACCCTGCCCTGCATGTGGTCTGATGACTAAAACAACCTCTTAATGGAAAAATGAGGATCAAAAAGGAATAGCAATTTATGAAAATGATGTGGGCACCTCAGAAGACAAGCCAGGTCCCTGGTTAGAAGCTAGCTGCACACCCAGGACATCACCACCATGAGGTTTCATGGGCGAATTCAAGGCACCCACCAGCCTCAGCGTAGGACCTCTGGATGGCTGGTGGTCCTCGTCCTTCACAATTTACTCTTAGCCTCTGACTATCCATCTACCAATTCCCTAAATACCACTTTTCCCCACGGTCCTCAAGCCATCAGTTGCTTTTCCATTCTGCACTCTAGATATTCATTTAATTCTGTTATATATAAGATATTTGCAAAATTATTCATGAATTTATCTTTAAAGGTTTTACATTCACCAAAGGCATTCAGTGGGCAGCTAGTTGTCCCTGTGGGTACGGGAGGCAGTGGTTCTGGAAGCTCTTCTTCTCCCTCTATCCCTTTTCCTGTCAGGCTGACTATATTGTAGTTCTACTAGTGAGTATTTGATTCTAAAATTAAATTTAAAATTAGCAGAACATCAAATACAAAATTGTTGCTAAGCTTAAGAATGTTAAATGTTTTTCTTATACAGGACACTTCTGACTGTTGCCTGAGCATAGAAAACATAAACTTTTTAACAGAAATTTGAAAGAAGAGACTAATAGTGTCCCAAAAGGCAGTAGCAAACTTCTTATCGTTGGACTTCAACACACATTTCTATTCTTAAGGCTCAGGCTAACCCAGGAAATAGTATTAAACCATGATGTTACTCTTTAACATTCGTGTTTATATTAACACATATGTAATTTTATATTATGCTCATGGAAATATTATTTCTTTCACAAATATACTTTAACATAGGCCAAATTATAATGTAGCTTAACATGCAAATATAGCTTACTAAGGAATACTTTGCATAATTACTTTTCAAGTGCAATCAAGAATTTAAGTTAGGTGAGAGCTGACAGTTTGGGAATGCAAAAGATTTGTCTTTCCAGGTTTTAACTAATTAAAACTTGTAATTATTCAATACTTTCCTTCTTTATGCACTTAAAATACACTGTTTAAGTCAATTTCCTATGGAGTAGAGCAGTAAGTGATCATCAGCCACATTCCTCAAATAGAAAACACGTAGTTGTAGAATTTATTGATGCTTTCCTATGTTATGTTTATATTAAAATAGCTGAAATTCCCTAACAGGCATTAAAATTGCTCCAAAGAGTATGCATTCTATTACTACCCTGAACTTAGAAACTATTTCAAATTGAGTGTTTCAATTTTTTAAATGAAAACATTAGAGAACTATAAATTGCTAATGTGAGGATTCCTGCCAGTATAAGTGGTGATAACCTTGTTTTTTCAAAGAAATATTTAGGACAGATGCTACTGGTCAAGGTTAATTGTTTTTGACAAGCATACAAAGATGAGTTGGAGAAGATGAGTGAAAATATGGTAAGGAAATTAATTATGTTTTAGAATAACATTGATCTATAGGTTAAGAGATCACAAAGTGATCCACTACTAGGAAGAAAATTAAAGTATTCTCAGATATCCATTAATCTATATTGTAATTTTAATATAACCTGTATCTCATAACTATGATTTTATTGATCTGATTCTAAACCGTAAAATTATAGATTTTTTCTTTAATTCCATTTGACCCTCATTACTATGAAGTTGATGAGCAAAATATGTCTATATGCATGAAATATTGCCCCTTTAGAGTTGGCAGAATGAAAACAATTACTGCAGTAACTATGTTGACTTGAATATATTTTAGAAGTGAAAGAAACAGGTCTTTTAACTAAAGGAAGCCATAATTGTCATTAATTAGTCCTATTGTTAGCAGAGGCTACAGAAAATAAGAATAGTTTCTCATTTATGAAAGAGGCTTCATAGCGTCAAGCTTATTAGTGGAACAGTTGTAAATAAAATTTGAATGTGCCTTTTGTTCTAACTTGATGAATTTTGCTATTCTTCCATTGAAATTGTCCTTTACCTGATCTGCTAGAGAGTTTAAAAAGAATTGGAACAAAGTCAATAAGTTGCAAAAGTCAAATGAATCATGGTAAATATCAGGTTGTACTGAGATGTAGATTGTCTAATTCCAATTGTTTATAGGGTTCAAGAATGCATTTTTTTTTTGTGCTCGCTTCGGCAGCACATATACTAAAATTAGAACGATACAGAGAAGATTAGCATCGCCCCTGCACAAGGATGACATGCAAATTCATGAAGCATTCCATATTTTTTTCAAAACTAAATTTTGTGGTTTAAACTGGATTGTATCTTATATTTAAAATAAATGTTTCAAAAATTGAAAAAAAAGAATGCACAGTTTTAATGACAGTGATTGAAAAATTAGGGGAAAATGTTATGCTATAATAAATGTACATATATCTTATTTTAGGAAAGACATAAAACTTTCCTTAACTTATCATTACAAAATTATGTTACCTTTTTAAAGGGAAAGTTCTATTTATGTCATTGTAATTTGTGAAGAAATTATTTTCTTTCATACTATGGCTTATATGAAGACGTCCCCCTAAACAGTGATGGCAAACTTTTTACAGACGAGCACCCAAACTGGAACCCCAAACCCACTTATTTACACCATAGGCCCGATACTGCAATTAAACTTGAATATTGAGGTTTTAGTTTAGAAAAAAAAAAAACAACTCAGGGCTTAACATTTTTTGTCTTAAAAGAAAACAGACAACACAAATACTGTAGGCTCCTCACCACTACCCTAAAGCCTGATATGCTCCTAGGTGGGGCTTTTGAGAGTGACTAACCCATAGACATGATGCTGGATCAGTCCACTGATAGGTTTAGCATAATTCTGGGAGTGGATGATGGATTTACTGAAGAGGGAAGACCCCACCACCACCACCTGGGCTGTGAGTGGCAACAACTACTAGGCTTGTAGCATGGGTGGAATGCTTCCTGTTCTGCCATACCAGGGACTATTTCTCTGCTCTGTTCTGCTTCCTGTCTGCCATACCAGGGACTGTTTCTCTTCTGCCATGCTCTTCTGCGATGCCACCCTCTCTTGGACCCAGCTGGTTACAGACTGAAACCACCAAAAACTGTGAGCTGAAATAAAGCTTTCCTTCTTTAAGTTGTGGGTGTCAGGTATTTTGTCCCAGCAATGAGAAAGTAACTATGACAGGTATTAAACCTATAGGTTTAGGAGGAATTAAGAAAGATGGCTTTTACTCTTTAGAGATTTGTATCCTATTAGAATGGAAAATGGTAGAAATTAACAATTAAAATTACATATAAATAATTTATGAAAAACTTATAGATAATTATGTTAGAGTAAAAAAGAGACCTAACAGGGCTGGGGATTTAGCTCAGTGGCTCTGTGCCTGCCTGGCAAGCACCAAGTCCTGGGTTCCATTCCCCATACCAAAAAAAAAAAAAAAAAAAAGAATCCCAGATACCCATTTGCATTAGAAATTTCTCCATTCTCTTCATTTAGCTCAGTGGTTCTGTCGCCTGCCTTGTAAGTACAAGGTCCCACCTTCAATCCCTTCCAGAAAAAAAAAAAAAAAAAAAAAAGAAAGAGACCTAACAAGTAAAATTCAGAATTTGAAATCATGAAGGATTTCAAATTATGAGTCTAAATGGTAGCATGAAAAATATTTTTTGTGAGTAATTTTTATTCAACTTTGGCATCTCAAACTTCTGTGCTGTCCCACAATTTTCCTAAGCACATCACAGAGTATAATCAATACAATTCTCCTATATTATCTATGTTTCACTTAGATGAGTGAATGTAGTTTGATAAAAGTCTTTCCTTTGCTAATTCAGCTGATAAGTATCCACATATTTCAGCTGCACAATTATCAAAGGATGGGGATTTTACTGGAGGAGCCTGTATATATAAAATTCATGTAGGAAAGCATATATGAGATTAACACAATTATGAATATGTTCAGATTAAAGTGCTAAAGCACACATTCAAAAAAGGAAAGATAGGGAACACATTTCTAAGCATGCTGAGTTCAAAGCTATAGATCACATGGCCAAAAAAGAAAAATGGTGGACAAGAATACTTCAGAGCATGCTCAGTTTAGTATTATCATGAACTAAATTTATTCTAGGTTGTTGAAAGAATAAGTTGGAGTGACTCAGACCTTAGCTGGTTCCTAGTAAGTTTCTACAAAGAGGTGTATCTGAAACAAAAGGAAGAACAACTTTGAAGGTGCATTTTTAGTCTTTTAAAAGGGACAGCAGCTGTCTCCACTTTAAGTCTAGAAATCTGTGCCTTAAAGGGGCTGACCTCATTAATGGTTAACAATAGAGGTTGAGAAAGACTTTTAAAGTAGAAAGAAAATAGGATAAGAGACACATGCAGATAATTGAAGTAGTTGGAAGTCTAGCTCAACAACAACATATTGGTTAAACCAGATTTAAGTAGCTACTATTAAAAGCATACAAAGATTCTCCTTCATTTATCAAGTAAGTCATGGAAATCTACATTTATAGTTACACTTCAAATATTTAAACTTGTAATAATAGACATCTGGGGAACACAACAATTGACATACACATTTCATGGGGATTTGTCTACATTCCTTTAAAATACTGAAAATCTAAATGAAAATACAAACTTGAAACATGGCTTAAAAATGGACAGAACAAGCAAGTAAAATTATTGTCAAGAAGTATTATTAATTTGCACTTTTCTTTTAACTAGGAAGTGTTATACTTAAAGCAGAAGCATATTTTTTCATATCTTAGTATACATCGACATTATATAATTAAGTGCCAGGCAATTCAAGTTGAGTAAAGAATTATGACCCTCATATTTATGTGAGAGCAGATAGGTGTGGATAATCAAATTTGCAACTGAGGAAAAAAAGCCACCTACCATATTTGGAGAAAGAGTAACATCTACATATACATATGCAACTTTAAGGAAAACTGTAATACAAATGAGACAAGTTTTAGCTGAAGTACAGATAAAAGAAGAAGGTGAGATTTTTAAGAAACAAATGCTTGTTGCCCTCAGAAATGTTCAAAGCTTATGACAACTTCAAAACAAACATGTATGGAAGACAATATAAAGGCAAAAAAATAATTTTTTCACTTAGCAAATATTTTTTCATATTTATTTGAAAATACATTAGATAAATAGGTAAATATAAAATCACTGTGTATTTTTAATTTGTTAAATGAATTCTCTTGTCATTTTGCATCTAATTTAAAGAAAATTCATTTTTTTCATATGTGTGCTGATTTTTTAAAATTAATTTTATTAGTATGTTTTAGATATACATAATGATCACGTTTATCATAAGGAATTTATATCTGCACATAATATATCTTGATTCTTCTTTTTTCTCCGATCACCTCTCCTCCCCTCAACCTCTCTTCACCTCATTTACAAAAGTTTTGGTTCCATTTTATTTTTCTTCTATTATCTTTATTTTTTTCCCTTCCCCTTTTCTGATTTCCCTTCCCATTTGAACATTTTCTTTCCCCTTCCCAATATCTATTATACATTTTGGTCTTTATTTACTCTTTCATTTTCTCCCACCAGAGAAATAATGTGATATTTAAATATGTGTATCCAATTTATTTCATTTAAGAGCATGGTCTCAAGATGCATCCATTTACCTACAAATGTCTCAAATTATCACAATTTGTGCTGCTGTAAACATGGTTGTGCATATATCACTGTGGAATGATGCCTTTTATTTTTTTCAGGAAGATAACAAAAAGGGGAATACCTGGATCAAATGGAACTTCTAGTTTTAGTTCTTTGAGGAATATCCACACTGACTTTTACAGTGGTTACACCAGTCTACACTCCCTCCAAAAGTAGAGAAGGGTTCCTCTTGTCCCACAGCCCTGTCAGCATTTGTTATTGGCTGATTTCTTAATAACAGGCATTCTTTCTGGAGTGATACGGGATCTCAGTGTTGTTTTGATTTGCATCCCTCTAATGACGTGATTTTGAACATTTTTTCATATGTTTATTTTCCATTTGTACTTCTTCCTCTAAGAAATTTCAGATGCTCATATTTGGATCAGAACCTGAGGACCAGTGGAACAGATTAGAAGATGCAGAAACAAGACAAAATATACTCATCCACCTTATCTTTGACAAAGGAGCCAGAACACATTCACTGGAAGAAAGATAGCCTCTTTAATAAATGATGCTGGAAAATCTGTCTTTCCACATCCTGAAGATTAAAACTATCTCTCATCATGCACTGAACTAAAATTGAAATGAATCAATAATTTAAATATTAAAACAGAAACACTAAATCTGCTGGAAGATAGGTGTAGACAAGAATTGAAGACATAGGTGCAGGCAAAGACTTTATGAATAAATGGTTTTATGAATAAAACCTTGATCTCATAGGACATATGACAAAGAATCAACAACTTGGATCTCATCTTACTAAAAAGCTTTTGCACAGCAAAAGAAACCACCAACGGCATGAAGAGACAACTCACAGAGTGGGAAAATAATTTTTCCAGATGTTCCTCACACAAAAGACTAATATCTAGACTATATAGACAAATAATTATACTAATAACAAAATCTGAAGGCATCAAAATAATTCCCTTAGCCTATGTAGTTGTATATTAGGTATTCATGGAAATATTTAAAGTTTTTAAAATGTGTAATTTGCTGTACATAATGATTACATACATTATGAGGAGTTGGTATATGGATATAACATAACTTAATTCTTTTTCTACTTCCCTTTCCTTCCCTCTCCCCCACCTCCATCTTTAGATACCCATCTCATACGATAAATATCTATCCACAGGAGGAAAACCTTTTTAAAAAGAAAGGAGAAAAGTGGCTAAAATTAACATAAGCCACTCTACAAATTAAGGGTACTCAAAATAAACAAAACTACAAGAATATATACTTCCACCAAAAATAAAATAATTTAAAATATTGAAGATAGCGAACTATGTATACATTTTCCATCTGTTTCCTGACCAGGTACCAAAGGAATAAGTAAGCTGAATACACTGATGTCTTCCCTATATCATCAGAAAAGTGTGGAAGACTTGTTGGGTCAGTGTTTAAAGACAAATTCTAACCAATTACTGACTAGTTATCTACATCTGTTAACTTTCCACAACATGGGAACAAGAAAAAACTTAAATGGAAGGGACAAATTCCAAAAAATTAATGCTGACACAATAGAGAATAAATAAAAACAACAAAACAACGTTACTTTTAAGGAGGGAGGAAAGAACGAAGAATCTCTTCAATGTATATCTAAAGTGCCTATTGCTAAAATGATGAGCTCTGACAAAAAAGAAGAAATTCTGATCATGTAATGGAATAGATAAATTTAATAGACTCAATAAGACTTAGACAATACTCACAATAGTGTCAATATATTTATAATGGGAGTTACAGAAGACCTAAGTGAAAGAAAAAAGGCAAAACAAAAAATTCTCAGAAACTTTGGACCAAAATTTTGTACAGTTGATGAAAATATGAAACACTGAAGTTATATAGTTATAATTAGAATAAACACAGGCAGTCCACATCTTGATGCATCATAATCAAACTGTTAAAAGCCTGATTTAAAGAGAAAATTTTGAAAGCAGCGAGTAGAAAAATATTGTTGTATAAAATGGAACTTCTCTTCAGAAAAAAAGTGATAGAAGGCAGAAGACAATGGGATAAAATGTTTGAACTGTTAAACAAAAAAAAGCAAAACAACTACCCCTACCCCTTTGGACCTTTTCTTCCTATTTTACATTATCGATTGGCAGGGGAAAGGAAAGAAGGGAAAGGAAAAATGATGAGAAATGAAAAAAATGGAAATAAAGTCTTTGTAAATAGGGAAGGGTGGAGGGGGTGAAGGGAGGGCTAGGAATGGGGAAAAAATAAGAAGCAAGATGCATTATGTAAAGGTACAATTCCCAATGAGAAATGTAATTGTGTTGTATACCTACAATGTACCAATAAAAGAATTTAATATAAAAAAAAGCAAGGAACTCAGTAAAGAATTCTATACCCACCAAAAGTATTATTCAAATATAAGGTAAAATATTGACCTGTTTAGGTAAAGAGATCCTGAGAAAACTTTCTCCTTTATCTGTATTAAAAAGTAATAAATGAGAAACTTGAAGATGAAAAGAAATGACACTAGAGGGTAACAGGAATCTGAAAGAGAAGCAGCACTCACAGTAATCATATGGCAAATTAATAAAGAACTGTATACACATTTTATAATTTTTATTTCATCTACATTTGTTATAAATGCTATTTATGAATACAAATTAGATTATATTTATATAATATAAAAGGTGTAATATATATGAAAATAGCACTAAAAAGGGAAAAATAAAGAATATTGAAGCAAGTATTTGTTTACTAGTATTAAGTTAGTATTATGCTAAATGAAAAATTCACAAAATCTGTATACCAGATAGTGATTTAATCATACACAAAAATTCTTTTTAAATGGTACACTAAATATTTACCCACTTAAAAAGAGACCAATTAAGTAAGAATGGGCAGTATGGGTATAGAGAGGACAGATAGGATACACAGAGAATACAAACAGCTAGACAGAGGCCATAAACCTACCCATGTCCATTAACATGTCATGGATATAGTAGATTAAACCCTGCACCAAATGACAGAGATTGTTAAACTTGAAAAAAATAAATAATAAAAGAAATAAATATCTGAAAAATATAAGAAAACAGAGCAGAACAGAAAAATAGTGAACATAACCCTAAACTTTAGACTTTCTCTGTAGAAACTTCTATAAATATTAAAATGTGGGGGGCTTTCCAAAGGTGATTGAATCAGGAGGACTCTAATTTGGTGGGTGGATTAATTTGTTGATGAGATCTGAATGCGATGTCATTATTAGGAAGTGATGGGAACTTAAGAGATGAGGTCCACTTGAAGGGGTCATGGGGCTATGGCCTGGAGGCCAGGAACAAGTTCCTGGCCTCTTTTTCTCCTGCTCTTCCCTAGTCTCATTGCTGTCATTTGAGGAGCTGCTTTGTGTCACCAGCCCCCCACCATGATGCTCTGCCTCACCTCAGGGCTGCAGCAGTGGAAACAACTGACTATGAAACCTGTGAAACTGTGAGCCTAAATAAACCTTTCTTCCTTTAAATTGTTTATTTCCAGTATTTGACATAGCAAAAGCTTACTAATGCAACCTATCAAACAAAACTAATGATCACTTTCGGTGTTCCGACCAAAAAACCACAGAAGCAAATTCCATAATAAAATTGTTGGTAACATTGAAAGTGTAGAAATTGGTTTTTTTCTGCAAGTTTATTGAAAATTTATAATCATTTCACAAATTCCTTTGATTATCATGGCTATTAATTTTTCAAGACAAACTATTTTGTAATACATTTATTGAGGATATTAATGGATTGGGTATTTTGCCTTCTTATCAGTGATTTTCTGCACAGTGCTTTCCTCACAGATGAATATAATTAGGAGATTTTTCTTATAGTCACAGAAAAGTTATGATTATTATCATCTTTATACTTGATAGCTATAGGGTCCTTGAATGTAAATCACACATTCCAAATAAAGCTATCATCATTCATCTGTAAAGCATTTATATTCAGTAAGTGATGTTAGGATGGATTTATGCTTTTTAATCACATGAACACTAAATCTGTATTCCTAGACTAACCAAAAATAAAAAAAATGGATACTTTTTGGCACTTAAAAACCTTCAGTACTGTAAATAAAATACAGAGTTAACAAGTTACTACCTACCTGAAATTTCATGAACTCCCTTGGTAATCACTGATTTTGAAAACATTGTTTCCCTCTGTTAATTGAGTTTATTTATATATCATTGATGTGATGGCATAAACATACTTTTTTCAGAGTATTGTTTTTTGCTAATAAATTCTCAAGAGAAAGGATCCAATTTTATCAAATAAAGTCTATAATTTTAGAAACATTTTGCTAATCTATTAACGGTATCTCTATATTTGATTACTCTGCACCTGTGAGAAGTGATCATTAAAGCAGTATGGATTCTGAGTGAATTACGGAGTCTTTTGGCCTAATATTGATATTATCATCATTTATTTATGTACTAAACCTACTTAAAACATCAGACTCATAATAGGGATCACAAATTTCTGCAACATCTACAAAATTGATGTATAATTCAAGTGTGAAGAAGTAAAATATAATAGAGTGTTCTAATATGTTCAGAATTTCTTGGCCTTCATTTAAGAGCTAATAGAAAAGTAGTAACATTATAATGTCATTTATCATCAACTGCAAAACAGAATTTAATGTATATTTGTATGGTAAAATGCCACAAAAAACATTTTTATAGATATACAAATAGAGTTACTAATACTGCAAGCTCTAGAAAATTTTCTTAAGTGGTAGAAATTTTCTTTATATTGAAAATTTTTATGCATGTTGAAAGAATGGAAGGAAGAAGGAAGGGAGGAAATCTCACAGATAAATTTTCTTTTTTCAGTCAAATGGGATTTTTCTGAAAATAAAATTATCAATGACAATACGTTTGCATTCAGTTTCACAAATTCTTCTATTTTCTTTTGTATTGAAGAATAGTAGCATTTTAACCATTAAGATATGAAGCAGATATGAAAATACTGAGGCTATTTTCATGATCCCATGCATCCTGGGTATCAGTTGGGCTAACTCTGCCCTTTGATGGAGAAATGAAATTTTAACTGAATCCCATTCCACCTCAATGGATGACCCAGAAGTGTCCCTCTCAATGTCTAGCAAATTCTTGAGAAAATGTGCTGGTTCAAGGAAAGAGAGTGGTTCTGGGATTATTTGTTCACTGACTTTTGCTATTATATCATTTTCAGGATCTCTTACTGTCAGATTCTCTCCTTTGCTCCACATTGGGAGCATTTTTCTTTAAAAATTATGTACCAGGCTTTAACTGAAAGCATATATGATAATTTGTAGGTAGCAATGAAGGAAGGTTACATAGCCAATAAGTTGACAAGACAAAAGAAATAATACGCATCAATGGTCTTTGACATCTTATTATTAGAAAGTTTTTATTGGTAAGGTTTCTCAGTAGTCCTTGAAAGCTTTTGTGTATGTTGCTTAGAACTACCTTCACTTTTGTATTTATTATCACATTTTTCCATGTTACTTGCCTCCACATGCACATTTCTAATAATTTTATATGCAGAATTGTTGGCTGTAAAATTGTACAGTATTTGTCACTCTTGATCCACTCTATTCTTTGTCACCTTGTTCTTTATCCCAGGGATGTGTTGTATATGGACTGCCTGCAAGAACTCCTTTATTTTCTCTGTCCAGCTGACTTTGACCTCTGATAGACACCAGCAGGAAATCAGAGAATGGAAGAGGACAAAATCAGGGTTTCCATGCCACTGCCTCTCACCTACTGAGTTACCATGTTTTCTATGTCCTTCTGCATGTGGAAACTACTTCTGCAGGTGACCGTATCTCTAGTCCCAGCATTCTGAGCCCTGACTTTCTAACTAAAACCAGTGTGTAATAAAAAATGTTTTATTCTAAGTCCAAAAATTCTTTCAAGGAAAAGATTGGGTACCTGCAATTACCTTAATATTTTTTCCTAATATGCATATCTAAAGATGAATCTTTAGTTTGTTGTGTTAAACTGAAGAGGTTTTTGAAGAAGCCATAAAAAGAAAGCAATGATTACGAAGAGTTTTGTAGATTTTGACTTTCTTATGATCTGACAGAGGGATCAAAAAATTGATGTATCTAATTATATCAAGAGAGATACAGCCCAATATTTGCTAATTACATGAAACTCAAAGCTCCTAGAGATTCATTTTCCAAAAGAAAGCTTCCCTCCATGGTGTGCTTTTGTCAGGAGAACACCTGGCACCTGAGAAAGAAAAATTTAAAAAAAACACAAGATCAAAAGAAGCTTAAAACTAAGGAATATTTCCTTGCTTTAATATAAGGCTTGGGATGATTTTAGTGCCTATATTAATAGAGATGGAAAGATAGAAATTCCTACAATTTCATTTCCATTGCTCCTGAACATTATCCCAAACTCAGCAAATTAAAACAAGTTTAATTGTATCTTTGAAAATCATGTTATTATTTTTATTGTACTCAAACCTTGGCATTATGTATACCATTTTGACTTTTTTAAATTGGTTCATTACTAGTACATATGAATACATTAACATCCTCACATTGAGAAAATTCGGAGTTCGAATACACTAGTATAATTCAGTGTGTCTTAATTTTAAGTCAATAAAAAATTATCTTGCTTATGAACAACAATACCTACGAAAAACCAAAACCAAGTTGCAGCTACTTTCTTTCTGCCATTCTCATATATATTCATGTGAGCAAAATCAGATGAACTGGGTGCAAATAAGGAACAACCACGGGAAGAACGTATCTCACACTTGGTGTTTCATGATATAAAAGATTTAGCTATATCAGTCCTCATATCTCTGCATTTATTTTCTCCACACTTTTTGCTTAAACCTACCACATCTACCACAATCTACCACAATATAGCCTACACAATGAAATGATAATCATCCCATCTCTTGCACTTTCCTCTAAATAAATAAGATAATATTTAATAACTTGTGTTTGTTTTAGCTATTGACTGTCCTCTCAAACTCTCATGTGTTCAGAGGTAGGCCCTTTGCATGGCGATTAGATCAGTGGACCACTGTATTGAGCAATAGATTAATCCATAGGTGAGTTCATAAGGAGTGAGTTCACAGGCTTATGATCTATTCTTCTCTCTGGCTCTTCTCCCTCTGCTTCCAGGGTACCAGCTTTCTTCTTTCATGTCCTTCCACCATGCCAGTTCTGCTTTGGAGCCAAACAGAAATAGATTGAAAATTTCTGAAAACCATAAGCCAAAATAACTCTCTCCTCCCTTATGCTGTAAGTGTTAGGTACTTTGTCCCAGTATTGGGCAAGTGGTGATTTATTACCACATATGAATTGTATACGATAATTATTTTATTTGGGACTTAAACTCTTCAATATAGTTGCATGTATTGTACCAGTTCTACTAACCTGAGAATAAACCATAGACAGGTTACATCCTAACCAAGTCATTTAGTAAGCCACTCAACCTGGGCATGATGAATTGCAGTAGGCCACTTTTGTTGGATTCCCATGGGGGTTTTGAAGAAAATCCCCTGAATCTTGACAGCTAAAAACATTTAAAAATCAAACACCCTCCTTTCAACTTTTCTCCCTCTTTAAATTATATTGCAAAAATTAAGTGTAAAGTTCAGATCAAGATGGTATGTTTTGTATTCAAACAGACCCCTGTATCAACAATCCCATTGTTGGATCACAATAGCCAATACCCAGAACTTAAGGAAGAGGTATAATTTGGCTTATATTTCAGGGAATTCAGTCCATGATCACTTGGCTCCAAGGCAGAAAGATCATGACACAAGTGTATGGTAGCACAAAGGTGCTTGTTTCATTGTGGCTGAGAAGCAGAGCAGGGGAAACTGCAAGAGATGATGGGATGAGGAATCAAAAATTGACCTAAGGCCACATCTTTGTGACTATGCAGATGCAGCCAGAAGGATATTCCACAAACGGCCTTGGTGGATGCCACAGCTAATGAACGTGACACTATACCCTAAGTACTATGATCATTTAAAAAATCCCATCTTTGTCAAATTTTGGCTTTCTGATCATCAGCAATTCATTTAATTTTTTTGGTTTTGGATTATCCTTCTGCAAAGTGAGGACAGTCATATTTATTTTTTTTTATTAAATTCTTTTATTGGTACATTGTAGGTATACAACACAATTACATTTCTCATTGGGAATTGTACCTTTACATAATGCA
>NW_004624753.1:12552587-12566713 GCF_000247695.1 Heterocephalus glaber | reverse complement strand
CTCTCTCTCTCTCTCTCTCTCTCTCTCTCTCTCTCTCTCTCTCTTCTCTCTGTCCCCCCCTCTCCTATTAATAAGGCTTTTTTATCAGCGCACCACTCAGAAGACTAAAATATTCTATAGACCAGAGCTACTCAAACTGTGGTGCACTGACTAATGCAAGTCACTGAACTATGTGTTACTAGTCTATCTTTGATTAAATACAGTATTTGAGGCATTTTGAAACATACAGAGCATTCTGACACTGCCATTACATTTTATGTGTGTTCATTTGGTTTTGATTACTAAATTATATTCAGTTTTACCAATGCTTTAGTCAATAATGAATTGTAAAAAATATTTTCTCTTGAGTTTATTGTTATAGATACTATACTTAAGTAGTCTCCTGTTCCATGACATCTCTATAACCAGAACATTTTCCACTATTTTTGTCCTGCCATGGAAACTGGATCTCATCCAATTCCTTGCTTGCTTCCCTTTCCCACTGGTTTAAGAACCAAGAATGACTGATATCAGAGCCAACTTAAATTACTGCAGTGAACTTTAGTGAGCATATTTATTTCTATGACATGAATTCCATTTTTCTGAGAATTCACTTTTATAGAGCAAATAGGACTATTTCTTTAATGTGGAAATCTATCTGAGAATCAAAATCTCAAGATTAGCATGAATAAAAGAAAGAGAAAGCAATGTTGGCAAAGGCACCAAAAGTTATTCTGCAGTGAAAGATTTTGTGGATCTTAGAGACTTGCTCAGAAATTCTGTGGCTAAAAAAAATTATTATTGAGTTCAATGTTATTTTGAAAGCTGCAATTTTCTTCAAAATTTTGGCCCTTATTTCCAGCACTTCAGATAACCTATTGAATAATTTATAGTTTGTATTTTACTAGTCTAAATTTGTATTTAAAAGCTTCAGTGTTATTTTAAAAATCAAAAACTAGAGATGGATGGAAAGCCTTAGGCCAGAGAGCTGGGATATTTATCACCCTTACATCTTATCTGAGTTCAATGTTGCTGATTTTAATTCCTGGCCAAATTAATCAAATCTATAACATATATCTTATGGCAAAATATCAAATCCATATTCTGTGTCTCCACACGTCATCTTCCACTGAGTTTCCACTGCCTCATCCTGAAGTAAAATGGAATTAGCATACATATATATTCTATTATGTGCCAGTTCATTTAGATTTAACACTGTACTTAATGGTCACAACTATAAAATAGGACAATTACTAGCTTTAATGTATAGTTAAAATGTTTCAAACAGAGCTTTCACAAGATTATAAATGACAAATACTATATAAATGACAAATCTAAGGTTAACTTTAAACCTCCACTGGTAATATTTTTTTCACTTCATAAGCTAATGCCACTCAAGCTCTTTAATGAAAAACTTTCAGTTTCTAAAATTTATCTCATGCCCTGCTTGGATCTTCAGTCAATGAATCATTTGCTTCCTCTCCCGTCTCCTTTTGGAGTTCTTCATTCACATCCCCCTCCAAAAATTTCCTGCCATCTTCATTATGATTAGTTTAGTAAAATAGCAGGCTCTCCAAAAGCAAATTCATGTGGGAGCTAGTAAAGGAATATGTGAAAACTCACTCTGTCAGTAGATTTCAATCACTGACATTAAGTACTAATAATCAAAAATTTAGAAAAAAATAATAAAAACTAATCTTCCATTGATTCTCATACTTCCTTCTAGATGTTTAAAGTAGAAAAATCAAGTTATATCAACTAAAACACTGTCTTGGTAAAAAATAAGTGACTTCCAACAGGATCAAAGAGATTCAAAATAGGAGAGGAATATCTACTTACCTTTTTAGTTGAAAAAATTTGCTCAGCATGATTCTATCTGTTCTTTTAAAAAAAAAATTGAAAAAATATTACCAGGAACTCTAAACATATTCTGCATGGGTGAAAAAGGGCAAATGTATAATTGTAAATTTATTGAAGAAAAAATGTACCCTGAATAAAATTATAAATTTTAGTATACTACATATTACGTTTTCACAAATATATACTACTTTATAAACATGACATAAAGTATGGTAGAAAAGCTTTCCTTAGCCACAAAAAAATTTCTAATGGCTCTTCCCTGGCAATTTTCACCATTATCAGGAGATACAGAAGTTTATTTTTTTTTAAATATAGATTTGTTTTTTCTACTCGTTCTATATATCCTAATACAAGGAAATTCTGCCAACTTCTCTTTTCTTATAATATTTTGAAATTCATCTTTATCAATGGCTGAATCAAAATTCTGTCCTACTTTAAAGCAAAGAAGTATTTGCTATTTACCAAAAATGTGTCCATTGTCATGTTAATGGGCATGATTTTTTTCTATTTTTGGATATTATAAATGAGGCATCTATAAACATTCTTGTACATATCTCTTGGTAGATTATATGTGTTTTGTAGACATCATGTTTTATGTCTCTTAGTTTACAAGTAGCTATAGAATTCCTAAGTCATATAGTAATTGTAGATTAAACTTCATTAAAAAACTTCCAGTTTCCCATATTCATATATTTTAGAGAAATGTTAAAATAAATTTAACTCTTTTAATCCTTCCATTAAATTTTCAGTCTTTTTACTTTGGCCATTCTAGAAGATGTCAAATGCTTTCTCATTGAAGTTTTCCTGATGATTCATGGTATTGTTTACTTTTTGATGTCTGTTTCACCTTTTTTATTGGATTGTTTTATTTTAATTATTCAGTTTTATGAAGATTCCATATATTTTGTTAACAAGTATGCATAAGATATACTTGAGGTGAGTATTATTTTTTTGGTTTCTGAAAGAGCTTTTTCATTTTCCTGATGAACTTCTTTGATACACAGATATCTTTGATGTTTATGACCATCAGTTTAGCATTTGTCATTTATGTCTAATGGTTTCTTTCATTGAATAAGAAATCATTCCCTACTATAAATTATCAAAAATATTTGTGCAAGTTTTCTTCTAAAATATTTCTATCTCTTGTTTTTAGATTCTGACTTGAGTTATTCTTTGTGTATCAAATATAATACAGTTTGAGGATCATGGTTATTTTATACAGATAAATGATTCCATAACATTAACTTGAAATAAAACATGCTCTTTCCTCCTTTTAAATTTCCATGGTGACTTTTTGAAATATTTATTCACTGTATCTATATGGCTTTTTCCTCAACTATCTATCCTAGCACATTGACTACATTTGTACAATACTGCAATCCAATAATTTATGCCAACACTGAAATTTCTTATTCATTGTATCTTTATAACACCTATTACAGTCATATGTGTAGCACCTACAAAATAATTTTAAGTAATTTTGGGCTGTTTTAAGTCTTTTGAACTTTCATATACATTTTATAAATAGTTTTTCAAGTTTTCTATATTAAGTATATTTATATTTTATTTTATTTTTCAACCTAGATATAATTTGTGTACTATGCGTTTTCCAGATATTAAAGTTACATAGAATGATATGTTATGACAAATGCACCTACTTCTGTAATCTGCATGCTTGTCAAAACTCAGAACATTTCCATTACCTCGGAAAGTGCACTATTCTCTTTTTCAAGCACTTTTTGTCTCACACCAACGAAGCCAGCAGTGGTCTAGTTTATTTCACCATACTAAGTTTCCTCCTTTTCTAGATTTTATATAAAAATATTTGTACAGAATACATCCTCCTCTCAGTTTCGTTTCCTCAGCATAATATTCTAGATCTTTAACATGTTTTGTGCATTTATGGTACATCCCCTTTAATGCTGGCCAGGATTTCATTTTACAAATTTAACACTATCTGTTTTTACATTCTTCTATTAATGAATATTTAGATTTTTTCTACATTTGGGCTATTAAAAATAAGTCTGTGGATACATGTTTATGAATTCATTCATCTTTTCCAGTAATCTTTTCTATTTATTGACTGGTGATTTTATCTTATATTCTCTGTTATGGTAAAATCTCGGTGTTATGATACACGTAGGTTTAGCTAATTATAAGGTTTTCAAAATAAATTTTCCAGAAATAACCTAATGAGGAGACTGGGGCATGGAGAGGGTGATCATTTATCCCTTTTATATATGTTTTTACATTACTTAGAAGTGTGGTAGCAGCCAGAGCCTTATTTTCCAGAGCCTGCGCCTGGTTGCAGAGAGCAACACTGACAAATCTGTGGTTTATTTAATGAATTAATCTTCAGGATGCTCAAGACCATGCCAGGCATTGTGCTATGTCCTGCTGTTACAAATATGGAGAAGGCAATTGCAGCCTTCAAGAAAGTAGTATTTCAGAGGCAAAGGAGACTTTATACAGATAATTACCATGCAAAATGACATGTCTGATACTAGATTCTTCACCAATTTTTATAATAGCATGAACTAAATAAATATTTCAGACACACTGACCTATTCTTCCAATAAGTTTTAAAATGTGAGTGGGAATTATCCAGGCAAAAAGAAATGTCAGTGGCAAGATTCCAGATGTAATGCAATCAAAACCAAAGAAAAAAGGATAAAGTTAGCATGGTGTGTGCAAACACACCAAGTATATAAGTATATAAGTACATACTTATAAAATATACTTAAAAAGTATATTTTATAAGTATAAGTATATACTTATAAAGTATATACTTTTATTTAAGCTAACAAAATTTCTTTAGCATTCTTCGTATTTTTACATAATCTGCATAATCAAAATACTTAAGGGTTGGATGATAGTCTATTAAATTCAAGATAGCCACAAAAAATGGAAGTATTTTCTTTGCAGTGGTCACAGAAAGAAGTCACATTTCTATAGTGATATTTATATTAGATAAGATAGCTTGCAAGAAAGCCCAAGATTGGAAACATTAAATTACCCAGTGGGTTCAAATAATAATTATATAGATAATGATAACAGAAATATTAAAAAGGTCAAAGTCTAAATATGAAATATCTGCTTGAGATGCTAAGGAGAGGACTATTGCTGTCACTCATTTGTCTGACTCTAAAATGGTTGCCAGTATAGAGATGATGTGACAACATTTTTGCAGACTTCCATAATTAATATCTCATAGCTACTTTTTCTCTGTTATAAAACTACTCATTGATAGATTTCTATTTCAAACTCATAGGGAGCGCCTTGTAGATGAGAAGAATTCCTTCTACAAACAAGTAGAAATTTGAATTAATTTTTAAAATACTTAATGCCATTGGAAACTTGAGATATCCAGCATTTTCTGGGACAGAAAACCATAAAAACTGGAAGCTCATTAAATTGAGTTAAACAGCTGTGCTACACTTTTGCCCTTGAGCCTTTTGGTAATGTTGAAGTTGTGTAGTGCAAGATGCCAAGTTTAGCAGAAAGCTGCTAAAATGCAGGAAAACTAGCTGGGGAGAGAACAATGGGAGTATAAAGATTACTGAGCAACACAGTTTTAAAGTGCTAAGATCTTAGAGATGGAGTAAACCCAATGAAATGAATCCAACATTGCCCTAATTTATAGCACAGGAACTTGGCCATTTGAAGTTGTGGAGTGTAATATGAGAAACCAGCTGAAAACGTTGCCGCAGTACGTGATTTACCAGAGAGACAAAACTGTTGTTCGCAGTTCACTAGATTAAAACACCACAAGTTCTCAGTCTGGAACCAAAAAGGATACACTGCAGAATTGGGTGGAACAAGAGTTTGAAAAACACATCAAAAGACATCATTAAGAATTAGAAAAAAAAACATAATGTGAGAAGACATTTGCTATGTATGCACTCAACAAATATTCTTATATTCGGAATGTATCCCCCATATATATTATATATAATATATATACACATATATACTCCATACATATATACATGTGTATTTATAGCATTCATGTAAATCAATAGTGAGATAGATACTCTAATAGGTCAAATAGGAAAGAATCTTAATTCAACATTCCAACAATCAAACAAGGAAAATATACAGTCAATAAATGTTGAAAGAGATTATGCATTTTATTAGTCATTTAACTAATGAAAATTAAACTATAAAAAGATTTTACTAAACACTATTTAGGAAAAGTTTCAAAAATGTTGGTGACTGCGTGGAACAATTAGAACTTTACAGAAAAGGTGTAATTTGATATTATCACCAAAAAACTGTTTGGCATTATCAACTAAAGTTGAACCTACGTGTTTCTTATGACCCGGTAATTTTTGTCCTGAATATACAATACTTTCAGCAAAAATATGTATATTTGGACAAGCAAAGATAATAAAATTTCACATCATCAATGTCTATAAAATTTCTAAAGCAGAAACTCTAGAAATCTATCAATATGTGATTGGAAACAAACTTTAGTAGCAGTTCTCAACTGGTAATGATTTGCTTCCCAGGAGAACTTGGTGATATGAGAGATATTTTTAACTGTCTAATGGTTGAAGGGACGAGGGGAGAATATCGTTACAGATACCTAAGAGGTGAAGACAGGGGGTTGTTGTTAAATATCCTACAATGCACAGAACATCTCCCATAATAAATAGTTATCTATTTGATAACTATTAAAATAACAAATTGATAAAACAAATATAACTATTGATATAACTATTGATAAAACAAATATTTATAAAAATATCAATAACATCAAGGTTAAGAAACCATGATCAGCACAATAAAATGTAAATCATCTAGAGAATTGACTAATTTTATACATGAAAGACCAATTCCACAAACATATGGCTGGCAAAAATAAGCCACACCCATAGAGTACATATTATATAAACGTACTTACTTAAATTCAAAACTCAGCAAAACCAATTGGCACTGAGAGAAGGCAGGATGCTAATTCCTTTTGAGGGGAGTAGTGACAGATGATAGAGGTTCCTTCTATTTCTTGATCTGAGTGTTGATTCCATGGATCTATTTGCTCTATGAGAATTTCTCGACCAATGTCAATTTTATTTAAAGCTTGTCATTGAATCATTATCCTGTAATATGCAAGGGGATGCTTAATATATATAATTGGGAATTTCACAAGGCAACTTCAATTTCTAAAAAGGGCATGAAATGTTAGTTAAATTAATTAAATATTCTGAACATAATTTTTTATTTCCCAAATCTGGGTGTCTATAACACATTGTCAAGGAGTTTTTTCCAGTACAGTGTAAAAAAATCAATTCAATTGCTTATACCTATATTTTTCAGGTCCTTCAAAATGTTTTTCATTTGAGAAGTAACTTAGCTTTCACAAGAATAATAAGATAGACAGCACATCAGGATGTCCCACAGTGAAATACAATGGCAACATGTACTTCGGCTGAGTCTTTTTGACCACAGACAAATCTGCCCAGGTCTGTCAAATTTAGCAGCTCCAAATTACCATCAGAAATACTAATGTTGGCAAGAGGAATAATAGTCTACCTTAGTCATATATTTAGCTAAAATATATAAGTAGCTTTGAGAAATCAGAAATAAATTACTTGGTCAAGGATTATATATGTATAGAACTAAATATTAAATACAAAGCATTTTATTATTTCATTAAAGCACTTTATGGTAAAAACTATGTAGACTAAGTAAATCAGTATAGCTTTTTTACTTATCAAACACTACAGAGTTGAATTCTGGGTAGTAACTGACTATACAAAGCATTATGTCTCCCATTAAAGAATTTGCTTATATGTATGATATGTAACTTGATAATTCATCTTAAATTCAGTATGTTCAGATGTATCTTCTTATTGGTCCCTTTAGACCTCCTTGCTGAAGGACGAACAGGTGGATGGGCACATTGGAAGAACTTGGTAAAGAAAGCTTAGAAGGGAAGAAAGACAGAAGGAAAAAGTAGAGTTAAGGCCGTAGAAGTGGGTTGAATTATAAGGAGGATCGGAAGATGGGGAAGAGAACCTTGAGGAAGAATAGAGAATATTCTGAAGTTACCCATGGTATTCCAGCTTCTCATGCAAATGGGAAAGATCATGAGAGCAAATTCTAGCTAGTGGAGTTTATTTTATTCTATTTTTACTGTTTTGTGGTTTTTTGTCATTTGTTTGTTTGTTTTTTCAGGACAGGGTCTCACTGTGTAGTTCAGGCTGGCCTTGAACACACATCCTCCTGCCTTGCATCTCTTGGGCTGGAATTACAGCCATGCACTACTATACCTGGATTTTACCAATGGAATCTCCATGGAAATACTTCATAAGACTTTTGATACTTTCTTTTAAGTGAAATTTCATTGCTTTCTTCTTTTTTCCTGAATGCTCTGGTAATTTGGTGACTGTGAGCTACAAGCAGCAGAATAATTAGAAAGAGTCAAGGAACATGACAATTTTGAATTGTTCCTGAAATCTCTACTACTGTGCCTCAGAATTTTTATGTTAAATACAAGTGTTTCTTTTGTTTATGGCACAATTTTCAGATTTGCTTTTCTTACAATCAAACCTTTAGGAATTAATATGAGGTCTATTTCACCTCCTCTGTGCCAAACAATAAGCTGGAAATTCAGGATACAAAGGTGACTTTTGCAATGGCCCTTACACTTAAGCAATTTATTGTGTGCAGCTTGCAAAACAAATATTAAAATTAGTGCAATATATAGTTACAAACATTGCAATATGACCTCCAAATATGAAGCTCTCAAAATAAAATCTGATGATACTTTGTCAGGGAAATGGCTCCTGTGTTGACACTAGTCACAAAAGTTATACTGAGGTAGACGAGAGATTATTCCAGATAAAGGAGACCTCATGCTAGAGGGTGTAATAAGTTCACTGAATACACACCTCCCCAAAATATTAGCAATTTCATGCTAAAATATTTGAATCTAAATAAAAAGAGTATATGACAACAGCAAATCTATATATCTAAGTGAAAGCTAAATATTAAGATACTCTAGGATTGAGATAAAGAATATTAACTTTGTTCTATAAACAATAGTGGAATATTTGAAGGGTTTGATTATTGGCAATGAATTGATGACAAATTTGTTTTAAAATGTCCTTTGAAAAGGTGGACTGTTACAAACTGTGCAGCTATGAACATGGGTGCACATATATCACTGTGGTGTGATTCTTTTAATTCTTTTGAGAAGATACCCAGCAGGGGAATAGCTGGGTCAAATGGGACCTCTAATCCTAGTTCTTTGAGGTATCTCCTTACTGACTTCCACAGTGGTTGCACCAGTCTGAACTCCCACCAGCAATTGAGAAGGGTTCCTTTCTTCCCACAACCCCACCAGCATTTGTTATTTGTTGATTTCTTGATAGCAGCCTAAAGTGTACCAATAAAATGTACCAATAAAATTAATTAAAAAAAAAAAGAAAAGGTGGACTGGAGTAATGGGATAAGGTAGAGAAAATTTAATGCTCTCTGAATTAATACAATGCTCATAGTGAAGGCTGAATAGATCCTGAAGATACTTGCAAAATTCAGAAGTGCCTTTTCCTTCATGTCTGCTGTTGGGATATGTTGGCCACAGTTTCCTATGATCACCTGAGTATAGTTTTCCTTTCATGTTTTTAACAGTTTATCTCTGTTAAAAGCTTTAGCTATAGCTCTGCACCAAATTCTATCTTCCTTGTTCTTCCTAAGGAATTGGTTCTTGAGTTCCTTCTCTTTTAACATTACTCTCCCTTCCAGCATGACTTCTATCTCAAAAGCTGGCCCCACCTATACAGAAATGCATCACAGTATTAGAAGGTTATCAGCATAAGGATATCTATGGCAATAAAAATATAGACAAATACAGTATATATATACATATATACATGTATATAAGTATATGTACACATATATACGTGTATATAAGTATATGTACATATATGTGTGTGATATATATGGCATATCTCCTACCAATGAATCTGAACACTGTCGGTACTTTGGATGTTATTTAGTTTGAAGACTCTATGTAAACAGAATTATAAAGATTACAATCCTTTGCAATAATGCTTTTGCTCTATATTTTCTTTGGAGATTTATTATGTTGTTTTCTTTGCTGGTAAGATATTGTATTCATTATTTTTGTATAGCATTCTAGTGAGTAAAATAATTTTATTGTTCAGTCTGCTTCAGAGAGGCTTTATGGACTAATGTGAATGATGACATAACAAAATTCTCAGTATAAGACATGTGCTAGGGCACACATACATTTCATTCAGGCTATACACAAGCATGGGTCACAAGTTACACATATGTTCAGCATCAGTAAATAATACTTAAAGGTTTTGTGAATTGTACAAATATTTTAATATTCTATTTCACTTAGAATCTCTGATGATCTTACTGTCCTTAGTGTTCATTGTCTAATTAATTTTAACTTTTCTGGTGAATGCATACATGGTGCTTTTAACTTGCATTTCTTTGATGTCTAATGACAAGTTGTACTACTTTTTTCTTTTTAACTTAAAGGAGACTTTATATAATTAATCATTCATTATCAGATAAATGCATTGAGATATCATTTCTCACTCCTGGGTTTCCCTTTCACTCTTAATAATGTATTTTGAAGAGAAATTCTGCAAGAATAACATCATTCATTTTGTGCACTTTTCTTCTCGGTTGGCACTTGTGTGTTCTTGTTAAGAAACACTTATCTAAAATATTCCATGAAAATCTATTTTTCTCAAGGTGTTATTTTGTACATTTTAAATTTTGATCAGCATTCTATTCACAGAAAATGTGAAAAGAGTCTACTTCACTGTCACTGTGCTCATACAATATGGAGTCATACATGTTTGTTTTGTTTCTCAGTGCTATTCCCTCTTGTCATTTATTTGTCTGCACTATCATAATTAGTATAGGTTATGATAAATTTTTATATCTGGAAGTATAAGTTGTGCAGTTTTATTTTTCTTTTTTATGATTGTCTCAGTTATTCATGAATTCATGTTGATTTTAAGTATTATTTTCACCTAGTTAATTTATATTCTCACATACACACAGTTGCAAATTTTTGGATTAGATTACATGTACAGAAATTACATATTTGAACTACTTTGCTTTAAAATCAGTAAACCTGATACATGCAGTAATTTTTATGTTCTTTAAAAATATAATGTCTGTAGCTTTTAGAACAGTTATCCTACATGAGTTTTGACAAAGTGCTTCCTAGATATGTAATGCTTTTGTTACTATTGGATTTTGCAAGGTTAAATTTATTTTCTTGTTGTTGCCTTTTCTTTTGGCTGGAATATACATGTAAAATTGATTTATGTATATTTGTTGTTCATTTTTTTGGTTTGTTTTTTGTTTTTTTGACTTTTGTATATTGATCTTATATATTGATCCAGCTTTGGTAATTGTACTTATTAATACAATTTTGTCTGCATATTTTTTAAAATTCTACACATACTTTTCATTATAAATAATGCATATTTTCCTTTCTAAAATGTATTTTGTTGCCTTTCTGTACTGCTTTTAACATTATTAGAAATGAGAGTATTGGGGATAATGACCATCCCAATTTTGACCCCCACGTGATGATGAGTAGGAGGTTAAATATTTCCCCATTTTCTTCATTTAGTACAGATTTTTTGGCATGTATTCTTTGTCAGGTTGAAAACCTTCCATTTTATTTTACATTGAAAATTAAGAGTATCCAACTATTGGTGCTGTTCTTCATTTTGTAAGTCTACTGAATTACAGTGGATGATTTTCACTCCATGTTCAATCATAGTGGCGTGCATGTAAAATAATGTTATGCTTTTTACATGTCAGATAAAATTGGATACATTTATTTTATTCTATATGATATTTGAATTTTACTCTTTTATTTATTTCTCTTGCCTCTATGTTGAGCAGAAGTGGCAATAGCGAAAATTTTGGCTTTTTCTGATATACTAGAAAAAACATTTTAATTGTTCCCCATTGTAAGTATGATGTTACTTGCATGTCATATACACCATTTACTTTGTTGAATTCCTTCTCTAACTTGGGGACATTTCATCACAAAAGTAGGTTAAATTTTGTTAAATACTTTTCCTGCTTCTGCGGATATGATTATATATATTTTGTCTGTTTTGATAATGTAATGCATGATATTTATTGGTTTGCATATGTTGAAGCACTTTTACATTCCTAGATGAATCCCATTTCATCAAGGCAAATGATTTTGAACAGTTGAATTCAAGTTACTTGTATTTTGATGAGGATTTTTGCATTGTTGTTGATTATGTCGATTTGGAATATTGTATACTGCACTGTAGCTTGTCTGCATTTGTTGCTATATTTGTGGCCCTGTCAAGTTTCAGTAACAGGCTAATGCTGGCTTCATAAAACAAAAATGAAATTAGCCCTTTCTCTTTAATTGTTTGATAAAATTACATCTGTTCCTGACAGATGGTTGAAACCATCATTTCTTGGTATTTAATTATTTATGGAAACATTTTTATTACTGACCCAATATCCTTTACTTTTGATCTGTTCACGTTTTCTCTTTATAATTAAAGACACATGATTTATATATTAAGAAATTTATGAATTTCTTCTAGGTATCCATTTAGATAGAGTAAAATAGGTAGAGTATCTCATTATCCTTTGTATGTCTGTGAAAACCATTTGTAACCCATTTGAAAACCCTTGTAATATTTCCTTTCTTATTTCTCCCATTCAACTACTAACCAGGACCGACCCTGCTTAGCTTCCGAGATCAGACAAGATCAGATGCGTACAGAGTGGTATGGCCATAGACTTTTTCATTTCTAATTTTATTCATTTAAATTCTCTCTCTCTCTCTCTCTCTCTCTCTCTCTCTCTCTCTCTCGCTAAAAGGAATCTTAATTTGGTTAATATCTACCAAACAAACTCTTAATTTCTTCATCAATTGTTTTTCTAGTTTCTATTTCATTCAGTTTTGTTATGATATATTTTATTTCTCCTTTATACTCATTTTAAGCTTAGTTTCTACTTTTTGCTTCTTTAGGTATAATATTTTGTTGTTTACTTGACATATTTCTGGATGTTTATGTTGACATTTATTGCTTTAAACTTCCTCCTTAGAACTGTTTTTGCTGTATTCCATAAGTTTTGGTATATTGTGTTCCTGTTTTCATCTATTTCAAGAAAAATCTTAATTTCCATTCAATTTTTCATTGATACATTAGTTATTAAGGTGTGTTTTAGAATTTCCACATCTTTTTTGATTTTCAAAATTCCTCCTCTTCTTCATTTCTAGCTTTACATACCATTTTGGTGACAAAAGATACTACCTGAGACTTAAGTTGTGAATTTGCTGACTTGTTTTGTAGATTAAAATATAATCTGGTGTATAGAATGTCCCATGTGCCCTTCAGAAAAAAATGTGCTTGGTGCCTTTTTTTTTTTTTTTTTTTTTGTACCAGGGATTGAACTTGGGACCTTGTGCTTGTGAAGCAGGCGGCAGAACCACTGAGCTAAATCCCTGGCCTTCTTGGTACTTCTTGAACAGAATCTTCTGTGTATTTCTTCTTAATTTGTTTTCTGTTCAGATGATTTGTCTGTAGCTCATAGTAGAGTTCTTCAATATGTTAAATCAATCTGTTACATTTTTCCCTTCCAATTTATTAATATTTACATTATATACTTAAATTCTCCAACATTGAGTGAAAATGTTTATTTTTGTTAGGTTTTCTTTTTCAACCAACCCTATTATCATTACATAATCACCTCATTTGTTTCTTTTTAGAGCTTTCAAGAGGGGGACAATATCTAAATATAGCATCTCTCTTTTATAATTTCCATTTGTGAAAATAAATTCTAATCCCTTTTTGACTATGTATTGTGTTACAGTTGCAGTGAGTCTATTGTAGGCATTGTACAGTTAAGTTTTTTGTTCATTCAGCCATTTAATATATTTTGATTAATGAATTTAATCTATTGAGTTTGATGTTATTATTAAATTACTACTACCATTTTCTTAATTTCTGGTTGACTTATACATCTCTCTTTTATTTTTTCCTCTCTCTGGCTGTCTTCCTTTGTGCTTCACTGACTTTCTTTAGTGTTTTTTTTTTCAATTTGTTGCTTTTTAATTTTGTACATCTAGTATCATTATATTTTTGTGGTTACCATGAGGATTGTACAAATTTTCATAATTAATACAGTTTATTCTATGCTAAAAACCAAAGTATGATTGAAAAGTGTCTCTATTTACTCCACCTTCCCCCAAATTTTGAATTTTTTTTCTAAATTTTGAATTT
>NW_004624753.1:12527052-12552487 GCF_000247695.1 Heterocephalus glaber | reverse complement strand
AGTTTCATTAATTTGTCTTCCAAGGTACTTCTTAGAAGTTGTCAAATTTATTTCAAAACAGATCTTTGAAATATGCTTTCTATATCCTTTTAAATTCTGTAGAATCTGTGGTAATGTCTCCTAAGTCTTGATATTTTAAATTAAAAAATGTATAATTGATATTGTGTAATAGGAAGTAAAGGTCTAAAGGTGCAGGGAAAGTGGGAGAGGTAGGGAAAAGGAAAGAAGGGAATAAACATGTGAAAAGGAAAAAAATGGAAACAAAATCTTTGCAAATAGGGAAGGGTGGAGGGGGTGTAGGGAGGGCAGGCGAAGGGGGAAAAAAATAAGAACCAAGACATTCATGTAATTATACAAGATCCCAATGATGTACGTAAATGTATTTTATACCTAAAATGTACCAATAAACTTAATGGGGGAAAAATAGAACATATTTGATCATTATTAATGACATTAGATTTTTGCCTTTGTTTGTGATTATAATGGGAATATCTCTCTAGTAAGTTAAGATTTCATATAGTTTGCTACTGACATCTGATAGATACCCCTTGTCAAATTAAGCAAAGTTTGTTGTATTCTTAGATTAAGAAAAATTTTGTCAAGAATCAATATTGTCTTTTCTAAATCCATGAAAAGTAGGCCTTTAATATAGTGATACTTGAATTAAAATAATAGGTTTTCTAATGTTGAACTAGTTTCATTTCTAAATTCTATTTAATCATGATGTTTTTTGTTTTGTTTTCTTTTGCTTTGGTACCAGGGATTGAACTTGGGAACTTGCACTTGGGAGGCAGGCGGCGGCACCACTGAGCTAAGTCCCAGGTCCAGTCATGATGTTTTATTTTCTATATACTGATATATTTAGGTTGTTAATATTTAATTTAGATTATGTGATTTTTTTATCCATATTTGTGAATGAAATTAGGCTGCAATTAGGTGTTTCTTTCTTTTGTATTATTTTTGTCTGCTATTGGTCTAAATATTCTGTTAACCGTATAGAAATAATCTGACATATTTCCATCTCTTTCCATTTTCTGCACCAGTTTAAGTGACACAAAAGTTACCTGTGACTGGAGGATAAATTTGAGAAAATTCACCCACAAAATCACCTGAACCTCCAGCTTTTTGGGGAGAATATGCTTGACCCACTTTAAAAAAAGAAACTAATGATATTGATCTATTTTTTCTTTTATTGTACATGATTTAGAAAATTTGTAGTTTGTTAGAATATTCTTCCATTTCATCTAGTTTCTTAATGTACTGTTATAAAGTTGCATATACTAATCCAGTATTTTATCATCTCTATGATTATACCTGTATTTCATTATCGGTAATATTATTGTACTTTTTATTTTGTTAGTTTTAATTTTTCGCCTTCATATTACTAAGGTAAATGATTTATAAACCATCATTACAGTAGTAGTAGGCCATTGCACATTCAATTACTTACTTTTTCAATTGAGCTTTGTATTTTCAGATGTTTTCATGTTAGTCACTAGGATGCATTGCTTCAGTTTGAATTGTTCCTTTTAGCATTTCTTGTAAAACAGAATTCGTGATGATTAAGCCTCTCAGCTCTTGCTTTTCTCACATTCAACTTTGAAAGACAGTTTTGCTTGATACAGAATTCTTGGTTGGCATTTTTCCCTTCAATATTTTGAATAGATTTTCCACTCTTTCCTTTCTGGTAAGGTTTCTACAGAGAAGCATGGAGTTAGAAAGTTGGAAAAAAGGAAAGAAAAGGCCCAAATCCATGCAATTAGGATTGAAAAGGGTGATATTACAATGGACCCAGCAGAAATCCAGAGGATCATTAATACCTACTCTGACAACCCATATGCCAACAAAATGGAAAACGCAGAAGAAATGGACAGATTCCTAGATACATATGAATTACCAAAGTTGAATGAAGAAGACCAAAAATTTCTAAACAACCCAATATCAATGAATGAAATTGAAAATGTAATTAAAAACTTACCAACTAAGAAAATTTCTTTCTATTTAGTATTTTCTTCTTCCTCTTCAGCTGCAATGACTTGAACATTTGCACATCTGATACTGTTCTCCCCAAAAACCCACATAAACTTACTTCATTCCTCCACAACTTTTCACACATAATTTTCTTGTTTTTTTTGGTTTTGGGTTTTTTTGGTACCAGGTATTGAACTCAGGACTTTGTGCTTGTGAGGCAGGCGGCGGCATCACTGAGCTAAATCCCTGGCCACACTCCACAACTTTTTTCTTACCTCTGACAGAGTATTTTCAAATATCTTGTCTTTGAGTTCATATATACTTTATTCTGCTTGATTATAACTTGTTTATGTATTCTGTTGCATTTTTATTGTGTTAATTTTATTTTCCATCTGTAGAATTCCTATCTAATATTATAGTATTATTAACAATTATTATTACCATATCAATCTTTGCTATATTTCTCATTTTGGAAACACTGTTTTATTATGTCTTCAAGTTGTTTCTATATCTTCCTAAAGTTTGTTGATCTTCTTTACAGATGGTATTTTATTGCAATTTTGTTTTCCTCACTCACTGTTAATGTCTAAGGGATATTGCATGCTCATTTTTCTAAATTTCCCCCATGGAAGGTATCTCACTTCATAAAGTGCTGCCTCGGGTTTGGGAAGAGCTAGTGCAAATAATGTAAAACTGTGCCTATCATGTGTCTTTTCTTATTGTGTTTTAATCAAGTATTTTGGTTCTTGCCTGGTATTGGTATTTTTGTGTAGGGACAATAAGGGAGAGCCTTCTTTATTTCCCTTGTTATGACACAAAATTTATGTTTAATAATGTAAGGAGTCAAATAAGTTAAAAGGTTGTTTATATATACATGTAATATCTAGTTATGTATGCATATATTTAATAATTTCAACTTGACACATATTTTTCCTAAAAGCATATTTGAAACAACCTACATATATAAATACTTATTTTAGACCAGTGAATGAGAACAGTAACAAGCCTCCTTTCATCAATCATAATTTTAATTTTATTCTTTTAATTTTTAACATCCATAAATTGAGAGTAAAACTTATCAGACCTATGATTATGATTAATATCATTTTCCTTTTAGTGTGAACACACATTCTGCCACTAATTTTTAAAGAATCTCAAAGATAGACCATGTTTAATTTCTTTTGTCAGGATTTATGAGTTTTTCCTTTGTTCTAACAAAGTTATTTCAAATTTCTTTTAACAAAATGAAAGATAATAGGACTGGTACATGCAAGTCTGCTGAAACTATTATATTAATTATGTTTAGCTATTTCATCTGTCAATTCTAGAAAGTTACATATAAAAATTTCTGAATGCTTTTTTATCTAAAGTATAACAGATTATCTGAATAGCTTGTAGACAGCTATTCAAAATCCTGAAAATATGACAATACTATATAATAATATACTGCACTCTGTATTAATCCTTATAACTGGGTCAAGGCGT
The DNA here is from genome assembly GCF_000247695.1 of Heterocephalus glaber. The sequence goes on along the minus strand of NW_004624753.1, from coordinate 12,549,031 downwards.
TCTATGACTATAAAATTAAAAGATAGACTTAATGAACATGCATTTAGGCACTGTATTATTATGTTGATTGTAGCTCTCTAATTTTTAAAATGTTAGATTTCTTTCAACCTTTTTCTGATTGCTAAACAGAATAATATTCCATCATAAGTTAGGAAAGGAAGGAACATCTTAGTGTTACTTTTACTCATGATATGTCACCTTGACTGGATTAAGAGATATTTAGGAGAGATACCCATATCTGGCCAGGTGGAGGCTGGGAGGGATGAAAACTCAGATGTGTGCACAGGAGGAAAGAAGGTTCACTGAGTTGAGGACAATAGACAAAACCGAGAGACTCACTGGGTTAAAATCCAGCAGGGAAGGATTTAGAAAGGGAACCCAGAGGTTCCATGATACTGCATACATTTTGGGGAAGGATCTGGCTCCTTAAAGCAGGAGCTGACATTTCAGCGTGGCCTGGCTAATAGAATAGGCACTCAGTCACACTACCACCCTCATCAGGAAGAGGAACACAGCAAGAGGCACTAAGATTTTCCAAAACCAGACCATAAGAGAAACTGAACACTGGAGAGAAATATATGAGACAGCAGATCCTTGGGAATTTGAAAACAATTGTGCCACTCTGATTAGGAGCCCAAATCTGAGTGTTGAAAACAAAACATAACACAACTGTGGCCTGGGACTGTGGCATGAGTTCGCAGCATCTGGGAATGGTGAAACTCTGGGGAAGAAGAGGTCAAATTGACACAGAAATAATTACTCACCCATTTCTTCTACACACACTGGGAGAGTTGTGCTTAGGGAACACATTGCATTCTCCCCAACCCCTACAGCAGATGCGCACTGGGGAGCCCCCAACACCCCCTGCTGGGGTGTAGTGAAAACAAGGTTCCCTGGGGCTTATCAGTTTCCTAGGTTACAGAGTGATGCTCTGGGGAGAGGGACAGAAAAGAACCATAGGCAGATATATAAAGAATGATCCCTGGGTCAGAAGACATCCAAAGATTCCCTAGGCAGGAGGCTCCTGCAGGAAAAACAGGCAATGGCAGAATTTGCCCTGTAGGGAAAGGAGTGAGAGGGTGGAAGATGATGGAAAAGTAGTTGCTTTGCCAGTTATGTGCCACTCACCTCCTCCAAACTAAGAGAAGCAGTCAGATTTGGGGCGAGTGAAAAAGGCCTGCAGTTAGCCACACCCAGAGCTTGGTTTACAGCTGGGAGGGGTAGGGCAAGAGACTCATGTTCGCTCACAGGTAGGCAATTAGGCAAAAAAACAGGTGCCAGGGGCCAGGGATTTAGCTCAGTGGTTCCACCACCTGCCTCACAAGTGCAATGACCAAAAACAAACAAACAAACAAAAAAGATCATAAAAAACAGGTGCCAACTCGGAGATCTGCAATCAAACTCAGCCTTCAATATAAGTTTCACCATGAAAACATTTGAATTTTGTGCTTTTCCAATTGCTTGAGAGGAGTTTTTGGTGGGTTATTATTTTTTCCCCCATTCTCTTCTTTTTTCTGCACTTTCCCTCTCTTTCTTATCTCTTTATCTTTCTTCTCTTTTTTTCCTCCTTTCATCCTGCATATCTATATTTAGGAAGTGCCCCTATATGTGCAAAGGAGAGTAAGAATTAACCAGTGCTTTAATTTAAATGCTACCTAAACAGTATCTTTAATGAATCTGTCAAAGTGGCCCTCACAGAAATTGTACATAGAGAATCCAACATAAACTAACTACCAGAAAATTAACAAATTTGGGCAATCACACTGATTCCTTAATCTCCTATATTTTCTTCAATTACTAATTTTTGTCACACATTGTTTCCCTTCATCCCCATTTTCCATGATAAAAGGCATTCTATATATGACAACTTAAGTGAATTAAGAGGATAAATATTGAAAAGAACCATTAGTGCATTTTTGGTCTTGAATAATTGATACAGTACTCTGATCAGAATGGACTAAGTAATGCTACAGTAAGAAAATCCTCTAAATTTCTGGCTTAGCACAAAACTGTTTTCTGTTTGTTCTACATATCATATGCAAGTTGAAGAGGTGGCTTATTCTAGTTATCTTATTGAAATTACCCAAGGACAGATGTGTGCTTCCCCCTCAGCACATATTTCTATGGAGTTTCAGTTAAGATAAAAGGAATATAGTGAAATTCACACATGTTTTTGACGTTTCCAACAAAAAGTGACTGCTCACTTTTGTTTCCATTACATTGATCAAAATAAGTCATTATAAAGAGCTTCAAGTGGACAAGGAGTATAATCTGTGATACGCTTGACAATGAGAGAACCAGAAATATTTGGCAAGCAACCATAATAATCACTACAGAATGTCTTTGTCGTCACTAGCTAGTTCTTCCCTTCCTCAAAAACATCACTCATCTCCTCTCAATCTAAACAAACTTCAAGTTCTGTCCAATTGCAGTATCAAGTCAAAGTGAACAAGTCTTACTTTGGTCTTATTTTGATTAACTAAAAAAAAATTGAAATAAATATTCTCTTGATGAACCAAAGCAAACTACTCTTCTGATCAACAAAATTAATCAAGTAAATAAATACATGAATAAGTTAACTTTCACTAAATTCTCTCAAACTCTTTCATCTTTAAATAGTCACATAGTAATGACTGGTATTTTAAAAACTGTAAAACCTGTTGGGATATTCTCTACCCTGAAGGTAGGGAATATATCTTTATTACAGACCATATTTATCCTTGGATGGGATTTTCTATTTGAATTTTTCCTGAGGCTATTATTTTCTTCTCTGAAATATTTTATTCTCTGAACATATTTAAAGTGAGCCCTGAAGAACAAACTTTTCTTGGGGACTAATATTTTAAACTTATAAGTTTGAGATCCCAGGGTTTTTCTAAGTCTCAAAGAACTAACATCTCCTTTACTTCATGAGGATATTTCCTCTGACAGGTAAAACTTACTACTTACTGAAACTCTCATCTAATTTATTCCAGTCAGAAGTCATGGAACCAAAGCTATACTTATTTTTATAATTACTGCTTTGCTATTACCCTGATGCTTAACTCTCTCAATTTAATTGTCAGTATATGGATTTACATATATTTGATGGGAGAATAAACATTACAATGTTTCTCAGATCCATGAATCCCCCTAAAAATCCAAAAAAAAAAAAAAAATCCTGATACCAGTGTAACACATTCAAAGTTCTTAGAGTTACTTTAGAATGTAAGCTATAAGTAAAATTTAATGTTTATTGTTTGAATTTGAGAAAAACTTGTCTTATCTAATCATAAAGATTCCTGGAATTGTGTATCTGACTGTTATTTTTTATAAATACTAGAAAATTTCTTTCTTGAATTTATTAATCATTTTAATACCTTGAATGCAACAGTGAACACCAATAAATCCTTGTTAATCACTTAACTTCTCAAATTTTTGTTGAGGAAGTAAAGGCCATTACATATATGAACAGCCTTGCAACTGATCATAGATTGAAGTTTTACCAAATGATTGGCCATTGCAGAATGTGGATCACTAATTTTTTCAGACTTTCTAAACAGAAGGTTTACCCTTTATTATTTGATGAGTGAACTGAGGTCATTATCTGTTTCAAGATTTGTTTGTGTTTGTGTGATTTTAGGTATGGACCTAGCTCACTTTTGTTACCTAAAATTTAAATCAATCATATTGATCAAGGTTCTATCCAGCAATATACATCAAATTATAGTGGTTTAATAAAGTAAAATTTGTTTATTGGTCCCGCTACCCAAATGAATGTGTCATCTACTTAATGTGCCTATTCAGGTCATCTTTGATCAGCTGATACCTTCCAAGATAGTAAAGGATGTCAATGGTAATTTTTCCTCTGGTTTGAAGCATTACTTCACGGATGAGTTTAAGACACATGATTTCACTCAAAATTTTTTACCTAAAGAAATGTCACAGGGTAACACTTATTTTAAAATTATTAGTGATTCCTTATCTTATTATTACTGTTTCCTTATAGAAATGAAAAACAAGGTATTTTTGGTGAAGAATAATCCTGGCTATTTATTAATGCCCTTTAATATCTTTGTGCAAAGATTTTCCACTTTTATGTGATATATATATATATATATATCCATTTGAGTTTTCTGACCTTTAAGAAAAGTAAAAATTTTTAATATGAAGAGTACAGTATTTACTAATTTATGTCTATTGGAAATTTTCTTCCCATCAAAATTTTCCAAACATAGTTATCATATGTGTACACTTAAATGATAGATCTCTTTCCTTATGAAAAATAGATTCCAATTTAGCAAACAAGAAGTCAAACCTATGTTTTTATCAAGTAAACCATGTAACTTTGAGAAACATTTCTTTGCAACAAAATGTTGATGAAACTTTTTGCCTCCTGAAAATTTGTAGATCTCATTTTGTACTTATTTATATTTTAAAGTATCTTTTATCATGTTATTTCAAATTGCCAGTCTTCATTTTTTGAGAATTTAATGTTTAAAGAAAAAAGGAACAGATAATACAACAAGTTTTTATGTACCTTTTACCTCCATCATTTCCCTCTACTATTAATATCTTTGTTTTTGTGTTGTATACATGTTATAATTAATGGACCCTATTGATACATTTATTATTAAATAAAATCCATAGATTACATTAGAGTTTATTCTTTAGGTTGTACCTTCTATAAGTTTTGAAAAATATATGGCCTATACTCCCATTATAGTATCATACAGAGTAATTTCACTACCTGTGTGAATTGATTTTCCTTTTTCAGAACATCATATATTTTAAATCACACAGTACGTAGTTCTTTAAAAAGGCTTCTTTCACTTAGAAATATATACTTAAGGTTACTCTGTCTCTTTGTGCTTTGATAGTTTTCTCCTTTTCATTGCTAAATAATATCCAATATGTACAAGTACTAGAGTTTAATTGATTCCTCTATGTAATGGTAGGTTCGTTGCTTCCAAGTATGAGCAATGACAAGCAGAGTTTCTATAAATATTAAATGTCCAAGCTTATGAACAGATAGTAGTAACAGATAAATTTTCAAAGCATTTAACTGTAAAAGATGAATGAAATATTAAGAATATGTTGGGCCAGGGATTTAGCTCAGTGGTGCTGCCACCTGCCTCACAAGCATAAGGTCCTGAGTTCAATATAAAAACAAACAAACAAACAAAAGAAAATGTTTAGTTGTCTAGAAATTGCCAGAATATCTTCCAAGGAGGTTGTAGATTTTGAATTCCTACTAACAATGACTGTTATTTCCCATTGCTGCATATTATAACCAGCATTTCATGTTGCAGAGTTTTTTGTTGTTTATTTTTACCATTCTCGTAGGTATATTTTGGTATTTCATTTTACACTAATTTGGAATTCCATGAAGATACGTAACTTTTGGGCATAGCAGTATTTGTAGTGAGATTAAACTGTCAAGGAATGTTCTTTTAAATAGATTTATCAAGGAAAGATTTTTTGATAAGTTAATTCAGAACTGAATGATGTGAGGGTGTGATTTGTGCAGATTTTTGTTACGAATGTTTCCATATAGAAAGAGCAGTAAGTGAAAAGATGAAAATTGTAATCAGATTGTAGTTATATTCTAGAAACAGCAAAGATACCGGGGCACATAAAACTGTAATCAATGGGAAGAAAAAAAAGAGATAAGAGAGTAGGGAATTAATACTGTGATTAAATCTTGTAGGGATTGGTACACGATTACAAGGACATTGGATTCCTTTTCATTTTTCTAAATTACATGGGACCGCAGAATGATTTTCAATAGAGTTTGTTCTGAAGGCCAAGTGAAGGATGCACTTCAGAGAGAAGTAAAGAATCAAAGTTGGTCAATGTTTCTGATAGAACCACTAAGATGTGTGCTGACATTTTACAACAGCAATGTCAATGCAATGATGGCATGAAAGTCTTAGGAATTAGGTTCAAAACATGCTGTAAAAAACAGAAGTGGAGACTGTAGATAAAGATAGTGCTTTTAAATACTGGTTTTCTCTGATATAGAACAGAAAAAATGGAATGGTCATGAGAGGAATAAGTGAAAAAAATGTTTATATTTGAAGATGTGAGAATATGTTATTTCTGTGGTGATAGAAATCATACAGTAGAGAGTAAAATAATTTTGTAAGAGAAAGAATAATTTTAGTACCAAGTAAGCAAGGAAGAATGAAATCATTTATATAGGGGGAGGAGTTTAATTCACTTAAAATAACAGATGGGAAAAAGTGCATTTGGGTAAAGATAAATATTTGTCCATAAGGTAAAGTATGAAGGCATAGGAGATGAATACAAAAATTCCCTCATGTAAGTTTCTATCAGTACAATAAGAAGGAAGATTATGAGTTAGGATTCATAACAGAAGAAGATGAGAATGTGAGGAAAAAGAGTATATATGGTAGAGTTATCAATGGGAGTGGCTAATGGATAAACAAGGGGACTAGAGTATGATTATTTGGGAGGAATAAGGATTTGTTTAATCATCATGGTCACGATGTCATGTAAAAAATCTACATGAATTAACTTATCACTTTCTCTAAATTCAACTCCTTATCTGCTGGTGTATATATGCAGAGTCATATTTAAACAGAATTGAGTTTACTGGGCATATACAACAAAGAAAAGGAAGTGTAAGCAGTTGATACTTTACATAAGGTGCTGATTTTCTGCTAAACCATAATAGTATGCAATGAAATATAAATGGCAATACTAAGTGAATTAGAATAAAAAATTATACTGTTTCAAATCAGTCAATCAGAAATCCTAGCAGAGAGAAAATAGGCAGATGGATTATAGTGCAAGAAATGGGATGAAATTTTTAGATGTTTTAGTCGGGTGCTAAATTTTAGATTGTGGGAAGATTGCATGTCTAGAATATGATCACTGATGCAGTTACCAAAACAGGTAGAATAAAAGATCATTTGAGGTGGAAAATTAAAGTGTACCTGTATCTTTCAAATCAGTATTAAATCCCTAATAGTTTAAAATGTGGAGACGGAGAAAATAAACTAGATTATAAAATCTTTAAGAAATAAGAAAGTGTGGAAACAAAGAGTGGACTGAGTGATATAATGATTTATAAAAAATGTATAGTAAATAATATAGTTAGATGTCATGAGATTTTTGTGTGTGTGGAGTGGTGTTAAAGAGAAGAAAGGAATGACTTTTTAGTGGCAATGAAAAGAGTAAAGAGCATGATTATCTTGTTTCAGAAGATACTTGAAGTGTGGAAAAAAGTGAAAAAGTATTCATTCAAAGCTCCAAGTAAAGTCAGATCCACCACTACTTTTGTATTAATGGGAAAAAAATTGCAGCTGGAAGCCTTCATTTTAGAGTATAAATATGTTTAATGTTGAAATCAAGCTCACAAGCTGTTAAATAAATTATATTCTATATTCCTACCTTGACAAATATATTTTCCTTATAAAAAAACTGCATGAAGTGCTTTTATATTACTAGAAATTCATAAAATATCAAAGATGATTCAACAAAATCATTAGTCCATAGGTATATGCTTTGTCTCTGGAACAGAAATATTTGCACAAGTAAGAAAGTGAAAACACTCATCACTCATGCATTATTATGCAGTATTTTATTAAATTTATTTCCCCATTTCAGCAAAATCATTATACTATTTTTACAATGCTCTTTACACATGTTCAAATAACTGAAATAAAATACATGTAACTCTGTATGACAATGAAAATCTTTAAAGATAGATTTCATTTATCTTCAAAAACATTTTCTATAGTATTAAAAATTAGTAAAGTTGGAAAAGCCCAAATAAGGAATCAGTAGTATAAACAAAATCCTTTAAAGAACACAATTTTTAATTTGAAAATTTAATTCAACATTATCCATTAATTAATATAAAAATTTCCTGCAGGTAATAAAAGAAGTCAGAATCATAGTTTACAGACATTTTACCTAGACCCATTTATAGAAATCTTGTGTAAAATTTCAAAAGAACTCTTATCCATGAAAAAATTTACGTTATTTACTATTTTAAAATGATTATTGTGACAATCTCTATAACTATGATTTGAAAAAAATAGAAATAGGAAGATGAATGTTTAGAAACTTCTTAGAAATACTTTATGCAAGAATCTTTCATATCCTTTCTGAAACAAAAATTTTAAAGTTAATCTCTCTTGTTGACTTAAGCATTTCTTCTTTCAAATTTCCCCTGTACTTCAAGGCAGCATTCATATTTAAGGTTTCCTAGAGCCTCTCTCCACAAAAATTTGATGAAATTGTAATTGTTTCTAAGACATAGGGCGAGAAATGTGAGTAACTTCTGGCTGTTAAGTTTAATTGTCAACTCGATTGGTTTGAGAGCTGCCTACATGAATGAAGCACATTTCTAGGTATGTTTGTTTAGGTCCATATCTGCTTCTTCTGGCATGGTTCCCCTGCTCTGCTCCCAGGCTTCTATGAACTAAGTAGCTTGGCTCTACCACTCCCTTCCACCATGATGTGTCTGCCCTGGAACTAGGCAACCATGGACTGAATCTTCTGAAACTGTAAGCCAAGTAAATCTTTTCTTCTTTTAAATTGTGAGAGTCAGGTATTTGGTCCCAGCCACAGGAGAGCTGACTAATAAGAAGCCTTTCTCCAGAGGCTGAACTATGTTATTTGTGGTGGATTAATTAATGATTAACTTGAATGGCACCATCCAATTGAATTGAGTCAGCATAGTTCTGGGTGTGGAATTCCCACCTGAGGATTATTGCCAACTGCATAAAAGAACTGGAGGTAATATTTGAATGCTGCTAATTTCCCAGGAGAAGCTTTGTTGTGGCTGGTTTTTCTGATAGGAATTTAGCTGTTCTCATCTTCAGGGGAGCTCGGGTCCTCACAGTTTCCAGAGATGGCTGCTGTTCTCTTTGGGGGAGCACTGATCTTTGCCATGAGCATGGCTTCCTGGCTCCAGTGAAGATTCCTTATCTTTGTGGCATGGATCCTTCACCTGGCTGATGCAGACTTTCTAGCTTCCAGCACTGGCCCTTTGGGCCTTTCTGGTGCAGATCCTTGATAGGGATTTCATGAGACATTGTCGTGGGCTCTCTGCCTCCAGCTGGATTCATGGGACACATTGCCAGGGATCAAGGTCCTTGGCTGGATTCTTTGGGTCTCTAGAGTGTGGACAGACCTCTTGCACCCTTCTGCATTTGACTTTTTGTGTGACTATTGTAAGATTGCCCTATAAATTTATGTGTCCTGTAGTAAATACATCCCCTTGCAAATCCTGATTACAACATTATCCAAGATGCTGAATATTCATGTAGAAGACACCCACGACAATGCATAGCTCTCAATATGACCCATGTTGTTTTCATAGTTATTTGTGCTTATGAGTGTGTTAGATGTGCTTTTGATATGAAAGAAAATATTTTATTACTTAATGGTTGAGGAATTATTTTAAAATTTGGGAAGCTTATTGAATTCAGTGGAGTGTCTCCAAATCATGCATTGAGTAGAATGATGCTCATAGGATGCCTGTGGCCCTGAGTCTTCTTATGCAGTGCCACAGACCCAGCTTAGAGACCAGAAGAAATATCTAGGAGCAGTAAAGATATGGAGGCATTCTCTATATTCCTTCTAATGAAGCTGTAAAGATTAAAGGGAAAATAATATTATGAAGAATATGCAGATATCTATCATTAATTTTAATTTCTGTAGAATTACTGTGATTCTATTCTCTCTTTTAAATAGTTTTACTAATTGTAATAATCTTATAGTTTATTGCTTTATACTTTTAGAATTCACTAAAATGTTAGTTTCAATAATATATACAGTCATTTTTAAAAGAATAAGGCTATTATACCATAATACATCCACTCAGCTAAAGAGTTTCATAACAGTAATATTGAAAGTTTTGTCATAATCTTTGCTCCAGCTTTTGCTATTTTTCTGGGTTTTGTGGGTTTCTTCTTCAGTCACCACACATACACACACACACACACACACACACACACACACTTATCTTTTTTAATAGTATTAAAATTTTTCAGATATTGGAATAGTAAGTTTTAAGAAAACCATTATGTTACACATTATATTAAGAATAAGAAAATAAGTTAAAATACTGCCATAAATACTATCATGGAAATTCTCAGACATGAAAATTATTTTTGCTACTAGAGCCTGAAAGATATTCTAGAAATATCTGAAAGATATTCACAATTCTTTGAGTAAGCAATTGAATTTAGTTTTTAATTTGTAAATATATATATAAATAAAATTGTTCATATGAGTAAGTTGTGTAATATTTCAATAGATTTATAAATTTTATAATATTTAACTTATAGATCCTCAAAAACTTTTTTTCAGGTAAGAATCTTCAAATTCCTTTCTTCTAGCTTTTTGAAAAGTACATACAGTACATTTTTGTTATTGATACTCAACCTACTGTTCCGTGTTGCAGCCGAACTTCTCACTCCTATCTTTACTGTTCACTGATCAGACTCACCTCCTCTCTATCCTAGCTTCTAGTCACCTCCTAACTTCTATAATATCAACATTTTTTAGATTTCACACTAGTGATATCACAGTTCTCTAATTTTTATTTTTGCTTTTCACATTTGTATTATGAAAAAAATATCTACCAATTTCTTAGGCTTTTAATTCTCCCACTTGTTTTCATGCTTTTTTTAAACAAAATTGCATTAGCTACATAAAATGAATAATTAACATTTACTATAACATGAAATTGTTATCTAAAATGGGAATTGCATGTTGCCTGATAGTTGGAAAAACTTCAAGTAAAATCATGAAGCTTGGAAAAGACTTTTGAAAAAAAAGCAATGTGTGATGTTTTTAAGTTATATACTAAATAAAATCCCTCTAATGGCACAGACTCTTTGCAGTCAGTTCATCACGATAGGTTTTTTGAGCCTCTATTTTGAGGAGTTCTGAATCCTGAGAAGAACTAATAATCACCTAACTGATTTATAGATAATTTATTTTACTTGAAAACACTGGCAATTTATTATTTTATTTTTTACAATGACTGTATTCAAAATATATTTTTATTTGTATTAAGAAGCAGAAATATCTGTAAAGAACTTTGGGGTAAAAAATGCTTTCTTATTTCTCATTCTAAAACTTGTTAGAATTTTATGAAGAAATATAGTTCAAATATATATGTATATGCAGCCACAAACTCATATATATATATATATATATATGTTTGTCTGTATATACATACATATGTGTGTATATTTATATATGTGAAAGTTCTAAATGTGAAATTACAAAACATCTTAAAGAAGCCCTTACATTTTTAAATATTTCAATTCTATTTAAGATTACATTAGCAGTTAATGGGCAATTAAGTTTAAACATAGGGTATGCATTTCTTCAGTTAAAATGAAATGTGTGTTTACTGTTGTTCAATTAGAAAAGGCAATTAACAGTTGCCTAATGATAAGCTACACTGTTTATTTTATTTTTAGATTTTCAAATTAGAGCTTGCCCATAAGGATTTATACCTACTGAGGAACAAAGAATTATTTTTGAAAAGTCTGTTAAGAATTGATTGAAGAATTTAATTTGATCATAAAGGAACTGTATATTTTCTTGTCTAAGCTTTTATCTACAGTTAAATTTATGCCCACCTGAGAACACCCTTTGTTAAATTCTCAAAAATATTTTGGAGGAATATATTAAGTATTGCCAAAATTCATTGTTGTAATGAAGGAAACAAGAATGGTTTTTATACCTCCATTGATACATTCTTAAAAGTTTGCTTACACCTGGATTCTAGAGATTGTGAATTACTTGTACATATTTGTGATTGTAATTCAAATAAAAACAGTAAAAGTGCTCATACTTTAATATTAATTGAACTTGAATGCAAAAGCATCAGGAAAATGAAAATAACATGAGAACAGAAAGAGGAAATAGAAGGGTTGACACTTCCATACCACAGGAAAGATGGAACAATTAGAGGATGCTTCCAAATATCTAAATGTGTGCATTCATTCATTCACTCATTCATTCAATGCATATATTGAGCTTCTACTATGTATTTGGTGTTATGCCAGTATGTGATAAGAAAAAAAGAAAAGCAATAATGCTGTCATGCAGATTATAGCATTACAACAATCCAAAACTCAACAGTCTCTAAATTTGAAACTACAGTGCTATTGCTACCAAAGAGAAAGAGTGATTATTATTTAAGAGATTATAGTAGTCAGCTTAACTGTGCAAGAGGATCAGGAATAAGTTTCCATGAAATAAATTATTAACTTTTAATTTTATATTTAATATTCAGGATATATCAGAAATTTTATCTAGTTCTTAGAATGAACTCTCGTGTAATCCTCAAAACAGCTGTGTGAGCTACGTACTTTCATTATACTTATTAAATCTGTGAAAAACTAAGACTCAGGGAGATTAAAAAATAAAACTGGATACTGAATTGGTACATGATGGAGCCAGGAATGGAACTCATGCATCCTGATGCAAGATACATGTGCGTGCGTGTTTCCGGCTGACATGCAGTTAAAAATTCAACAATAAAGAATTAATATGAATTAGCAATTGACTTTTAGACAAATTAAAAGGGTAAAAATCTAATTTTGAAATTCTTTCTCTGGCATGATTAGGCTCAATTTATATTTATATTTATATTTATATTTTTATATCGACATTAGCTGCCCTTTCTATAAAAGTATTTGGATTTGTAACCACAGAGAAATTCTGAGTTTGTTTCCTAAGATTTCATATGTTTTATCCAAAAAATTCTCAAGGGCTTCTGCAGGTAACACCCAAAGCTTGGCTGAGATCCATGACATAATGTCAACCAGGTGCCTCATAGTTACCACATCCGGTGTTGGCTGTGTCAGACACTCTTGTGAGGCTCCCGTACACTCATTTAACCCTGGTGAGAACTGTATGACCAGGTTTTATAATTGTCCCTCTTATCAGTGAGAAAATTGAAGAATATTGATCCAAGACTTGAAGCAAGCCAGTCTGGCTCCCAAATCAGTTATCAACTAGTGCTTCTCAGTAGAAAAGGATATCACTGAATAAAGTCACTTCTTTTCCAAAATAAGTAAAATAGTCTGAGAAAGTTTTGAATTTTCACTCAACCATTAAATTGGAGAGTTTGACAATATTTAAAACCTAAGAAAAAATTCAACTTGGTTATATGGACAAATGCGAAAACTACTGAAATTTGTTAAATGTACTGCAATATTGAAAGATATAATTTCTTTTATTTACTACTTGAGTATTATTACCATTAATAACTCAATATATTTTAATATATTAAATATATGAAACATTATTTTATGTTTTGCACATTGAAACATGGTCCTATGGCTATTACTCTTTCAAAAGAGAGAGAATTGATATATGTCATGTACATATACCAACTCCACACAAGGTATATAATCATTATGTACTGCAAACTGTACTAATAAATATAAAACATAAAAAAGGCAGAAATTTAGTTTAATGTGGTCATTGATAAAACTCCCATTAATATTTTCAAAGATAATAAATGAATAATAGACTCATGGAGGGTTAATCAGAAAGAACCTGAGTCTGATATCCTTAAGGAACATAACCAATAAGGATTAGCATATGTAAACTACAAAAGCAATTGGCAATGCCTTTTACAATTATATAAACAAGCTGGAAATTAAATCTAGAAAAATAGTTTGTTGAAAAGTGGCTTTTAATGTTATAGAAATAAACAGAAATAAATTAACAAATATGAAAAATATTAATTGAATACTTAATTATATTTGAAAATTGTTGATTGAAATGATTAGGGAAGCTAAATATAACTACTGAGATGTAAAACTAGTTTGGCAGAAGCTAAAATACTTATGTCATTAATTTATTCCATTTGAATAAATGTTCTGATAGAGCACTATTTACAAAAGATTTCCTTCAGTTCTGCATGTTGTAAGACCTCCCACATACCATGTCTTTTTGCAAAATTATCTTGACAGTGCTAATTCAATCATGTATATGACTTAGTAGTCAGCTTGGGAACTTCCATGAAAAATCCTAAAGAGAGGTTAACTAGAATCCTCTTTAATGTATAGTCAAGTTTGGAGGAGAATCACTGTTTTTTGTTTTTGTTTTTTGTACCGGGGATTGAACTCAGGTCCTTGAGCTTGTGAGGCAGGTGGCAGAACCACCAACCTAAATCCCCAGCCCTCAAAATCACTGTTTTTATAATAGTGAGTTTTATTTTGTATAATATTTACCTCCATTTATTTGTGATTCCTGCAATGCTCTTTAGTAATCTTTACTCAATTTCTCAATATGGAGTTTGAAAATGTGTTCATATTCATTTCCATATTTCTTGTGTTTCATTTTTTTAAATATATGATTTTCCCTTTTTATTACTAAATTTCAAATCATGTTTTGCAGAAACTATTGAATTTTGTGCATTTGTATTTCATCTGGTAATTTTACTAAATTATTGCTTCTATTAGATTTCTTTTAAAAAAATTTTATGTGACTAAAGTAAGCCAGAGTCATAGACAATGATTTCTGTCTTCTTTCTTGTGAAAAACCCCCACTGGAGTCTTTGATTTCACCGCTGAACCTGACTCTAAGTACCTTCTAATATAGAATTCATTTCGCATTGCTCGGTAGAATCCAAGCTTTCATTCATACCTGCCTGCTTTCAAACTTGCTTCAGCATACAAGCAAGCTTACCAACTCTCACTGACATTTTTTTTCAATTTTATGCCAATGGATTAATGTTTCATTTTCATTCTGTTTTATGTATTATATCTATTTCCATCAGCTTATGAAGACAATGATTTAACATGTGAGTCCTCAAAATTAAAATGAGCAGCAATTGCCATAAAACTTGTTATTCCTTAAATATTGTTGAATAATAAATTTTCTTAAGGTTTCAAAATCTTTGGTAAAATAGGCTAAATGGAACTTTATTTTTCAGTGGACTGGGCTGTGGAATAGAAGGCCGAGGAAGGGTGCAAACCTCAGCTTTATCAATGATTCATATGTTGCCTTATAAACTATATTTCTGCCTTTAATTAAAGTTAATACTGTTTTGGAGTTCAGTTCCTCAAATGTGAAATGAGTAGAATTGACCTGCCCATTTATTCCATATTTTATTTAAATATGCTAAATACAAAATCTCTTAACATTTGTATTTCCTTTAGATGGCATTTTAGATGAATGTCTGGAGAAATAAATTCATTAACAGGGCAGGAGAAGTTTGATTTAGGTGGCATTGTTGGAAAAGAATCCCACTCTCCATGAGAAATACGGAGGTTTACAATGGCTCTGCAGATTGTCAAGTCTAGGTAATCTATAAAATTAAGTAAGAACTGAGTCATTGTTTACTGAGTTCTTTTCATCCAGAAGAAAGTCTGTGGAAAATAGGTAATAGGCATATATTTTTGTATTGCTATCATTGAAAACATTTAATTGTAAAATCAAGTTCTAGGAAATCTTCAACAATTATTTCCATTAATCTAAAATTAGAGTAAATTTTATTGGATTCCAAAATAAACCAAAACAAGATGACTAGTCTTTGACAATTAATATTAATAAATTGTAAACCTTAAAAGATGCATGCATAATGACATCATTATAGTAGTTTTTATTGACTCATGTTTTACTAGACGTGTGGAAGCTAAATTCTAGCTAAATTTTGGTTATTTGAAAGAATGAAACAGCTTTTAGAATCTAAAAATCAAATTTAACATCAAGTAATTGCTTAAAATTAAGAATAATTTGTTGTGCAATCATATTTAAGAAATGTCAGAAAAAATATAAGGAAGGAGAAATACCTTTTACCTTAATCAAATATTAGAATGAAAGTATTAGTTACTTCACTTTTTTTGTCTTTTTGTAATTTACACCTCCAACATCAGACCACCAAGCAACATTATAGACACCTGCTTCAGTATACTCATTGTTTCTGATGCCACTTTCCATCACCTATTTTTAATAGTTTACACAACAAGATCAAGGGTGTCCCAGCTGTTACTGCCACTGTTGCTAAGCAACCTTTAAATCAGAGTTCAAGAAGACAAAGAATCATGCTTGAAAAATTTCTCAAGTGTCTTTTTTATGCACCCTGCCCCTGCTTTCTCTATTTTATACCATTTTTCAATGTTTTTACTCAGATGCTGCCCTCCCCCTTTAATTCAATATCCTATATGTGAAGCCGTGATTCCAAATCCTCCTGGAATCAACTATTTTTGTTCATTTTCACAAAGTAATATATATGTTCAACTGCAGGCTTCTTTAAACACAAGACAAACAAATTTGAAGGATTTATTTTCTTTTATCAATCAGAATAGGAGGTTGTTTTAGGTCTTCATGATCTGCTGCCAGACTATAACATTGCTCTGCCTGTGAGTCTGGTGAAATGACACACAGATCAATGGCTGGAGATTCACTGCCTGCAGAGAATTACAATATCCTCTTGTGCATTCTGAAATCTAAATATCCTCACCTGCAAGACGGAGAGGTCAACCTTCTGTAAGAAAGGAGAAAAATAGAGGACCAGAAGTTAGAGAACTTTGAGCTTGAAATCTCTGAGTGATGCAGATTGGTAATTAATTAAAAACACGGAAAACATCTTTCAGACATTTCTATAAACAATAAGGGTATTTTTTCTTCAAAAGTAATTACTCAGAATCCAATGGCACATCTGTCTAGTTAATAGAGTGGGAAACATAAATCAGCAACCTGGAAAGTAAATAAAGAGAGAAATGTCTTAGTTTTGCATTTAGTATTTTGAATAAGATAGTGATTTTTGAAGCTGTCAGATCATAACTAAGTAATCCTGAATAATCGTATGACAAAAAGGAATATCACAAGATCTAAGACTACAGACATAAAAACAACCTGCATATATGTGAGCCACTATGTACCTCCCTTATTAGTTGATCTGAATGCAGTTTAACCCTTTGTTGAGAATAAAGTTTCTGATCCATACCATCCTGGTCCAATAAAGTCCCCAACATAGACCCAGTGTAGTGTCCCATACGGATCCAATTATCCAGATACTTTGACTTTTCTTTACCCCTTTTCTAACAAAACAGAAAGCTATAGTAAATTCTTACTAAACATTTTCATATTGTTACTCGCTTTTGGTTGTTTATTTTGGCTCTTTTCAAAATTTTCATGAGTTCATAAGTATCTGTTGTTCATAAAACAGTAAATCTCACTGAATTTATTTAAATTCCTTGTTTTTCTTTTTCTCCTTCTGGTTCCCTTAATAATTTTCATTTTTTTCTTTAATAATGCTTTCTGTTACATATATAAGTATATGTAGCTGTTACAATGGTAATTCATTATTATTGATCTTAACTGCCACTCAAATCAATATATATTATGATAATAGAATACATATATGAAAAAGTAAACAATATGTGCTTCCAGATCAAAGCAATGGCCCTTTGGGTTCATCAGTGTAAAGGACCCAGAATCTAAACTGGCTGTTGACTATGTTAATTATGAAGCATTGGAAATTAGCCTTACACATTTAAGACTGAGATGTAGAAACTCAAGTATAGCATACATACTGATACAGCTAAAATAAAAAATGGATAAAAACTTATAAAAAGATGTAATAAAAAGCTCTCAGGTTTCTATGTATAAATTTACTTTTATTTTTATTTGTTAAATTATTTTATTATTTCTACCACATTTTTTATCCTTCTTTCATAAATCAGCCACTTGCTTCATTCCTCTTTCTTCTCCCATACTTTCCCTTTGGTTTAAAAACATGCCACATTACATTCTTGAGGACTTCTACAACAGAACACCATTGACTGAATGGATTAAACAACAGAAATTTATTTCTAAAGAGCAGAAGTTCAAGGCCAAGGCATCAGAAGGCATTCGCCTGAAGGTTCCTCTCTTGACTTGTGGTTGACTGTCTTCTGTCTCTGTCCTCACACAGTCTTCCCTCTAACCATGTCTTTGGGCCTTATCTTTTCTGTTTAAAAAGAACACAATTTTTTTTTTTGTACCGGGATCAAACTCAGGTCCTTGCGCTTGTGCAGCAGGCGGCGAAACCACTGAGCTAAATCCCCAGCCCTAGAACACAATTTTTGTTAGATTAGGAACCGGATGGATCCTAGATTACTAGATTACTAGGATAGTAATCTTTTCTAACCTTAATTATCTATTCAAAAACATTATTTCCAAATACAATCGAATTCCTCTTTACTGATGGTTGGGACTTCAACATAAACTCTGGAAGCACAACATTCAACACATTACACACATTTAACTTGTATTAGATAGAAATTCTAAATAAAAACAGTCTAGGGAGTTTTTTCTCTACTCCTGCCCAGCAAGATGATTTCATTATTTCTTTTCCTTAAGAGAGTTAATAAGAAAACATTCTTGGGGGCTGGGTATTTAGCTCAATGCCACCTTGCCTGCCCCACAAGTGCAAAGTCCTGAGTTCAATCCCTGGTACTGAAAAGAAAAGAAAGAAAATGTTCTCTATTCACTCTGTCTTCATCAGTAACTCCTATTTATTTCTCAAATCATTTGTTTTTACCTTTTGTTGTGAAAAAAAAGATTCAAATTTGAATATGTTGTAATAATGTTGTCATTTCTTTACATATTACTAAATATCCGGTTGTCCATTTTTCCTATAATTATATACAAAGGTGTTGATTTTCTAAACAGCTCTGCTTTATACTTCAAAACTTATGTCTTACTTTTAAATGTCTTCATTTTTCCAAAGCACAAATTGTATCTAGTGTGATAGTATTTACTACATGATATGACACTATTTTATTCAAAAATATGCCATTCAATTGTGATTTCTATACCAGAATTCCTATTTAACATATAGTAAAGAATGTTTGTTTGCTTCTTCCTTTGGGGTTTGTAATTTTTTTCCTGTGTTTTTCTTTTTACAATTTCTTTTATTTCCTTCTTATTTTAAAAAATATTTCAAGAGTTTCTGAGCAACCTTTATCTATTGTTTGGCTTTGCAGAAAAGAAAACATTCTGAGTAAAATAAAGCAATACATGAAAGTATAGGCTAACATAATACACAAATATTTATGATGCACCTTGTATATACTATCACAAAATTTTGCAAGTCATTGATATTGATTCATGTCCAAAGTAAACAACATTCCTACCTCCACAGAATATATAATGTTCTGGACAAGGAGACAAACTCTGAAAAATACAGATAGATATCTATTTTTACAGGTGGATAAAGGCTACTGAGAAACATGAAACTGCATCCGAAGAATATGGGCTGATATTGCAGGCCTTGCATAAAATAGTATTAGAACAGAGAAATATACATGGAAAAGGAATGAGTCAGGCAACTATGTTGGGGAAAAACATTCCAGGAAGTGCAGATAAGTAGTATGTGGTAATCTTGGAATATCAAGAAGTAGTTTTAAAAAATGAGAGAAGAGTTGAATCACAATAAAAGTAGGGCTACATCATTAGGTCTTAACAGTGAAAATCTTATTTATTCTGTGTTTTAATGACCTTGGTTTTAATTTAAGTGTGATACTGGTTTTAAGCAGAGCAATGATGTGATATGACCTATTTTTAATGACTACTCCAACACATTTTCAATCCATATGAAATATTCCATAATGGAATAGCTGGTACCAGAACAATGTTCCCACCAAGAACAACAAAAAAGCAGGGCAACATGAAAAAGAAATTAAATATATAAAAGAACTGAGAGTCCTCAAAGAAAGCGAGGTCAGTGATAAAGGAATTGCAGAGAAACAAGCTGACAATTGAAATGTGCTTCTTCTCTAACACGAGTTCCTGATTCAGACCAAATCTGTTGCACAGGGCCAATGCCTAAGTCCTAGAGCTAGAAAAGTTACTTGATACTTTACATGACTAAATAAGCAAAATTGGTGGTGAGAGCTGCCAATGAATTTAGCTCTTGGAGATAAGCTCTCAGGAAGGAAGAGGCAAAGAGTAGTAAGACTGAGTCCTGAGCTCTGCAGGTTTTCAACTTTATTTTAGAGAGGATGAGTGTTAATGAGAGCCCAAATATTACTATAGCCAAGGGTATCTTAATATTAAGCACATGAACCTTAACTGAAAAAGTGACATAGGAGAACGATTCATAATAGTACTCACTAATTCACCAGGAAGATTATATGTACCAAAGAACATAGCTTCTCAATGGTTAATTGAAGTAACAGTCATATCAGAAAATTTTCTGTTCATATTTCTCACTGAGTAATGAAGCACACTGACAAAATTGGATACCATAATATTTAATTTTAAGACTTTTTAAATTGTAGGTTTATAGTAAGGCAGATGAAGAAAAATGAATGAAACAAAAACTATAAATAATGACTTAAAGTATATCACTATAGATCTAACATATTTAAAATGATTACATCAGAGCATAGTTATATAAAACTATGAAACTTAGTTGGGATTACCAGACTCCTAGAAAAATCAATTTTAGTAACTCACAAAACATAAAAATAAAATTTTAAATAATTGACAGAAAGATATAGAATGTCAAAAGCAAAATTACCTACTTAAAAATTGCATCTTTTAAATTGTACCTTTCAAACTTCTCAGAATGTAATCTAGAAAGCCACACTGTCATATTGGAGAATGATAACCTATTTTTTTAAAAAAGTAACAATAACCATAAATGAATTGCTAAGATTAGAAAATAAGAAATTATTTCAACAGTTGTTTGAAATTGAATACATTTGTTGCTGGAATGTCACAACAATACTATGAAAAGCAAAAATCACATACTAGTCTTCCTATAAATAAAGAATATTGAACAAATATTATTAGATCAAATCTGAGACCTATGAATACAATAATTTCATTCCAATAATGCATGACATATAAAACTTGAATTCAATCAGCATAATTTTTTGTTCAAAAATTAAACCTTAAAACTCATGTTCTTTTAACAAAAGCCTAAAAATTATTGTTTTTAAATTTTTTTAAATTAATTTTATTGGCACATTTTAGGGATACATTATAATGATATTCATCATTGTAAATTTGTTCCTTTACATAATCTATATTGGTTGTTATTTATTTCCCCATTTTCCTGCCTTCCCTTCAACCACTCCAACCCTCCCTATTTACTAAGACTTTTGCCATTTTTTCATTTTCTCATATTAATTCCATTCCCTTCTTTCCTTTCCCCTATCCTTCCCACTTCTCCTTCCCCTTAGCCCCTTTTCTTCCTATTTCACATTATATATTATACCTTTTAGTCCTTATTTACACTTTCAGTTTCTTACACTAGAGAAACTATCTGGTATTTATACAGGTCTCCTATTTATTTCACTTAAGAGTATTGCCTCAATGTACATTCATTTAGCTATAAATGTCTCTAATTTCTTATTTTGTATGGCTGAGTAGTACTCCATTTTATAAAAAAAAAACCCCACATTTTCTTTATCCAGTCCCAGTTGATGGGCAATTGTGCTGTTTCCAAGGTTTAGCTATTACAAATTGTGCTGCTATGAACATAGGTGCAAATATATCACTGTGGTATGATTCTTTTAATTCTTTGGGGAAGATTCCCAGCAGAAGAATAGCTGGATCAAACAGAACTTCCACTCCTACTTCTTTGAGGTACCTCCATACTGATTTCCACAGTAGTTACACCAGTAGACACTCCCACCAGCACTGGGGCAGTGTTCTTCTTTCCCCACAGGCCCACCAGTATTTGTTATTGGTTGATTTCATGATAGCAGCCATTCTTTCTGTGGTGAGGTGGAATCTCAGTGTTGTTTTCATTTGCATCTCTATAATGATCAGTGATGTTGAAGACTTTTTCATATGTTTATTTGCTATTTCTACTTCTTTGTCTGAGAAATGTCTGTTCATTTCAGATGCCCAGTTTTGGATTGGGTCTTTACATTTGGGAGGTCTGATCTTTTTAAGTTTTTTATAGATTCTAGATGGTAGGCCTTTGTCTGAGGAACAGCAGGTGAAGATGTTTTCCCAGATTGTGGGTTGTCTCTTCACACTG
>NW_004624753.1:12501078-12525674 GCF_000247695.1 Heterocephalus glaber | reverse complement strand
CTGGGATGAATCCCACTTGGTCAGGGTGTATGATCTTCTTGATGATCATCTGCATTCTATTTGCCAGTTTCTTATTAAGGATTTTTGCATCTATGTTCATTAGTGAGATTGGCCTATAGTTCTCTTTTTCAGTTCGGTCTTTTCGATTCTTTGGGGATCAAAGTGATGTTTGCTTCCAGGACTGAATTTGGGAGCATTGCTTCCCTTTCAATTTCATTGAAGAGTTTAAACAGTAGTGTCAATAGTTCCTCTCGAAATGTCATATAGCATTGAGAAGTGAAGCCATCAGGGCCTGGGCATTTCTTAGTTATTAAGCTTTTAATTACATTTTCAATTTTGTTGATTGATATTGGGTTGTTCAAAATTTCCAGGACTTCTTCATTCAACTTTGGTAATTCATATGTATCTAGGAATCTGTCCATTTCTTCTTGTTTTGCATCTTGTTGTTTGTATAGGTTCTCAAAGTAGGAGTTGATGATCCTCTGGATTTCTGCTGGGTCGGTTGTAGTTTCACCCTTTTCATTCCTAATTGCATGGACCTGGGCCTTTTCTTTCCTTTTTTTGGTAAGGTTGTCTAAGGGTTTGTCAATTTTCTGTATTTGCTTCATTGATTTTGCTTCATTGATTTTTTTGTATCATTCTCTTAGTCTCCATTGCTTTGCTTTCTGCTCTGATCTTTATAATTTCCTCCCTTGTATGAACTTTGTGTTTGTCCTGCTCTTCTTTTTCTAGAATCTTGAGGTTCACCACCAGGTTGTTTAATTGAGCTTGCTCTGTTTTCCTAATATGAGTATTCACTGTTATGAATTTCCCTCATAAGATTGCATTCATTGTTTCCCATAGATTCTGATATGTGGTATTGGCATTGTCATTTAATTGTAGAAACTGTGTGATTTCTTCTTTAATTGTCTCTGTCACTCATTAGTTATTCAGAAGCATGTTGTCCAATTTCCATGTGTTTATAAAATTCTTGTGGTTTCTTTTCCTATTGATCTCCAATTTTATCTCACTATACTCTGATTATATACAGGGGATAACTTTAATTTCATGCATTTACTTAAACATATTTATGAGCAAGTATGTGCTATATCTTGGAGAATGATCCCTGTTCAGCTGAAAAAAAATGTGTATTCTGATTTTGTGGGGCAGAACACTCTGTAAAATTCTGTTAAGTTCATTTGCTCAAGTGTTTAGTTGAGTTCTAGTTCACTCTTTATTTTTTGTCTAGTTCATCTATCTGTTCGTGAAAACGGGATATTGAGGTCCCCCACTAGTATTGAATTAGTGCTTATTTGATTTTTCATGTCCATTAACATTTATCTTATATTGTTAGGTGCACTAGTATTTGGTGAATATATATTTATGATTGTCATCTCTTCCTCTTTTATTGTTCCCTTTACAAGTATGTAGTCTCCGTTTTTGTCTCTCTTAATTAGTGTTGGTTTGATATTCATTTGATCTGCAAGAAGGAGATCTACTCCTGCTTTTTGGGGCATTCCTGTCACATGGAGTATTGTTTTTCACCCTTAAACTTTCAGTCTATGAATTTCTTTTTGAAATAAGTGTGTTTCTTATATGCAGCATATTGTTGGATCTTGCTTCTTGACCCATTCTGCCAGTCTATTTCTTTTGATTGGTGAATTGAGACCATTAACATTGATAGTTACAGCTGATATGTGTTGACTTATCCTTGTCATGACTTTTTCTTTTGTTGGATTCTCCCCCTTTATGCTTAATTTCTTGTTGTGCCTGATGGATTTATTCTGCTGGGCTTCCTGAGGTTGTGATCCTTCATGTCTTTTCCTAGGATATTATTTAAAATTTTTTGGAAAAATATTTGGTACTCAAGAATTTCCTCAGTTGCTCTTTGTCATGAAAGTGTCTTATTTGTCTATCAACTTTGAAAGATAGTTTTTCAGGTTACATCAATCTGGGTTGGAGGTTGTTTTCCCTTAGGGATTGAAATAGGTCACTTGAAACTCTTCTCTCTTTGAGGATTTGTGTTGAGAAGTGTGCTGTGATTCTGATGGACTTTTCTTTGTATGTGATTTGTTTCTTTTCTCTAACTGCTTGTGGAATTTTTGTTGGGTTTCTGGAATCTTAACAATTATATGCCTGTATGTAGATTTTTTTATGATGAATAGTTGGAGTCCTACATGCCTCACTTTTCTGTATGTCAAGTTCTTTTCCCCTACCTGGGAAGTTTTCTGCCATTGCTTCTATGAACAGTTTTTTTTTATATGTCTTCTGCACTGTCTCCCATTTCTTCACTGACTCTCATCTGTCTTATGTTATTCTTCTTTGCATCATCTGGCAGCTGCTGGATTGATTTATCATGATCCCTTACTATTTTAAAGAAATTTTGCTTTTCCTCATCACTAATTGCAATCCTATCTTCTATATCTGAAATTCTTTCCTCACATTGGCTCATTCTTCTTCATAAACTTTCAATACAGTTTTTAATCTCCTGGAAATCTGTTTGCATCTGTTTTATTGATTCCAATTGTTTCCTATGTTGGGATTCCATCTTGTTCCTCAGCTCCTCTATTTTTTTTATCTGTGTCCACTCTAGATTTATTAATCATGACTTGTACTATGGGCACAATCTCTGCTGTTATCTGAGAAATTATTTCTGCTTTCACTTTTTTCAGGTCCCCTTTTGTTGCTAGTTCAGGGAGTACAGGTGGTTGAGTATCAGATATTGGTTGAGTTTCAGATATTTCCATCTTGTTACCCTTTGGAGTTGCCTTAGGAGATCTGGAAGTCTGGTTTTGAGATTTGTTTACTTGTCTTCTCATTTCAATAAATGTAGCCTATTGTGCCTTTGTTGAGGCAACTTTTTGGTCACCTAGTGGTCTTGAATTCTCAGTAAGCCACCCAGTGGCCTTTTTTCTGCTGCTTACCAGTGCATCGTTTCCTAGGTTCATAATGGTTGGCTTCTGGATCCCTGAGCTGACCTGTTGTCTGGGGGGGGCCTCTGGCTGACGATTGTGTGCCTGTGCAGCTCTTTTGCAGGTGGACTTTTGGCTTGGGCCTGTGTGCCAAAACAGTTGGAGTCATGGAGGAGCCCTGGCTTGATCAGCCTGCAACTGCTGTTTTTTAACATAGCATTTAATATGAGTTAATTTTGAAACTTAGAAATCATGGAATTGCTTGAGTTTTTAAAAAAAGCTTCCATTGAAATATAACTACTGAAATCCTATTTTAAACATTATACTTAGTGATGAAAATTTTAACAATGTGGTTAAGAATGCAACAGGATACCTCTACCACCCTTGCCAGTAACATTACAGTGAAAGTTCTTGTCGGTGCAATAATGCAGTTAAATTAATAAGTGAAATATATACAAGTTATAAATGAAGAAATACAACTAATTTTTCACAAAGATATGGTGGCAAATATAGAAATTTCTAAGAATGTTCATATTATTAGATTAAATAAGTGAATTAATTTTATGACCAAATAGAAGGCTAATTTATGTAAATTATTGATATGACAACAATAGAAAAAAAAGAAATTTTAAAATGAATAAGTTCTTAGTGAATTTATTATAATTAAATACATAGCATCAATTTTTTGAAAGATTGGCCAATAGCTACACTGAAATTAGAAAATATTATTGACCAAATGAAGGCATAAATGTCTGCAGATTTGAAAGTTTAATATTGTTAATATTCCTACTCTAATTATATTTACATTCTCCTTACATTTGTACACTTAATGTAATCTCAGTCCATCTCACCATACATAAATAAATTGATAGTAACTTCTACTCGCAATATTTATTCCAAATGAATGGTACACATGAATATAACATGAGAAATGTAAAGCTATTAGATAAAAACATAGGTTAATCTTATTTTGACTTTGAAATAGGCAAAATTTGTTAAACAGGTACAAATTTTAGCAGAAATAAAGAAAAAGTATTTGATTGCCCAGTACTTACCTCTTTAGGAGAGTGAAAAGCAAAGCTATAACCTTGTCTCCAAATACATGACTTCAAAAAAAAACTCATATCCAGACTACTAAATACAAGAAAAAAATATATAATTAGTAATCATATAGAAATTGGAAAAAAATTTTGAATGTGTACTTAAAACGGGATATCAGATAGCCCATGACATACATAAAGATGTCTAATTTCTACAGTGAAGAAGGAAATAGAGAACCTGTGACAAATAGCTGTGACAAATTACCCAAAACAGCAATTACACAGGACAAATTACTAAGTAATGGCCAGGATATGCCTCTGGTGAAAGTTGATATACTGCTAATAAATATATACATCTGTTTACCACTTCAGAAATCTTTTCATGTTTATCCACTGAAGCTTATATGATGAGTACCAAGAAATTCTACTCCAAAGTGTGTAAATATATTTATGGTAGCTCTATTTGCAAGAGTTTTAACCTGGCAAAATCCAAATGTAAACCAGTCATGAAAATGGTATGCTAATATTTTGAAACACTATGATACAGTGGAGAAAACAAAGTCTTGAATAAAGTTTTGGAAAAAAGTTTTTTAAAAGTTTTTATTTGCATGTAACATTAGTAAACTTACTTGATATACAAGTAAACATTACATATGTGTTTGGCTATAAGAAAATGTATTTCAGGGGAAATACTCCCAAATAATAATCTGTTAGAGATGATCAGTGAAGGCATCACTTTGACATGGTATTATGCCCATGAGAATGGAAAGAATCACTAGAGAGTAGGTGTACAAGCAGTGATCATCATATAAGGAGAATATTTACAATTAAGAGATCATTACAGCAAAAGACACATTGCCATTAATCTCCCTCAAATACTCCCTCTCATTACTAACATACTATCCCATCATTCTTACCACTTTCTGAAGCAGTTCTGAAAGACCTCCTTGGTGACTGTCTTTACTAGGTCTGATGAAAACACAATGATTCCTGCTGCTATGTGTCATCCAAAGGAAAAGCAGGCTCACAACACACATTAGAATATCTCCTCATCCATCTTATTCAGAGTATCTTGCAACACTCAGCTCTTCCCCTAAGTCAAAATGACCATGAAAGCTAAAAGTTTTGAATCAATTCAGGACATTGAAGTACCTACAATGAGTCACATAAGGACACTCACAAAAGAGGTCTTCCAAAACTACTTCAGACCCCATATAGGGAAAAGATGGCCCAGGATCAAGCTTGTAGCAATTTCTAAATGTACACTCAATAAGATAAGGAAAAAATGTGCAAGGAGGCTTAGAAGAAATAGTGATCTAAGACAGGGTGAATTTCTGAGTTCTAGGAAGGAAATGGTTCAAGAGACAACAAATCATAAGTTTCAAGTATATCTTTTAGATTATTAGAATGAGAACTGAGTGCTAGTTTCAAATCTGGCAATTGTTGGTGGTCTTAAAAAGAGTTGTTCTGGTTGAGAAGTGGGTACAAAATCTAAATTGAAGAAGCTTTGAGAGGAGAGGAAGTAAAGCAAATGAATAAGATGACTCTCCTGATCATTTTGCCATGGACAAGAATCAGTGTAGCATTTGGAAGGAAGGGAATACATGGTAAGCTTTATTTTTATTTTTTGTAATGATAGAAATTATCCAGTAGAAAAGAGACTCAGTGATGAAAGAGTGAGGAAGGATAATTTCAGAAACAACACCTTAATCTGATGAGAGGGAGCTCAGAGTACAGTCAGAGGACTGATCTTAGGTAGCATTGGAGTCTTTTCAGTTTATGTAACTGAAGAAATGGGAAAGCATATGGATTTCTATGCAGGAGTTGAATATAGACCAACTAGGTAATTCAGCATCCTTATTTCACATGGTCATTCATCAACTTTCTTTCTTTTTTTTCACAGATAGTAGTATGTAACATAGTATAGATCAATTTCTGTTATAAGTTGTTTTATCCACATATTTTTCTGAGCAAACGGATATTTATTTGCTCAGTAGATATGTAGGGAAAAAAACAAAATAAACTTCAACTTCTCTGAAAATTATATTTATCCTCCCTGGATAAAATCCCATAAGGTTTTTGTTCACATTCACTATCAACTTCCTGTAATTATTTATGTACAAAATGCATTTCCCAAGTCAGTTAAGTGCCTTATTTATTATAATCTATTTGAAATTTTATTTTGTAAACATAGAAAAGACAGCACCAATGAGACATAGTGCCCTGAATAAGGGATTTCAGAGAGTTTTGTTGTTGTTGTTGTTGTTTTGGAACCAGAGTTCGAACTTGGGTCTTTGCACTTGCACAGCAGACGGTGAAACCACTGAGCTAAATCCCCTGCCAGATTTCAGAGTTTTTATCAGGTTCCACCATAGAGTCATAGCTTCTGTTAGTAAGAAATTAAAAACATCTGGAAAATATAGGAAGAGAGAAACCTTTCCAAATTGTCTACATTTTCTGAGATAACCCAATGTAGTTGGCTCGTTAGTGTATTTTAAGCAACATTCTAACTTTCCCATAACATGCCTGATTGATACAATATATTATATTGTATCTATCATATATAGATATAAATATTGATATCTATATATGATAGATATCAATATATATATATAGATACACTCTACAATATTTTAGCAAAATATAGTCAGTCTCTGAATTTAAAATGTATCGTTGTTACTCCTATTGTAGCGTCAATACAGTTTTCAGCATTTTTAGATAGCAACTTAAGTTTTATTTGATTATTTGATAGAAGTTCAAATTTTGGGATTATGGCTCTGTATGATAAATATTACAATGTATCCAAAGAAATTGCTTCTCTTCATGGTTGTCCTATTGCTTACATCTTATATAAACTGTTGTATTGAAGTAGCTAACTTTTCCACAAAGGTTTTTGTTAATGGCAATATATCTCAGGGGATTATGTTAAGATTTGGCTGGATATTTTACTATTGTCAAACATAGCTATTACATTACCATCCTGCTGTTTTTTCTCTGATTGTCCTATATTGGCCTGCTGAATTTTCCCCAAGCCATAGTTCTACTCAAGGTTACTTGCCTGCAAGCCAATTTCAGGTAGCTTTTATTTTATGTTAGATTATTTATTTAAACTTATTTGATTATTATGTACCAGAAACCAATCCTGAACAAATAAAAAATAGAGCAGAAGTAGGGGTGATAAGAAATTTTTGGAAAAGTTCTTGGGTTTATACTAAAATCACAGAATTGAAAATGCATCCCTGAGAAGAGCAACAAAAAGGGAAGATCTTGCCATAACTGCAGCAGGAGTTTCACATTTACCTCCATTGAAAATTATCATGAAGTGACTCAACTGAAGGACTCTGGCCACTGCCATTCTGAGCTGAACAGTGCCCATATTAACCCCTACTCTGCTCCGCTTGAGTACCTGCTAGAAATATATAATTATGGGTTGGTAAGGCCATGACCATAGTTTCAATCCATGACTCCCAACATTTTTTAGCCCTGTGCTTGACAAGTAACTACAACTCAACTGTGTGTCCTTAAGCCTTTTCCCTAAAAGATAACCCAACCTCTATTCACTGTCCATGCCCATGTCCCTATAAAAGACCTTACAGCCTGTACAAAAGTAGTCAGTCTGGTCTCTAGTGACAGAGTGGTCCCTCTCAAGTTTGCTCTGAAGCAAAACTGTCCTATTGAGCTCATATCTCTTCTCTTCCTTTTTCCCTAACATGAGCTGTAACAGCTTTCATTCCTTGTGTATAGTCCCACAATTTCCAAATTTTTTAATTTCTGAAAAACTATATAATTAACATAAGATCAGTCATATGTTTGCATTCATGGGAAATGAAAGGGACATTTTTACAAGATATATGGCTAGGGCTAAAGATGAAGGACTTGTGCTTGCATGTAGAGATATTTAACTTAGACATTTGGAGAACTCTATCTTTTTTTGTTTCTATCTTCCTTCTTCACTTCAATTAATGGAGACTAATGCCTTCAAATGCATTGCCTCTTCATAGAGTCATATTGTCATCCATCTTGTGTTATTTTATCTAAATATTCAATTTCTGTTGACATTATTACATATAGTTTAAAATTACACATATCATATTCTAGTCTCAAAGACAAAAAAAAAAAATCACAGATCAAACATCTGTTGACCTTGACTAGAGTACTTTAAAATTTTGGGAAGTGGGAAAGGAAACATTCTGTGAGTGAGCAAAGGCAAAGAAGAGTACAAGTAACCCACTGAGAAAGAAATCAGGAAAATAATCCCATTAATGATAGCTAAATAAAAGTAAACACCTAGAAGTTAACTTAATCAAGGAAGTAAAAGACCTCAAAAAAAAACTATACAATTCTGAAAAAAGAGATTGAAGATTATATAAATATTTCAACTCCAATCAAAACTCAGCATTCTTTACAGAACTGGAAAGAACTTAATTCTAAAATATATTTGGAATCAGAAAAGATCCAGAAGTACCAAAGCAATCTTGAGCAAAAAATAAGTAAAGTAGAAGGAATTATGGTCTTGATGTCAAGTTATACTACAAAGCTGCAGTGATAAAAACAGCATGGTACTACACAAAAATAGACATGTTGCCCGGTAAAATAGAATTGAGGTTGCAGAAACAACTCCATGTACCTCTAGCCATCTGGGGTTTTTTTTACAAAAGAAGCCAAAAATAAATGCTAGAGAATAGATAGCCTCTTAAACAAATAATGCTAATCAAACTGGTTATCTGCATATAGTAGAATAAACCTAGAGTCATATCTCCCACACTGTACTACAATCCAATCCAAATAATTGGATAGAATAAGTGGCTATAAATACAGAAATACCGAATCCACAGGAAGATAAAGGTAAAACTCTTGAAGACATAGGCACAGGCAAAGATTTGAACAGAACATAATTGCACAATAATACCAGCAATCAACAAATAGATTTAAATCAAATTTGAAAGCTGCTTCACAGCAAAGGAAACACGGGGGGGGGGGGTTGCCAGTTACTCCTAGGCAGAGGGCTAATATCTGGAAAATAGAAGAAAATCAAAAAATTGGACCCTCTAAAACAACAAAACACCCAAACAAAAATAGGAATATAAAGTGAATAGATGGTTCTCAGAAGGAGATACAAAGAGGACAGGTAAATAAATGGAAAAATATTCAGGATCATTTGTCATTAGAGAAATGCAAATCAAAACAACCCTGTGGTTCCATCTTATCCCAGAAAAATATGACATAGCATAAAGTATTCAAAAAAAATACCGCCAAGGTTGTGTGGGAGGGGGAGGGGGCAGGAACCCTTTTACACTGTTAATGGGAATATAACCTAAAACAACCACTATGGAAGTCAGTTTGGAGATTCCTCAAAAAATTAAAAATTCCTCTTCTTTTTCTGAGAATATTTCTAAGTGAGTGAGTCATCATATTATGTTGATCCATGTACACCCATCCATGTACACCCATGTACATTAGTACCACATTCACAATACGTAAATTATGGAAAAAGCCTATATGATCAACAGAAGAATGGATTTTTTTAAAATACGACATATATACACCATGGCGTGCACTCAGATTTAACGAAGAATAAATTTGAGTTATTTTTTAGGAAAATGGATGGATCTTGAGAGAAAAATGTTAAGTAAAATAAATCAGAGACTAAAAGATAAATATGGAATAGGTTCTCCTATATGAGAAATCCAAAACATAGATTATTGAAAGAGCAAAATAAAAAAGAGATGGTAGGAAGCAGGAAGTTTAACTTTGTGAAGATGGGTAGGAGAAGTAAAAAATGATTAAGATGTGATATATAAATTTATCAGTTCCTCAAGCTGAATGTCATTATTCTGTAATGCAAATATAAACCAACAGTAAAATCTAGTGTACCAGTATGAAATTCTTTAGGGGAGAATGTGATTACATTATTGATATCCTACATAAAATGATGAAGAACAAAATTACATCTTCACAGAGGGCAACACCACCTGAAATTTTATAACAAAAGCTGCAAGACATATTCACCATTTGAAAAATGTTTTTTTGATTTAAATTGTTCACTGTTCATTATTTACAAAACATTGGACAATTCCCCTGGATATTTAGTTCAATCTTTAGTGCAGTTGATAATTGTATTCATTAAGTTATAGAATTCCTTTATTTCACTCTGATATTTCAACCTAAAATAATTTTAGGACCCAGAAATTAATTTATTTAAAATACCACAAAGATTTTGGAACAGACACCTAAGAGACAAAAGGATGAGAAAAATTCAATGATACTGCCAGGCATGTTTCAATCACACATGTAAATGGAAGTGATCAAACTACTAATCACTTAAGGCTACTAGTACCTAATCATACAATTTTGAGAGGTTGAAGAGTGCCTTGCCTCCAGAGTGTTAAACTTTTAAGAATATTAATTCAGTAGTGTACTTCATGTAATAATCATTAGAAAAAAAGAAGAGTTCATATTCACTTATTCATTATCATCTTTCTTATGAAGAAATTGAGGTAAATAAGACTACCAAATGATTTAAAGACAAACTTAGTGACTGAGATTCAATGCTTATATACTATTCATTCATTTTCTTTGAATGCCTTTATAATAGCTTTCAAAGAATGTTGCAGGATTATAGAAGTTTAAAAACATAATTAAATACAGGTTAAGTAATATCAGTATCTCTCTCTGTCCCTCTCTCTCTGTCCCTCTCTCTCTCTCTCTCTCTCTCTCTCTCTCTCTCTCTGACTCTCTGTTTCAGGTGGCTGAAAACAACACAAGAATATTATTTCTCCTGGTTCTTCTCAACCAGATTCTTTTGCATGATAAAACAATTTGGTTCTACCATTTAAGTTCATTTACCATCCATCTAAATTCCAAATGTGCACCACAGAGGTTTATTTTTCTATTCATCCAGTGCATCAGTATCTTCTGTCTATGCTAATGACAGAAAAAATAAAAATAAAGAAGGTTACGTGATGCTTTCAATTCTGTGTTGTTTTGAAATGCACACACACTTGGAGCAGCAGGTCATTGTATTCTGGGAAGTGAAATTTTGACACATGAGACCTTTGCAGAATGAATCAAAGTTTAATCCCATGAATAAATGCTACTGTTTAATAACTCTTCCATTTTTGGTAGCTTTATTGTGAATTCATAAAAGCAAGGACAACATTTCCTTGCTAGTCCACCAATCACCATCATAAGGCAATCTGGAATAAACTGAGCCAGACAACACAGCCTCCTTGGCAGTTGGTACTATTTAAATATGGGGGAAGAAAAAGACTAGGAGAAGTTGTCCTGAAGCAAGCTAATGACAGTTCCCACAAATAAAGGGAAAAAAATGTTAAAACAATAAATAAAAGAGAAACAATTACTTGCTCATTACAAACATGTCATACTGCATTCTTTATTTTGATTGTGGAAAATTAGCCATTGACTACCAGGAACAATTGATTTTCCTTCACAGCTGTTTTCTAATTACTTCTGAACGCTGAAAATTCTAGTGCAGCCATTCAGCTGTATAAAGGGAATTTTCTGTTATTATTGTTGTTGCTACAAGCTCTACCCAGCAGTATGACTATAGTTAGAGACTCTACTGTATATATCTGGTGTTTGGAGAAAAAGTCAGGCTTTTCAGGGATAA
This sequence comes from Heterocephalus glaber, assembly GCF_000247695.1. The sequence continues at coordinate 12,514,113 of NW_004624753.1, read as the reverse complement.
AACTAAAATATTTTAAATTACATAGGGCTGGACTGACTGTACAAGCTGTTTGACCAGATGCTATTACGTAGCTTTCTTTCTATCACTGCCATGAAAACAAGGGAAAGAAATAATAAAACAGCTTAAATCAGTACATCCGTTTCTTAGTCACTGCACAGTCGTCAATTGGAGCTATTTTTGTCACTGTGGTTTCTGATGAGTGTTTTGGCGCAGTCTTACTTGGAGGGTTGCAGGGTGATGGGCAGTTTCCTGTGAGTTGATTCTGTGGGTAAATTCTAAGCAAAGAGCACGGAGATTATTAGTAGGCAGGAATCCAAGGTTTCAGAGAAGCAATTGAAATTTTGGATGCTTCTCCTAAACTGTTCAGAATTTCCTCCAAAATAATTTCAGTTTTAAAGTGAGGCCAGAAATGTGAAACTTGCCCTTGGGAGTTTTCTAAGACTTGTGGTTATTGAGTCAGTTCTGGAAAAATAGTTTAGCTACGTCCTTCAAAGTTGAGGGTCTCTGATTAATCTTTGCCATCATTTAGGTGAAATCAGTAATGTTAAAAATTCTCCTTCAATTTCATCTGAGAGAAATTTAAAAATAAATACCTTTTCTCTGTGACACAGTTTAAAATAGCTGTGTAACATTGCAATCCTGGACTCTTTCATCAAGAGCTGCACTCTGTTTTCACTTGTTAGAGATTCATTCTTCTTAGAGATAACATTAAGCACCCATCTGTTCATTGCATGGCAAGGTTTTCAGGCCTTGAAGAGGACTCTAACCTCTGTGGCTCCTCTGGTAAGACAGCATGACTTTAAATTTACCATTTTATTTGGAAGACTCAGAGATTCCTCAGTAGCCTCTCTTATCTTAATCTTTCTGGGGAAAGATTAAGATTTGGTTCATAAATGGTAAGTTGATTTGGTTCGTAAATGGTAAGTTAAATTGGCCTGAGAGTATATCAGTACCTTGTCTATCTACATAATGAAATGTAATCTAACTAAATCAACTAAAAAGCCTATTTTTGGAGTGTGTCTTCTAACACATAATTTGATCTCAGCCAATCACTGTAGCCAAGCTTTAGTTAATCTCAGGCTACCAATGAAGCAGACCATGTCCAAGTAATGCAAAGTCGAGCTGTAACAAATCAAACTCCTTCTGTACTTCACGTCCATGCTCCTGTTCATAAATACTACTACCTCCCATAAAAACTATCTAAGTCTCTGAACCTAGACTGGTTCTGAAGTCTGCGGGATTCCCAAAATAGATATTTGCTCAAATAAACTCTGATGTTTAATTGGTCTAAAGATTTTCTTTTACTATATTCTATCTCATTTTTAAATTTTTCCATTTTTGATAAATTTCACTTGTGATACCTTTGATATAAAGTATAAAAAGTAACACAATATAAAGAAGAAGGATTGAAGCAGATAGTTTTTATTTCATTACATATCTTCTCAATTTTCAACATATCAGAAAAGGAATATTATAAGCATAGTTTTTGAAACTATAAAGAAGTTTTGAAACAATGAGAAAGCCAATGGGAGCTTTGCCTCTATTAGAGATAAGTGCTTAATTTAATGGGGCGAACTTTTAAAAATTCTGAGATTTTGCTCTCATGACCACATAAATTATAAGTAAAACAGAAGCATTTGTAAGAAGCAATAAGGAATAACCAATAATAGTATGCAGGTCAGAGTGCCATTGTTTAAATCAAAGGTCTTGAAAGGATTTCATATCTAAAAGGTTCAGTTCCCAAACCAGAGGCCAATATGACTGCTGTGAGGTAAGGAAAAGAAAGGTCAGAGAGTCTGCTTTCCAGAAATTACTAAGTCATGAAGCCTAAGAAAGCCACTAATGACTTCAGTTGCCTGCCACATCTGAAAAGGTGATTCTCAGAAAGTTTCCCAAAACCAATGGACAAAATCCATGCCTGCTGATGGCCAGAGCCACACACTCACTCTCAGGTATCATAAGACCAGTGCTTCTATTTTTACTGCCTCATGGTGTTGCAGCTCATCAGATGAACTCAACTGACACTGACAATAAGAAAATTCAAGATACATACTTTCTGGTCTTCATGTCACTGTAGGGTCGGTAATAACTTAGTAAATTAGAGATGATGATGTCAGCAACAATATCTCAAAAAATTACACTTGAATATGACAGGAATTCATCTTGTAGAAGTAATAATGTTTTGAGATTTTATATACAGCTGTTCACTGTGATAGTCATTGATATATCCTTATCATATATTTTTTCCAATGCACTCTATATTAACTACCTAACAATAGAAGTAACAATAAATCTCAAGAGACTGGGGTGGCAAAAACATCATGTACTTGATTTTTCTTTGCTTCTTCCTTTTACTATAACAATAATAATAACAATATTTGAAACAATAATATTTTAATATGGTAAAAAATAAAAAATTTCTATACTGGGCTAGCATTATTTATAAGGATATCAATGAAACAGTGTTTATGTAATTGATAAGCAGTATCTATAGTGTAGTGTGCAGTTTGAGAAGATGAATTGTTTAGTGGCTAGTTTATCATGAGGATGAATTATGTGATGCATAGAATCAGAGAACACATATGATTAGTATTTTTCAAATGGCAGGTTTATGTCTTATGTGTGGACATTATAAGAATAAATAGTATAGGTCATTAGGAAAATGTTCTAATTTTAAGTAAAGGAAATGCTCTGTTTCTTGTACCTGAAAATACGTACAATTTTGGAATCTATCCAGGAAACACATAGAGTCATCTCTTGTATTGGGTGATTACACTGGATAATCTCAAAGTTTTCACCCAAGTCTTATGCTCTAAGTATGATTACAATTTGTAATAAAGTCTTAGATCAGTATGAAGAAAATATTATACTTGAATAAGAGGAGTGATCAGAAAATATGAAGAATGTTGAATTTAGAAATTCATAAAATGTTATAGTAAAAGACATATTGCTATTAATCTTCCTCAAAATATTCCCCTCATTTCAGACACACGCATGGCATCATTCTGGCACTTTCTGAAGCAATTCTGGAAGTCCATTTTCCTGAGGTTTTTTTCCTGCCTGCCTGGATATATTCAGTCAGTTCAAATGTTTTCAGCAATTTCTGTCAAACAACATTGTGTTGTGTTGTCATACACCTTTTTCACTGGGTCTGGCACCTTATGCCTTCTGCCTTTTCCTCAAAGTCAAAATAACCATGAAAGGTAAAAATTATGAATCAAATCAGAACACTAAGGCACCTATAATGGCTCGACTTAAGACATTCACCAAAGAGGACTTAAGAACTATTTCAAAAAGTGGCAAAAACTGTGGGATAAAAGAGAGATTTATGGCAATGTGTCATTTACTGTAATTTTTAAAAATTTAAACATTCATCCTGTTTTCTGATCATGAATCACATAGTTTCCAAAGCCTTTAGTAATCAGTGGCTGACATCTTCTTCATAATAAGAAGTCTTGTGTAGAGAATGGGGCTAGATTATGGGCTGTTTTCCCCCTCCAATACATTTGTTGAGGCTTTAACTCCCAGTGGGGTTATATTTGGAAAAAAAAGACCCCCAAGAGAGTAACTAAGGTTTAACAAGGTCATGTAATTGGGTGCTGACCCAATTGAATTAATGTATTTATAAGAAGACACTCCAAGGTAAGAAGACACACGAGAGTGAGCTGTCTCTCTTACCTCTAAGAGTGCAAAGAGAAAATACCATGACAGGATACAGTGAGGAGGCTCCAACTCAGGCATTTGCAAACTGACAGTTGAGCACACATCATATTACAATTCTACTGGCACATTTATCTTGGACTTAAGTCTCCAAAACTGTGGCAAAAATAACTTTTGTGTTTAAGCCACCAAGTCTATGAATGATATTTTATTATGACAGCCTGCAGAGATTAATAATGAGTACAATAAAACCAAGTTTTTGATTCACCAAAGCTAATACAATATTTTACTTCTATTTGTCTTGTTAGAATTACCTAGGAAAGCATAGCTACATGTGTACTTATTCAGAAGTGAGTATCAGTGTTCACTTTCAAGCATATGTTTAATATCATCACCTGGTAGTCATGAGAACGTGTGCCCTACATTTGTTTCACATAGTAACTCCCAGTAGTGATTCCACATGAAAAGATGTTACAAATTTGATTTCCTTAAGAATTAATTTCCCTAATTCAGAAGAATACAAAAACAAATACAAACTCTGAACTCTTCTAGATATAAAAGTATTTCCTCAGTTAAGATAATATGAAACGATAAAATAAAACCACCTTAATTTTGTTTTTTGCTAGTATAATCTATGTTGCAATAAACATTCTTATACTCTTTAGTTGGAGTGCTGCGTTGGCCAAATTCAACCAAGTCAAAAATTCGGATACAGATATTTGTTTTGGATGTGACCCTAGGCATCGCAAATGAAGAAATTGGAAAAGAGAAATAGACAAGAGAGAGAATAAGAGACAAGTTAACAAGCTTGAACACCACTATGAGCAACTGGGATGCAGTCCCACAGGGGACAATGTGTAACATGCTTAGGTTGGTTGGCCAGCAAACAAGGAGACTGGGATGTGCAACCAATGGTTCCCAGCACCCTGTGTTGAGAACTGCCTATAGCAGTAACACGGGCACTTTTACAATTTCTTTCAATTTTTCCTGAGACAAAGGAGTTCGAGGAAATGAGGGGCAGTCCTAGATGATGAGCTTGGGGATTGGTGAAAAGTCCAACAGCTGTTTACAAGAGCAAGAGATAAACTCAGGTAGGTGAAATGGACAGGAAGCAGGGCTCCAAATCCATTACTAATCATTTATGGATGTGTATGAGTTTCTCTAGGTACACAAGGGCAATGACTTGACTGCATTGTCTTACAGATCCACCATCAATTTTTTATGGCCAAATAGCACTACCACACTATGACGTGGTCCAGGCAGTTTTGTATAAATAAAAGAGTTTCAGCAGCTTGACTTTTTTGTTGCTATATGCTATTGTCAGAATTATTATTTTTTTTTTGCCAGTATGTTCCTGTGAATTAGTGGCCCCTGATTAATAGTGAGTTTACCATTTTAGGCATCTTAGAAAATGCCATTTGCGTTTTTTTCCTTTCTGAATTCCCTTTTCTTTTTTTCTATTTTGGAGGGGCTTGGATTTTTTTTTTCTTATCAAGGAACTAGTTAACAAATTTACAGTGTCTTTTCAAGTATTTCAGCATGATTTCTATGTTTATTGATTAAATAGATGTAGGAAAGACTAACTGAATATTTTAAAAGAAAATGAAAACTTAGCAAAAGTGAGAAAAATCAATATTTTTGCAGTTTTGATAAGTCAAAGGTTGACTCACTATTAAAAACTATATCTTTTAGGACACATCCATAAAAATATATTCAATTTACAGCCTGCAATTACACAAAATATTCTGCTTGTCATAATGATAAGCATGTGGTCCCAAATATATTTTACTTGTTTATTTGACTTGCTGACCCATGGTAATAAATACTTACACAGTATGTTATAGGGCTTTGTTCATACAAGGCACTCAGAATTTTAATACAAAGTCAGTGAACAAAACCATTTTCCTCCTACTTTTTGTCTTCTAGATAAGCTGGAATGCAGTTTCTATATTCCTAGAGAAATATACAGAAAACCAATTTAATATTTCAACCAGTGATAATATTTAGTCTTTTTATTTTTAAGCAATTTTAGATTTACACCAAAAGTACAATAATGTAAAAAAAAAACTTTCTAAAGTAAAATTAAAAAGGAGTTTCCTAATGTTGATATTTTGTATAACCAAAGAATATTTATAAAAACTAAGAAATTAACATTGGTATAATAATATTGATCTATGTTGGATTCGATTTTACAAATTTTTCCTGTAATGTTTCTGTTTTGCTTTGTTTCCTTTTCCAAGAGTCTTTCCAAGATACCATACTGCATTTGCCCACCAGGTCTTCTTTGTCTACTCCAAAACTGTATCGGTTTCTCAGAGTTCTTCCTTTTTTCATGAGTTTAACAATTTTGTTTGCTATTTTTCTGTGATTAGCCTAAAGTTATAGATTTTGATAGGAATTTTCATGAGATTTCAGTTTTATTTTCATATCATCATACAGAGGGTACATGATAAAATAACATCACTTACGATGTTAAGTTTGATTATTTCATAAATGTGCTGTTTGATCAACCTCCCTACTATAAAACTACTAGATTTTCCTTTCGATACTTTTTTGATAAAATCTAGTCCCTACATAAAATCAATACTAAAAGAAAGGGAAATTAAGTTTTACCTCCTTGAGAGAGGAGTATTGAAAATGTGTAGACATCTGTTAAAAACATAATTCTTAGGGCTGGGGATTTTAGCTCAATGGTTCCAGTGCCTGCCTTAAAAGCACAAGGTCCTAAGTTTGATCCCTGGTACCAATAACAACAACAACAAAAATATATATATATATATAAATATATTATAATTCTTAGTATTACTAGTTACCTTAAAGCTTTTTAAAAGCCAGGCATGGTGGCACAGTCCACTACTCAGGAGGCTGAGGCTGGAGGCTCATGAGTATAAGGCCAGTCTAAATAACAGCAAGGCATAGTTTCATCAAAGAAGTAAATAAATGAATAAATATTTATTTAACTATCTCATTTACCTTTAAGGTATTGTCAACTAGCTTAGCATTTATAAGTAAATCTTGCTGCAATGATAACTCTGATTTTCCAGTGATTATTTTCCATTTTATTTATTCTTTCTACATATGTTATTTGGAATCCTTCTATAAGTAAGATTTATCCATTCTATCAAATTCATTTATTTTCCTAATTCTTTATTTGTCTCAGTTTGGGCTCATAAATATTTATTTTATTCCTTTGATACACTTCAGTATTATTATTTGTTTTGCTGGCCAAAGAGTTCTTGCCCTAGAGGTAGAATCAACAATTACTCCAGGATGTTTTGATTGCTGTCATTGGAGAATTTTAGTTTGAGACCAAGACCTGATGACAGATCTTTGACCAGATAGAATAAGAAAATATGTATCAAATGTAAATATATTAAAGAAAAAATCCAAACCCATCTATATTGTATATATTTGTGCATATCTATGCTAATCTTTCATATATGTATATATATAAAATGTTGTGTGTATAATACAAAGTTTTTATCTGCATACATATCTATGTTGTGTATATATAGATAACCCCTAGTTCATGATGTTTCAATTTTCAGTTGTATGACTTTTGGCTTTATAGAGGCACAAAGCAGTGAGCGTTCCCTAGAAACTGTACTTTGAATTTAGAATTCTGATGCTTTCCAAGGCTAACAGTATGCAGCACAATGCTGTATCTGGACACTGGGCAACAGCAGTCAAGAGCCTCTCCCAACAAGCTCCATGACTACAAGGAAAAACAGCCAATGTGCAACAAGGATACTGTGTGGCTAAGGGACGTTGTTGATTATGTGCATCTAATGCACTTTTTACTTATGACATTTTCACATTGCAATAGGCTTGTCAGGCTATAACTTCATTATATATATCTATAGGCCTCTATAACAATATATCGATCATGTGTCTATATGTACATATGTATTTTTACATGAATATTCATTAAAACTTGAATTTATTTCTTCAGTGTTATCTGGCATAAAATAATTTGTTCTAGCCTGCTTTAAATTGTTTCCTCTTGCTCTAACAGTGAAAAACATGGCCCCAGTTACATGTATTTCATTCATTTATTTAACCAACTAACTCTAGCATATCTAAAATGTTCTTAGAGTTTAGGAAACTTGACCGAGGATAAAGTTCACTTATGATATATTTATAGTTTTATAATTCATTTTACATTTGTCCTCATAGTATTTAATAAAACACTGATTCCCTAAGTTCCTTAAGTCAGGTTCTTTTCACCTTGCCACAAAGAGCTCATATCATACAGACTACATCGAGTTATATGCATTTCAAACACTCTGCATGCTCTTTTGGCATCCACACAATAAAAGAATTGAACTTTTCAAAAAATGAATGTTCTTTGTGGTGTAAAATTCTATGGGTCTTAAAAACAGTAGCCACGCATCCACTACAAATATGCATACAGATTAATGTTACCATCCTAAAATATTCTTTTAGCAGTCCCTTGAGAGCCAAATTCTATGTTCTTTCACCTATTCCTACTTAGCAGTTTTCTACTCTCATAATTGTCTCTTTTAAAATTTTTACATGAATGTAATCATCCAATATATACACTTTGATTTTGGAGTCTATCACAGGGAAAGCAAAATAGAAGATAGGAAAAGGATACAGGGAGATAAATCCTTCTCAAATGTGAAGCAGATCAAGAGATGGAGGGAGGAGGTTGGAGAGGGGGCAAAGGGATTGAAGAAAAGAATTAAGATGTATTATGTACATACTCCAATTCCACACAAGGAATGTAATCATTATGTACTGGAAGCAGATACTCATACAAAATAAGAACAAGAAAAAATTCAACTATATTTTTACTTGTGTCAAAAGTTTACTACAGTTCATTGCTGAGTAGCCTTTGCTATGTGTATGTACTTGAGTTTATCTGTTAGCCTATTGTATTACAGCAGTAATTCTTCAGTTTTTTCAAATAAGTGAATCTGAATCATTTATAAAGAAAGGTGTTTATTTAGCTAACAGTTTTCAGATAGAAACCACAAAATCACATGACTCCAGAGAGCTAGCCTCCATTGCAGGTGTTGAGGCAGATGACATCAGAAGAGCAGTAGCACAATGGAAGAGATTATGTGGTGAAACAGGAAGCGACAGGACATGAAGTGGCCTATCTTGCTCCTTTATAGTCAACCCTTCTCAGGAGAACTAATTCATTCTTTGAGACCAAGATTAATCTCACCCCTGAGTAATGTTCTGATGACCTAACCATCTTTCACTAGACTTTACTCTTAACATCTCTCCCATCTTTTAATGCTGCCTGCCTGGGGCCAAGCTCCCAACATAGGAACCCTTAGAACACACATTCAAACCATATATACACCATCACGTCTGGAAAGTGTGTGTTGCTTGTTTCCTCTTGGGATGCTGATGAATAAAGCATTTTCACACAATTGTGTGTATGTGGGTGTGTGTGGGTGTGAACATAACTTTCCAATTCATTAACAAGTATGTAATCATGTGGGTTTTGATGGTATAGATAATCCATGTTTAATTTTATGGTAGATCATAGATATAATCTTTCTGTATTATTGTCTATTTTTGCAACTTATTGTTAACATATAATTATTTCACAACAAAAGCTTTCAAAAATTAAGTAAAAAAAAATTTTCAAAGGTAAAAATTAGCTTTGATATTTTACATTCCTACAAAAAGATGAGCTTTTCATTCAAAACTTTGAAACTATCAAGCCATTGTATTTTTGTTTACATGGTTTCAAGTGGGAAGTCTGCTACAAGTACATTCTTAACTTTGTTTCAGCTTAGTCAGTATATATTTTTTGGTGTTTAATTTTAAATTGTTCCCTGTCAATATTTTCAGTTTTAATGTGATATATTTAGGTTCTTATTTCCTTGTGTGTGTGTGTGTGTGTGTGCGTGTGTGTGTCTGTGAGATTGTGTGTGTGTGTATGTGTGTGTGTGTGTTGTTTTGGTTTTTATATTTATCTTCCTTGTTCTCTGAGAATACCAGATCATCTCTTTGGTGTCTATCACTAATTAGAACATTTTTGACCATTATTTAAGTATGCCTTTATCACTATTCTATCCTTATATTTCTAGAGGTCCCTCTATATTTTTGATCTACCATGTGATACTGATATTATTCCACAGATCTTTGATTCACTTTAATATCCTACCTTTTCTGTTTCACTTATTTTTTCTTTGCACTTAAGTCTTCTCACAGTTTGGGGAATTTATTGGTTTTTTTTCAGTATGGGTGATTATTTCCTGCACAGTTTTTTAAGTAAAATGAAGGGCATATATAATGCATTCAATCTTTCTCGATGTGTTTTTTATTTGTTTGTTGTATCAGTTCAATTTAACTATTTTTTATGGCCTCCATCTGCTAAAATTCCCTATCTGATCTTCCATGTTGCTTATCTTTTCAATAGAGTCTTTAAGATACTAATCATAGTTATTTTAAACACATTTCTTATAATTTCAAATTTTCCAACAAAGTATGTCTTTTGATAGCTACTTTGTCTTTTGGGTTGTATAATTTAGTACTTTGGTATGTTTCATACATATTTTTGACAATTGATGCTATAAATGTTCTTATAAATAAATCTTTTAGGCTTTTGTGGTGTAGATAGACTTACCAAAAACATAAGTTAAGCATCTTTTAAAATTTTATTTCTGCTTCGTTGATAGGTTTTTCTTAACTTTGAGTCTTCTCTTTGTGCTACTCCTCAGGAGAATCTCACAGCCCTCCCATCTGTATTTCAGTACTGTGAATATGCAACGCTAAATGTGGTGGTTGTCTCCTTTTACAAAAGAGGAAGGAGAGGTTATTCTGAGCACCGTAAGAGATATGGCCTTCAGAAATGCTCTTCCTCTGGACTTCATGCTTCTTCTAGTAGCTCTATCATTCCTCCCTAACCTAGTTAAAGGTTTTTTATCTAAGATAATTTTATACTAAGCGAGACTGCATCTTCTATCCTCTTTGACTTTTCTGTTCATGAGTTTTGTAAAATAAATAAATATGAAATAATTGACTTAAGCATTTATTTTGTACTTATATTACATATAGATGTGGCTTTTGAGAAACATTTAGAATTCCAATGGGATATTTGACACAATGCATCAAAGTTTAATATTAGTGACTTTGTGCCATTTTATTTCTTCAGTATGAAAGAAGACATAGACAACACTTTCACGACTTTACTATATATTATTTCTGAGAATCATGACTACAATTTTAAAGAGCTTTTTAAAATTATAAAATTGTTTTTATATCTATTATAAATCATTCCAAGTAAGGCATACAAATTTATATTTTGTACCTTCGCAATGGACATAAAAAACTATGAAACATTTGTGTTTTCATCTCTATACTTCTGGTGACTAACAGCTGCAGAATGATTATTCATCTCCATCTACTTCTAGAAGGCAAATATTCTACAAAATTCTGTAAACGGTTTCTGCTAAGTAGTATAGATCTTTACTATATGACAGTGTACCAGAGACCCCTATAGTGAGTTCTAATCTCCTGCTCAGTGATATGATCCATGGCGGGAAGAAAGACTTAGAGTTAAAGAGACAGAGATAGGGGAAGCCAGGATGACCAGTGCTCATCCAAGCAAGGCTGAACAAACAAGGGCTCTGAACACTCAGAACTGTAGATATTTATTGGTGACATCATAATTAGATTGAGGCAAAGGGGCTATGTGGAGTGACTGTGTGGAGTTGCTAGGGATACATTGCTGATGCAGGCAAGGCTTGTAAAGGAAGAGACAAAGCATTCTTGAATTAGGAAAATAGGAAAAGAACAGGCAAAATATAGGTTGTGGTTAATAATTAAGCTTGTTGTTTTGGTAAAGACAGTTTTAACTTTGGGAACAGAATTTAGGTGTGAGTCACTCTGACATCTGCATGTAGGCTTTGGCCAGACTCACTTCTCCAAACAAGCCAATTGAAGGGTTAACTCTTTACAGCCTGCACTGCTTAGAGCCTGCTTTGGGCATAATCAATGGGGCAGTCCCCCACAACAGAGTACAGTATTTTTTTGTCAAATTTGATTGTTGGTTTGCTTTACAAACCAAACATATTTACTATTATTTTACAGTTGAGAAATAATTTAAATTTTTAAAGTAATCTTTAATGTAGTTTTGGGGCACAGATACTCATATGTATATGATTGTTTCAAATATAGTATCCAGTGTAACACAAATATGGTCAATTTATTTTCCACAAAGATATTTGAAGAAAATGAGAAAACAGTACCAAAAAATGTGATGTCAAAAACATTAGACCATTAGACATTTGTATCTCAAGGAATGAACTACATCCTACAACTCACACTGCTGACGCAAATTAACTCAAAATTGACCATGGAAATGAATATAGAAGTTCAATCTCTCATAGTTAAAAGCAGCATGTATATCTAGTTTATGCAAAGATTCTTTACATAGGTTACCAAATTTGAATGTCATCAAAATTAAACTTCTGCCCCTCAAAGGACTCTGTTAAAAAATGCAAAATCAAGTAACAGATTGGAGAAAATACTTGCAAATTATATATCTGATAAAATGTCAACCTAAAAGGCACATTGAAACATACTGAGTATGAGAAAGGAAAAATAAAACTGTTTCTTGGACTGAAAGAATTGAGCATGAATACCTAGGAGTAGTCAAATTTTATTTGCCTAGAGTAAGTGCTCTGAAATCATGAGTCAGGTTCCAATATTACACATAAAATCAATCAAACAAACAAGCAAAGAAACAAGAAGCAAGCTCCAGCAAACTACCTGATACTATAATAGCATAGGTGCTTGAAAGTAAGATAGAGTGATAAGCAGTAACATGGCATCTGCCAGTTATTTGTTACTCTATTGGCATCAGTTTATCCACAAGAAAATAAATTGAAAAGATTAAAGGTTAAAAGCATCTCAAGACTGGAATCCAGAAGGGCATGATTGTTGTTCCACGGCCTTGCTCACTAGGTTTCCTAGGAATTTGCCCATGCTCTCTCATTTCTTTATGTCTTCAAAAGGATTTCTCTTCAAAACCTACAGAAATTTCTTTAATATTAGCTATCATATTAATAAACAATAAATTAGTACAATATTTTAATGCATAATTCATTTAAAAAGTCAAACACAACATAAGCAATTTTAAGAGGTGTCCAAAAAAACTGTTATTTAAGAAAGAAAAATTCAAAGTCCAGTGATATATCTATGTACCCAGCAGGATCACTAAATAGTTTAAAGATATCAAGTATTGGCAAGAACAATAAATGACTGGAGCACTTATACATCATTAATGAGAATGCAAAATGCTAATTTTATAACTTCTTTTAAAATTTTTATATAGTTACATATTGATTATAATATGACTCAGAAAATCCCACCCTAGGTATTTATTAA
>NW_004624753.1:12425183-12447868 GCF_000247695.1 Heterocephalus glaber | reverse complement strand
CATGTACATGAAATACAATATAATGAATTAAATTTCTTTAATCTGCATTTTCATAGCAAATGATTTTCTTGATTCTTGCTATTTTTATTTGAATTGCTCCCATCTATGAAGTAGAATATACTTCTGGGTGTGTGGGGGGTGGATCACGGACCTGAGACCTTTGGGTCCATATCTGGTCTCTCCTCTCCGGTACTGTTCCCCTTCTCTGCTTCCTAGTTGTCATGAATTGAGCAGCATGGTTCTGTCACGCCTTTTCTACCAAGATGCCTTTGCCTTGGTACCAGATGATTGTGGACCAAATCCTCTGAAACAATGAGCCAAAGAAACCATTTGTGCGTAATGTCCACTAAAGTGCTAACTTAGGGATCAGTGATAAGTTCAGTTTCCTGATACTGGGCATGTTATCAGGGAAAACACAGCAGCACAAACATGAGAGAATGGTTTAAATTCTGCCTTATTTCAAAGACATAAAAAGAGCCAGCCATTTTATTTCAGAATTGTTTTATTTTATAGATTCATTTTTTGGAAGGTATTAATGCTCAAAGTGATTTGAGACTGTTTGTTTAGATTGCTTCAACTAATTTAGTATTAATAAGACTTTAGTATTTGGATATAGTTTCTCTGCAGGTTATAAAATATAAACTATTAGGGGTTGAATTCTAGTCTTTCCAAAATTGATTGAGAAAAAGTTTTAGGCAATGTTCTATAGGCTCACTCCAGGTGTGGTGGCTCCCATCTGTAATCCTAGCTCTCAGGAGGCTGAGGCAGGAGGATCACCACAAGTTCAAGGCTAGCCTGGGTACATAGCAAGTAATACCAGGCTGAATTACATAGCAAGACCCTTCTCAAAAAAACTAAAACAAACAAACAAACAATATTCTATAGGGTCAGACTGAATTCACTCTTAGGCCACGCTTGTGGCCTAATTTAAAGTAAAATGAAAAGGCATAATCAACATTTTGGGGGTTCTATGTTACAATTTCTATTTTCTTTATTTTAATAAGAGAATTGTTAATATGGTCTCTATTTGATGTTCACATATTAAAAGTCTTATGATGAAACATTCTCTGTTTAAATTCCAGGTCTTGTCTTATCTCTTAAAGAAAGACCATCAGACTCTTTCGTTTGCAGTTAGTGTGATATAAGTAAATTTCTCGGCCAAGTGTTTAAAATAAAAAGAGTAACCTATTTTGAGTTTCCTAAGTTGTCCCAGCATCTATATGGCTTTAAACAGCTCTCTGATGTGTTCATGATTTCCTGTTGAAAATGAGATAAAATCAGAATTGTTAAAATGGAAAAAGACAACATCAAATGCTGACAAGGACATAGATCAGCTTTGATACTTACACATCACTAATGAGACTGTCTATGCCACCATTAAAATTCTTTCTCAGGACTTCAGGAAGTATAAAATATTCATATACTTCTCATCACTTGTAAAGAGAACTTTCTACATGTAAAAATATATGAGCTTCACAAAGGACAGGTACAAAAATGTTCACAGCAATATTGTATTTAATACTACAAACCTGGAAGTCATTCATAAAGTGAACAATTAACTAGACATTTATAGTCATTAAATAGAACACTGTCCAGAATTAGAAATTAACAAAATATAAGTTTAAATAGTATGATATTATGAATCACACACACACACACAAATTGTGAGTGTAACAAACAAGAACCCAAAGAACAAATACTATATGATTCTAAATATGGAAAAATCAAAAGTGAGACACAGGTGTATGCTATTTTTAGTTAGCAGCCAGGACAAAGGTTATCATTAATTTAGTGAATAATAACTAGAAGAGAGCTGGGTAGAGAAGGGATGATTTTGTTTGTAGACTGGGTGCTGATTTTCCCAGGAGTCCTCAGTGTATGACGACTCAGGAATCCACATCTGCACTATCTCTGCACTGTAGTGTATTACACATTAGTAATGGTTTTGCATAAAAGAATCCCTTAATTTGTCCTTATTGCAATGAAGCAAGTGTATATCAGTCTAATATATAAACATAATTAAGAATTGGATAAAATATGTGTCATTAGGAGTAAAAAAAGTACTCTATACCCTAATACTTACTCAACAACTGTCTTTCTAAAGAAGTAATTTTGTAATTGAAGTCAACCATGACTATCATACTTTCTTCTACCAGTAAATAACAAATTACCCATCATAATTTATTGATGTAATGAACTAATTGTATTTCAATAACTATATTTGGAATATTAACTATTGTCTTCAAAATTATTACTTGAATAAAGGGAGTATTGGAAATAAAAGCATCTATCTAATTGAGTACCATACTCCAGAACAAAAATCTATTAAATATCACATTCCTATGTGCCAGACTTGACCATCTTTGCACAAAGTTTTAGGAATTCACATCAGTTAACAAAACAAAATTTGAGTTCAGGATTACTTTCCTCTCTGGACATGATTAACTGATTTACAAATACTTATTTATGAAAAATTCAACTGCCTTTCTGTCAAAGAGGCATGTAGCGATCCATAAGGGCTCAAATTTGTACATAAATTATACTTCCCTGATGAGGGATAAAGGATAAATAAGCTGACAATATCCATATGCAGGGGAAAAATAGGCTATATGTGGTGCTAAATACTAAAACAACTACAAAAAAAAAACATAAAATCTTCAGGCTAGAGAAACTAGACCATGGATATCTAGCTTTAGAGCCACCTACAGAATTGAGCTTTGTATATTATAACTACTGTACTTATTTATGCATTTGTTCAATGCCTAGTTGTATCAAATACCTAGTTTGTACCAGGGAGTTCTAGCACAGAGAATTTGAAATAAATTGTTATCCTAAATAAGTTGCTATCCATCCCCATTTTCATAGTTCTGTGAGTATGTCACTAAATATGGCAGGAAAGCAGTTCAGAGAGTGCAAGAGCCACGGGAAGATACTGCAGAGAATGCCAGGGGCTAAAGGCCAAAATCCTACTGTGAATCTTTAGTCCCTCTATGTCACCTGCACTATTTTATTTGGATTCTTGTGGATACTTAAAGAAAAATAGGCTATATAATTGAACTATCCTCAGGGAAGCATTTTTTTCTTTTAGACATCCTTCATATTTTCACTACTTTTCACAGAATGTCTACTAGAAAAATAATGATGACTAAAACTTTAAAAGATCATAAAATATTTAATAAGAATGAGATTTCATGAGGTCCTCTGGGGCCTAACTGTATCAAATTACAAAAGATTGTTCTTATCTGTGGTACATCAAATGATGGTTCATAGTTTTTTGATTTCTAGATTTACAGACTTGGTGAAATTATGGTTTTTAATTTAAAAAGATCGAGTAGTTAGACAATTCTCTTTTCATAAATGAATAAATACTTGCTTCTTAAAATTCAGTTTGAAATTACATTCTAAAATAAAATGATTGACAAAAGTTAATTTTTTTAAATTTTAAGCAAAGAAATGAGGATTTCTCATAAAAATGTCAATTAAAATCCAACCCATATATGTGACATGTGAGCGCATTTACTTTTTTGGTTATATCTCATCTTTTCAACAAATTCTGATTAACTTGCAGAATGTTTTCATACATTTTAGATGTACAGATTCCAAGCCAGGACAAAGTATCTTTTTGCTTTCTGAGATATACTTTACTGGTCAATCGACTGTCTTTATAAATTACAGTTCATTGACTCTGTTTTCTGTTTCTAAGCTCATCAAAAGTACAGTGTCTTGTGGTCCTATATCTGATTCACATTTGTCATCAAATGGAGCTAGTATAATTGGAAGGAGAAGCTACAACATTCTGATTGTGAGCTGGAAACAAGATGTCTATGTTTTTATTTTATTCATTGTCCCTTACTTTCTGCTTTCTAACACTCCCTACTCCCTTCCCACAATATTGAGACCTACAGAGAACATCATTTCAAGAATGGGGAATCTAGTCATGTAGCATGTTTGCACATAGCTTTAATGTGATTGTCTATGATTCCGGAGGCAAACATTAGAACACTGAGTTGCACACACAGTCTGTGGTCATTTCATCTGTGGCTACAGATGGAAAACAGCCTGCACAAACAGGAGGTATTGTTAACCAGGTGGATTTCCACTTTCCACATGTTTGAACACATTTGGGGATAACATAAAGACATTAGCAACTGGGCAAGGCCGAAGAGGTGTCAGAGCCCCTCCAATCCAAATCTAAATATTTTTCAGAAAATCCTGGAGTCATTTGGAGAATCACAGTATATCTTAGCCTCCTGTTTGTACCCTTGAGTTCTTTTCTCATTTACCACTGTAGCAGCGAACACTCCTTTTATCACATTGTCTATGCCCCTCCTCTCTTTGAGTTTAGCATTACCTATGGCATGACGTGCGTCTGCGAGAAACAAAAATCTGAATTGCCTCGATGCTTTCAGCCTCTAGAGAATTCAAAATCAGGAAACACTGCTATTTATATACCATGTCTATTTTTATATTTTATTTGCCTTTATTTTCTTAAAAACAAAATAATCGACTCTTGCACACTTAATGCCAGGATAAGCAATCGAGGAGAGGATAGATTTTCCTGTGATTGTTCTTTGCTTTTTCCCAGAGTTCTTCACATAAGTGACCGCAGTGACCCCTGGGGCTTTCTGATAATGAAGTTTCCCAACTGTGGCCTTGTCCATGCCAAGGCTGCTTACTGGTCATAGCTGGATCCCTACTTTTGAGGTGTTTCTGTCCTTCCCAGAGTCCGGGGCACACAACACTTGGTACAACATTTCAACTTTCACCTTCAAAACCACTTTCCTCCTAAGTGACTCATTCAGCAGGAAAGGGAAATCTGCGCTGGGGTGTGGAGTCTTCCCCTCAGATTAACATGTTTCTGGCTGCTGGCAAAGTTAGCAAAACAGCTTCAGGATAAAATGGCTTTATTTTATTTCATGTCGCCAGTAGGGGAAATTTTTAACATCACCACCCAGCGAGCATACCCCCGTAGGCTTCAGAAGGCACCCCCTCCTTGTGGAATACATATAACCCTTTACCACTGAAAATGATTTCTGACGATGACCCGGATATCAAAATTAGGAAACAGCCAGAAAGCATTTCCTTTCTTTTATGGGTTGTGTCAGTTGCCCTCTGAGTCTTTTCATTTATCCTGGCAGAGGTTTGTCTCTTTGCCTTTAAAAGTTAAATCCACCTTCATCGCACAATGTAGGAAGAAGTGAAATTAAACTGCAGTGTGTTCCAGAGGAGAAAATCTACTTTATTCATCTCTCAGCCCTACTTTAATTTACACTGACCTAATTACAGCCCACACCAGGAGAGGCTGAGTAGCCGAAGGAGCGCTTCTGCCACCTAGTGGTCGCTGCCTTGAACTGTGAGCAGAGAACTCAAGTTTTTTGCTTTATTTTTGAAATGTCTGGCAGAGAAGGGCAAATGACCTTCTCTAGTCTCTGCATGAATACTGAGGATATGCATCACACTCTGTTCTGTTCTTTTGGAGATTCAAAATGTAATATTCTGCTAAAGAACTCTGTTCAGAAAAGGTTGAATTAATGTCTCAGGATGAACTATAGCTTGAAAACTATTAAGACTGCATGGCATTTCATGAAAGTTAAATTGAAAATGATAATACAAATATTGGTACTATGTAAACCACTATTTTAAAATTATGCATTAGATCCAATATTTAGGGATGTTACCACCCTCCGCACTAAATCAATTATCCTTCCTCATAGCAACTGCATGATTGTGCTAGTAAGCTGAATAATTTCTTCAGTGCATCTCCTGGCTTATTTGTTTGCTTTGGGGAGTGGTACTGGACATTTAAGAATGATTCATTCTCTTTTTCGGCTTCATTAACGCGTTATTGATCAGTAACTTGAAAGAAAAACTTGTATGAAAAATGTCTTCAGCCCTGAATCACCAATGCTAATTAAAAGCAGGGAAAGATAGCAAAATGAAAGGCACTCACAATGCCCAAATATCAGAGTAGCAGATCTCCTCCTCCACCAAAGCGTTAAGGCAGCAGCAGTGAACTGCTCAGCTTGGCAATCCTATCTGTCGTCAAACAAGGAAACGACCCAGTGCAAAATCCCTAGTGGATATAAAGCGAAGGAATCCGCTGTGTACAGGGGGCATTGCATTCTGGAATCATGAGCCACTTTTGCACCCATTCTAACAAAGCATTCAACGTGACATGATCATTTTCAGTATTTAAATACATCAGGACATTTTTCAGTGTTAGAGCTGCAAATGGCTTGCCATGTTAAATCTAAATAAAAAAATTAGTAAAAACTAATTTGTCCTTATTAATGCTCCTTAAGGACCTACTGTCTTCAAGATCTGGTTTAAAGTCCCAGTTATACAAGGAAGCCTGCACGTACTTTATGGTTTAACAAACCTTTCTTTTTATTGGATAAAAACATCCATTGTAGCAAAATGATGCAGTTATTTATTCATGAAATATTAATTGGGGAGTGATGCATGAGTCCCTGAAGTAGGCACAAGGTTTCCATAGCTACAAACAAAAACCAACATGGCTGGATTCTCTTACAATTCGATTTTTCCTCAACTCTGGCACCATGTCAATTAAAATAAGAATGATGTATATGCATTGTGCAGTTTCTTCAATTACACTGCGCTGTTTTAATTCAGACCTTTATTATTTTTAGCCTAGATTATTTTGTTGACTTCCTAGCAGTTCAGCCTATCCTCAATTTGCATCTACTACAATTAAGAGTCACTTTTTCCATTATTGTAAGAAACATGTTGTCCCTAGTTAAAAGTGGTACTGAATGATCAATAAATGAAAAGGCAAATTTAAAACATTACAAAATGTGGCCCAATGGAACTGATTCATTTCACAGTTCTTTCTTCTTACATCCAAATTGGTACTGGTTCTTACATGTAAATTGCTTCCTCAGAGAAGCATGTCATGACCCTCTGATCAAAAGTGAGTTATTTCGTCAAATCTTGCTTAGAATGCTATCGACCATGCTTTCCATTATTTCACTTAGTGCTTTCTATTTTGAGTAACTATTTTCTTATCACATAAATTTTACATTCAAAAAAGCACCGGCCAACTTCTGCTGAACTTACTACCAGTCCCACAAAATTCCAGTAGAATTCCTAGCAATTCTAAGAAGACACAATATTATTATTATTCCTAGAGTTGTTTCTGCCACACTCTGTTTATTCCTTCAACTTAGACTGTCAGCATAGTGAGATGGGGGTGAAATCGAAAGCAAAACAAGGGATAGGGAACACAGAAAGGGATTATCATCTATGATGGTCAAAGACAATGTTTCTTGCAGCAAAGGGGAAGGTGAGGTGAAGGAAGAAGAAGGGAAGGAGATTGAAAAGTAATAGAGGTTAAACATATAGAAAGTATCAGAAAAAATATAAAGGTTAATCTTTATCAAAACTTATTGTACCTTTATTATTATCCTGCCACCCTACATGTACCACATAGGATGCAACTTCAAAAAATTAACTCTTATGACCATTTTAACAGTGCTGATTAATAGTGGAAATTAGGAGGCCCTTTGTCACCCAAATAGTTGAACTAAAATCAAGCCCTAGGGCATCAGGCTATAAGTTCTGGTGTTAGAAGTCAGGAAAAAATCTGCTGGTGTGATGGAGTGACAGCAAGGGAAGAGTGTCCCTCTGTAACATTTTCTTTCTTCCACTCAGTGAGCTGTGCAGTTAGTTATTGGAAGAAGATAGGGAAAGGTGGTATTATTTCTAGTGAGAGAGGTAAGCCAGAAATATTCCATATGAGATGAAAATGTCCTCATCTCCTTTGAATGAAAAAAGACTTCTGCATGTCAAAACAATGGATAGAGTATAATGGGCAATATTCTTTATTTTCAAATGCTAAAATAGTAGTTTCTTTTATTCAATGGTATTTTCCAAGGACCAGGTCATCTTTTATGTACCAGTCCACAACATAAAGGTTGCACGTGATTGTTTTGCATGAAAGGGAAAGACAATAAGTGGAAAAAACAACTGATATATAATGCAATGATTTTCTGTGATAAGGGCTGTAAAAATATAAAACCAAGGTAAAAATAGGGACAGGAGGGGTGTATTTTATTTTTTTAATTTTAAAAATGCTTTCAATTAAATTTATTTTATTATTAGTGGTATTTGTGCATATTTATAAGGTATAATGTTATGGCTTCATTCATGTATATATTGGGTAGTGATTAACTCAGAGTTATTAATATGTCCATCACTTTAAACTTTATATTTTATAGTAAATACATTCAAAACTTCCCCTCTATTTTTTGATATATAGTGCATACAGTTGACTGTATCTTCCCTGTTGTGTCACGGAACACCAGATTTTATTCCTCCAGAATTTTAAAAATTGGCCTTATAAAAATTGAAGGTAGAGTACTTGTTATGGGAGACAGGGAAGAGCAGAGGGGAGGAGTAGAGGACATGTTACTCAGAGGATGTATTAATCATGTTCCGGTTGCTAGGACAAAATACTGAACACAGGCAAATTAAAGGAGGAGTGGTTTATTTAGGTCACAGGTTCAGAAGATTCAGTCCATGATTACTGGTTCCATGGAAGAAACAACATGGTGGAAGAGCATAGGAGAAAAATGCTACTCCACTGATGACAGCTAGGAAAAAGAGAGAGGGGAAATAGGGAGGAGCGAGAGACAAGAATATAACTTTCCATATCTGATCACCAAGGATACCTCCAACCATGCCCCACCTCAAACTGCACCTTCAGCTATGAACTCTGTGATTTAATCCACTGATGAATATAGTGCCCTCAAGATCAAATCACTCTCCAAAAGCCCCACCTTCAAAAATAAGAATTTGGAGGAATAGTCTACATCTAAACAGAACAGGGGGATGTGTTATTTTAGATACATGAATCAAGAAGGCAATGAAGAGTGAGTGAGTCTAATTGATGTCCATGGAAAGAGAGATGTATGCAGAAGGAAACAAGCACAAATGCCCTAGAGAAAATGTAGGACTTATGGCCTTTAAGGCCAGCAAGTGGGGAAGCATAATGAGCAATGGACACAGTGGGAGGTAAAGGAATTTGTATTAGTCGGCTTTCCCATCTCTAAGACACAATATACAACACCTGCACTTTAAAGAAGGAGAGATTTAATTTAGTTCATAGTTTCAGGGGATCAGTCCATGGTCAGCTAGGTTCAAGGCAGGAACATTATGGGAAGTGCTTGACAGAGCAGAAGTGGCAATCAGGAAGCAGAGGAGCAGAACAGCACCAGAGAAGAAGACACAAAGGACCACATATAGACCTTAAGGCCATGGCTCCACCACCCATCCAGGCACACACAAAAGAGTGGTCTACTAGCACCCTGGGCAGCTTCCAAGCCAATCTACTTGACATAATCAAGCTTATTTAGCAGAGTTTAAATGATAGAGAATGGATTTGTTATGTAGGGCTTTTCAATTGTTAAAGGAATGCCAGGGTTGTGTCCCATGGTGACAATGAATGAAATCATGGGATGGATGAAGTGGAGTGCAAACAAATTTATTTAAAAGATATAAAGGCAAGAAAGTAAAAGACATAACAGCCAGGAAGTAAATCTTTCACTACCTGGAAGGAGATTCTGAGTAGGATGGACACTAGGCTTCTTTATCTAGGGGGTTTTTAAGGGATTTAGAAGGAAACTTTGGGCCACTGTGTAAGCAACATAATCTCTACCTTATAGAAGACTATATTTTTTAAAGATCTTATCTATGCAATGTTCACACAGTGTCCAAGCAGGACCCATGACCCTTGAGTCAATGGCCACTTGATCATACTCGGGGTTGGTTCCAAACAGCCAAAGGACACCTACCACGTGTTTTTCTAAGAATTCTGAAAGGAATCTGGATCAGCCAGCTCCATTTTGAGGCCACTGTCCTTACTGCTTAATAAAATTCTATCTCCTGTTCCAGAAATTTCTGTTACAACATCAGTGTAGATTTCTTTCCATTAAGAGCAGAAAGTACAGTGGGCAAAGGCCCACTACAATTTTGGAGTTCCAAAAAAAGAAAACCTTTTTGTTAAATCAGAAGATGAAGTGAACTTTCAAATGAAAGAAATGTCATCATAAATAGCATTAATGTATTTATCTCTGTAATAAGTAAGGCATTTTAATTTTTAACATTCTTTATGAAGGAAGTAACCTACAGATGCAATGATATCTAATACTCACTAAAGTTACCATGTGCCCTTGCTTTGGATCATCCATAAAGTGTGACATAATGTCAGTGTCATTCTGCCATTCTTTATAGTCATGAAGAGGGAGGCACCTGGTAGGAAAGGGGGCGGGGCTCGGCTGAGAATGGGAAGGGAAGATATGCATCAACACGAATGGAAATGGTGTGTTCAGTGAAGGAGAAAAGCAAGAACTCTCAGTTCTGGAAACATAAACCACATTGCAAGAATAAAAGCTTAATTCTTTGCCCTTGTTTTATGCTTAGAAACAGAGGAGGTCTGACGAAGAGAGTCCTGACAATTTTCCAGTCAATTAATAATTTAAGTCATTTTTTTCCCAAATTACTTGTCCTTGCTAAGTTTCTACTTAATATGTTTTGCTGGAAAAATATTTAGAATTTATTAGGAAAAATGTGCCAAATAAGATCAGGCACTGTTTTTTTAAATAAGAAACTAATTCACTTCATAAAATATATAGTCCCGGCTAACATAGGAATGATTATAAACCAATTATGAAATTTGCAACTTCCTTAAATACTGTTGTCATTGATCTTTCCAATTTTAGTTAGTCTTAGTTTAATTTAATGTGATTTATATTAATTGCTAAAAATTTATTTGATTTTGCTTCCCTCCAGGATATAACAATGCTTCTTAGAATTTAATTCTTTTTGTTTCTGCCTATTAATTAGGTTCTTACTTGAAAAATATAATACTAGTATATTATTTTTAAATGACATACAAAAGTGAGATATTACAAAGAAAAAGCAATGCCTTCCACACAAGGACTTCTCTTCAGTTTCTGCTTTTTATGTTTTTCAATTACTCTCTATTTTAAAAAATTATCTATCTGTGTGCGTGTGTGTGTGTGTGTGTGTGTGTGTGTGTGTTTGCATGTGAAATGTGGGCTTTGGGCTGTTGTAGCTTCTTGAAGATATGTCAGTGATTGTATCAATTCAGAAATACTTCTTAAATTTGAGATAAGTACAAGGTAAACTTTAGAAGTATGAAAAGGGAAAGGTAACATTCATTATAAAGGGAACTGTGTAAAGAAAATTGCATGTGCCAAGTAGGAATTACAAGTTTAAATAGGTAGCTTTGTTACTGTTTGAATTAATTAAGTCATCGTGGAGACTACAGATATCTCAGACATAGGGAAGGACTAGTACAATGACCCTGAGTTTGGCCCTTGCCCAGTATCTTCCATAGACATCAGAAAACAAACAAGGAGAAAAGTGCAAAAGAGACAAAGTGGACATTGAAAGAAGAACATTAACATACTATTTCTCATGTAGAGTTTCATTAGTTTTTATAAAAACAGTAAGTTACTATTTTGAAAATTAGAGTGTCCTGGGGAGATGTGACCATTAATTGTGATCTGTCTATGTGACTGGATTAAGACGTGCCTATAGATTAGTGAAGCGCACTTCTGAGTATGTCTATGGGGTGTTTCCAAAGATGATAGGCAAGTAGGCCAGCAAACTGAGGAAGAATACCCAGGGTGATTGTGTGTGACATCGAAATAAGCAGCCTCTATGGAATAAAAGGGAAAGGAGGAAGTTGATGCATATTTAAAAAGCTCCATTCTGCTTGACTGGGTGAATCTTTTACCACCTTGGCTAATGGACATCAGATCCCAGGATATTCAGCCTTCTACTGTAGATTTATCCCAGTGACTCTCAAGGGACCTTTCAATGTCAGCCTTGGACTGGTGCTGTACCCTTGCCCTCTCAGTGCAGGTTTTTGGGCTGGGCAGCTGCTGAATTCTCCAGATCTCTTATACACAGGCAACCATTATGGATTCTGGTGCTACATCATATATACATTTGTCAATTCTGTTCTTCTAGCGAATGCCATCTCATACAAAATAGAAGATTTTAAATGAGGGGTGACATTATCCTTATAAAATAAGATCAGTGATACCACTGTGTTAAGAATTAACATTCTGATGATAAAAATATGAAAGCTACTGGGAGAAAGCAAGTAATATATAATAATAACATGTACAAAAATATTAGTAAAAGAAGTGATTAGATTTTAGCTGTATTTGATTATCCATCAGTATTTGCCAAAGTAATGTATTTGCAATGTAGGAAGTGGACAGAAATAAAAAGGATTTAAAGATCAAGACTGTTGATCTTTAAAACTAGAAGAAGGAAGTGGCCATTTGTGATAAAGGGAAAGATTAATGAGCAAATTTTGGCAAAAACATCTAGAGTTTAGTCATGGGCATATAAGTTTGGGATTTTGAAATACAAATGGAAATAATAAGTGAACAGCTGTGTATCTGAGTCTGTAATGTGCATGGAGTGATCTGGAGATATATTGGGAGATTTCAGAATAAAAATGGTATTTCAGATGATGAGGCTATGCAGTCAACAAGAGAAATATAGATAGTGAAGAGCTGGGTTCTAAAGACATTCTCAATTCAGGAGAAGTCCAGGATTAAGAAAGAATGGAAACCTGAAAAAGGAGACTAAAAGACAAGGTTGAGAGGATAGACGAAATCTAAACAAAATCATGAGAGAATTGTTTTGGAAATCCACAGAAAATTATTATAGGAAAGAGGTGCAAACAACATTGCAGAGTTATTTATAAATCAAATAAAATGAATAATGATAACTAGATGCTCCCTTGACTGAACCTATCAATGCAGAGCTCATTAATGACTTTGTAAGATCAATACTGATAGAATATGGGGATTAAAACATGATTGGAGGGAATTTAAAGGAAAACACATGAAAGGAAGTAAGGAAAATAAATAAGTCATATAAACAAATCTAACAGACATTTTGTATTTTGTATTTATATTTGCAAACATTCAACAAATCAGTCATGAATACTGTGAGACTCAATGTAAAGCATAACAAATTTCTTGACTGTCTCTGGAATTAAGTAGACCATGGACTAACAGAATCTAAAGGGATGCAAAATATGTCTACTTTAAAATTCTTATATTATTTCATTCTTTTTTTTTTTTTTTTTTTTTTTTGTACCAGGGATCGAACTCAGGTCCTTGGGCTTGCAAGGCAGGCAGCGGAACCACTGAGCTAAATCCCTGGCCCCTAAAATTCTTATATTATTATTGGTGAGAAAAGAGCCAATGGTAAGAATATTTAACATTTACTTATAAGAATATTTACAAAATTTTTGGTATAATTTTAACACCAGTCTCTAGGAAGAGGTTCTCTGCAGTCAGAAAACCAGGAAACATCAAGACTAATGTAGAATGAAATGGTCATTGAGCCCCTTACTCATTTCAAAATCAGCGCACTTCTTACATAATCCTCCAGCTACTACTCGGTTATATATTATATATTCATCCAACTGAAAAGCTAGATGTAGTTAAGCTATAGATTTTCAAAGGTGATCTTTCATATAGGAATCACCAGTCAGCAAGGGAACATACACAAGTTTCTTGTAATGTGCTAAGTAAGTCCTATGAAAATGTGAAAAACATATCGGGCATGTATTATTTTATAAAGAAAACAATGAAGCTCTAAAAATAACTTAAGACAAATGATTTAATATTCTTTTATTGGTCTAGTAAAATTTATTGTGCTAAAGCACAATATAAAACAAAACAATGAAATTTGGACTTTGATTTATCACTAACTTAGGATGGCTATTCTTAGAAAGTCTTTTGTCTTCAGTGTCTCTACTTTACAGAATAGAACACACAACTCATAACTAAGGAAAGAAAAGTTTTATCCAAGAAAGGGAAATATGTAATTTTAGATGCTATTCACAAGATATAAACATACATCATAGAAACACAAATCATGTATTAAACTCTAGTTGCTCTAAAGTATTAAGGACAAGTAAATGAAGAAAGCAATAGTTAAAATAATCATAGAAGATTGTTTTAATAAAAAGCAGACCTATAATAGCTGAATGTTTCTGAAAAGCGTCATGCAATGGATGTTGTGTCGTCCAAACAAGTTTGCTCCCCCCAAAAAAATTAATTCATGTTCTCATTGTAAAATGTCAGTTAAATTTTGGCCAGAAATTTTATGGACTCTAAGTTAATTCTATTTTAGAACATAATGTTGAGCCAACCGAAGAGAAATGAACTTTTCACATGAATATTTTAAGGTTTAAAGCAGGAAAGCTGACCACTAAAGAAGACTGAACATTTCACAATTTTAGTTTCCTGGTCTGTAGCCTATAAAGTTAATAGATCCTCTTTCAAACCCTTATTTCATTTAGACTTAAAGTCTCTGAAACCAGGATTCAATATTTTACTGCTACGGAAAAAAATATGGTGTCTACCTTCAGGTTTTTAATGAATTTTAAATAGACACTATTAAAATAAATTTTAAGCATTAGGACGGTCTTTGCAAGATGGACTAAAACATTCACACTCATGCACAAACAAACAAGTTTAAAAAAGGAAATAAAACAGAACATTTGCTTTGTATTAAAAATTTATCAGTATATTTGAAGAAATAAAATATATTCATAAGCTGTTTTAAATATTTAATGTAAAATATTTTACTACCAAATGAATTCATTATAGTAATCTTAAATTAATGTATTTATTCTTTAATAAATATGCCAAGTTCAATTATTACAATCTAAATAGTATAGAAGGTAGTAACATTAAACCCACTGTAATATTATTTTTATGTTGCATTATCTTCACTGATATAAATTTAATTAAAGTATGCACTGACAAGGACCAAATGACTTAATTACTTAACACACAACTTCACTTAATCATTGCCAAACTTAAAAATTAAACACTTCCAAATTATTCTTTCTTTAGTTTCTTTAGAAAACCACTCAAGGGAAATAAATGAAGAAAACCCTGTAACTAGTTCATTTTTAAATTGTTTTTATCAAGTGAATAGAAAATTAAAATCAACCACTTTAGAAAATGCTCAGTTTTTACATGGGTATAAAATAAAGCTCTGAACAGATATCTAAGGAATATTATTTTCCATAATTCTCTTCAGATTTTATATATTAGTAAGCATTTTGAAACTCTATACTTTTATTTATATGGCTATTTCATTTTCATTTAATTAGAACACAGTATGAACTATGAAACATACTCCTTGTGAATGAATTCACTCCTTGTGACTATTTTTTTTTCCTTTTGATATCTTGTTACTAATTGAGTCCCTGGAGTTTAGTGAGAATTTAATATTAAGTATATACAAATTTAAAATGGGTAAGTGGCTTGAAAAATGAATGAATGAATGAATGAATGGTGAATGATCTCTTTCTGTTAAAATTTAAGATATAGACTTACTTAAAGAATGAATAATGGAAACACTGAGGATCCTATTGTCAATCTGAAGGTTCCACTATAGTGTTTCTTCTCAGGGCATCAGTAGGTATATCATGTGAACATTAGGGACAGCGTTTTGAGAAGTGCAAATTCCTGTCAGACAAGGTAATAATACATTGACATCTGCTTAGATATTTACTAAAATAAGACAGATCCTGAATGAAATCCTTCCTAGGTTATTATGGTAGATGAAGAAACAGAAAGAAACTAGTATTTTAGATACCTCATAAGACAAAGTGATGAAACTTGGTTACTGAATGATTGAATGGGTAAATTAGATAAGAGTGCTAAGAGATCAAAGAAAATCCCAATAAGTATCTGTTTGGTATCCCCTAAAATTAATGTATTAAATTAAAACCTAATTTCCAACATGATAGTACTAAGAAGTGGGACTTAATGTAGGTGAATAACTTGTGAAGACCCTACCCTGAAGAAAGGGATTTGTGCCCTCATAAAAGAGGTCCCAAAGAGCATAAGTGCCCCTTCCACCAGGTGAGAAAACAAGGTATCATCTATGCAGCAAGCAACAAGCCCTCACCTGACACCAAACCTATTAGTGGATTAATCTTGAACTTCTCAGACTCCAGAACTGTGAGAAAAATGTTTGTTGTTTATCAGTTACCCAGTCTGAGGTTGTTTTTGTTACAGCACCCTGAACAGACTAAGACAGTTGAGAACCAAAAGAATAATGTCTTCATTTTGACTGAAAGAGAAAAAGGTGACATGGTGAGGAAAGTATGACATTTCCAAGTTTCAAAATACTATATTTGAAGAAAGTGAAAATAACAAAATGAACATTTCTGGTAGAAATTGAAAGGAAGACTTTTTTAGACATTAAAATGTTAAGTCTAGTAATAAAGCATTGGTCTTTATTCACATTGAAGAAATGCCTGAACCACTTATGTGAATAAATTAATAATATTCTGACTTTCTTTTTGTTCTTCAAAGCTGTCAAGATCTTTTTTATCTTTGAGCCTTCATATGAGTGTATCCTCTGCATAGAATCCTCTTGCTCTTATCTCCTTTGCTGGTATTGAGATCTTTTTATCATCAAATATCAACTGAAAGGTCACTTCTTCTGAGTGACCTCTGCTGAACTTGGTATTTATATGCAAAGCACCATTTGTATGGATTTTACCAAACCCTATGAATTTGTTATTATAATTATATTTCAATTATAGAAAAAAGACAAAAAACTGTAAAGGTCTGTAGTAATAGCTAGAAAATTGCAAAATCAATATGTGAGAAAAATAAAACTTGAACCAAGGCAATTTGCGTCTTAATACATGCTCTTAACCACAAATCTGTGCTTCCTTAATACATTTTAGTTTTTATCTGTATCAGAATGCATAACCTCTGAAATTTTCTTAATCATTTATTTCCTCTTAGAGACTATGTCCCAAAAGACAAAATGTTAAATACCTAGATCTTCAATGTAAGTATAAAATTAAGCAAGTCTACACAAACCACGCAGGGAAGAAATTTGTCTTTAATGTTATTAATTTATGTATTCACTCCTTTTGTACCATGGGATTTTCCAGACCGTACTAAAGAGGTGGAATGTATGTACCAATCCCCTGGCTTCACATTTAGCCTCATAATGTCCTTTAGCCAATAGGATATTAATGGTAGTAACTTGACCAAAGGCAAGACAAGCTCAAATGTATTTCTAGTGCTTTCACCATGGGAAGTACATAGGTAGCTCAGCTGGCTGGTTCAAGGAACAGAATCAGCCACGATGAATGTAATAATCTGCTTATCTGCAAACTCAGAAGCTCAATAATGATTAATATTTTATGTCACTGGGCTTTTATGATAGTTTATAATATAGCACTCATTGTGGCAAGAGCTGAATGGTACCAGGACAGAGGTCCTGCTATTATAAAAACCTGAAAGTGTCTGGTGCTAACTTTGTAACGAGCCGCAGGAACTGAGTAGGTGATTAGAAGAAGGTAAAATGTCAAGAAAATCATTTTAGAGAATGAAAAATTGGAGAAATGTCCACTCTAGAGATGAAATATTTGTTAAATCTGTCATATGAGGTTATTTATAGTATTGAAATGTACTTGATGAATTTTGGAAACTGGACAAGGATATGAGCCAAGAAAATAAAATGTTGGCAGTTTGGAATTTGCCCTTTTAGTTGCAGGAAAAAGGCTCGCACAATTTAGAAAACACACATGATCCAGTAAAGGATCATTATCAAAACTATTCTGTACCAAAAATGCATAATAAATTTTTCCAATTGACCAACAAATTTATTTACAGATTTTTATCTCCTCGCTATAACGCAGTTCAGTATCACCCATAAGATTATCATGCCCTTTTCACTGCTTTAATCAGAAAGTTTACATTTTTTCAGTTTTGATAGAACAGGGAAATTATTTTATAGACTATTCCGCTATTCAGAATTATCTAATATTTTCTCATGGTTTGATATATTTTATTTATTTTTGGAAGAGGTATCAGAGGAATGACATTGTGGTGTGTCACATAAGGCAAATGATGGACATATACCCTTACTCGTGAAGTTAACTTTGATTGCCTGAGGAAGTATAACTTCCTTGAGGTCCTGATCATAAGGACCCACTGGAAAAATTTTATTTTTACAATAGTCAGTATTTTGTGGAAGAAAATTTTGCAACTCTTTATATATATAATATTCCTCATCAAAATCTCAATATTTGTTTTAGTAGCTGTCATGTATTGTTTGGCTAAAATAATTATTTAATATGATGGTTACAAAATGTTGATTTTCAAAGTCCATTATTAATTGAACACTTAATTTCTATTCTATTTTGAGGGAGAGATTTCCATTTTCTATTTATTTATAAGTTTATCTAGCATATGCATAGGTAGGGAAATATGTATATATATTTATAGCTGTAGATAGATATCAATTTACACACACATATAGAGAGAGAGACACACAGAAATAAAGACAAAGAAAGAAAATCTTTCTACATTTTACATTGTTTTTACGTAGACTTTCAGTTCACAGATATCCTTATGTAAATTTATAGAATCTATAAACCACAAAGGAAAAATACTTTAAAGATAGTAACAGTAGTAACAATATAATGATTTAAGAGAGGTTTTCCTCATCTTTACTTCTAAATAATGATATGATGCTTCTAAAACAGTCTTACTATGAAATTTTACAGTGTAATAATTTCAAAATAGAAAACTTTTTCTTAAATTTGTTAAATATTTTTAATATTTCAATAAAATTAACTTGAATTCTATAATTTTACATTTTGATAAATTGTTTTCTCTCTTTAATATTGAATGGTGGTAAATTAACAAAATAGTGACCCATGTCATGACAGAATAAAAATAAAATGAAATAAATAAATAAATAAATAATAGTATAAAAGTACGATTTACAGAGTAATTTAATTCTAACATGTAACAGATCAGAAATGAGTTTCTTTCAATATAAAGTGGAGTTCACCATGGCACTACTTCATAAGTTTGCTGTGAAGGTTAAATGTGGAAATTTAATGAGAAAAACCATAAAGTTCTTAGAACAATACTTGACATATAACAACCGTTTAAAATTATCCTTACTATTATGATGATGTTTTACTGAATACTAAACACTTGAAGATGTGTTTTCAGTTAAAAATAAAAGATTAGTAACAAGAGAAATTGTTATTTCTTATGA
This sequence comes from Heterocephalus glaber, assembly GCF_000247695.1. The sequence goes on along the minus strand of NW_004624753.1, from coordinate 12,428,734 downwards.
TGAAAATAATTGAAAATGTAAGATCTATCATTTTATACTTGTATCCTACCTATGTTGAGTACCGGTGATATTTCTTGCTCACTATATGAGCATACATAAAATCATCTAACAATTCTACATTGCTTAGTATCTCTATAGAGTGAAGTTATAATACTTTTTTACTCCACATTAAACATTCTTTTCAATTATCTTATTTAATAAAGTTTGTATTGCAAGAAGATTTCAAATAAGAAAATATAATGCAACCCATATATTACACAAATTTAACAAATGTAAACTTCTGGATCGTTTAAGGTTTTTTTCTTTTAAATGTAATGTACACACTATTAAACCACCTAAGCCCTCTCCTTCAAAACCTCTTCTCTTTGATTCACAGAAGAAGCACTTTGAAATTGCTGTCTCTTTCTCATTTACCATGTAAGTAGCATAATGTGTCCACTTTAAAATACTTATAAACTAAATTATTTTACACAATTTGCCAATTTTGTTATCTGTATCTACAGATAGTAAATCTATTTTGTTTATTTTAATTCCATTATGGAAATACAGTCATTATTCTTATCATGATTATTATAAAATGCTTCCAAATATTTGTTGGTAATATACTAGTTTTATGACATGTCATCAGTTCTTTGTCATTTTAAGCATATCCATTATAACCTAATAAAATTACTTTTAGGGATAAATTCTGTGTGTTTTTAAAGAATGTATACTCCAAATACGAGTTCCAGCCTCCAGATAGATCAAGTTATTTTCTGTTTACTCAAAAATTTTTAAATCCACATTATTGGCAGCGCATTAAAAAATTAGGATTCTTGGGTTATAATCTTTCAAGGAGAAACTTTGTTCATTATTCCTTGAATTCCATAAACTTTTATTTGAAATATTTTGACTCCTCATTGATAAGTTTGTTAAAATTAAAATTGCTTTTTTTTAATTTTATTTTTAATTTTTTTTGGTACTGGGTATCGAACTCAGGTCCTTGTACTTGCACAGCAGGTGGCGAAACCACTGAGCTAAATAACCGGCCCCTGTTATGTATTTCTTATGTGTTATTCAGTTTAGTATCACACAATGATCTTAGTCAATTATCATCAGATGATCTGCTATTAATTTTACCATATTAGCATAATTTGTTTTTCTATTATGATTATTATTATTATTTCAGAAATTCTGTTGACTGTTTTAGTTTTCAGCTTCTCTTTGAAGTACTTTAGGTTTCTTTCTTGCTCAAATGTAATCTTAGAGATAGTTGTTAGCATGTAACTTTATATACACTGAATTCTATAATCTTTTAATTGTCCAGCATCTTGCTATTTGCTATTATTTCTCGTTTTCCTGTTCATTTTTTCTTACAGGTTTCCACTGCATTTGTTCAAGTTTTCTGATGCACCAAATCCCACCATTTTTTTAAAAAAAATTCCATTGCTTTACTGACTAGTAGTTTGTAAATTATACTACTTTTCCTTTTTAAACAACATATTATTACATAGTCTGTATGCTTTTAAAAGAACTCTGAGATGGTTTTTGATTGCTATTGTCATTATGTCTGAGAATCTGAGAACCTCTGTTCAAGGGGAATTTTGTTTAAAGTTTTTGCTCATTTCCTCCAGAAAAGTATAAGGAGCTTAAAATCTTTAACTTAGACTAAATCTATCTTGTATATTATTGCAATATAATATTTTAGTTTTAATGTTTTTAAAACCCTAAATAATCTCAGTAACATTTAGCAAACTATTTACCAGTATATTTTCCATTCTTTGTGTGTGTGTGTGTGTGAGTGTGTGTCTTTTTATTGTCTTAGTTACTTTCCTTGTTTCTAAGAAAAAGTACCCTACACTCAAAGTTAAAGGAGGAGAGACTCACAGTTTGTACAGGTCTCAGTTTATAATTGACTGGCTCCAAGGTAGGGTGGCATGGCAGAGGGGCATGGCAGAGGGAAAACAGTTCATAGTGGGCAGAAGGCAGCAAAGTAGCAAAGTTCCAAAGAAACCAGCGACCAGCAGGAATTGACCACACCAGCCATCTTTCTGTTCATTATATTCAATATTTCAATGAGCTCCAAGACTGTACTTAGTGTACCTGAGTGATGTCCTTCAAGACCCCATATTCACTCACTTTCCTGTATTTATGATGAGCACGGTGTTTTGTGATCCCAAATATGCACAACCACTTTCACTGTACCATTTCTTAACTTCGCACATCAACTCGGTGTAAAATGCCTAAAAGAGGGTCCTATGACTAGATCATTCTCAAGTGCTTATTGTCTGAACTGCACAGTAAAACCATTTTAAATGAATATTTATTAATTGAATCAAAATGTCATGATAAAGCCTCTTGAAGCTGCTAGACTACTAGTGGGAAAGATATCAGCATTCAATAATTTCTAATGAAAATAGGAAGTTTAGTCTACTTGGATCTCAGATATAATGATTTCATCCTTGGAAGAGAATATTACTAGGTGATATAGGATGGATGCGAAAATATGAGAATAATCATAGGGACATAAATGATAAGAATGAGAAGCACATCAGCAGTTTCCTAGGTCTGGGGTTGAGGAGAAAGAAATTAACTGAAATGAGTATGAGGGTAATAGAAACGCTCAGTTTCTTGATTCTGTGGTTGTTCCAAGGGTGTATAAAATTTGTCAAAACTCATCAAAATGTATACTTAAAAGTGGTGCATTATACTTCCATTAAGTTGATTTTTCTAAATGCTTCAGTAATTTCAACAGCTCCTCAATAACATTTCCAGCAGAGAAAGTGCTCAACAGTTTTGTTATTGGGAGAAAATTCTATGAGATAATATTATTTAAAATTTCTAAATAGTAGTGATAATGCGGAAATCAGTTTAAAGAGCCTTTTATGGTAGTTTGTATATAAAAGGAAATTAATGGGTCCCACACTAATTTTATCCAGTGATTAAATCACCAAACTACTGATCTTTCCCTTGCTTATTCATAGACCATCAGGTAATTAGGACTGTCTCTACTTTATCATCTGCCAGCTGTGAGGAGAATGAGAACAATAGTTATTCAGTTCAGTGGGATCATTATCATTCATATAGGAAAACAGAACCTTTGTAATGGTTAACAACAGAGCGAGATATATTTCTTCTCCATTTTCTCTGTGCTTATTGAATAAAAAGCCATTAGCCAACTAGGGACTTAGATGTCTATGTGCATATACAATTAATTAATTCTAATTTACTTAACAGAGCTCCTAATATTATTGTAACATTGGGGTAATTTTAGAGAATAAAACATCTCAAGCAGGCATGAATTCTAATACCTAGATACCTTACAAAAACACCTCTATAAACATATATCAATCTTTATCAAAAAACTTCATCTATAATATATATAATAGTTATATGTAATTAATAACAATAATTATACATAATAATTATCATGTCAAGAAAATTGAATAAAGCAAGTAGTGAAACACAGTTTGGGCCTCAGAAATGAGTTTCTTTCAATATAAAGTGGAGTTCACCATGGCACTACTTCATAAGTTTGCTGTGAAGGTTAAATGTGGAAATTTAATGAGAAA
>NW_004624753.1:12341855-12425083 GCF_000247695.1 Heterocephalus glaber | reverse complement strand
AATTATCATGTCAAGAAAATTGAATAAAGCAAGTAGTGAAACACAGTTTGGGCCTCTGAAACTAGAATTACTCTGCTTTCCTTTGCCTCAACCTCAACTCTTACACACACACACACACACACACACACAGTTGAAAAATAGTAATGAAAAATAGGTCATAAGAATATTAAGAACTGTGAGATGAAAAGTTACTGTGTGTTATAGCAGAAAGTGAGGTGAAATCGATTAAAAACATTGTTTTGTTGAATTAAAATTATATTAAAAACACAAGTGTTCACTGTTCTAATGTAAACTTTTAATATTTGAGTAAATATATGTATCTTCCACTTGAAAAATTTTACGGCACATTCTCATCACTCCAGAAAGTAATGGGAAAAGTGTCACTTTCCAATAAAATCCTCAATCAGATATGATGACTTTAGAATTAAAATTATCATAAAGTAGCTTTGTCTATTAGAATTTTAAAAATGCAATCATATGGTGCATTTTCTTTTTTGTCTGGCTTCTTTTACACAATACAATGTGTTGGAGATTTATAGTTTATTGTGGTCGTATCAATAGTAGTTATGGTGCTTACAATATCCTTTATTTATTCTTTTTTATATCTGTAGGACCTTTTAATCCTAATATTTGTATTCCTACTCTCATGAGCAGTATCAACATATATTTTCAATTTAATCATCATATCAAATGTTAAAAATTGTTATTAAATGTCATTGATTGCCACCCTTATTTTTGTGATGGCTTGTCTTCAAATTTAACTTATTTTTCTTTCCCTAACTCCTTATTTTCAAGCCTTAGATAAATAATTTCTTTTTTTCTCTGTAAGGCATTTGTATCAAATGATAATTATTTCCACTAAAAATTTCCATTAATTATTGTTTAACTTCAACCCACAAATTTAAGCTGTATTTCCCTTATCATTCAGTTCAAAATACTATTTAAATTCTCATTTTTGTCATGATTTTTACAAGTATATTTGAAATTTTTCACATATTTATTATTTTAATCTTTTTAATGACATAATTTAATATCATCGGCATCAAGCGATACATTTATGTTCACTGTTTGCATAACATCTTTTCCATGACTATTTCTTTCTATAGCACACATATACGCACACACACACACTCACACACTTATTTTTTCTAGTGCACCCTTTGCTGTATATCTGAGTTTTCATGTCAAATCAACCTCAAAATTTTATGTGTTTTTAAGCCTAATTTAAGTCTAACTTTTACAGGTTTATGTTTTCTGAAAAATTGTTAAATTTTCTCATAATTTCTTTTACTTATTTAAGTTGATTGAGTAGTTTTAGGTTTTAGAAAGCAAAAAGAGAAAGCACTTCATTTCTAGATGCCTCTTTTTTACCTATGCATTCATTCCCTCAGCTTTCCCTATTATTAAATATTTCATAGTATAGTATAATTGTTATAACTGAGTAGCATGTGTAATTACATTGTTAGTAGTACTAGTAGTAAGTTGCTAGTTTACATTACATTTTTTTGTATTGTACATGCTATGAATTTTGGTAAATATATGACATGCATCCACCACTAAAGTATTATGTAGAATAGTTTCACTGCCCTAGAATTTCTCCATGTTCCTTCTGTTCATCCTTTACTCCATCCTTCCCAAACATCTGGCAGCTACTTATCTTTTTATTGTCTTCATACTTTGAATATTTTGAATGTCATGTAATTGAAATCATATAATATGTAATCTTTCCACATTGTTTTCTCTCACATAGTCCTAGGCATGTTAAGAACTCTTCATATCTTTGTATGGATTGGCAGCTAATTTATTTTTAGCACTGAATATTATTACTTTATCTGAATGTACCGGTTTATTTATCCATCCATCTACTATATATGATCTTGGTTGCGTCCAAGTTTGGTCAATGATGAATAAAATTGGCATAAACATTAATGTGTAGATTTTTTGTGTGGATAGAAATTTTCAAACTCATTTGAATAAGTACCAAGAAATGCAACTGTTGGAGTATAGGAAAAGAGTGTGTTTAGGTTTGTAAGAAACTACTAGGTGGTCCTACAAAATGTGGATACAAGTTTCCATTCCTACCACCAATAAATAAGAATTATTGCTTCATAACCTCATCAGCACTTAGCTGATCAGCAGCAGTTCTTTGGGTTTTTGCCATTTTAGCAGGTGTGCAGGGATCTTTTATTATGTAACTTTACAGATCTTTAGTGATACATGGTGTGAGCATGTTTCACGTACTAGCCTGTCATTTGTACACTGTGCATCGAGAGGTATCTGTTCAGATCTTTTGCCCATTTCTTAATCGATTTATGTATTTGCTTATTGTGAAGATAAACTGTTCTTTGTATATTTACTAGGCCAATCTTTGATCAAATATGTTTCCCCTTCATTTTTAAATGATATTTTCCATTTATATTTTCTTTTTTTTTGAGGACAAGAAATAGATAATGTCTTTCTTCGACATTTTATAGGTGCTTATGTCTTTGATAAGAAGTCAATCCCTTCTGCTGTGAGTAATGTGTTTTTAGCTGCAGTCAACTTTGAGTATGCATGTTTAATTTTTGGTTGTTTCTTTTCTTTCCCATCTGGAGGTCACTAAACTTAGATTTTTTTTGGTTGCCATCTTTAAAAATGTTTGTAAATCCATCTCCATTTTCACCTCCATTTAATTTGGCTTACTGCCTTTGTCTTCCACATTATGTATTTTTGATATGTTAGCTAATTTGGAATAGTGTCATATATTTTGCACATTTTATCTATTTTTAAATTCCTTTTTTAATCTTGGTGTTTATTTTTGATAATTTAAGTTATTTATATTCAAGTTACTGAACTTTATATTTGCTAAAACTGTTACTAAACTTTTTTTCATTTCTGATATGGCATTTTTCTCTTCTATGATTTTTATTTACCTGTTCATATTTTCCATCTATCTGCTTAAATATACTATGTCTCACTTTGCTGCGAGATCCTTTTACATCATTTTGATAGTTCAAATTCTTCTCTGATTATTGCCTCAACTGACTCACTTTTAGGTTTACTTGTATTGACTCTTTTGTTATTTATGCATAGATCACTTATTGTAAATTTTTGGTTTCTCTTAATGTTTTATTACAAGCATGGGATTTTAAGTCATTACTTTAGCATGCTCTTAATTAGTACAGAATTGGAGTTTAAATTTTAGTTAAATTCAGTTGAGCACTGATTTTCAATATTTGGGTACAAACACAGTTGTTCATTTCATCTTTTTTATTTAATCCTTAAATAGTTTTGGGTTCCCAGTTCCAGCCTCACTTTGTAATCCTCAGGAAACCTCACTTCACCCTGATATCTTGATCAAATCATCACAGAGCCATTGCAGTAGAAGCCTAAAGTTTCTCAGAGGGATTTATTCCTCCTTTCCTCCCTGTTCCAAGCAGGGCTTGGATAGTTTCACTCTACTCAAGCAATGTAGTGTCCCCAAGTTATTTCTCAGTTTATCTTCCCACCGCCAGACTTTAGAGCATGCCTGTAAAATAAGTATTAAATACTTAGATTAATTTCAAGGCATTTATTCTTTGTCTCAACTTCCCCTACTTACTGCTCTTCAATAAGAATTTGCAAAATTGAAGATTTTAGGGACATTTCTGTTAGCTAGCTTGCAATACAGACTGGCCTTGGCAGACCCTGTCTTTATTTGATCAATACCCTACATGTCTCAGGGAGAATTGTTTCAGATATCCTGCCTTACCCTCTTTGTTAAGAAGGCCATAACTATGTGCACGGTGAAAGCCTACTAGAAAGAGTAGACCAGGTATGCAAGCTCTTTAGGCTGTTCTTTTTGAGATTCTATTATGTTAAATCAATTAAAAATGTAAAATTATTTTAAAACTTCACCTGGCTTCTCCTTATGCCTGATTATTTTGAATTTTTCTTCTTCTATTTTGTTTCTGGCAAAAAGCTTTTCTATTAAGGATTTATCACTTTATGGAATCTAATTTCACTTCCTGGACATTTTCTTGTTTCTTAAAATTTAAGTGGATTTCACTCAATTTAAGAACGTTCTTCTTTACGATATAATTTAAATCTATATTTCCTGTAAATGATCATTTAATTTCATTTCACAATTTTGATTGTTGTACTTTCATCATAATTCCATTCAAAATAATTTCTAGTTTCATTTGAACCAAAATACTTTTAAAATTATTTAATTTCTGAGTTTATTCAGGGAATTTCTTGATATTATTTCTATTGGTATCTAATTGTATGTCATATCGTTCACATTTTCATATCTAAAAATTACATCATATTTTCAGTTTAAATTGGTTAAATCTTCCTCCATAATCTCCATTTTTTTATTTCTTTCACTCATGGTTTACATTTAGAAATGTATTATTGAATTTCGAGATTTTCTATTTTTGTTTTTTAACATTGACTTTTAAATTCATTCCCTTTTCTTTCAAGAATATATTTTGTAAAATGTAAGTAAATTTACATTTGGTAGATGGTACTGCTCAAAATATAATCATTCTTAATAAATGTTCTGCATGCACTTGAGAAGAATGTACATTGTGCACTTTTTTTTTTTTTTCCGGTAATGGGGATTGAACTCAGGTCTTTGCGCTTGCGCAGGCGGTGAAACCACTGAGCTAAATCCCCGGCCCTATTGTGCACTTTTTAGATAGAATATTTTATAATTATCAATTAGTAGAAGTACATGACAATATTATTAAACTTTTCTATATATTTTCTTTTCTGTCTTTTTGTTCTATAAATTATTTTGAGGAAGTTTAATTCATGCATTGTAACTGTGAATTTTCCCATTTTTTCTGTTTAATTCCACTGGTTTTGTTTCATATATCTATCTTCAAATTATGATACTAGGTGAATGAAATTGTAAGATTGTAATGTCTTCTGGATAAACTGAACTCATGAAATGCTATTCTTGAAAAGGTTAATGAAATTATAGTATTCTAATGTCTTCTGGATAAATTGAACTCATTATGAAATGCTACTCTTGAAACTTAATACAATTCTTTGCTCAAAAATGTACTTAATCTGGTATGTGCATAACCATTCTAGCTTTATTTTTTAACAGTTCACTTGTGATAGATCTTATTCATTTTAAAACTTTTGACCCATTTGTATCTTTACACATCTTTTGAATGCATAATTTTCTATATCCATTGTAAAATATTTGCTTTTTACTAGAAGTTTTAAAACTGCTTGCATCTCTTAGGATTACCTGCTTATATTTAAAACTTTATCTTAACATTAGCTGAAAAACATTATGCTTTCAGCTTTTGGATATATTATATCCAACAAGATTGAAAGAAATTGTCTTATTCACACTTCAATCAATACTTTGTTGATATTTAGTCCTTTCAAATGTCACAATGTCTGCCTTCTCACTTTGATATCAATATGCTAGTAATTATCATAAATGTATATTTTTTCATTCATAGATATACTGATTTTGCCCATGTAAATCTATACCCTTTGAAGGAAATAATTTGTATTCCACCTAGCATTCTAGTGATTATCACTATACTTCTTAGCTTTTTCTGAGAGTCACTGACCAGAATTCATTGTAAATCATTTAGCAAAGCCACCAGTTTCCTGAGTGGATGTTTCTTGTAGCAAAAATTTATAAAGGAAATAAATGTTGGTATGACTCTGTTTACATACTTACTTGAATAACTTTTCTAGGAGCAAGGCATAAAAATATGAACTCACAGTAAAATTACATGCATATTTGATAAATTCTTAACAGAAATATTACACTGTAATAAAAAATCACTTTAGGTAGCTGAAACCAAAAACTTAGTACTAATTTTTGATTATGATTTTTTCTCATTGCAAAATAAATACAACTGTAATATGTTATCCTCTCATATATCAATTACTTTACTGTTTTAAATTCCCATTATTTCTTATATAAGCTTCTATAACAGACACTTAGCTTCTCTCTCTGATTTCTTTATCTCTGCTAAGTTTTGCTGAGTCTTTTTAAATGTTTTCCTACAATGTTTGAGGTAAACTCCAATCCTTACATTTCCTATAATATCTGTGTATATTCATTATCCCATGTATCTCCCACCATCCTTATAAATCCTGCAACTTTCCCTTTTCTCATTCTACCACCCTTCAATCTCATGGTGATTCTTCCTCATTTTCATTTCTATTCCTAGAAATACTGATATTGTTCCCACCTTAAAACAATTGCACTTGCCATTTGTCATCTGGTTCTTCACTTACTTTGTTTTTTAATCAAATGGCACGCATTCTGCAAGAGCTTTCCTGGCACCCAGTTTAAAGTAGCTTCTACCCCATCCTATTAGTTTACTTTTACTTTACTTTTAATTTTCTTCAAATAACTTACACATTTTTAAAATTTTTAATAAAGATATTACCTCTAGAAGAATAAACTTTCATGAGAATATTTCCTTTGCTTCACTCTTCAAGTCAGCACCATTGAGTAGGACTACACTTTTAGTTGCAAAACTTAGTGTCTTCAGTTTTATATTTATATATGTAGTTACTTATTCATCTATCTACATAATTTAAACAAATAGAATGTTTAAAGCTAATAAACAATTAAATTTTTTCAAATATGTAATATATTGTCACAAAATTCTATGAACCAGGAGGCAATATCACAACTAATTAATTTTTAGGTAAGAAAATCAAGACATTTGAAAAGCTGTTCCTATCAAGTTCACATAGATATAGAAATAAAACTGAAACTTAAATTCAAGGCTTCTCATACTAAATTTTGCATTAACATTATTATTATCAAGTATACCATAGAAATTTACTCGTGCAAAAATAGCTTGTAATATACTAATATATTCATTTGATAAGAAATTAGATAATACATATCACAGTAAATGAAATAATTTTATACATAAATTTTATGTACTTATAAATATGTGAGACCTTAATTAGCACAACACTGTAGATTACCAAAAGATTCAAAAGATCAATAAAAAACTACAAATGAAGTATCTAAGAATGATAAAGCTTCTTTTCAATTGCCATAATAATTGTCATATTACCTCAAAAATGTAGGCTCCAAAACCCCAATCAAGTTTAAATTCTCAGATATAAATCTATAGCAGTGGCAGTTTCTGTTATAACCTGTTTGAAGAAGTTGTCTGTGAAACTGAGCTAAACAAGTATACAGACTCAATAACAAAATGGCTTTGCATTTTGTCTCTTAGAGTTTATTTTCCTTTAAGTATATTTTCCATCTGATCCTAGATTGAAGGAAATCTAAAGCACACCTATATCATTCACACAACTGTGGAGAGAGCGCATCAGAACAGAGCCTTGACTAATACACATAAATTCAATAAAAATTGCTACATTCACTGGTTCTAAAATAAATTATATTACATCAGGTACACTATAAAGATAACTGTCACTGTAATGAAATTTAGATGTTAAGATTTTGTCAGAAAATAGAAAGACAAAGAGAAGCAAACAGAAGGGGAGAAAAGGGATATGAGTTGACCTCTAATACATCACTCTAGTGGTCCAAATGCCCCTTCAAGGCTGAAAATCTGTAACAAGGCTTAAGCAGAGACTTTGCTCCCTGGATAGCAACAAAACCCTGTGGCATCTAGGATTAAATCTCATGTAACATGATTCGGGAGAAAAGAGACAGAGATTATATCATATCTTGACTTGTTGAGAATTTCATATTGCTGGAAAGCAAACTGGAACACAGTTGAAAAATTATCATGAGCTCTATATTTGATTACCTAATAAAATGCTAAATGTAGGCACTGGATAGCTAAATTTGCAACTGTCCTTTGGCACTCAGGAAAGGAAAATTTGGATGCTGAGCAAGACAATTAGAGGGCTAGTGTCCTAGTTTAAAGCCAGATGAATGTTGGGTAAAACTGTAAAAATAGAAATTGCCTTCGGACAGTAATAAAAACATCCAACATGGTCTCTCAAGGTGACCAGGGTCTCTGTTTCTAAATAAAGGATCCTCTGAGAGGAGAATGAAGCTAAGTGAACTATGTGGATGAGAAATTTATCTCCCATGTTCATGACTCATTCAATTCCCTTCTCAACCTCAAAGAGACTAATAAGCATCAGTTAACCTTTACTGGCAGTACAAGGTTATTAGTAATAAACAGCCACATTGAAATTAATTATTATAATTCAGAATAATAGGGACAGTAACAAAATATTTTGCAGACAATAATGGAAATTCTGTTCATTCAAAATTATAGGAAATATTGACGTCATATCTTAAGCTTCTTTTTTCTTGTCAGGCTCCATAAAGCATCACAATTCCTCTTCATTTTCACTTTTTTTCCACATTCATGCTGTTCCATAAATAATCTCAATGCCATTTATTTATCAACTTAGGATGCACTGTAATTTTTATAAGAAAGTTCATAAACAAAGCTAAAAATTTAATGAAGCTTAGAGATATAAACAGTATAGAATATTGTCCCCAGATTTTAATAAGAAAAATTTGGGAAACTTGCAATTGAATGATGAGTTTTTAAACTCATCAACTGACTGAATTATCTGGGCAACAAAGTAACCCTAAATATAGAGGAAGATACCTGCTTTGTAGGAGAAAAGGGACCTAAAATATATGACTAAATGGTGCATACATTGCTGGACATCATGTAAGCCAATAGGAATATACAGCTGAATTTTTAAAATATTGTTAAACATTGAGTATAAAGCCACAAAATCTCACAGGTAAGGTCAGGACTTTCCTGCAAGACTTTTCCCCATGAATACTGCTAGTTACTCACACAATGTGACAGATAACTTTCAGATTATATATTTGAGTACACGCATTTTTCTTCCTTTTTATCTGTAAACTTTTGTCTCACTTTTTCTTGTTGGTGAGACAAAATACCTGACACGCAAAGTTAAAGGAGGAAAGGTTTATCTATAGAAGTTTCAGTTCATAGTTGGCTGGCTCCAAGTCAGGGGGCCATGGCAAATGGGCATCACACAGGAGAAACAGTTCATGGTAGGCAGAAGGCAGAAGTAACAAGCAGCAAGCTATATCCTTCTTTCTGATGCAATGGATATTTATGGAAAATCCTTTGCATTGTCATATATTTTCCTTTCCTTTTATCAGCTTTCTGGGTTAAATTGCTCTGTGCTCTGGAAAGATAATTTAAAAATTTTTAAGGAACAAAATAACTGTATTCCAAAGGAATTATGCCATTTTCATTTTATGTAGGTTGTAATTACTCCAAATCCTTTCTGAAATTACCTTTCAGTTAGTTTTCATTTTTAATGGTGATAATAGTCAATTGTTCTCTTTTGTTTTTCCTGCATGACAAGTGATGGGTACCACTTTTCCTGTACACATGGCCACTCAAATATATTATTTTGTAAACTTCCACTTCAGTCTCGTGTTGTATTTATACTGCTATTTATCTTATTGTCATTAAGTTTTGAGAGTTCCATCTATTGGATATAAGAAGTTTTTAACAATCTGAATACACGAATGTTTTCAGATTTATATATCACATTATTTTCTCGTAATCCTTTGTTCAAGGTTTCATTTCTTACTGTGATTTTCAATAAACAAGTTTTAATATAGATGAAATCCAGTCTGTTCCTATTTTGATTCATGATTTCTTTGATATTTCTGAGAAACATGGCCAATTATAACCAAATTTCCTCCCAAATATTTTGAGATTTTTTTTTTTTACATATTTTATAATTTTAGCTTCCATGTTCAGGTATGTTACCCATATTGATCTAAATTATTGTGCAAAATGTGAGGGAATAATCAAGATTTATTTTTAAAACTTATATAGACATTGTCTTAGTCACCTTATCTCTAACACAAAAAAATCAACACCTACAATGTTTCTTAGAAGATTCAATCCATACTGGCCTGGCTCCAAGACAAGAAGGGTATCATGGAATACTCTGTCAGAAAAAAAGCTCCTCAAGTTACGGTGCTCAGGAAAAAGTGAAAAGGAAGGAATTGGGGTGAGAGATATATACTTCTAGTATGTACCCCCATTGACCTATTTATAACAAGGTCCTAACAGGAAGTTCAGCTACACAACTCATTAATGGATGAATTATTGATGGGTATTAATGCTCTTGTGATCCAGTCACTTTCTAAATAAGCAAAGCTTTTGGAGGATCCTTTAGATCTAAACCATAACAGACATCCAGTTATTTCTGCACCATTTTTAAAAAGACTATTATTTCATTTTTATAATCACAAATTGTCATTAAATATCAAGTAAAAAGTTGTATCTTAATTATTGTAACATAACGATAAATTTTGAAACTGGTCAACATATATCCTACAACTTGCTTTTTTGTTATTTTCATCAAAAATGATTTCATTCTTATAAAACATTTGCATTGTTCCATATATCTTAGAATCTGTGTATTCATCTCATAAAGAAAGAGATATCTGGTGAGGTATTGATTTGGGTTGGTTGGACCTGTAGATCAATTGAAATCAAATTGTCATTTTAAAAATGTCAAGACTTCCAACTAAAACATTGTAAAAATATCCATTTCATAAATATTTAATTAAGACTTTCCTAATTGCTCTCAATAATGTTATATAGTTTCCATTTTAAAGCAATCAAACATGTTTTATTAAACATATTGTAAAATACTTCATGCTTTGAGACTTTTTAAAAATATTATTTTTAAAATTAGGCCTATTGCTGCTATACAATCATATAAGTGATTTATAAAATTAACTTTGTGTTCTGTGGTCTTGATAAAATCAGTTATGAATTTTAGTAGCTTTTATTAAGTTCTTTAGAACTTCTCCAAATGCAATTATGTAATTTGAAAATAAAGGCACAGTATTTCTTTCTTTTCCAGCTGTGTTTTTAGATTTCAATTTTGCTAGCTAGAACTATCAGTTCAACACTGAATAGCAAAAACAAGAATAATAACCCTTGCCTTTCTTTTGATAATAGAGGGGAAGAAATCAGTTATTTATTTTTTGTACATTCCATTTCTCCTTTTTCTACACTCATTTTTCATTTAAATATCTATACAAAAGTAATAAAGCTTTTATAAAAATTGTTTGCTAGTTCTGTCACCTTTGACTTTAAGATCTATTGGTTTTTTTTTTTTTCTAAATACCTGGTTTTGAGTCAGAATTTCTTGCTTCTTCATATGCATAGAGACTTTTAGAATACTGAACTTTATAAAAATTGCATTGTTGAGTGTTATTTTCTTAAATGGGTTTTAATAAAAAATATTAGTCTTGTTTTGGGCATGCAATAATTATTAGTTTGTCTTTTCAGGTCTATTTTACAAGTGTTCTAGGAAGAGCTTGGAAAAGGCTTTATTACAGAAATATTTTAGCGGTACTATTGCTGCTGGACAACCCCCTTGAAGTCTCTTCTCAATCCCAAGTGGTCAGTGGGGACTCTGCTCTGGATGATTGAAGCTCAAATGTCTCCTCAACGTTATGAAGTCTGAGAATTTAGTTTACAACTAAACCCTGTGGGGGGCTCTTTACAGCTGTCTGGACATTGTGCTCTACATTTCGGACATCCTTTTTAAAGAAATCCAAAGTGATGCCCACTCTGCTTTCTGGATCTCAATTTTCTGCATAGGTCTCTCCATTCTTTCCCAACATCCTAAAAAATCTTTCTCAACTCTCTCAAAGTTCAAGCTTCATTTCTTCACTTTGCTGAGAACATGGGGCTCCTTTTGGGAACCTTAGTAGTGCACCTAAGGTCCAGAAGTTGCCTCAAGGTAGAGAAGTGAAGGAATCATGGGCTTAACCTAGTTGTTATTCCTCTTCAATAATCACAACTTTTCTGACAATTTTGAATGTTTAAACATAGTTGTTTTTCAACTAAAAGTTTGATTTAATGTGAAACATGCTCTGATAATAATGACAGCAATTAACACTTAATGATTGTCTACTATGTGTCAGGCCCTATCCTAAGCCCTTCATCTGAATTAATTTACTTAATCCTTTTTATTTTTGTTTTTGTTTTGGGTTTTTGGGGGGGCTACCGGGGATCACACTTGGGACCTTACACTTGCGAGGCAGGCAGCAAAACCACTGAGCAAAATCCCCAGCACCTATCCTTTTTTTTGAAGCAAAACATTTCTTGGTACATTTTAGATATACATAATGATAACATTCACCATAGGGAATTTGTACCTGTACATGATATATCTTGCTTCTTCTTTTTTAACATAGTTTAACCATAGTTTTATGCAGTTCCTTCCCTAAATTTTTAGCTATTAATGGAAGTTATATCTAATCTTTATTACTTCTTTATATCTGGAACTAAAATTCAACAATTCGCCTTTGTTTCAATCAAATATTTGTATTTTAGGATAGCTATAGGTTCACAGAAAAGCTTCCAGAATATTACGAAAATTCACCTGTACTTGTGCTTAATTTCCTCTAGTTTTAACATTATTATTAAACATTTGTTACAACTAATAAATCAGTATTATTGAGAAAGTTTGTGACAGTTCCTAGATTTTCTTGTATTCTGTGACTTCAACAGTATGCTTCTGTTTCCTGCTTTCCTATTAGATTGTTGGAAATTATGTGCATTAATGAAATACATAATATAATGACATTATTTGTATCTACCAAATTAATGAAGTAATTAAAATTGTGCAATTTAATTTTGAGGACTCTAGTTTATATTGTTTGACTTGAGGTAAATTATATTTTTATGTATGTTACAAATTTTCATGGATCTATTTATTGAATTATTTTTAATCCACACATTTTAATTTGTATGACTCCTCTGGAGAAAAATGGGGTTTGCCATTCAGTTTTCCAAAACACTGTCTTTCAGCAACACTGGAGGAAAAAGGAAAAGTGGTAGAGTCTGCTGAACTATTTCAGCCACAAAAGGGAGAATGACCAAACCTCCGGGTAACTGACTGAGGGAGTGAAAGGTCCTATGACAACCCCACTACAAAATTCAGCCCAAACAGCTGAAGCAATAAATCCACATGTGACAGCAGTGCCCTTTAGTAACAAAATCCCATCTGTGATGGTTAATTTTGTGTCTACTTGGGTATTGTGGTGCTCAGTTGTTGAGGCGGACACCAGTCTACATGTTGGTATGAGGATATTTCTTTAGATGTGGTTAGTAACATCCACAGTCAGTGCACTGTGAATTAATCAGTTTACTCAAAACAACGTGGATAGATTTTATCTAATGAGTCCAAAGCCTTCAGATAAAAGACTAAAGTGCTCTGAAAAGAAATTTCGCCTCTAGATTGCTTTCAGACTCAAGACTGTAGCATCGTATGTGTGTTAAGTGATAAAAGAAGTGAATGTTTAAATTAAACAAAACATTGCAGGAAAACATACATTAATGCCCCTGAAAATACTTCATCTCATTTCTAACACACTTATCCCATCACTTGTGCAACTTTCTGAAGTCGTTCTGGAAATTGTCTTCCTGATGTGTTATAATAGTGATATTGTGGCTTCCTCAATGCCCTGATTATTTTGACTTTGGCCAAGAGCCAGAAGTCACACAGTGTCAGATCTGGTGAATAAGGTGGCTGCAGATACACCATAATGTTTGCACAAGCCAGCCTTTGCATTGATGGTACCAGGGAGCAGCATTCACTGTATTTTCTATAAAAACTTGTTAAAACGCTCACAAAAGACTTCCAGAAATGCTTCAGAAATTGACAAGAATGATGTCATTAATTGGGTTCCAAGTGAGGGAGTATTTTGAGTGGGGATTATTAGCGATGTGTCTTTTACTGTAATACTTTTTAAAACTTTAAATGTTCACTATATATTTTGATCTTATGTACACAGAGAGAGATTGACATAAAAATTTATACTATTTGAGGGGAATAAATGAAAGAAGTCACTGCACAGTAGAAACTTAGGTGGACCTTCAATACTACAGACTTACCTTCTATCATCTATCTAGCTACTTATCTATCCATCTGTCCCTCTATCCATCTATCCATCTACCCCCCCACCCACCCATCCATCCATCTATTCATCCACCCATTTGTCCATCCACCCATTTATCCATCCATCCATATATCCATCAAACCACCACTGCCTTGTAGTTTCTCACACTTGTTCAATTCAAGGATATGGAAGCAATAACTTATTGCATTCTTCTATTTCTCTAGTTCTCCTCATCATGAAATCCTGTTTGCATTTTGACAAGAGACTTAAGCCTGGCTGGTGTCCAGGTACCTGTTGCTTTGGGCAAATATAAAGTGTCAATAGAAAATAAAAGAGAAGGGAAAGCATAAACATCAGATGAAGCGCAATCTCAAGTTGAAAATCATCATTTAATAGGACATGGGACCCCTATATTGATGAAGTCTACAATCTACATTAAAGCTAAAGCTGTCTTGACTTTTTATTGTTAATATTTCTTAAAGTCACATATGTGGCACTGCCATTTTAACTTTTCTACATGTGTTAATTAACTTACTCCCAAGAAAACCTAAAAGTTGGTAGATACTATAAAATCCATTTCAGAGTTGAATAAAAGCAGAATGTGATGAAGTAGGTCTTGCAAATTTCCAGTTGTAAGTAAAAGAACTCAGAGTTAGAGACAGTACATGTATATTCACAGGTATATCATATTCTTAAATATGATACAATATTACCTCTTCATTATTGCTTTATCATACTATCAAATACATAAAGAGTAACTAGGAAACTACAGAAACAATTTTAGAAAAATTTGTAGTTTGATGTTATAAATGTTTCATTTATAGAAAAAATAAAATTAGTCGCTAAAATATAATCAACAAAACTAGATTTCTGTGTAAATCACATTAGCTGAAAATATAGTCAACAAAACTATATTTTGCTAGCTATCCTAATGAAGTAAACTTAGAGGACATATATATATAAATTTAAGTATGTTAATGTATGGAGATATGTTGATATGTATCCAAATACCACTTGGATACATATCAACATATGTTTAGAAATAAAAACCAGCAACATAGTATCTCTACTATTTTGAAACACCATCCTAAACTTTTAGCCCAGCTTCCTGTGGTCAGAGAAACTAAGTAAGCCTTATAAATACTTAAAGTAGTAAAATAACTGTAACTACTTACTTACAGATATAACAGTGGCAGACTACAAAGTGGCTGCACCGTAGCTGCTCCCTTGTAACATTCCTGCAAAAGACATTTCCCTCCCACCCACGCGGACCCTCACTAGTGGCAGGTTGGGCCTTGGGCTCTCGACAGTTTCCGAGAGTATTCAAGGTGCCTCATGTGTGTTCTGGGGGTGCTGCTGGTCCCTGGAGGACAGAGATGAGCCGTTCATTTTAGCTTAGAGGCAGGTGGCCCGGCTCCTTTGTGAGACAGAAAAGACCTAAATATTCTCAGTGGGAGGAATCTCCCAGAATCACCTCTGCCAATCTCCAAAAGCAAAAAAATTATGTCTTCCTCCACGTCAGGGGTTTTACTAGTCCTTAGATTTAATTCTATCCCCTCCTCCTTTTTTTTCAGTATTTTGGATTGAACTCAGCACCTTTGCACAGAACTACACCCCCAACTCTTTTTTGTTCTTTATTTTGAGACAGAATCTCACTAGGCTTCTAAAGTATCTAGATTGGGTTTGAACATGCAATCCTCCTGCCTTGGCCTCCCAAAGGTGTGTTATACCTGTATTGGCTGATTTTCTCATTTGTTTTTCTGTTGTTGTTGTTTTGTTTTGTTTTGTTTTGTTTGTTCAGTTCAAATTCAGTGTTGCTGTTGTCAGTGGAAGTCTAATCCCTTGGTTGACTTCACCAGGAAGATTATGAAGCCTTTTTCTCCCAGGTCTTCCCCTCCTCTGAGAAGACAGTGGATGTTCTACAATCTCCCACCAATAATTTTCCAAAATACAACTGTAAAACCATCAGAATGTAATTAATACTAATATCTACAACTTTTACTGAACAATTCACATTTAGAATTCTCTATTACAGATTTTCTAAACCATTTAGTTACACTATAAGCATTTCTTTCTGAATTCTCTTTATCTTCACAAAACAGATAATATAGAAAAAAAAATTATCTCCTGCCCTATCTTTCATAGGTAATAACTCTTGATCATTCTAGCTTGCTTTATTTATTTAGTTTTCCTGAATCATATACTTACAAAGTTCCTTTCTAAATTTTATATTTTAAATATCAGGAATTTATACCCTTTTGTGGAAAATTAGAATTCAACATTTTCAGAAAAAGATCTCTTGGTAACCCACAATACATATTTATCTACCTCCGTTTCTCACTATAATCTACTGTATCACTGTTTTATTGATTTTTTTCCCTGTATCTTTCTTTTCTCTATTGGTTCAACATTGTTTTATTATAGATCATCTTCTCAATTTTCATTGATTCTTTATTATCTATCTCTCTGTAGACAATTAAACTGGTGATTGGAAGTCTAGGTGAGCTTTACTTTTATTGGTGGGGCCCCCAAATTGTGTGCCATGGAATGGTAATAACCTTATTCATAGATCTAAAAATGAGAGATTTATTAAGACTTTTCTATTAAATCAGCCATCATGTGCCTAGTGGTTATTGGAATTGATGTTTTCAACATTTTGCATCCACAATTTTACTTAATCCACCTGTTTTCAGTAAGGAGTCCAAATTTGTCTTTCTGTGTATGATGGGAATGGAGCTGAGAGTGTGTACATTGCAAATTTTGTTTAAAGAATGGTCAAAAGGTCTTGTCTATCATCAATCATGTCATGATTTATTATTATTATTATCATTATTATTATTACTATCCCCATCATCAGTGGTTTCATTTAGTAATGAGTTCAGGAACAGAGTGTACTTTTAGGAAGTGGGACCTGGTTAGAGATGGGTCACCAGGGACCTTACCTGGAAGGAAATATACGTCCACATCTCCTCCCTTCACTGCTTCCTGGTCACCACTGTATGAGCTGCTTTGCCTTCACTATGCTCCTCTGTCATGCTGTTCTCTATATTGGAGCCAAAAGAGGTTCTGCAATCATGAGCCAAAACAAACCTCTCCTCCTTGAAGTCATGGGTGTCAGGTATTGTGTCCCAGTAACAATGAGAAAATGACTGAGACATATTATTTTATTATTATTATTATTATTATTATTATTATTATTATGAGCAGAACTGTAGGTCAAACCCAGGGCCTTCTCCTTGCTAGGCAAGTTCTACCACTCAGCTACATCTCCAGCTCTGTGTCCTAATTTTTTTAACAGAAGTAATATTTAACATAGGACACAGAAATAATAAAAAGATCCATAACCACAGCAAATAAGTCATTTTTAAATGTATAAGTCAGTTTATTACTTAGTCTTTAGAAAGAATAGTTAAGTAGCCTTATTGGTGAATGACAATGTAATAAACTCCATTAAATTATCTCCCAAAATTACCTAAGTTTAAAAATTGAGGAAATGTACACAGCCATTGTTAATTTTTCCAGACTACAGAATTTAGGCAAACACGCTGATTTACTAAAATCAGAGATGATGTTATACTGCTTAATTATTAGCCTAAAACTTCCATGAAAAGATAAAACTTCCTGAAAAGATAAAAGTTCAAATCCTACAGTAACTAAGTAAAGATTCATTACAAGGAAGTGCATTGTATGTTTTCAAGATTTTAAAAATTATTTGAGCACTGTTAACTCAATAAAAATTTTATTTTTTCAACTCTTGCTTTATTTGATAGGAATAGCAAGTTCATTATTTGCCAGTAAATGGAATAATCGGCTAATTAGCAGCACTTGTTACATGATGAATATTCAATTACCAGAAGAGAAAAGAGAAGATGCATCATACCTTGGTAAATTAATTCCTTTTTGTAGAATGAATTTGCATCCACCTGCCAGAAAATATAAACAGTCTCTTAGTAAAAGACTTGGGAGGTTTGCCAAATTCAAGAAATTGAAGGGTATTTAACCCTATCACTTCCTGTTAGATATTATTCCTTGTTGATGGTTTCTGTATAATGCCATCCAAATTAATCACATCAGTCTAAAATGCATACTTTTTACAGTGCTGAGCATGATAATTACATGTATTTCCTGTCTCATTAAAAGATTCTTGCCCTTCACATAAGGGAAAACTGTAAAGAAATTATAAGACTATATAATTCAACACATGTATGCATAAATGATATTTATATGCAATTTTAGTTCATTTTTTAAAATATTGTAAACCCTGTTATAACCCAAGGCACTTTCAATATGTAATAAATTTTTCTTTTCTCTTTCAATTGCAATTTCTTCATTTTCTTTTCTGGACATTGACTTTTTCCTACATTGAATGCCTTCTTCCCCAAACTTTGGACCTGCTGAAGTGTCTGTCTCTTGATGATTTATGAAGGCATCTGTGGAAACTTGGCTCTTGTGGGGGTTTTCAAATTTTCCCACAGCTCTTAGTACAAACAAAGATGAATTTTCCAAGGTAGATTCAAGGCCTTATCTAGAGAACATGGATGCTAACATCTTTCACAGTACTCTATAAGAAGTAAAATAGTAGTGTGAGCCAAGATAAAATAGATTCAAAGGAAGATCTCGCTTGACCTTGTTGAAAAGGAGGATGGATGACCTCAAAGCCAATTAAACATGATGATTAAAATGAGTTGAATGATGCACTACTAAAAGCACAAGTTGGAAGTCAGAAATTATGAATTTTGCCTCAGCTCAACTGTGAAGTTTCTTTTTTAACAAAACTAAAATATTTAGGAATGTTATTGTGCACACTAGCCATCCATTCAGGGATGTTAAGAATCTGTGTAGATCTCACATACTAAATTATGAGTTTTCTGAACAGGGAATGGTGAGCTGCAATTTGCTCTCCTAGAAGCTGATAAAAATAAAAATCTGACTTTCATTCTGATTTTCTTTGTTTCTCTGGTCCATATGCACCACACAATATCACAGCTATTGAACTATATTACCTGTGGAAATTTCAGGCTTAACTACATATGTGTATATTACCTCTTTCACATATTACACACAATATTTTAAACTATAAAATAATAGAACATAGGCCTCATAGATGAATCTAAGTTTTGTGTAACCTGACTCACCTGTGATTTGTTGGTCTTCTTTAAGAAAATTGCTTTCATAAAATCATTAGTCCTGTGGAATACATATGAGTAAGTGAGGGAGTGGTTAGCACTGAATGTTTGTGGACCCCACCTCAAATCATATGTTGAAACTAATTACCAGCGTGATGTTGTTTGGTAGTGGAATCTCTTGGAGGAATCAGACTTAGTTCAGGTCATGAAGACTGACCCTTGATGATAGGACTAATCTCTCTCCTCTCCCTCTCCCCTAGCCTCTGCTTCTATCTCTCTCCCCTCTCCTCCTCCTCCTCCTCCTCCTCCTCCTTCCTCCTCCTCTCTCTCTCTCTCCCCCCCCCAGGGAAATTCCATGTGAGGACAGAAGGAGAAGACACCCCTCTATCAAACAGGAAGAGGGTGCTCACCAGATATTGAATCTCTAAGATCTTTGAACTTGCACTGCCGAAAATCGAGAACTGTTTACCTCGACTGTTCGACAAGTTTACCCTCAACAAGGGTAAACTGTTTACCCTTGTTTACCTCGACTGTTCATCAATTCTACAGTATCTTGTTACAGTAATCTGAGATGAATGAGCCAGGGACCCTAAAGATAAAGAATCCCAACATTTCTTGTTTCTCTGTTAATTTCCAGAAAAACAGGACCGAGAAACTGAAAAGAGAACTTAGAATGAAAGATGGAAAATATACCTGCTTGCAATGCTGTATTATCAGAAACAGGAACTCGTTTGTGCTATGACAAGAGAAATAACAAAATGGAGATATGGAAATCCTCCTAGGGGTAGCTAGGTTCAAAGTTTCAACATCCCCAAATCTTTCTGTCCCTACTTATACTTCTTTCTAGCTACGTGATTGAGCATCTGTGTCCCCAACTAATTTACATACTCTTTGGAATCATAGTTGCTTTTTTCTTATCTCCAGGGCAATTTATGGTATAGCATAAAAACTTCAATTGTATTTGATTGATCGATTAATTAATTAATTCTTAAGCCCTAGTTGAATTAAGGAAGAATAAAGGCCCTGAATCACTTGCTTGTATTTCTCATGAGAAATTTAGGCTAAATTTACATTTTAATTCCATTATGTCTCTAAGTAACCATGCCTTCTGGAATAATAAATAGAGTTGAATTATAAAGTTCAATAGTTCAGAGTGACCATGAGAAGATGCCTAGAAAATGCTAGGTTCTCTTATCTACTAGAATGCATCATATCTTTAATCTCATGCATGGCAGACGTGGAATTTGCAAGAATATATTTTGGGGTCAGGGAAATACTACTTTTGCATGCCAATATATTATCACATCTATAAAACAACACATCCCCTCACTGTCTGTGCCTTCCTCTTGAAGAGTCATGCTATCCTATGAATTTTAAATGTCTCCCAAAGGCTCAGGTGTTAAAGGCCTTTCCCTTGGGTGGTGCTTCCGGGGACTGGAGGAAGGTTTAAGAGTTGGGGTCTATGGGAGATCTTAAGGTAATTGGGGTGAAGTCTTTGAGCCTTGTTCCTTCCCTCTCCTCTTTTAGTTTCCTGCCCCTGATGCCTGTGAGCTTGCTTTCCGTGCACTTCCACCATGATGTGCAGTCTCCACACAACCCAAAAGCAATGGGGCCAACCAAGCATGAATCAGAACTTTTAAAACTATGAGCCAAAAATAAATTTTTTATAAGGTAATTGTCTCTGGAATTTCATTGTAGAGACATAAAACTCACTAAAACAAGAATGCAATTTTTCATAGAAGCAGAATGACATTTATTATGATGATGAAAGAACTGGAGGGTACTCAGAGAAAGCAACTAAGTAAAAATTCTGCTATTCTAAGTTAAACACATGTAACAATATTTTACATATACCATATTTCAATGTGAGAAAAGGATAATTTTCCCTTTAATAATTGTTTTTTCTAAATACTAATGCTGTAGTATACCAAATAACTCATATTTATCATCTAATTCTCAAAATTTTTTCACATTTTTAATTCTCATATTTTACAGCACAGAATATAATGGAATCCTTCTATTCCCAGCTTCATTAGTATTGTAATTTCTTGCTAAGAGAAAGAATCAACTTGATACACCTAAATTCAACTTCAAAAATTTTGTTCCTATTTTTCCATTTTCTCATATTAATCCCATTCCCTTCTATCCTTTCCCCTAGCCCTCCCACTTCCTTCCCCTTTGCCCCTTTTCTTCCTATTTCACATGACCTATTATACATTTAGTCCTTATTTACACTTTCAGTTTCTCACACAAGAGAAACTATTCGATATTTACACATCTGTGTCCTATTTATTTCACTTAAGAGTATTGCCTCAATATGCATCCACTTAGCTATAAATGTCTCTAATTTCTCATTTTTTATGGCTGAGTAGTACTCCATTTTATTAAAAAACCACATTTTCTTTATCCAGTCTCCAGTTGACGGGCATTTGGGCTGTTTCCAAGTTTTAGCTATTACAAACTGTGCTGCTATGAACATGGGTGCACATATATCACTGTGGTATGATTCTTTTAATTCTTTGGGGAAGATCCCCAGCAGTGGAATAGTGGGGTCAAATGGGACTTCCAGTCCTAGTTCTTTGAGGTACCTCCACACTGATTTCCACAGTGGTTGCACCAGTCTACACTCCCACCAGCAGTGGAGCAGGGTTCCTCTTTCCCCACAGCCCCGCCAGCATTTGTTATTGGTTGATTTCATGATAGGGAGGGCTGGAGGGGTTGAAGGGAGGGCTGGGCAAGGGTGAAAAACAAGAACCAAGAGAGACTATGTAAAGGTGCAAATTTCCAATGATGAATGTCATTATATTGTATACCTAAAATGTACCAATGATTAGAATGAATAATCGATAATGTAAAATAGGAAGAAAAGGTCCAAAGGGGTAGGGGTAGTGGGAGACACAGGGGAAAGGAAAGAAGGGAAAGGAAAAAATGATGAGAAATGGAAAAAATGGAAATAAAGTCTTTGTAAATAGGGAAGGGTGGAGGGCGTGAAGGGAGGGCTAGGAATGGGGAAAAAATAAGAACCACGATGCATTATATAAAGGTACAATTCCCAATGAGAAATGTAATTGTGTTGTATACGTACAATGGACCAATAAAAGAATTTAATACAAAAAAATAAAAAGAAAATTACATTAAAGGAAAAAGACTAAAAATAAATAAATAAATAAATTCAACTTCAGATTGAAGTGCCCACTAATCTAGTTAAGGCTTTCTACAAATTTAACATGAATTAATGAAATTTCCAAATGTTTTGTCAAGCATATATAATGATTTAAGAGATTTAGATACACCCCTTTCCTCACAGTATCATTTTGTCTCTTGTTACTAGCCTGTAAATAGTTTTGAAATTAAATATAAAACACAATTTGAAATTCATAATTCAAATTGTGAGTAATTTATAGCTTATTTCTAAAAATATTTTTATTACCAAACTATTAAAGTTCACTTGATTTTTAATTATCTGGCAACATCAGCCTTTCTATAATGTTAAAATAATAAAAGAAGTCTGTGAAGCATTTATTTATTGAAATCATATTCAGGGATAAAGACAATTTATTAGACTGGGGAAAATAATTGTTAACAATCATAGAAATAAAAAGACTACAGGGAAGTTAGTACTGTATGCAAAGCATAGTAATCACATATTGTAACAAATATTAGACAATATTCTTGATAACAATATTAAGTGAATAAAGATACTTTTACACTATGGACCTGAAAGTTAGTTATGAGTCTGAGTTTAAATTTTGTGTAGAAAATGTGAGAATAAAATGACACATTTCCATTCTTAATTAAGTCCTTCACAATGCCCTGCACAGAAATGATGATATGGAATAAATCAGAAGTGCTTGCATATAAGCAATCACCTGTAATGATATGACATTGCATCATAAAAGAGGTGTTAAAAATGCAAACCTATTACTGAATGGGAAGAACAGATGTATTCTCTCTGACTTGTATAATTCAATATTCTCTACCACGGAACCAGTTAGATTTCCTTTTGAAACAAACAACTCAGAAAGAAATGCTCTCTATATGTACATTAATGCTTGAATACTCCTCCAAAATATCATTTTATCACTCATCTAAGAATCTAACAACAAGGTGAACTGAGATGATATTTTATTTCAGCATGAAAAATATTTGAAAAATTTGAATGGCAAATTAAAATGGCAAATGCACATTATGATTTCTAACAACACCAGTAACTTCAAGATCCTTAAACAAATGAGGATCTGTAAAATCTACTTCTGTTAAGAAATAGAAATGATCAGGTAGCCTAGAGAAATAAATTAAAGCTGAAAAACCTGATTTTGTTGCTGTTGTGTGCAACAGCAGAGTTGTTGTTGTGACAGAGAACCTGAGTCCTGCAAAGCCTGGAGTATTTATTTTCCCAACCCATTTATAAAAGATCTAACATATCTAAACAAAAAATTCACTATTTACCTCAACTCTGAGATTCCTACATTCTCTCTCTCTGTCTCTGTCTTTCTCTGTCTCTGTCTCTCTCTCCCTCTCCCTTTCTCTCTCCCTCCCCTTCTTCCTCTCCTATTCTGTGTCTGTGTATCTGTGTCTCTTTTTCATTTTTTATATTTTAATTTTTTTATTTTTTGGCACCGGGGATCGAACTCAGGTCCTTGTGCTTGCGCAGCAGGCGACGAAACCACTGAGCTAAATCCCCTGCCCTCTTTTTCATTTTTTTAAATAAAGGCATTTTTTATTCAGGAGAATTTTGAACAAACCAACAAAAAACATATTATATAATGATCTTTAATTCAGACCCAATGACCATTAACCTGTGACTAATCCTGCTCTAGTAGTCACAAGCCATTCTCTTCCTCTACCATACTATTTTTTAAAAGCTTTTATTACTACATTTTGGTCTTACATAATGTTTACATTACTTCTGAGGAATTAGCACATTTAGTTAATGCATTTTAACTCCTTTTTTCCATCACCTTTCCTTTCTCTCCCTCACCCCTCCAACCATCTCTTTGTCTCCTTGTATTTCTTTAGGTTTGCAGTACATAGTATTTACATTCCTTGTGTGGAGTTGGTACATCTTCATAACACATCTGAATCCATTTTCATCCCCTTTCCCTCCCCTCCTCTACCCTCCCTCCATTTCTTGATCTCCTTCCCCTTTTAAGAAATATTTACCTCTTTACTTCCTATGATGTGTCTTTTATTTTGCTCTTTATTTATACTTTGAGTTTCCTCATATAAAACAAACAATGCAGTATTTGCAAGTTGGGTTTATATCACTTCAAATTATGGTCTTAAATTGCACCCATTTTCTTGCAAATGTTTCAAATTCATCTCTTTATGGCAGACTAGTACTCCAATGTAAAAACCACATTGCCTCAATCCATTCATCTGCTGATGGACATATAGGTCATTTCCAAGATTTGGCTATTATGAATTGTGGTGCTATAAACATGAACATGAATGTATTACTGAAGTATGATGTCTTTAACTCTTTTGGTAAGATACCTAGAAGAAGAATAGCTGGGTCAAGTGCTATTTGTAGATTTAGTGTTTTGAAGAATCTCATACTAATTTTCAAAGTGGTTGTACTAGTTTATAATCCTATCAACAGTGTTTCTTTTTTCTCAAAGCCATTCCAGCATTTCCTTCTCTGGTAAGGTGAAATTTCAGTGCTGTTTTAATTTGCATTTCTCTAATGGCCAGTGATGTTGAGCATTTCTTCATATTTTTACTGCCCATGAGCACTTCCTCTGTGAAGTGTCTATTCATCTCAGTTACCCATCTTTTGATCAGGTCTTTATTTGGGGTGACCTAATATGTTTTGAGTTCTTTATATATTCTAGATATTTGTCTTCTAAGGAATAGCTCGCAGGTTTTTTTCATTCTTTACATTGTCTTTTCACTTTGATGGTTGTTTCTTTTGTTGTGCGTTTTAATTTGATATGATGTCATTTGTCGATTCTTGGTACTACTTTCTGTGCAACCGGGGTTCTGTTTAGAAAGTACTTGCCTACACCTATGATTTCAAGAATTTTACTATTTGGTCTTCCAGTAGGCTAAGTGTTTCTGTTTTAAGATTTAGTTCTTTGATCCATTTTGGCTTCAGTTTAATACATGGTGAAGAAAAATATGCATCTACATTGAATCTTCTGCCTGGGGACCGCGAGATTTTCAAGCACTAAATTTCTTTGTCTCCATCTTAGCTTTCTCCACCTCTTATTCTATCACTCATTGTCTCTCTGCCTCTCTCATCTTCTTTTTAAACCAATGAGTCCTGTTCTGAAGACCTCAAAAACTCTTTCCAAACCATATCTAAAACCTTATTTTATAGAGGCATCCTTAAATTGCAGTTCCTTAGCCAAGCTTCCAGGTGATTCTAGACAAATTTTGTACCCCTAAAATACTTCTTTCTGCCCTAATTCTTTTTCTGTCCTCCAAACTCCTCACAATTAGAAGTTCCTGTTGCAGAATGCCTAGGGCCTTTAGTCTTTCACACTTAATTCCCCCAGGGTTAATACACAATAATTGCACATTAGATTCTTCAATGCTTATACTCATCCCCTGATTCCTCTTTGCTCATATTACATCTTATTAAAACTTTTGGACATGGGCTTACATTGTTTCTTTCTTTTTAGTACACTCATTTTTTTCTCTCTGCAAAAATGTCACATTTCTTTTATGAACCAAACTAAGCTTGTACCCCTTCAGAATCTTTCCTATTCAGGACTAACTTTGAGGACTCTGGTCTTGCATAGAACCCTAGATTTTCAGGTTTGAAAGATTCTGTATTAGATTTTCAGTGTTTCCATGAAAAAAATATTACGTATCAAGTGACTTAAAACAAGATGGAATGATTTGTATTTATGGAGGCCAGAAATCTGAAATAAATGTCAGCTAGGCAAAGCTTCTTTGGTAGCTATAGGGAAGAATCTTGTTTTATTCTTTTCAACTTCAGCTACTTGCTATAATTCCTAGCAATTGTTGGATTGTGGCTACATCAGTCCATTTTCAACTACTGTTTTCACATGGCCATTTCCATTCTGAATATCTGTGTGTCTTCGCTTCTCTCTCTTACTGTAAGGACACCCTAATCCATTATACCTTTATCTTGATTATGCAGAGACCCTGTTTTTATAGAAGATTACATTCAGAGATAAAAGTGGTCAGGATTCCCATATATCCTTTTGGGTGACACAATGCGTCCCATCATAGAGACACTCAAATTCATCTAGATCAACCATTTATTAATATGACATAGAGAAACTCCAAGTAATTCTGCTTAAATATTCTGCTTCACATTAAATGGCTCAGAATAACAGTAAAAGAAAAAATATATAACTTCTTTGTAATATAAATCCATTGACCCATTTCCCTACTTCTAGTCATAGATCCGTAAAGGGGAAAGGGTACTGTCTATAGACTATGTGATTATTAAAGACAGTTTATTTTTCCCTGAGAACTTCTTCGGGATAAACATTGCTATTTTACTTGATTGCCATTTTACAATATGTCATGAACAGAATGAAAACCATGACATGTGTCTCTCAGAAAATTTCATTCAATTCCAATTGTCTAATTTTTAAGAGAATCTTTCTTAATTGCCTATTTTCATATATAATTAGAGTTCATCATATCATAATGGCTTTGCTGTCAGACAGATGTAGCTATGAATCCCAAATTTACCACAAAATAATTGTGATGAAATAAAAATTAAATAATTTCACTAAGGTTCAATTTCCAGATTGGTAAAATGGGAATAAAACATTTACTTGAAATAGTTAATGAAAGTAATAATTAGATAATAGATAATTATTACAGTGTTTGGTAGACATAATAGTTATTTGTAATAACATAATTTTTATTGGTCTGGCATCATGGATATCTCATGTAACACATCAGAACCTGTATTTTATTGAGCATGGCTTAGAGCCTTTATGTTAATTCATGCCCTGACAGCAACATCATACCTAATATGAATTTATACATTCTTTTACAGACCTAAATATTTTTATTTTTCTTAGTCCCAGAGTTTAGGAGGAGAAGATCTACAAATGTATCCAGAGCACCAGTGCAGAGGAGAGCTCAGAAATATATATCTTCATATTAGTATATGTGGTTAATGCTATTCTTAGCCTCATTGTCAGTTACCGAAAACAGCACACTATGAAGAACCTGGATTACCCTGCGGTTTCTTTAAGAAATAGGCTTTCTTACTTGACATTTAGTCTGTTTTCAAGGCCTTATTTTTCCATTCTGTCTATACCTTCCATCAGTCCTTGAGAAATGAGGCTTATGTCTAGTTACCACCTGACATCCATTTTCCCATAGTTCCTCAAAAGTGAACAATTATGTTTTGAGATGTAACATGTGGAACTGAAATGCTACATTTTGTATGCTGGCTTGCTACTAGAAGAATTCATTTGGTCAAATTCTGGCCAACAAGATAAGGATAAAACTAAAGTGTCTTGTAGGTTCCCCAAGAAGAGTATTTAAAGAAAGCCTTGACTTAACCTGAGAACAGCCTGAGAATACAGGCATAATTGTTAGGGCTACAGTGGATCTCTTAAAATGTGAAATGGCTTTAGTGTGAGTGAGAGAGATATCGTGGAAAACTGAAAGGAAGCCTGGTCCCTGGTATCCATAAAGACTACAGGCCATCTTTGTCTTCCTTTATATGAGAGAAAATTGTGCTAACATCTTTTCAACATCATTTTGTGTTTACTACTACACGCAGATGAACCTAATTCAGTTACTAACCTAAATCTAGTGGAGATGGACTTCAAATAAACAATGTAGATGAATGAAAGGAAATCTTGGCCTCTGGGTCTTTCAAATTGTGAACTTTTTTGCTACAAGTTGAATTATATTCCCCAAATATTCATATGTTGAAATTTTTGAGCCCCAAGTACCTCAAATTGTACCCTATTTGGGGTTGTTTCTAAAGGAAAATACCTAAAAGCATAAATCCTTATTGCCTCAAGAGCAAACAACAAAACCAACACATTAAACAACATAGCCCTCACAATATTCAGCATCAATTAAAACTTAGGCAGGAAAATGTGACTCATGGCCAGAGCAAACCTTAGCTAAAATAAATAAAATCAGAAATGACAGAGATGATAGAATTAGCAGTCAGAAACTTTAAAAGAATTGTGGTAAATATGTTCAAGTATTAAAAGAAAACATGAGTGTAATGAAGAGAGATGTAAAGAATATTAAAAATACATCGAAAAGTCAAGAACTTTAAAATACGACAATGAAGCATATCCTCCAGAGACATTACAGGAAAAGGAGCAATATAAACTTGAAATTCACATAAAAACATTAAAGATACTATATTTGTAGCAAAATAGTAAAAAGAGTTAGCAATGACAAAACTATCAGAAAAAAATTGCAAAAAATAAACCATAAAATAAACAAAAATGGTAAATATATCAAAATTAAAAGATACATGGAAGATTTGTAAAACATTTAGTTTTATCTAAATCAAACAGCATAATCTTTTGAATATAACAAGAACTTCTACAAATCATAAACACAACTTCAGCAACATTTATAGAACTGTGAACATAGTATATGAATCTTTAAATTTCAAAGAATAAACTCAAAATGCCAGGAAGTATATGAAAAGTTATGAAGCAGAAATATAAATGTAAAGAAAAATGAACTATTTTTAACTGGAAAAATTAAAGGAAAATGTTATAAAGTATTTATTGTAAAATAAGAATATATATATATAATGTAAACTTTAAGCCCATGAATATGTCCTTAAAAATCTTATGTATATTCTCTATGTAAACATATATCATTAGATCTGATGAAAGCAAAATTTCATAGATTTAACAAGCCCAGGAAGCTGGGCATGACAGTGTACATTTGTGATCCCAGCTACTTGGGAGGCTGAAGCCGGCAGTTTGTGCAGCTTAGGGTGATTCTGTCTCAAAATACAATTTCAAAGATGGCTGAAGTGGTTGCTCAATGTTAGAATGTTTTTCGAGCTTATATAAGGTTCTGGGTTCAAGCCCAGTACCACAAAAGGAAGAAAAAGCCCACATTTGGTAAAAAAATAAATGAATAAGAATATGTCACCCACATTCCTCATGAAATGATATAAAGACATTAAACAAAGATGAAGGAAAACACTTAAAATTGAATAAAACAAACAAGTGAAGAGGGAATTTCAAAGTGATCAGTAACAACTTCTGTAATTTATAAATCATGACTATAGAGATTTGAAAATAAATTATCATTTATCTAATGAGCACTAAATATTGTATCAATATTGACAGTATTACTTTAAGCATAGATTTATGAAAACAACAAAAATTCAGTAAGAAAAATATTAAAAATACTGAAAGATTAGAATCATATAAATAGTGTTCTCTGTCAAAAAGTTATTTATATCAAAAATCACAGCACTAAAACTATTAAAAAGTTGTACATTTTAATTTTAATGCAGAATTCTACTTAAATCAGAGCAAAGAAGTTATAATGAAATTAAGAAAACCTTCAATTTGTCAGAAGTTAAAGAGTTTTGAAAGCAGCAAGAAAAAGGTGGTTTCATGAACAATGGGGCTCCCATTAGTATAGCAGCAGTTTTCTCATAAGAAGTCTTATATGACACAAGAGAATGGGCTGATATGTTCAATGAAAATAAGGGGGCGGGGAACTACTAGCAGGAAGAAAAAAACTCTGTCTGGCAAAAGTGTCCTCCAGTAATGAAGGAGAGTTAGACTTATCAAGAGAAGCTTTTAGAGAGTTCATCACTACTAGCCTTACCTTACAAGAAAGCTAAAGGAGTTTCAGCTGGTTAAAACAAAAGGATACTAAATAGCAATAAAGGACATATGAAAGTATAAAGGTCACAGGTATAGGTAAATATAGTGGACCCTGGAGTTATGATCAGCCTGACATAAGAATAAGTTGAGTTATGACCAGAATTTTAGTTTTAACTAACAACCAAAATCTTGAGTTAAGACACAAATGCCAGCTGCTTACATTTCCAGATGGTCTTGGATACAGATTTAACCTTTAAAGGGTTAAAAAGGGTTAAAGGATTAAAGGGTAAATGCAAGGAACATTAAAGGGTTCTGCAAGGAACATTATAACATCCTTTCCTGCATGGGGTTAATTGAGAAATCCTGGGCTAATGTCTCTCTAAGGACACCGAGATCTGCCTGTGTATAGGAGAGACTTTGAAGGCTGTGTAGAGGAGCCTGAGCCTATAATTGAAACTTGAGTTACATCCAGCCCTCAGGAATGAATTGAGTTCATAAATCAAGGGTCTGCTGTATTACATAATTACAAAACACTGCAATAACTACAATGAGACATGTAAAGCCCATTTAACTCAGTATAAAAGTTCACTAGCTGTGCATGGTGGTCACACCTACAATTCCACCACTCAGAGGCCGAGGCAAGAGGATCACCAAGAGTTCGAGGCCAGCCTGGGCTCTATAGTGAGTTTAAGGCCATTTATTTTTGTGTGTTGACCTTGTATCCAGCTACGCTACTGAATTTGGTTATTAAGTATGGAAGACTTTTGGTGGAGTTCTTGGTGTCTTCTATATACAGTATCATATTGGTGGGAGTGTAGACTTGTCCAACCACTGTACAAATCAGTATGAAGATAACTCAAAAACTAGTATTAGAGGTCTCCCATTTTACCTAGCTATTCCTCTACTGTGTATCTTCCCAAAATAATTAAAATAATCACACCACAGCGATGTATGTGCACTCATGTTTATAGCAGCAGTTTGTAATAGCTAAAATTTCTCCATCAACTGGAGACTGGATAAAGAAGATGTGGGTTTAAAAAAATAAATAAAATGGAGCACTATTCAGCCATAAAGAATGAGAAACTAGAGTCATTCATAGCTAAATGGATGCACATTTAGCCCATACTCTTAAGTGAAATAAATAGGACACACCCATGTAAGCACTGAATTATTTCTCTGGTGTGAGAAACTGAAAGTGTAAATAAGGGTAAAATGTATAATAGATAATGTGAAATAGGGAGAAAAGGTCAAAAGGGGAAGGGGAAGTGGCAGAGGTAGAGGTAAGAAAAGAAGGCAAAGGAATTTATATGACTTTAAGGGCAGACTGAACTATATAGCGAGACCCTACACCCACTCATACAAAAAAAGAAAAAGTTCAAACAAAAAAAAGAAAAAATGGCTTGTGTCTAGATGCCCCTCCAAAGCCTCAGGCAGGCTTTTTCAAAGGTAGCTAAATATGAAATGTGTGATTCTAGGATTAAGGGCATGTGATTACTAAACCACTAAGAGTGAGTGATTAGTTTGGCACAACCACAATCCTGGTAGTCTGAATAAAATAAAAGGAGCAGAAAGACACTGTTAAGCTTCCTTGTTGCTTTTGCTACCTTGTGAGGGCCATGTTGGTTTTCCCCTGCCAACTGATTATGGACTGAACCCTCTACAAACTGTAAGCCAAATAAATCCTTTCTCCTCTAACTTTAGGAGTTGGGTGTTTTGTCTCAGCAAGGATAGAAAAGTAACTAACACATATGTATACTTTTAATAATATGTTAATAGATGCAAAATATAAAAATGTAAATTGTGACAATAACAAAAGTAGCATGGAGAATAGAATTTTTTCTATATGATTGAACTTGTTAGTAGCTTCAAATATGTTATTACTTTACATATATAATGCACGACTCACAAACACAAAGGAAAAGAGAAAGAAATCAAAGTACATCACTACCAAAAAATGAAATGATAAATTCACACAATTTGTATTTAGAAATAATAAGTCCTTACCCATTAATAATGACTGAAAACATAAATGGATTAAACTCCTGAATCAAGACATAGAGTGATAAAATGGATTTAAAAAACCAAGACCCAACTCTCTGCTATCTACAAGAGGTTCGCTTTAGATTTAGGTACACAAATAGGCTGAAAATAAATGGATGGAAAAAGATATTCCATGCAAATAGCAGCCAAAAGAAGGTAACAGTGACTATACTATACCTAATGAAACAATATTTCAGTCAAAAAACTGTAACAATGGATCAAAAATGTTATGTAATGATCTAAAGGCTCAATTTCTTGAAAAGACAACAATTATAAGTACATATGTATCAAACAAAAGACTGGAAATCATGTCAAGCATCTTTTCTGAACAAAGTGGAATAAAACTAAAATTTAGAACAGCAAACTGGAAAATTGACAGGCATATGGAAATTAACAACACATTTTTGCAAAAATCAGAATATACAGTTGTAAAATCAAAACTAAAATACAGTTTATTCTGTTTCTGTACACTAACATCACAATATTCTAAAGAAATCTTTAAAACTCACATTTCTAATACTATCAAAAGATGAAATACTTCAGGATAAATACAATTGAGGTGAAAGATTTATATACTACACACTACCAAATAATGATTTAAAAAGACAAAAGTCAATGAAGTTTCATTTTAATGTATTGAAAGTTTTCATATCATTAATATGTACACATCACCCAAAATGATGCAGATTCAATTAAATTTCTACCAAAACACAAGTGGAAAATATTGTAGAGATAAAGAAAAACTATCCTAAAATTCATATGAATCCACGAAAATCCCAAATAGTGAGAGCAATCTTGAGAAAGATGGTCAAATCTGGATGAACTACATCACCAAATTTCAAAATGTATGGCAAAGCTATAGTAATAAAAACAACATAGCACTCTTCTAAAAACAAACATACTGACCAATGGAACAGAATGACAGTCCAGAAATAAATCCATGCATATGAGTCAGATGAACAAGAATACACAATGACCAAACAAATATGTTGACAAAATTTGATAAACAGACCGTAGAAAGAAATTGGACCCATACATCCCCCAAATCAACTCAAAATAAACTAAATGCAAACTAAGATGTAAAATTATAAAACTAGAATCAAATACAGGGAAAAATCCTCAAGACATTGGTCTTGACAATGATTACTAGGACATGCCACCAAAAACACAGAAACAAAACATTCCCTTTTAACTTACAATTTATAAAAACTGTAATATAGGACAGAGAAGTTATATGTTTGAGAAAATAATAATGATTATGGTAATATGAGGAATTTATCTTAAACTTGTGTGTTGTCTGAAAGGTATGGAGATGATTTTCAATGTAGTTGTAGGAGTAAATATTTACTTCTTTTATATCAGGTAAAAATCAATCTGGTTCCTAAAACTTTAATAATAATTATTATATTTTAGAGCATAATTATCTTAATATGTAGTTTCAATTCATTCTCAATTTCATCTTCCCCAATTATTAGCAGAAAGATTGTTTGTTTTTGTTAAAATACTTTGAAAAAAGGAATATTTTAAATAGTGAACTTTTATCACTTATTTTGCAGCTACTATTGCTAGTCATTTTAATATAATAATTATATCTAATAAATTGTTCTTAACCTAGGAAACAATCCTACATGAATCGATATAATCTACCAGGTTCTTGGTTGTCATAGAAACTGATTATAGCAAGCATGTTAATGTAACACGTATTTTATGCATAAATGATTAATACACTAAAGTTTAGAAAGGAGCCTAATTAAAACCATGTTTAGCACAGTTTTATTATTATTATTTTATTTAATGGATCACTTCTTAAACTCAATATATATATAATACTGAAATGAGAAGATAAAGGATGGCTTGTAGAGCT
The DNA here is from genome assembly GCF_000247695.1 of Heterocephalus glaber. Next base: position 12,391,399 of record NW_004624753.1, on the reverse strand, counting down.
AACATTCAGTACCTCCTTCTTTAGAGAAAAATTCTGTCATCCCATGTCATTGTAGATAAAATAATATATCAACGTGACTCACTCAAACAATTGAGTTGCTGTTGCTTCAGATGTTTAGCTGCTCTCATCACTACCTAACTGTAATAATTTAGAGAATGAAAAGATTTGCAAAATTCAACATAGGGGTTCACTGAACTGTATCATCCATAGGATTTAAAATGTAATTTCTGAGGAATAAAAAGGATATAATTGGTGCCTTGAAACAACTAAGCAGAGTAGTCTGTGCAAATATTAGAGATCCAGTCAATGAAATATTTTGTCATTCTAAGGTTTTATACATAAACCATTAAGAGAAAATTATATGTCACTATTTTAAACAAAATACTCTTTTATAAATTTCTTATGTGTTTGAATTAGTAGTATCAGAAGATACAAATTATAATCCAAGAAGAGCAGCATTTATATTTAAATATAGACTAAGTTTAGTGTAAATTGGTAAGAACAGGTATTACACCAAGCAATCTAAGTCTAGTATAAAGCATATCTCTTTTATATTAAAGAAAATCATCTAGGTCTTTCCTATAGAAATATCTATATATTTGTATCTGTAGAAGATACAAATAATATATGGAAGTATGTATATATACTTCCATATAAATATGTACACACAGATGTATATGAAGATCCATAACATATGTTTTGCCAAACATACACTGTGTGTGAATCTGTATATGTACCTATGCACACACATATGTAGAGACAGAGGGAGACAGTAACAGACCATATCCAGATATGCATCAGTCAATGAATAAAAATTCATAAACAATTTTCTTCTATCTGTATCCCTACCACTTATCCCATCTAATATTAGAGATCTGAAACTAGACACTATCTTTTTTGTATATATTTCACATTCATCTCTGAAAATAAGTAATCTTTCAAAAACATAATGATAGTATTAATAACAATCTGAAAGAGTTAATACTCAGTCCTTGTATTATAAAATATCTAGTGAGTTTTCAGGTTCTTCAATTATCTAATAAAGTTCAACAGTTCATTTTTTAAAAACTAAGGAGACAAAGTTAATATGCTGGAATTAACCAGTGTATCGCATGTGGTTTTTTGTATTTACCTTTTCTTCCTTGTGAATTTTTCTGCAAGTAGGAATACATTGAAAATAATCAAGTTATTTGTCCTGATAGTTACAGTCTGTGTTTTCTTAATTGTCTCTCTCTGGTATTTTATTATGTTTCTCAATAGGTTCCAAGAACTGATAGAAACTATTGAGCAGATAAATTTAGAAATTCTTTTGAATTTGGGAAATAATTCTACATAAAAATGCTATGTACATTCATTAGCAAGCTATACTGTTTGGATGTTTTGGGGTTAACACTAAGCAAAATCATCAAAATCATGATCTATGTACATTAATTAATTAATCCGGGTTTGATAATATAGGCATATTTCATTCTAGTACCCTTATAATTTATTGGATGGGGTATTTCCATAAAAGAATACTTTTGTCATGAATTATTTGGTTAACATAGAATATAGTTTATATCAGAAAGAGAAAAATAAGTGCTTGATTGTTTAAGACTTTAAGAAAAAAGAATTATTTTTCTAGTATCATCCTAGAAAGCCAGTAAGATTCTGTTTGGTGTTTGTATGTGTACATATAAATATTTAATATTTAAACCATAGCCTTGCTTATATTGTTCATGTTCAAATTGCTCCACAAACATATATATTAACTGGAGCTTATTATTATAAGCTATTTATTCATATGACAATTTAAGGGAATATTTATTTTTATGTACTGTATCTGTTTAAAGAAACTTTTCTGGTAACTCAATTATAATCATATGATTTTATTTTCATTTCAAAACATGATTATGTTGAGTTGAGTTTTTTAGGTTTTTACAAATGATTCTTAAAATAATTTTAACTTTATCAACTACTCTTTTCCAATATCTCCTCTCTTAGACACATACATTTCTATGCTGCAAAATATGAGATCTGAAGGGTGATGTAAGAAGGATTCTCGAATGTATATTACAAAAAAAGATGTTGAGTATATACACATTATATATAAGTCTAGAATATGTACAATCTATTAATACAGAAAATTTCATACACATAAATATTTAAAATTCATTTCAATGGAAGAAATGTTCATATAATACATGCATATAAGAATACTCTTTTATATTTATTATTTTATGTCATTAAATAGATCATTGTTAATTATCCAGATAGTTTTTTTTCTTTTCCCCTTTGGAGGATTTTTCATTTTAACTTCCAAATAATGTCAAAACTTTCATAAGCATGCTAACATTAACTTCTTACTCAATAACCAAAGACAATATCTCAGTTAAGGAGAAACTGGAAAATCATTAATTTGAACAACATATTAGTAATTTAAGTATACCTGTATGCTCATCAGTAGCTGTAGCAAAATTTAATATCATATTTTATTTATTTGCATTGTCATATTAAAATATTTGAAGATACTATAAATTGAGCAGAAATAGCAGAGATAAATATTTCTTTTGATCAGAAGGTTGGCTATGTGATTTCTAGGATCATTAAGACACCTTAAATAAAATTGCATTAGTAGAATTTGGGGGATTTTTTTAAATATTAAAAGGTATAACTTCTGAGCAATGTAAATACAAATAAGAATTTCTGAAGATTATAAATCCTTTTTAAAGAGAAGGATCTTAGATTCCCATGAATGTTGATAAGTAGCTTTCAAATGATAATATAATTATCTACTCATATGCATCACAAATATCATTATGATATTATTTGTATTTTTTCCCTCGATCCTAAGATGTGTTATATATAGTAAAGCATTCTGTCTATAGTCAAATCATTCTCTCTGCCCATCTACTCTCAAGTGCAAGAGGTTACTACTGAGACATAATGAGTTAAATCATCAAAGAATACTTGTTTGTACCCATGTTACACTAATAAACTAAGAAAATCTTCTGGTTTTAATGAGCAATGGGATATTCAGTATACTCTAGTTCCAAATAAAGAGATTTGAAGTGGCTATTGTTTCCATTAATTAAAGGTTTCTTTTCTTCATGTTAGTGTCAAAAACAATCTAAAAATATGAGACTATGCCTAATTACCTAACATAAATAGAGGAAAACAATAGCAATACTGAAAAAGTGATAATTACTTAATGCATAGAATGCTCATAAATAAGCATCATGCTAATTACTGAATATATACACATAAATGTTATAATTCATTTTCTAGCCAAATGTAATTTCTATATAAAAGGAGACACTTTTCATAATTATGCCCAACAATGTATATAAAGCAAGTCTGTCCGTGGGAAGCAGATATCCTAGTTACACTGACATAATTAAACTAACCTCTTCATTCTTTGACATTCTCATTTCATAACCACTATATTATGTATAAACAATTAAATAAACATTTTCAATTTACTTAAGAACTAAACAATTGTAACAATAAAGAACTTGATGTAGTAACAAGATTTTAGAGTAAGACTTGCAGTCTATGTCAGCAATAATGAGATTGACATGTTTACAATTAAAATATTTGCCTTATTACATATATTTCAACCCTCCTCTGCTATTGCAATTTTTTTCCACCAGATGGTACCCAATAAAAGCAGGAAGCAAAGAGATTAACTGAGTTTAAAAAAATAAAGTTCAATTGAAGTAAAATCCAAACATGAAGTTTGATCGTAGCTGCAGACACAAACATTCTTGCAAAAATTCTAAATACCAAATGGATAAGATCCTTTAAAACTTATTTTTCAAGAGAAATATTGCTCTGATGTTGAACTTATGCAAATTCTTTAGGGTTAATTTGAATTTCTAGGCCTCTAAAACTGTTAAACAATATAGAAAAGAAAATATTAAACTTGAGCACTGGACTCAATGTTCTTTTTTCAAACACCATTTACAAATATATGAAAATAAAATCGTTTTAAATATTCTTCAATTTTTCATTTAAAAGAAGCATTGTGAAATGCTAAATATAATTTTAGGAGTATATGTTTTCTCACAGTTCTTTTTTAAAAACTCATCTATCCTACTTATCCTGAAAAAAAATCAGATACGTGGAGTTATTTCCTTTGTGTGGAATCTTCTCCTCTATCCTTGTTAGTCTTGGCTTGTACATGAAGTATTCATTATTTGCAAAAACCAATTACCATCCCTGTCTGGATGCATTAAGATTTTTTTCTACAAGTCTTTTCCTCTCTATCACATTTTAAGCAACAATATACATGAATTATTCATAGTTCCCATATTGCAGGCAAGTTTTTTTATTAAATTTGATCATAATAATAGTTATTACCCCAGTCATGCCAGTTTTATGAGTATTCTTCAATGCCATTACCTGGAAAGATTTCAATCAAGGAATATAAAAGATGCAAATCAATTTCCATAATAAAATTAAACTGTACCATCTACTCTTTCACTCTAGCAATAGAGCTGATTGACAGCCTCTCTCTGATACCTGGAGCAGATAACATTTAGATACAGAAATGGAGAATAGCAGATTATTTCTTCTCAAGAATTTCAGTGGCTTTTTCTTCATTGTTGCTATTTAGTGTTTGCTAATCTCACTGGAACATAATATTCAACTCAGAGCCCATACAGAAATGTATTTTCAAATCAAAACATTTTCTCTTCTTACAGTAGTTGATTTTTCCAAGTTGATTTTTCCTTGGGTTTTAACTGAATAAATATGGAATTAAGTGCTATTGTATTATTTTCCTCCTAATAATAGTATTACCACATTTTGTAGAAAAAAGTCATCTATTGTTAAAGACCAGTTATTAATTCAGTTAAGTTAGAAAGTTTGTAAATTTTAAAACATCAGATTTTATGGAGAAAATTTCTTTCTTCCACATACGTATCAAATTCTGCCCCCATACAATAAGGAATGGTATTCAATTAAATTGAACTGAATTATTTTGAAATTAAATTGAGATCATTTTTACATGATATTACAAAGCAGAATTGCGAATATGCACATTCTATACCCTGGCCTAGAAGACAATGTTCACAGACCTTAACAGGTTAGTAGATTCTATGGATCTTCATCCTCAAACTTTTGAGAAAACAGACAGGAAAATGGAGAAACAACCATCTAATTCCACTCATCCCAAAATTTAGCACAGAATTTGAGTAGAGGATTAAATAGCAACAGTGATCTTGGGTGTGAGTGACTCTCCCAAAGTATTCAAGATGATGTCAACAAAAAGAAATCTTATGTCTCATAAATGTGAGCAGACACTTTCAATAATTATGCCCAGAAATGTATATAAAGCATGTCTGTCCAGGGCAACTAGAGGTCCTGAATTTCCTGTCTTCTTCAACAAATACAGTTAATGTTTAACATTGTCTTAATAGCTAAAATGTCTCCCGCCCAATATCTTGACTGTTTTTTAATAATCTACTTTTTTCCATAACCTCTACTTTCACAAATTACACTGCTCTCTCATATTAAAATATAATTCAATGAGTAAAACAACTTATATTTACTGAAGCAAAAAAGTTCATGAGGCAGCAGTAGGACTCTCTAGAAGGTTTCATCTTGCTACTGTTCCTTATCTTTCATGAATTTACTGAAATTTAATGTTTTCCAGTCTTTACTGACTCACCCATCTGGTATAGGAATCACCCTCTGCTTATTATACAGTAGTTGTTGCCATAAACATATTAAACCCTTTCCATTAAGACTTATTTGATACATATTCCATGTCTATGACAATGCTCAGTTAATGCCTGAATGACTTGATCATCAGCTACATTGATTGTAGAGGTAGGCAGCTTTCATATTTGATTAGTGTATTTCAGAAATATCTTTTCTAATCAATAAGCAGGGTTTTATTGCATTTTAGAGATCAATGTACACTTTCCAGAATGTTACATCTCCTTCTAGGCTATTCAATCTCTAGTTTAAACTCAGAAAAATGTTTCATTCATATTCATAAAATTAATTTAAATTTAAATTTTGTGAAATCACATTTTCACATGATGAAAGTTTAGTCTCCAAAACAAACACTTGCATAACATTTTCAGAAAATTTACATAATAAATTATTTCCATAAAAAGAGTAAAATTTCTATCCTGCTAAAATGAGCAAAAAAAATTGTTAAACATCCAAATATCCCATGAAGTTGTTCAATGTGAGTCACAAGTTAGACTAGCTTCCTGGTGTATAAAAATACAAGGAATCTGGGGAAAAAATAAGAACCAAAAGAGATTATGGAAAGGTGCAAATTTCCAATGATGAATATCATTATATTGTATATCTAAAATGTACCAATAAAATTAATTTTAAAAATAAAAATACAAGGAATAAAAATAAATTCTACTATTTGTATTTCATATACTGGAGAATCATATGACAAGTGACTACACTGAAAGGCAATTGTCTGAACTTTAAGATGATTTTTCTATGAAAACTTCCATCATTGAACTTCTAAAAATAATAATAATGCACATTACTACAAAGCTACAATATGACATTGGAATAAGCATAAATGTATAGGTCAATGATATAAATTTTAAAATCTAGAAACAAAACCCTTTCATTTATAGTTGCTTAATTTTTACCAAGACAACTCAATGGCTACAGATAGTCTTTGCAAAAAATAATATTTAGATAGCAAAATGTCCACATGCAATAGAATGAAGTTGAAACCCCATTTCATGTCATACACAAAGAATAACTCAAAGTAGATTATAGATCTGAATGTTAGAGCTAAAACTATAAAACTCACAGAAAAATATACTAGTAAAGTTCTCTGACGTTGGGCTAAACAGCAGTTTCTTATAAGTAAAGCCCTAAGCAAAGCAATGAGTGATAATGAGAGATAAATTGGGTCCATCGAACTTAAAAAAGCTTCTGTTAATAAAATAAAATAAAATAAAAAGACACTTAAAACTGAGAGAAAATGTTCACCAATCACAGACAGAAAAAAAAATTCTCTGTTTCCAGAAACACAATAACCTTCCAAAATTATCAGTAATCATAAAAACTAATTAAAAACTGGTCAATGGATTTGAATAAACATTTCTCAAAAAATATACTTAAGTAGACAATAAACAAATTAAGAAATGCAAAACATCATTAGTAATTTAAGCAAAACCACTGAGTTGCCACTTTATAAACACTAAAATAAATTAATGAAAAAGATGTAGAATAATTGTTGGCAAGGTTCTAGAGAAAAATGTAATCCTTATATATTGCTAGAACAAATATAAAATACTGCACCTACTTTGGCAAAAAAATGTATAATTCTTCAAAAAGTTAAATAGTTATCATATGACCCATGAATGTCACTGGTATATATAGAAAAGAAATGACAAATATTCTGTCTCAAAGTATGTAAAAATATATAGCAATATCTTTCATACTAGCAAAAATATTAAAATAACCCAAATATTAATCAATGACTGAATGGATAAATAAAATATGAAATATTCAGTCAAAGGAATACCATTATGTAACAAAAAATAATGAAGAATGTATCCTTGAAAAACATCAGTTACAAGTGACCTCAATTTGTATGACTCTATTCAGGGACTATTTCAAATAAAAGGAAACCAAGCATCAATGGAATAAATAGAAAAAGGCAATCAATATTATACATTTTAATACAGCCATATTAATAATTACTTTAAATGTGAATGCGGTTAAAAATACCATTTAAGAACAGAGATTATCTGATTGGATAAAAGTCAGACCTACTCTAAGTATACAGTGTCTGAAAGAAACTCAAATTATGTAGATAGACATAAAGAGGTTGATGGGAAGGATTTTCTCATTTCAAGATTTTTTAAACCATTAAACTGAAATTTTTAAAACTTACTGTAAATAACATTTGTAGGCAATGGTGTAATTGCAGTGTTAAAATGTAGTCAGTAAAATAAAAACCACTGGGTCTTTTTGTTCCATTTTTCAATTTTTCAAATTTTAGTCTTAATCACAGAATATTTTCTGACACTTATGGGAGGCTTAATTTGAGACTACATTTATGGAACTCTGTCAGATTTTTCTTTCTTTTCATGATTGGTTGTAGTTGTTACATATTTATCTTTTGTTCTTCCTTCCCCCCCTTCTTCCTTCTCTCCCTCCCTCTCTCCTTTCTTTTTTTCTCTTTTTTTCTTTTTCCTTATTTAGCATTTGTTCTCTCTCTAATGTGAGTGATCTAACTACTTTATTTTCTGTAAAATAGGTGGGAAAGACAAGGGCAAGTCAATCAGAATATGCTATGAGAATTTTTAAGTGTATAATGGTACCTTGGTTCATGAATTTTATTCTTCGCACAATTCTGGGGAAGATGGCTGCATTCGTGTTCATGCAGGAAAGACATCCATGGTTGTGTCTGTCACCAGATGCGGTGTTTGCAAACAGAAGCAAACTTTGGTTCATGAACCTAATTTTTCACAAAGAGAAGTATTTGTGAACTGACGTATTACTGTATTCTGAATAGAAGTCATTGACCAACTTATTCTAAAATATGTGGCCGAATACATCATATTAACAAATCATAAACAGATAACATCATTGCATACAGTAGCTATGAATAACTGTCTTCTTAATGTCTGTTTTAATGTCTATTTTAAACCTCAAGACATTCAAAAGGAAATTAAAGGTTTTTAAAAATGCAAATTGAATCATCTGCTTGTCTTTAGAAGTAATTTCTATTTTCTTTGTACACAAGTTCTAGTATTGGATAAATTTGATAGAACAGTGAAAATACCTTACTGAGTCTTTCTCTGTCTGGCATTTCCATGTGAAAATGGTTCAAGATGGGGGAAAATGGACTACAAATAATCAGTAGCTATTATCTCTACCAATTCAGTTTAGAAAATTTCTGTAGTTATTGCGCTCTTCACATTTGTTCATCTCAAAAGTTCACTTTAGTTTACTCAGTCTATTTCACTCTCCTTGGTATAAAAAGAAACATGTTCAATGCCTGCTACTTGATTGAGCCATCCGTTACCATTGGAGGAACCTCTTTTTCCTGGCTTTTTTTTTTAAATTCTTTTCTTCTCAGAAAAAAAAAATCACTTAACCCAAATCAACTTTATCCATATAAATTTTTATTTAAGATACTGTTGTCATTTATTTACAGAATTCAACTATAGTTGTGTGAGAATCTGCTAACAAAATGAAAAATAAATATGTAAAGTTCCCATAGGAAGCTTGTGGAAATATAAACATATTCCCAGTAGAATATTTATAGAATACTATACAGTTTACTCACAATGGCAAGCAAGTTAAATGTTTTAGTTACCTGTGTTGATTCTGATCTGAATCTATCCATAAAGATACTATTACTCAAAGTGGCACTGGGAGTCTTTTGGTTCTCGTTTTCTATTTTATTTGTTTTTTATTCTGTCTACACTGTCGATATTAGGCAGCTTTTCACTATGGTAACTAAGTAACTGGGAGAAATCCACTTAAAGGAGGAAAAGTTATTTTGGCTCACAGTTTCAGAGATTTCTTCAGCTCAAAAGAGATTTTGAAAAAAAAAATTTTCTAAACCTTAGTTATTTTATTCTAAAACAAATGTCCCAGTCGAGCAAATCTAAACTACAAATGTGTTGTTAGTTATGTTGGTATCTGGTAGTCCATGGTCACCAAACCCCTTTGCTTCTAGGTCTGTGGCAAGGCAGAAAGTAATGTCAGGGAACGCATGGAGCACATCTTCTCATTTACAGAAGCTGAAAAGTAAAAGAGGGAGAGAGGGAGAAAGAAGCCAGAGTCATGCTATCTCCTGCAAGAGCATGCTTCCAATGACCTAAATTCCTTCCAAGGTGCTCCTCCTAAGAATCTCACCACCTCCCAACAGGCTGAAAACCTAGCGGTCAAAACACAATCTTTGAAGGACATTTAAGATTTTAAGAAATCATATCACTGACAAAGCAGTGCAAGGAGAATTTATTTATGGCAGGTAAATTTTTTTATTTAAAGAACAAGGAATGGGCCTGGGATTTAGCTCAGTGGTTCTGCCACCTGCCTCGCAACGCAAGGTCCTGAGTTCTATCCCCAGTACCAAAAGATAAAAAATTAAAATAAAAAAATAAAAAAAACAAGGAATTATTATATTCTAGTTAATATTAAACAAACGTCTTATTGAATTGCAACATATTTGGAAGCCATGTGCTGTAGAGGTATAGTGTTGAGTGCGTCCTTGCAAGTATGTTCTGGGAAATGTCTTAAGCTTGGGATACATAAATTATCTATAACAAACTTTATGGTGAAACTATTTACAAACTCACTCTGTTTATTATTTTACAGTTAAGATTATGTATGCCCACCAAGCAACAGTAGGTAATCAAAAAGTATTTTTATTTAAAATATTCTAGCCAGTACAAAAATTGTTTATTTAAATTCATTAAGTTTTTGAAATTATTTTTGGCAATACCTAAGAATACCCAAAAGAGTTTAAAAAGGGTACAAAAAGTGAGTGGAACTGACAAATAACTCAGTGGTTAGCCATATCTGTTATTAAAAAATTAAAATACATATATAAATGCAAGTCTGTGATAGAATGGAGTACTTATATAAAGTAGATAAATAATATCTCCAGACCTTTTGTGAGAAAAGTAATCCTTTTATATAAAGTATCATTATATTTTGGCATTCATCAAGAAAAGCAGAATTTTTTTTTCTGGTACTGGAAATCAAACTCAGGACCTTGTGCTTGCAAGGTAGATGCAGTGCCACTGAGTTAAATCCCTGGCCCAAAAAGCAGAATTCTAACATGGGAATTTTAGAAGGTGACTCTTCTATTAGAAAATGTCCAGGAATGAAATGCTGGATTTTTACCTTTACTTATATGTAATTCCCAAGATGTGAATATTTGATTAATTAGCAGCATTTAGCTAATACTATCCTTGTATTTTGATGAATATCCTCAAACAGAATTATGAAAATATTTTGGTATAATTATAACATCTTGATTTTACAGAGATTATTCATTTTAGTGAGGCCATGTCTTATGCACTAGTATCCTATAGAGACTTGATCAGTGTTTTTTCTTAAATATGTTTTAAAGGATCAACAATAATGAAAAAATAATTCCTGTATTTTTTCACAGTAGGAGACTTAGCATCTAATATTGTGGTTTGTACCAATTGTTCACACCATAATTAAAAGAGACCTTTACTAATTTTTTGGAGGCATTATTATGCGGTAAATGCATATCTTGTGTATATTCTTTCCATAAAGGCACTATATCAGGAACAGAAATGGATGGGTATGGGTAATTTACATGAGTGGACATAATAACAGCAGTAAAATTCATCCATAGCAAAACTATAATCTTCAGTGTAGAAATGGGATTGTAAAACAATCTGTTACAAACTAAAACAAGACTGTATTTTGGGGCCAGGGATTTAGCCCAGTGGTTCCGTCACCTGCCTTGCAAGCACAAGGACCCGAGTTCGATCCCTGGTACCAAAAAAAAAAAAAAAAGAAGACTGTATTAGTGTCAGTCAACCACCTTGATATACATGGGATTTTAATAATGGTAACCAAACAAGTAAGTAGGGGGTAATAAAATGATGGTGTGCTATATTCACTCTGGCCAAACTGAACTTCAGGAATAAGAGTGTGAGAAACTAAATCAAGTGAAAGATTTCACATTAACATAACACATAAAAAAGATGTCAACCGGGTGAAGGGAGGACCAGGAAATGGGTAAAACATAAGAACCAAGATACATCATGTAATGGTACAATATCCTAATGAAGAATGTAACTATATTGCATACTTAAAATGTAACAATAAATAAACTTAATTTTTAAAAAAAGATGTCAACCAAAGACAAAGATGTTTTTGATTTGAATCACATAGTGGTTACAACCAAACCCTGTATCCTGAAAAAGTACTTGCAATATTTACTAACTAAAAAATACTTTTATGAGTTTAAGAATACTACTTTATTACAGAAAAGTATCAGAATCAGTGTAGAACTAATTTAAAAAATGAAATATATTCATGATGTTTATATTTAAAATACATATGTGTATATAAAATGGTTTGTAACTGAAATGTTTCATGTATCTTCTCATATTTTTGAAATATTTAAAATATTTTGATATAACTAATGGTTCAACATTAACATTTTGTGGTTTTATCAAATGTCAGAAGAATTTTGTCACATGTATTTATGATCAATGTTTCATTATTTGTGAAATTTATAAATAGTTGAAGCTTTTATATTTGCAACTATATGATAAACAATACATTTTAGAAAAAACCTGTATAATAGAATGATATCTAATAAAAGGAATGTTTAAAACTTATGAATATAAATATGTGGAGTGGTCCTTTTTACATAAATAAAAGCTCTTGAGGTCCTTTAAATTATTAAGAAAAATATAAAATATTGAAGTGATGCAAAGTAAGCTATTGTGTATACAGACATATATCAGAGCTAAATACACATCTTACTATTCAAGGACAAGTATACATTATAAAAATAATGAGAATCTGGCCTTAATAATAAAGTGGAACAAACACTTTTGAAGAAAATAGTGCAAACATACTTCAAAATTATGCATTCTAAAACTGTAATAGAATTCAAGAAGGCTTGAAATCTATAAACCAAAGGTGAAAGACAGGAGCATTATGGAATAAAACTATTCAAAGAGTTATAAAAAGAGAACTGAAAGAAAAGCAGCAGGCAAAATAAGACTATTTGATGATAAGGAAGAAAAACAATGAGATACTTCAAGTCTTTAGATGCAAAACTATGCATTAATTTTGTAAATTCTATTATTATGTAAAGGGACAAATTCAAGAAGGCCTTGGGTAATAAAAATAAGGTCAAAAATAAGTTAAAAGTAAAAAAATTGTTCATATGTAGGAAAAGTAGTATAAATTCAAATTATAGAATTTCGGTATAGCTGAAGAATAAAATGAATTCATAGAGGTAATAATATTCGATATAGATTATTATTTTTTGCATTAAAATTTTTACTCTTGCATATTCTTAAGGCTCAATTCAGGGAATATTAATGGTTACATACAAATCTGTTGATCTCAGATTTACTTATAATAATAAAAGCCAGAGCAAAAGGAAAGAAAAATGGTCCTATCTCAGATAGGATTTCAGTAGTTCAGAATTTATGTTATTTTTATATATGAGAAGATAATAAAATACTTTTCTCTGATATGCAACAGTCAGAACCCTTTAAAAATTATGGAACTAGCTGGACTAAACTAAGTTAACTTTTTAAAAGAAACAAAATCAAAGATGTAATAAATTACAGATGATAACCTAGATTATAAAACAACACTTTTAAGCAAAAGGGGAACAAATTGTCAATTTTTGACTATTCTGAAATATCTATCAAACCCCAAAATATATAAATAGAAACGTTAAAATAAATAGAACATTCATAGTAATATAGTATTGTAGGGCCTATTAACCATTAGCTCTATTAATCCAAAAAGAACTTTTTCTCACTATTAAGAATTGGGAAAAGAATGGTACATTAATGGCAAAACCCAAAGTGTTGATTTTTAGAATTTAGAAATTTACTGTCAATTTAGAAACTTAGAAATAACTTACCATAACTTACCATAACTTAGAAATTTACTGTTTTATAGTCCTAGAGGCTATAACTTTGAAATTTACTTAACTTAGAAATTTACCATAACTTAGAAATTTACTGTTTTATAGTCCTAGAGCCTATAACTTTGAAAGCAAGATGCCGAAAGGACCATGTTCCCTCTGAAACCTGTAGAATAGTCTTTCCTTGTCTCTTCCTATTGTATTTTCATAAAATAAGACCTAGCTAGAAATAAGCCTTAGCATAATGTTTCAGTGTGCTCATAATATAACTTTACTCTGAAAATGAGTCGTGGTTAAGATCCTCAGCCAGATGGACACATTAGTATAGTGCAGCCATTGAAACACAGTGAATAAATTAAATTATAAAATATTAATACTTATACATAATTAAATATAAATAATATTATTGCCAACAATACTTGAAATAAAGTATAATATCAAGTATAGATAAGTATTTGTAAATACCCAAGCAGGCACCATTGGACAAGGCATAAACACCTATGTAAACAGATGAACTTGAGACTTATTGCACAGTGACCAAGTACAGACTAAACACATAAATGACATGCACACTTGATAACAAACACGTGATTGTGTTTAATGTGAATCCGTAATTCAAAATGTTGTATGTTGAAATGGACATACTTAATGGACTTATGTGAAATGAAGAAATGTTTTCTGAATTTTGGCGACTTCAATTTTTTATCACTTTTGTGTGGACCATCATTCTTAACTGTCATCATGTTTGTTGCCACTCTTTTCTCATAAGTCTTCAGTTAACACTCAGTTCAAGGGAAACGTTGTGAAGCCCAACTTGTAAGAAGTTGTGACTTGGGTGCAGAATCCATGGGATAAAGTCACTGAGAGCTGTGTTGCCAATGCATTGCACACAGGCTACGTGGACAAGTTCTTAATTAAGCAGAGCCCTATTCCTGCACATGTGAGATTGGGATCAATGGACCCTCAGGAAATGGAGTTGCAAGAAATTCAGGCTGGAATTCGGGGTTTTGAGAGTTACAACAAGGTAGCAAAGAAAATGATATGACTGTATTCGAATAAATGTAGTTTTTTGTACATGAATAAAATAAATGTAGACTGTTGTACATAAATGAATATAGATTGTTATACATGAAAAAATAAGAAATCCCCTGAAAATAAGCCCTATTGCATCTTTTGGAGCAAAAATTAATATAAGACCTTGTCTTATTTTAGAGGCGCTACAATAGCATCCGGTGGTTAGCCAACAATCCTGTCATTGCTTGGCTTGGAAGAGCAGGACTCTAATCTCTAATGTCCTTGTCACATGGCATTCTCTCTCTATGTCTCCAAGTCTTCAGAAATCCTTTCTCTATCATAGGCCCATGCTATGGCAGACAAACTTCATCTTAACTACATCTTCCAGGACACTATTTCCAAATAAGATCACAACGTAAAGTAGAGAGGATTGCAACTTCAACTTCAACACGGGGGAGTTTCCTCTGAGTTGGCCAAAGGCACAGTTCTTCTCCCCATTTTGATCATCTGCTATTTACCACACTGAGGGACGTTTACCGTCACTAGCATTTTGAAGATAGCCAAACACATAATACCCAAAACAGATAAAATCAACACCAGTTTATTGGGTGCACATATTCAGACTCCATGATTGGAGCATGCCATGCAATACAAGGTCACATGGATGTTTCACTTGAGAGCAGAATGAATAACCAGGAGCCATGGAAGGCAGGCTTCATAGTAATGAGAGTGGGAGGACACCTGTTCCTACAGGAAGATGAGATCCACTTGTTTGAATAAGTGTGTGGGATAACAGGGAACTGTAGCCTGCTATTCAGAGATAATGAGGATCTATGCCAGATTCCATGATAATCAGAATTTGGTTAGAAGACTTTCCTCATAGGGGTAAAGTGGATAAACTGACTTGCAGTTAGACCATAAGAGGCCTTCTTGATTTTATAAACATCGAGGCAGTTCAAAATACTGAATGACAAATACAAACTTCCTACAACATTCATACTTTGATGCCTTAAGGTGAATTAAAATCTCAGCAATGATTGACACTTTTAGGGAGCAGGAAAAATGTTTCCCTAGGAAGTAAGGTAGACACTTGACCAAGAAGAAGGATGGCAACACAGGCAGTAACAAACAAACTTTAGAAGTGTTCTTCTTTCCAAGTTTTAGTTTTACAAACTGTGCCACTATAAACATAGATGTACATATATCACTGTGGTATGATGCTTTTAATTCCTTCAAGAACATACTCAGCAGGAGAATAGCTGGGTCAAATGGGACCTCTAATCCTAGTTTTTTGAGGTCTCTCCATATTGATTTCCACAGTGCTTGCACCAGTCTACACTCCCACCAGCAATGGAGAAGGGTTCCTTTCTCCCCACACCCCCACCAGCATTTGTTATTGTTTGATTTCAAGATAGCAGCCATTCTCTCTGGGGTGAGGTGGAATCTCAGCATTGTTTTCATTTGCATCTCTCGAATGACCAGTGATGTTGAACATTTTTTCATATGTTTATTTGCTATTTCCACTTCTTGGTCTGAGAAGTGTCTGTTCATTTCAGATGCTCATTTTTGGATTGGGTCTTTAAATTTGGGAGGTCTGATTATTTTAAGTTCTTTATAGATTCTAGACAATAGACCTTTGTCTGAAGAACAGTTGGTGAAATTTATTTCCTACATTGTGGGTTGTCTCTTCACTCTGTTGGTACTTTCTTTTGCTATGTAGAAGCTTTTTAATAGGGAGAGATTCCACTTGTTGATTGTTTGTGCTAGTTCACGGGCAACTGAGGTTTTGTTCATAAAATCTTTTCCTATAGCAATGTCTTCAAGAGTTGTGCCTAACCTCTGTTCTAGCCGGTTTAGTGCTTCTGTTTTAATATTTAGATCTTTAATCCGTTTAGATTTTAGTTTAGTGCATGGTGAGAGATATAGTTCTACTTTTAATCTTTGGCAAGTTGAAACCCAGTTTTTCCAGCACCATTTATTAAAGAGGCTATCTTTCCTCCAGTGACGGTGTTTGTCTTCTTTGCCAAAGATGAGGTGGCTGAGTGTGTCTGGAGATGTTTCTGCATCTTCTATTCTGTTCCACTGGTCCCCGGGTCTGTTTCTTTGCCAGTACCATGCTGTTTTTAATTGTCCATCAAGTGGAGACTGGATAAAGAAAATGTGGTGGTGGGGTTAATAAAAAAGAGTACTACTCAGCCAGAAAGAATGAGAAACTAGAGACATTTATAGCTAAATGGATGCATGCTGAGGTGACACTCTTAAGTGAAATAAATAGGTCACACATGTGCAAATACCGAATAGTTTCTCTTGTGTGAGAAACTGAAAGTGTAAATAAGCATCAAAATGTATAATAGATAGTGAGAAATAGAAAGAAAAGCTCCCAAGGGGAAGAGGAAGTGGGAAGGGTAGGGGAAAGGAAAGAATGGAAAGGAATAAATATGAGAAAAGTAAGAAATGGAAACAAAGTATTTGTAAATAGGGAGGGATGGAAGGGTTAAAAGGAGGGCAGGGGAATGAGGAAAAAAATAAGAAACAAGAGAGATCACGTAAAGGTACAAACTTTCAATAATGAATGTGAATATTTTGTATACCTAATATGTACCAATAAAATTAATTTTATAAAACCATGGGAAAAAAAATTAAAGAATTGTTCTTCTTTACCCAATAAAGGCAATGAAGATGCCTATGTGGCATTGATACAGAGACTAAATGTCCTTAGGGGCATGAATTTAAAATAATCAATGTCTGTGGCAATAATGACACTCATTGGGGAACCAATTTGCTGCTTTGTAACTGAAGTAGAAGTTTTCAGAGCAAGCAGCTAATGTCATTCAATTAAACCAACTGCCCAGGGTCAAAAGGAGGTGGCATTTCCAGTGAACACCTTTTCAAAGTTCTGCATCTTGTATTCTGAGAACAGAGATGAGTGTCTTGGTCATTATTAGTAAATGTCTGTAACTCTTCAAAGTAAAAAAGAATGTCTTGGTGAAACTTTGTATTATATCCTTAATGTATGTTATGTTTTAAATGTAAAATGTTCCCGAAAGGCTTAGGCAGTTGCCAGGTGATTGGATTATGGCAGCCTTGGAGCTCATGAGTTAAAAACATGAGTGAACACAAACCTCTCCTCCTTTAAGTTACAGGTGTCAGCTATTTTGTCCCAACAACAAGGAAAGTGACTATGACAAGGTACATAAATGCATTTGTAACTTTAATCAAATGTGTTAATTATTATCTTATTCTTTAACAAATACATACATGTTAAGAGATGGAAAGCATCAATATTGCTTTAAACTTTAACATAAAGATGGAGTCACCTCCATCTATAACGTCTTTGAAGCAAATTCCAATTGCTGTTCCCACAGTTGATCTCAAAGGGATCTCCATCAGTGTGGTAGCCATGGGAACTAGAAAAGTGTTGGACTCCTCCAGCTCTGTGCCATATGGCAAGGTTTTAAGGACAGATGAGGCCAACCCCTCCTGTAGGTAGACTATGTTCAAAGGCCTGGGTTTGGAGCCATCCTGTAACATGAAGACCTCAATTGCTGTACTGAGCTAGTGGGATGTTGTTTTCATCGCCCATGCCATGATGGACAGCTGTGTATAGAAGACAAGAGATTTAGAACCTATGAAAGGATTCACTTCCAGGAAAGCCCATAATAAATCCAAACATTGCAGCTCTAATGACATACAGCGTGGAGCAGAGAAGGCAAGTTTTTTTGCATCAAAAGCTTATGAATATGTCATGGCCATCGTGGGTGGGTCAGGAAACATTAGAGGAGGTTTCCAAAGTCTCCACAAAGGACACCAGGGCCATTAATGTAAACTACATGGCAGTTGGATAGAGTCTAGAGTCTAACTGGAGAGGTACCCTTTCAAATGGGCTGATTTGCAACTAAAAGCACAAAGGTCTGAAAGAGGTGGAGAGCAAGTTACAGCTATTTGTTAATGGTATTTGGCACAGAGTGGCACTTAATTTATTAAGTAATTTTTAGTAATTTAACCAAGGTGGTGAGATTTTGTACCATGTGTGGGCCAATAGCTCTTTACTTTTTGTAAACTCTGTATTTGTATGTCCGTACTGAGTGTGTCAGATGAATCTCCTCAGAGGAAGATGGCCTTGATAAAACAACATGTGTATGTGCCTAGGAAAAGGTAGATGGAATTAAAATCTTGCCTGTGAGTATTGTGTCTCGGCAGAGCTGTTGAACTACTGCAGCAGATATTCAGAGGTGAAGGCAAAATTAAGTGGAGAAGCTGTTAAAATGGACACTGAACTTAATATATTATGTTCAGCCAAATCTCTAATAGCAGAATCTTTAGCTGTTGCTTCTTGGATGGGATCAATAAGCTCAACAATGCTGCATTTGAGGTCTTAATGAATGGGGCCACAACATTCAGATTATAGTACAGTCGTACCTCAGTTAACACACTTACTTTTATTCCATGCTTCTGGTCAAAAACGGAATTGGATGGAGAAGTGTAGCAAATCCAATGGTTAGGTTCAATGTTGACCTTATGGGGAAATGTGATTTGATTCTTATCCAATTCGGTTTGTGACCAGAATTGTGGAAACAATTAAGTTCATAAACCGGGATACCACTGTAATTCATTGTGAGGCACCATTCTTCATTCCCAGGTTTAAGAGCTGGACCAGTTAGGCTGTTAAGAAAAGGAATGGCAAGTATTAAGGATATTAACCTTTTCAATATTAAGGAACTATGTAATATCTTGCAATCTTCAAAGGCCCTGTTTTAATGTGTATTGACTCTATTAGCTATTTTAGCAGCAAAGAGGTAGTAAGGTATAGAGTTCAAAACAATTTGAAGCATAGTAAAAATGTAATTTAATTTTAGTTTCTTACACTTTGTGTCAGAGGATCCAGGACAGTTTTGGGAATGTCCTAAAATTAGAGTTTTGAGTGCTGTGATCATTAGGAAAGGAATATGCCAATGAATTAGGATAAATAATATGTATTTGTCTTTTATCTTATACTCAGTTACACCCTTGAGATGATTCTGCTCAAGTTCAATGAGATACCCAACTGTAACTGTAATGTGAGTCCTAGTATTGATTAGGACCATGACTGTTTGATGTTTACTACATTTCAATGGATGTTATATTATACTTAATTCACAACCAAAGTGGTAATATCACAAAAGCCAAACAGTGTCTTTTGGTTTTGTTTTTTTTTTTTCAGTTTAATTTTGCTGAATTTATCCAAGTGGATAAATTGATAATCTTTTCTTCAATTTGTTTTCTTCCCAATCTTAACTTTTTTTCCTGTCACTGAATATGCTTAAGGGGAAAGCCAAAGGAGTTGCAAACTGCTAATATTTTCAAATTTGCTTCACAAAGCCTAAAATCCACATCCTTGGGTATTCACAGTAGGGACCTTTTTCATGGCAATGCTTTCAATTTTGAGAACCCAAGAGGAAGCTGAGTTTAGGTTAAGTGGTTCACTTTTCCATGATGGTACCATCTTCTTGTTTTCTTGCTTTATATCTAGATGTTCCCCAAAGCTTCAATGTGCTCATAAGTGGGGCTTTTGGAAAGTAGTTGAATTGTGGGGTCATGATAATCTTCAGTGGACTTTTTTATAGGTGACTTGCTGTTGGGAGGTAGGATCTGGCTGGAAAAGGTGGGTCACTGGGGACGTGGTACTGAAGTTCTTATCTCCTCTCTGTTCCTCCTTTCATTCATGCTCTACTTTCCACTGCATCATGAGTTGTTTCTCCTTGCCATGCTACCCTTCCTTGGAGCCCACCAACTCTGGACTGAAAACTCTACAAACCGAGCCAAAATAGACCTTTCCTTGTTAGACCTGTGGGTGTCAGCTATTGTTTCTCAGTGACAGAAAAGTAGAATAGCTCTTTTTCTATAATCCTCAGGATTTTTTATCACAGTGTAAACATAGACAGAAGAGTGCTACAGAAGAAGTGCTCTGAGCCCCAAACCTGACGTTAGCAGTTTGCTGAGAGGAATTTTGAAGTATTCAACTACTACTGGGCACGTGTATAACTCTCCTTTCAGTTATATTAATTTTTGATATTTTGTTAGATGCAGTGATTTGTTATCTCTTTTTAATGAACAAATGTTGTCATTTGAGAGTGTCCCTTTTTATTTTTGGTTCAATATATTATTGTTATTTGTTATATGACTACAGTCACTCTAGCTTTCTTTTGATTAATATTTCCATTCATTATTTAAATTCTTTTTCTTTAAGCTTCTGTATATATTTTTAGAGTTTTTTGTTGAATGCATACACCTAAGTATTGAATTTATATTTAATTTAACATCCATTGTTTTTTAATTGATGTCTTTAGATTATTTATAATGTAAATTTATAAAAATAGATTAGCAGTATCTACTTTTTCTATCTCATCATTTCTTCCTCTTGTTCTTGTTTATAGCCTAAATTCGCATTTATTCTATACAATTTTGTTAGATATTATTCTTCTTATTGACCTATCGTGGGGTACCACTTCTCCCTATACTCAAAGCCTGGGTGTCTGAGGGCATTTGAGGACACTTAAGGTTACAACTCCACTCTCAGGGACATGCACATAATGAGCCACAGTTATCTAAGAATGACTTAACATACTTAATCATGCATACAGAGCATGGACAAGATCATGCAGCAGGTGTTTTCATCTCTCCATGTCCTAGTAAGCTGATAAGACACTATAATTGCTATGAACTAAAGAACACTGTAACCTTTTAGTAGCTGTTTTGCTGAAGGAATAAAGACATGCAGCTCCAACTCTTATGCTCTGATGCTGCCTTCATGCTGATGATTGCCTTTCTCTGCATCTTGTTCTTTATTGGGGAATTAATTAACTTACTCATGAAGGACTAGATGGACTAAATGGATCCCTCTCCAAGTGCCTCCTGAGGAAGCTCAGCCTTGCCTTGACTAACATGGTGTAGTCTGGCAGGATGACTGGCACCTATCATTCATACCTGGTTAAAATGTTTAAGTGACTGTCTTAAGATCTATATATTTTCACTAGGGAATCTATCTACTTATAACGATAATGTCACTCTATGTATAGAGCATGAATATATAAAAATAACAAATATAATACAAATAGAATTTTCAAGATAATTTTGAAAAGAACCTAGTTGAAAGACCCATGCCATTCATGATTCCAAGATTATTGAAGTTTAATACTACATTAATAAAAAGAACAGAACAGAATGGAGTATAAAAAGGTAGAGAAACATGTATGTGTTGCTACATCCAAATATAATGATGAATTTGTTTATTTGTGTATTAATAAAAATGAAATGAAAACTGGAAAAATCATGTGGCCATTAAACTAATTGAAATAGAAGTTAAGCTATATTTATAAAAGTTCCAGTCTTTCAGGTTCTATAAGTATTGTTGACAAGGCCTCAAAAAATAAAATTATTATTTTAATGTAAATACTTTCAAATTGCAGTAGTGTAGAATTACATCATGAATGTTTCTACATGTAGAATAGCAAAAATATCATCCAGACATGTAGAATATTAGAAGTACAGTATTATAAGCATCTCATTTACAAAATTAATATAAAATAATCCAACAATGTGTTAATGATCATTCAGTACAGATCCCACAGGAATCTGGCCTTGATAGCAAGCGAAAAGTTGCCAAACTCTGCTGTGGAATAGCATAAACATGACTCAATGGTATCATACTGATCTACCTTTCTCTGCCAAAACAAAAATGAACAACTGTTGAGGGATGTAGAAATCCAGATACTTTTATGCAATATCTAACTTCTCTAGCATCAAATAAAATTATTAGCTATGCCAATAAGCAGATAAATCCAACTCAAAACTAAAGAAAAACATTATTCAACAAGAGAATTCACTTGAATAATAAAGATCATATTACAATTAGAAAAAAATTTTAAAATAGATACTATAACTGCATAGATGTATTTAAGGACAAAAATGTGAGAATAGAAGTAGAAAAACAAAAAGAGCTATGTGAAAATTCCCTACTAAAACTATAATACCAAAAAATATTAAATTATTTCAGAAGAAAATGTCTACAGAACTAAGAACTAAACAAAATTAAAACTTCAAAAGGTGATCTCACATATAAATAATTATTGCCCTGGAAAAAGTAATAGAAGGGTCCAAGAAAGTGTTTGAAAAATAGTGGAAAAAAGTTTTCTAAGGTTAATGATAATGTATATCATAAATCAAAAAAAATTAGTAAATCTCAAACAAGATATACATCAATGGAGGAATAGCATTAAAAATGCTGTCTTTCGCTCCTTCCCCCCACTCTCTCCCTCTTCAAAGATGTATCAAAATAGTTTGATGAAAATGCATATTAAAAGAAAAATCTTTTTTTTTTTTGTACCAGGGATCAAACTCAGGTCTTTGCGCTTGCAAGGCAGGAGGCGTAAAAATCTTAATAGTAGTTAGAAGAGAAAAGCATATTGCTACAGATATACATAGATAAGAATTTTTTCAAACTTTCCTTCAAAAATCGTGTAAGTCAGAATAAAAAGGAATTGATTTTTTTTTTTGAAAAAAAAATCACTCAGAGATGAAGACTAAGTAAAACATTGATTTTCAGAAAAAAAGCTGAGATAATTCCCTGACATAGCTGAGTTAAAAGGGAGAATCACAAGTTTAATGTCAGCCTGGGCTACTCAACTAGTTTGAGGCAGTTGGGAGTACATAGTGAGAACTTGTCTCAAGGATAAATATTGTGTTGTATACCTACAATGTACCAATAAAAGAATTTAATACCAAAAAAAAGAATAAATATTATAATGTTATGGTTTAGAACTAAAAGTTATTCCCAAAGTCCCATGAATTTGGAAGATGATTGGAACATGGGGACACTATTCTCATCAGTGGATTCATCCACTGATAAGTTCAGTAGCTAAATGAGCTGTTAGGGGTTGGGAACTGAATGGAAGTGGATCACTGCTGGCCTGACCTAGAAGGATGAACTCTTGTCCTTGGTTGCTCCCTTCCCTCTCTGCTTACTGGCTGCCACGGGATGAGCAGCTAGCTACCTGTTTTCCACCAGGTCCTCCCACTGTATCATTTCTGCTTCTGTGCTAGCTTCCTTTGTGTGGAACACACTGGAAACTGTGAGTCAGATAAATCTCACCCCCTTAAGTTGTGGGTAATGGATATTTTGTCCTAGTGATGGGAAAGTGACTAAGACATACAGAAAATTGTTCAGGAGAATGAAAAGATAATTTTTTAGAGAGTTGCATCTGTACAAAATAGTGAAGAACTTTGGATATAATGTATATGTGGAGAAATATATAAATTTTGATCTGTTTTTTGGAGGATCATTGAATTTCAAGCAAATTAATAGCGTATTGTGATTTTTACTAACATGTGAAAGAAAAATGTGAGACAGCAACAACGTTAAAGACAGTAGGACAGGAATGGAACACTGCTAATACAGTAATCTCAAATTATAGGCCAAGTGTTACATAATAACTCAATGATAAACTTTGATAAGGTACATAATGCAAATCTGAGTTTAACAGAAGGTAAAACCAGTGAGCATATTTAAGAAGCTAATCAAGGGAAAATACTCAATAAATCAAAAATATTAGCAAATGCTTAACCCTAAATACAGAGTAAAAATATAGAAAAAATAAATAATATGAAAAATTTAAATTCAATGAATGAAGATACTCCACTAGAATAGAGATTGTTAGTCTAGTTTAAGAATCCCAGCTATAGGGGCCAGGGATTTAGCTCAGTGGTTCCACCACCTGCCTTGAAAGTGCAAGGTCCCCAGTTTGATCCCCTGCACCCCACTCCATAAAAAAGAGCAATAACCCTTTGGGCCAGGGATTTAGCTCAGTGGTTTCGCTGCCTGCTGAGCAAGCACAAGGACCCAAGTTCAATCCTTGGTACCAAAAAAAAAAAAAAGAACCCTAGCTATATTCTGGTTACTAAAATATACCTTAAATATAAATGCACGAATAACTAAAAATTAACTCAACTGAAAAAATACATGAGTTCTAGGATTGAGAATTCTGTTATGGCTGCATCATCTTTTTTTTTACTCATTAAGTTTATTGGTACATTTTACTTATACATTGTGATAACATTCATCATGGGGAATTTGTACCCATACATAATATATCTTGTTTTTTTCTTTCCCCCATTCCCCTTCCCTCTTTTCCACCCACTCCCATCCCTATTTACAAAAACTTTGTTTCTGTTTTTTCCTTCTTTTCTCATATTTTTTTTCCTTTCCCTTCTTTCCTTTCCCCCACCCCCTCCCTATTTCCTATTGCCCTTTGGACATTTTCTTCCTATTTCACATTTTCTATTATACATTTTGGCCTTCATTTACACTTTCAGCTTCTCACACCAAAGAAACTACTTGGTTTTATGCTGACTACATCATTAATGGGAATATTATGTTCCAAAACAAGCACTGTCACCAGTGATGGAAAAGAACATCTTCTAAGGAAAGAAATCAATTTTGCAAGAAGCCATAATAATTCTAAATACACATGTACCTAGCAGAGATTCAACTATATGAAGAACACACTGACAGAAAAGAAGGAAGAAATACAGACATCCCGATTGTAATTAAAATGTCAACATTTTGATGTAAGTAACTGGTAGTGCAGACCCACAGTAAAGCAGTTATAGGACACTTTAAACCACAATTTCCCTGTTGGACCTAATTGATACTTGCAGTGGATTATTCCATTGAACTACAGCAGCACCCAGATTATCTTCACAAACAGGTGGAATACTGACCAATGAAGACATTCTAGGTCATCAACAATAAATTGGAAAAGATGAAAATAACACCAAGTATGTGATCTCAAAATCACAGAACTATAATCACAGATCATTAGAAATTCAATACAAAAAGATACTTGGAAAATCTGTAACTTTATCTCTAAATAAGATCTTGGCCAAAGAATAAAGTAACAGGAAAATTAGAAAATATTTTAAACTTAGTAAAAATAAAATCACAATTACCAAAATAGATGAAATGTCACAAAAGTTACTGAAAAGAAACATATAGCTGTAAGTGACATAAATTACAATAGTTAAGGACTGAAATTAATGTTCAAAGCTTGCCATAAAATAGAAATCAAAATAGGAAATTAAAACCAAAGTAAAAGGGCATAAAGATATAGTAAAGCCAATGCTCATATCAACAAAAAGGAAAGTAAACAATAAGGAAATCAATGAAAACAAGTCTTTCTTTCCAAAAATTCATTAGGTTGATCACATGTAAAAAAGGAGATAAAGTATTAATATCAGATAGGAAAGAAGGCTGATCCTAGAGACAATGAAATTATTAAGAAAGTAATAGATATTAGAAAAGCTGTCTGACAATCTACTTGACAATGTTGTTGAAATGGACAGGAGATAAATTTATAATTTTTTTAAATTTAATAGAAGAGAGCTTATTAAATTTGTATAGCTACTAACAAAAATTCACAAAACAGATTGGAGGAAAATGAATAACCTGAATAAATAATTTGAATTCATAGCTTAAAACTTTTCCATAATAGTGTCTTAGATTCACTACACTATCAAACATTTAAGCAGGAAATGGGCCAAATATGGAAAAATAATAATAATAATATTTTACTACACATGATAATTATATATTAAAATTTTATTATGTATAGTTTTAGTCCAGCTCAGCCACATTTTTTGTCTGTTTCTGTATTTTCTGTGTACACATCCTATCATGCTACAGTAGGGAGTTGAGCAGTTGTAACAGAGATCCTTCGAGGGGCTCTCATTTCTTCTCGTTTCTGTTGGGTACCCAGTGACGCAGTTAGAGTACAATCCCTTCCAGACAAATTTCTGAAATCTATTTTATAAAAAGAAAATTGAAATGACTTCTGTCTCACATAAACATCAAAACTAACCTCTAATTAGATCATATACCTAAATGTGAGAATATATACATGAATCAGTAATTACTTACTAGAGAAACAGATTTAATGCAAGTTATACAAATGTATACAGATTTACAAGATTGGCTTACAAAGGCCACACACAGAATCAAGTGTGGAAAAGCGCAAAAGGACTCTGTGCATTGGAGATCTGAAGGATCCAGTCGAAGGCCTGGAGCTCACTGTAGTGTCCAGTGCAAGTCCATATCTGGAGGTCAAAGGCTCTGTGCTGGAGCAATTATTGGAAGGTTTTGGTGGGGTGCCACTAGACTGGTGACTTGAGCTGATACTTCTTACAAGCTGAGACAAAGCAGTCAGGCACATGTTGCTGCCTCCACTTCACTTCTGTTACCCTACAGCTGCCTCTCATTTCTACCAAGAAAGACACTTGTCCGCAGAATCCAGCTGCTGTCACTGTATTCAAGTACTCTTAAATCAATATCTCACTGTTAACTGCAACAATGGTAAAGTTGTCTCTGACTCACGTTTGCTTTTAAAATTCATGTGAAAGCATGCCCTTGATGGGCCAATTTTGCACATTGAATCCTAGCTGAAATAGACTGAAAAATACAATTTCTTATTTTTTAAACATCAGTAACTAAAAAAAAAAAATGGAACTGATATTGAGCAAGGCAGGTCACAATAATAGCCACTCTCCACTCTCTTTCTCTGTTTTTATTATATTGATAGCATCCTATCATCCAATAAGATTCAGGATTTGGATGCATATTGAGGCGATACTCTTAAGTGAAATAAACAGGACACACATGTATAAATACTGAATAGTTTCTCTGCTGTGAGAAACTAAAAGCGTAAATAAGGATCAAAATGTACAATTGATAAGGTGAAATAAGAAAAAAGTTCTAAAGGAGTAGGGGAAGTGGGAGGAGTAGGGGAAAGGAAAAAATATGAGAAAAGGAAAAAATGGAAACAAAGTCTTTGTAAATAGAGAGGGGTGGAGGGCTTGAAGGGAGGGCAGGGGAATGGGGACAAAATAAGAATCAAGATATATCATGTAAGGGTACAACTTCCCAATGATAAATGTAACTATATTGTATGCCTAAAATGTACCAATAAACTTAATGGAAAAAAGATTCAGGATTTTTGGAAAAAACTTGAAATTAAAACAATGAGTAGACAAAGAAGAGATCAAGAGACAACAGTTACAAAAAATAAAGTAATGTTATTAAAATTATTAAAATAAATCATAAAACTCAACAATAACAAAACAAATGACTCTATTAAAACACAAACGGAATCCCTGATACCTCAGCAAAGACATTCAGCACATGAAATGACATGTTAAATATTACATGTCATTAGGGAATTACAAATTAAAATAACTAGATACCGCTACACACCTATCAAAAAGGCCAAAATCTGGAAAACTGACATTAAACTATGGGAGAAATATGAAGCAACCGATCTCATTCATTCCTGGTCACAATGTAAAATAGTTCAGTTGTTTTACAAGACAGCTTGACAGTTTCTTACAAATCTAAACCTAGTCTTTTTATATGATGCAGTGATTGTGCCCCCTTAAAACTCTATACAAGGACACTTATAGAGGCTAAACTAGAAGCCACCAATACATACTTCAGTAGGTGGCTGAGTGATAAACTGTGCTACACCTAAACAATGGAAGGTCATTCAGCACATGCAAAGACTACAGAGACAGTAAAGCATCAGCACTTTCCAGAGTTTAGAGAGGAGAGAGGAGAGAGAAATAAAAGGGCGAGCAGAAGATTTTCATGGCATTGAAACTACTGTATATAATACTATAAGAAAGTGTGCTGCCATTGTACATTTGTCAAAAGTCATACAATGTACAACAAAAGTGAATTGTAATGTAACTTATGGACTCTGGGTAGTAATGATTGTCAGTTTAGGTGCAATCATTGTAGTAAACATTCCATTCTAGTATGGGATGTTCATAATAGGACAAGCGATAGATAGATAGATAGATAGATAGATAGATAGATAGATAGATAGATGATAGATAGATAGATCTAAATATGGCCAAGGGATATATGAGAGCACTAAATTTTCCGTTCAATTTTGTTATCAAGTAAACTTGCTTTGAAACATAAAACCTATTAATTTAAAAAGAGAGACCATGAAAAGAATATCACAGGAATCTGATGATTAAACAGCAAGAAGGATTCACCTTAGCATGACAATTCAGATAACAGAATCCAGTATATTTTTACTGAATGTAATTTTGAACAACAAAGAAGAAAGATGATTGATATCTAAACATAGAATAGGAAATGCATTAAAATGAAGCACAACCTGCCTGCTAATTTTCTTAGGAATCGTATTGGTGACCTATTCTATAGCACACCAGTTATGTCTTGCATATATTCTTCCAATAATTTACCCCTTTGTTGAATGAATCATTGTAAGCTTAGAAATCAACATTGAGTTCTAGGATATAATAATACATCATTTGGGGTATCATAACAAAGTAACATAGACTGAGTGGCTTATGAATAACAGAAATGTATTTCTCATAGAACTGGAGGGTGGAAGTCTAACCTCAAGGTGCCTGCCTGGTCATCTGTGTAGAAGGCCTTAATGCAGACTGTTGACTTGTCCTTATTTGGTCACAAGGTGGAGAGAGCAAGCTCTTCCTTTCTGGCCTGTCTTATAAAGGTACTAACCTCATTTCTAAGGGCTCAACTCTCATAACTTAATTACATGCCTTCCACCAATACTATCACACTGGGCATTAGAGCTCAACATAGAAATTTTAGGAAGCCATAAATATTCAGCCCATAACAATTACTTTCTAGAAAATGAAATCATGCATAATTAAATGGAAGCATGCCACTATATTTTTATGATTTTTCAATTTGGTTTCTTTGATATTTATATGAATGGGTAGGCCTGTGTTAAATATTTACCAAAAAATGGCTTTGGTAGATTATGCTGATAATTGATTTCTTGGAACAGTTTAAATTTTATCTGTGCTGCTCATTTGCCTTGCTCAAATGAGCAGATTTTAAATGGGAGTTTCTTTTCTTTGCATTTAAATCAACTTGGTTGTTGAAAAATGTTCTGCTTCTGTGAGCCAACTGACTCTGCTAAAAGCCAAAGAAAATTTAGAAATGATTTCTATGTAGATGAAAATGATTAGAGAAAAAGAAAGAACGAAAATAAGATACTATTTTGTTATAGAGGAGATAAAGTGCCACATTCACGCACAGCTTGGAGAATGTAATGCTACCTCTGTTCTGTTAATGTGATCCTCTCTTCATGTAACTAACATGAAGTTGATATTAGGTCTGGATATCTATTAACATCAGGTAGCTAATATTCATAACATCACTTGAAATAAGTAATCTTAATGACATAAACGCTTGATTTTGGTGCAGTGTCTGTTGGGTAGCACCTCTTGTATTATATAAATGTTTGTTTATAGTTTGCTTAAATCTCAATGTTTCATCATTATCTGCACAATTCTTTCTATCCTCTTTGATATAACAAGAAGACTATCCTTTCATTCACAGATCTTGAGATCACAGAAAGAATATTCAAATATTATTTTCTTGTCCTCTTCAAAACTTTATTTCAGTTTAGTTTCTTGAAGACAATAAAATGACTTTGAGAAGCACCTAAACCAATAGAAACATATATTTATTCATTCATTTCAAGGCTTATGTATTATCATATATGTTAATTGTTATTTTAGACTACTTCATAGATGAAAGCCTAAAATACTAGACAGGGACTATTTTTCAAGTTCCAGAAACTTGGTGAGAAGTCAGACAATCTGAGTTCAGGAAGTTTTTTTTTTTTCAATATTTCACTTGAACTAAGAGAAATCTCTGAATTGCAGTGAGTGTAATTACAAGCCCATAAGCAACATTCTAAGAACATATTTCAGAAAAAATTATGGTCCTGAGAAATGTAAGTTGCTATTCTGGAATTTTCAGGAAGACTGGCATCATTCACATGGTAAATTTATATTTATGAATAAAGTGGTCTTTCCGTAATTTTTTCTTAACTCCTAATGTGCACATTGCCACCAACAGGAAAGACATACTGTATCTAACAATGATACATTTAAAATACAAAGTAATCTATACATTTTTTCAATAATCTTGAGGGTGTAATAAAAATTGTCAGCTGTTGTGGCATATCTCTGAGACATTAAAACTTGAGTCAATGTCAGCATTGAAGTAACTTTATTCTGACTTTTCTGTATTCTGGAGAAAGATTCTTATATAATCATGCTATGTTGAATTCCTATTCAAATGTTTCAACATGAACTATAGTAAAACATTTTTATTGTGACCCATAACACGTATGTATCCATATACACAAACCTGAAATGAAATTCCAGAAAAACATACTCTATTAAACACACTTAATATTTTATTTTTCTATTTTATTCTACTTCATGTATATTTACCTTCTCATGGGACAAGTTGCATCACTTTTGCATTCTCAGGAAGCTGCATGAGGACGTGTTTGCCTTTATTGGAAAAGACCTTGGTGAGTCTAAACTTAATTGCAATACATTGAAAAAATTCACAAATCATCTAGCTTCTCAAGATGAGTATCAAAATCCTTTACATAGAAGCCATTTATTTGAAGTTTGAAATACTTTGAAAAAAGAATTTAAAATGTAAAGCTGTGTGTGACAAATTAAAATGCATTGGCATTTGTAAGCAAGCCTCATTGAGAATGAAAACCAGTTGGAGAATTAGAAAGAGTAAGGGGAAAACAAGCTAAAGAACTCTAAGAGGCAGAGATCTACTTAATAGTAAACAAAACACCAACCTATAATTTTTCTTTCTGTGTGGTGGTGCTCTTAGTCTTCATGTTTGCTGAGAAGATTTTCCCAAGCTTTTGTATAAATCATATAATGAATGTGATTTCAGTGCTTCTGAGGTCTGTTCAAGTATGACACCACTGATTAACAACTCAGAGAATGGAAGCTTAAGGAAAATTGTTTTGCTACTGCAAATTCTAGCCCCTAAATTTCTTATTTTTTAATTTTTTTATCAGTGCATATTTGCAGTATGTGGTATTTACTGTCATCCTAGGGAGTGGTACATGTATGTAATACAATTTTATTCTTTTTTATTACCTACTCCCTCCCTGCTTCCCCCTTTAATTCCCCTTTCCCTATTTTCATTCTTTTTGATATTATTAATTTTAGCTCCTATTTATGGTATACGATGTTTACATTCCTTGAGGTTATTAAGTTCTCGAACATGGCATATCTTTATTCTACTTATTTCCAATTCCCCTCCCCTCACCTCTCTACCTTAATCTCTTCATCCGCTTTTCTTCTGTACTCATCCTTTATTATTCTCTTAGAAATTTCTGATTTATGCTTACATTTTAGTTAAACTTTTTGCAAGCCTAATACTTACCATGGCACTTTTCATTTGATATATGTTTAATGCTAAATTATAATTATTTAGTGTTTATATGTATACATAAATGTGTATATATGTACATGTAAAGATATTTCACGAAGGGAAGCAGCACATACATTTTTCATGCCAAACATATATTTATATATTTAAAAGGTAAATATTTATGAAAGAAAATTATGTCATTCTATTCGTTCACATTGAATTATGCTTCAAAACAAATTATTAAACAATACTGCTGAAGGTTCACAACACAATATGATGTGCATGTAGGGAATAAAAGCTATGCACTAAATTATAGGCCTTTAAAAAGCTGTCCCAAAGAGACAAGTTACAGATACTTACCACAAGGGGGCTCTGCAAGGGAGGAAAAGGGAAAGAATTGCATACAATTTTTCAAAATGTGATACCATTCCATAGTTTAGATAGGTATTCTCTCCCTCTCCCCACTCTCTCCCTCTGCTTTTGTTCTCCGTCTCTTTCTCTGTCTCTGTCTCCCTGTGTGTGTGTGTCTATCTGTCTGCCCCTCTATCCTCGACTGTCTGTTTGAGAAAAACTGAAGATTGCTGAGAATTGCTAAGAGCTCTAGTTGGTATAGTACAGCAGCCTGTATGCTAAGTTGCAGTGAATTCAATAGACTTTATTCAGGTACTTAAGAGGTTAAATTTTTCAGCCAAGGCAGACAAGTAGTATATTTATCAAAGACTTTGTAAATTCAAACACATTATATAAATTCAAATAAAAGTTTTTTTCTGCAATGGTATAGGTGTAATCAGTGTATATTAAGGGGGTTCTTTTACCTCCTATTTTTTCTCTCCTTTGTTCTTTTCTTTTCTTGAATTTTCCTTGATATTTTTGTTGTTCTCCCTTCTCCCCTTTCTCTTCCCCTTCCACTGATTCTTCCTCACCTCTTTCTTCATATAAAAACAATGATGATGCTCATAAATATTTAGGCAACACATTCAGTCTTGGAAGAAGCAGAACTGAACTTTGCATTATGTCATACTACTTATACAAATTGCAGTTATTTGCCAATTATTTGAAAAAGAGTACTTATGAGTTTAGCTAAATTATGTTAGTTAAGTAAAAAGGATTTCTGAATGGGAGTATTTTTATTCTGCTTGCTTTTATGATTCATCATTTTTGAGGCAAACACAGAAATAGAGTAAGAATGAATGTTACATTGGCAAATATAATTTTGTAGATATTTCCTTACAAAATTTCACTGGTTTCTGATCAATTGGCCCCACAAAGCATGAGCAATCTTGTGGAGTTGCTGTTAAGTACATATCAAAATGTGGTGTAAACATTTTTTCAAAATGTCTATTTGTCTATAATCAAACTAAGTCTTCACATAAGCTCTTTTGTGTCTCTACTATCTGCCGCTTAGCAAAACATTTTAGAGATTCACTTATGTTATAGCATATTTTAATGTTTTTTTCCTTTTCTCTGAGTAGTATTGCACTGTACAGATGTGCCAATTTGTGCTGGTGAATATTTGTATTTGTTCAGTTATGGCCATTAAATAAAGGGTTTCTATGAACATTAACCTCCAAGTCTTTGTGTGAAAATATTTTTAAATCTTTTCTTGATTAGATGTCTAAAAGTGGAGTTGTTGGATCATATGATAAATGTCTATTTGTTTGTGTGTATGTGTGTTGCTTCGAATTGAGCCCAGGGACATTTAACTATATCCCCACCCTTATTTATTTTATTTTGCCTTACTTTATGTTTTTAAGACAGGCTCACTAAGGTGCCTAGGTTGGGGTGGAGCTTGTGATCATCTCACTTCCCCTGGCAGAGTTGCTGGGATTATAGCCACATCCCTGAGCTGGCTTATATTTAGCATTTTTTGAAAACACCAATGTTTTCCAAGGTGGCTTTCAAATTTTACATCGCTAGTGGAAAGAGGATTCCAGTTTCACAGCCTAGGCAACCATTCTTGTCTGTCTTTTATTATAGCCATCCTAACATTTTGGTTTTATTTGTATCTCTCTAACAACTAATGACTCTGAGCATCTTTTCATGTGCTTTCTGGCCAGCCATCTTTTGAGTATGCTTTGAGGAAATGTCACCTTTTGATGTTATTTATCTTGTTAATATTGAGTAAAATGAATTCTTTACCCAATATCAACACTTATGTTCTTTATAAGATACACATTGTGAGATAAAAACTCTCAGTGTTGTGTTTAAATAAATAAAGTCCTGCTGTCCTAGCTGCCTTGATGTACTGAGTTGATTTAAAACATTTACCTTTTATGGTCATTTTGCCTTTGTGGAAGAGTCAGAAGTTACAAAGTGTCAGATGCAGTGAATAAGGTGGGTGAGGACTCACCATGATATTTTTTGTCAGCCTGCTTTTCCTTTGGAAGGCTCTCAGCAGCAGCATTCACTGTACTTTTGATCACACCTTAAGACATTCAGGAAAGAGGACTGCCAGAACTGCTTCAGAAAATGGCAAGAACGATGGGATAGATATATACAATGTGAGGGGCAGTATTTGGATGAGGATTGATTGCAATATGTCTTTTAATATAATTTAAAAAAATAAATGTGTACTTTTAGATAACCCTGATTTGCACATACTTTCTCCAACTCTGTGACTGTGTTTTCATGTTCTTATTTGCACTCTATTCATTCCTTGTCATATAAACAAATAAACCTTATTAATCTAAGAAGGCACAAGTAACTTGGAAATCACCCTGGAAACTCAAAAGTTAACTGAAGGTTTTCGAAAGCTAAAATAGAAAAAATTAAACTAAAATAACAATTGCAATAATTGTCATTATAAACGTATTTATATCTCTAAATCATGCAAGTGTTTTTAAATGCATTCATTGGCTACACATAAGTCTTTAAATTTAGCATAAGGATAAATTATAGCCTATTTATGGTGGTCATCCATAAATTATTCACTTTTTAACTAAACTAATATTAACAAACTAATATATACTAACAGGAATTTAAGCTTTATTCCAGGCATGAGAAAGCTATGCAATTTGAAACCAAAATAATGAACTAAAAATTGGACGTAATTAAATCATGTGCATGGAAAATATACTAGTAAACATCTTGCTATTAAGGAAACATATATTTCATAGGTTCTTAGTTTTTGGCTTTAAAATTACTAATTACTAATATCTCAATTGTTAATCACTAAGAACGCCTTGTGTTTATAAATTATTAAAGTAGATTGCTATGTGAGAAACATGTGAAGTAAGATCTGACCCCATTCCTCCATTAAAGATTCTACCACTTGCACCCTGCAAGAAATCTTTGCATATAGTTATGTTTTTATTCTACAGAGTCATTAATTTCTAAGCAATGGTCAATGCAGAAAACTTAACCTTGCTTCATAGACTTCATTAAAAGTTTTTCTCAGGTGGAGACAGGGACTATTTGGTCATGCTCCAGTAGATGTTCGACTAACGGCCTCAGTAACTAATATTTGATGTTTCTACTATAATAGAGCAACATTTAAAATGGTATAATTTTTTTATCTGTATACCTCATGTTATGCAATGTGATTTATTCTTGGAAAGCAAGTAAATAAGTTAAATTTCAAGAGGTAATTAGAGAGAATGTACAGATCAAAGGGCCTGGAATGAGGGAGGAAGATTAATGTTTGAGCAGATTACCTTCTCTACACTATACATTTAATTTTATTACATCATTAGACGCCTTTGTAACTTATACATGCAAAGATATTCTCTCAGGAAACTGTTTTCATGCCTATGACGTGTATGAATCAGATAATTGTGACAGACAGAATCCCCTGGCGTCACCCCATGATCATGTTACATTATGTGGCCAAAAAGAGATGATTTAAGTGAGTTTAACCTAAAAGATGAATTCTTATAGCAAAAATATATTTCTAGCTAGTATCCAAGAAATTTAAATGCATGAGAAAAACTCTGTACCGTGAACACTGAGAGGATGGAAGAGATCATGTGGAGAATGTGAGAAAATGAGTTTCCCTCCCGGGGTTAGCACAGGGAGAGCTTGAGCGAAGAACCCAGCCATGCTTCAGACCTAATTGTGAAGCTGTAAGAGAATAAATCTATATTTTCTAGTGCTACTGCATACGTTCTGAGGCTCTGGAAAGCTAACAGAATAGTATCACTCCAACATCTTTGTTCTTCTTCAAGGTAAAAATCGAATGTGTCATATTTAGAACCAAACTTTTAAGGGTACTACAAAGTACTACAAAGGTACTACATTTATGTTTAGGAGTTTTAACATAGATATGGACAGACTGCCAATGACCCCCCCCCATAATAGTTTTGACGATAAATTCTAGGACTAGGACATGGGATATTTGTTGCCTGACCCTGTATGAATCCTTTCTACACTTTCTTCTATTCTGTAATTATATAATTCTAATTCATCAGGTAATATGCACCTTCTGTTTTGATCATAACTACCTTAGATAACATCTTAAATAAATTATTTAAAAATGAAACACTGTAGCCATTTTTCAAGGAATCCATACTTATCAAAGACCAAATCAATAGATTTTAATTCAATAATAATCATGAAATGCAAATTTAAGCAATAGCACACACAATATTGGCAGAAAGTAGAATTTGAAATTGCATGGTATTTTTAAAGGTAGAGAACAGTGATACACTGAGAGTTGTACTGACTTCCAGCATATGACACCTAAATAAGCATTTGAGATTAGTTCATAATACTGAACATGGGCACATTCTGAGACACATAGATCCTACCTCTAGTTTTAAATTCCAAAGGAACCCTTGGATGATTATAAAAGAGAGACAGAGTATTGAGTGGAGACTAGAGCCTTTTTTGAAATAACGAAATAAATATAGCAAAAAACCCTAACTATCCACTGACAGCTGAAATGATAAATATTGTTCATGTGTCCAATATAATAATATTTAACATTTTAGGCTCTAAAACTATGAGCTAATTGGACCTCTTTTTATAAATTACTCAGTTTTAGATATTTAGTTATTGAACTAGAAATTCAACTAATGCACAGATCATGTACCTAGCTGCAAAATTTTAAATTGTATCTAGTTACATATAAAAAGGTTAAATTATCACAACCAACTTAGTTTTATTCTAAGAATGAGAAAGCACAGTTCAAAATTTGTAGATCTTTTGGTGTGATTTATTAAAATCCCAGAATAAAAGAAGAAAGTATTTAAAATTTATATGTCAGTGCATTTGACCAAATTAGCCAAGATAAACTTTCAAGTAAAGGCAGGCTTAACAATTGCAACAATAAGATTAGGCAGGGGTACTGTGGAAAATTTCTGCATTTTGCCCAGTTTTGCTCTAAAACTAAAACTGGTCTAAAAACCAAAATCTGTTATGAAAAAGTAAAGGTAGGTCTATTATCAGATATCATTATTTAAAGCTTCTATAATTAAGTGTAGCTTGAGTTAGAGCTAGCATAAATAATTGTATCTATGAATAGTAATAGAGAGTGCAACAATAGACACGCGTAGTCATTTGACAGACTGCATGGGTACACATTCCCGCACCAATAGGAAAACAATTATCTCCATTAAGTTTTGCTGGATCAATTAAATATCCATATGTAGTATTGAACCTACTTGCCATAACTCTAGAGAGAAGGTTGAATTTTCAATGTGGACTCTATGTTAACACTTGAAATGTGAAACAATAACTCTTTTAGAATAAAATACAAGAGAAAATGTTCGTATCTTTGATATACAAATATTTTGAAGAGGATACACATTCTCTAGAGCAGATTTGCATGCACATTAAGACTCAATTTCATCAAAAGACAATGTCACGATTAACTTCACTGAAAAAGTGGATATTTTATACCTCCTGATAAGATCAGATAAGAAGATGGCCACCTCAGTTATATGCTATTCTTTCCAAATAAAAAATCACCACAACCTCAGTGTGATAATGAGAAAAGTAGTCGACAAGCCCAGTTTGACAGCAATTGTAGAAAACACCTGACCAGTACTCAGAACTTTCAAGATTCCAAAGACCAAGGAAAGACTAAGAAGTTTTAGACCTCCAGAACCTAGGAGACTGACAACTATATACAGTATGGTATCCTGGATTGGATCCTGGAAAAGAGACAGTAACATTAAGTGAAAAACTGGTGAGATCCTCCCCCTGAAAAGTCAGAAATTCAATTAATTAACCAGTTCTCTTTTTTTAGCTTTGACAAATATACTGTGGTAACATAAAACAATAACACTAGAGGAAACAAACCTAGAAAGCAATATATATACATCCATCCTCTGTACTGTTTTTACAACTTTTCTTTAAACTAAATATTCTTCTAAAATAAAAGAAAACTGATCTAAAACTAGCACAACATTTTTAGAGTTAAAATAAAGCCAAAGAAAGGAAGATATTTTCAGTATAGGCATCTAACACAGGTTTTTGTACCCTGAATAAATAAAACCTCTAGAAATCAAAATGAAAAAAGTAAAAACCTTCTAAAAATCAGGCAAAAGAACTGGAGATTTGAGTGAAAATGTCTCCACTAAAAAGAATATTCAACTATAAAATGAATATAGGAAAATATTTTCAGATTTTTCTAAGCATATCAAGTAATTATAAATTAAAATCATCAATGTTCTTCAACATATCCTTTAAAATTCCCAAATAAAAGTGGGTTGGTGAGAAAATAGAACATTTGGCACTCTATACTCTACTCTAAGTAACTTAAATATAAACATTTTAGAAAAATTTTTAAAGCTGAATAAATGCATAACTATATCTCAGAAATGCCCTTTTTATATACAAAATATAAACAAAATAATTATAAATATATATATATATATGCTACCGGTGTTATTTATGGTAGGCAAAACTTGTAGCAACCCAAATTTATTTCACAAATCAGAAGTATAAGTATTGTTACATTCATACAATATATTACCATGAATTATAAATAAACAAGTTATAACTACTTTAAAAAATTTTATGGTTGTCACAAATACAATGTTAAATAAAAGGAATCAGATACAAAAGAATAGTTGCTATGATTTCATTTGCATATTATTCATAATTAGGCACCAATCATCTAAAACATTAAAATGCAGAAGAGTCCATAACAGCTGGGGAAAGGTACAGAAAGAAGAGTACACCAAAGCAGGATTTAGATTATAGTAGTATTCTGTTACTGTTCAGTGTGCTGATTTTATAAGTGTTTCCTTAGTGAAAAT
Source organism: Heterocephalus glaber (assembly GCF_000247695.1). The sequence goes on along the minus strand of NW_004624753.1, from coordinate 12,352,296 downwards.
TTAGCAAGGCATTTGATACATTTGTACAGATATAATGTGTACAGTTTTCTTTATATACGCTACAATCTACAAAATATTCAGGGAAAATGCATTGTTCTAATAATTGATCTCTTTCTTCACTCATTTAAGAAACACATCAATCAATTGGGCATATTTAAAATCCACAAAGAAAAATTGCTTACATTGCTCTTTTCCAAAGCTCGATGCATTTGAAGAGACTATTTTTTTTAATTGTGGTTAGATAGAAGAGAAGCACCTGTCTCTCATTTTTCCCTGAATGGCTATGGTGGGGGGTGACTTGGCCTGCATCAAGCACACTTTTTCTCCTTGCTCCTCTTTGCTCCTTCTTGCACCCTGGACTGGGTCAGTTTGCTTCAGTGTCCTCCCTGACTATCAAAGGCCATTCTGCACTCCAACATGAGGCAAGCAGACAGGCAGCATGGTGTCTCTCAACTCCAGCCACTTCAGTTGATGCTGTTACATTGCTGAAAAGAGAGAGGGCATCAGAGAGTAGATAAGATCAGAAAAGGAGAGCCTGGGCCCCTTATTTGCACACCAACATTCACAGCAAGCCTTCCAAAAGAATCCCTGGTTTCAGCCCTCACCCTCACTGTAACAGGTCTGCAAACTGCTACATAAGTAGCACTTCCCAGGTACTCCCAGGATTTTCCTATGGAAGAGTCGCTCTTGTGTACTAATGTCCCTGTGCTGCAGTACAGGCCCTGATGAAATAGAGCCTGGCTTTGGTGATCCTAAGAACCTGCTCTTGATTTATTTTTCAGGTATTGTATGCACCGTAGGTCCTGTTAGTCTGCTGAATATTGTAGAGAGAGTGGATAACAGAGCCACTAAGACTGAAGCACTCCAGAGACCAGCGACCAACGAAGAACAACAGGCAACAAAGAACAGTGGCAATGACCTAGAACAAAAGCCAACAAAGAAGAGCAGCAGTAACCTAGTGCCCTCTAGAGTCGCCCTACTGTGTCCAGCACAAGCCAGAATTGGATGGTGATGCCTGGAAGTGGCAGTGACCAGTAGCTGGCTGTGCCTTTTGTTGGTATCCAGCATTATTTGATATCATCTGATGACCTCAGGACTGCCAGCAGAGCTGCACTTGATCTATTCATGATTTCCAACTGAATTGAGCAAAAGAACCCTAGACTGATTGGCAACAGAGGTAGTGGGGATTCACTCAGGGCCTTCACACTGAGCTAAATTCTCAGCTCTTTTTTATTTTTTATTTTGAGGCAAGATCTCACTAATTTGCTAAACTGTCATTAGACTTGAATTTATAATCTTCCTACCTTGGCCTCCCAGAGTGCTGAGATTACAGGCACGTGGCACCACATCCAACTTAACTGTTAAATTTCAGCATTTTACCTGTCAGGTTGTAAGGATTACACTTTCATCATTAATATCACTTAGAGGTAGCACGCTTCACTGAAATTTTTCCCGTAATTTTGGATTCCTTGGTCCACATAAAAATCCAGAACACTCTAAATATAATCACTGCTATTGTTAGCATGCTTCAATGTGGGCTACATTTTTCAGACTTAATAGAAATTAAAATATTTTTTAAAAATTTGACAGCATTTGAAACAACTTCCCAGGAAGGCTGTCTTCAACCATTGTATAAGTGTTTTACAAATTTTTATGCATAATATCATAGACTATGATAGGATATCATAATTGCATAATAATTACCCTAAATGAACCATATCATTTTATATTTACGAGATGATCGCTTTATATCAAAATGAGATGAATAATTAATAAATGATCTGTGTATGGTAGCATTGGTCTCAGATGAAATGTCTCAGCTTGACATTCACCACATCATACAATGCTAGAAATCAGACTCTTATTTATATAATGTGAAAATGTGAAAGTTTCCCTAATCTCTCACGGTTTTTCATTTTTCTTTATCCACAAAATTGCCACAATAGTGGCTACCTATTAGGTTCTTCATGTAAATTTTAAAAACTTATAAATACAATTTAAATGAATGAATCGGTAGCAATCATAGTCTTCATCATGTGAGGCTTTCATGACATGTTAATTTACTTTTTCCCACACTGTTCATCATTGTTTGTTACTAGACTTTTTGGGAAATAATTCACAGTAACACCAGGCTCAATTACATTACAAAGTCACTAACACTCCCCTGAATTTAAATCCATAGCCAAATGTCTAATAGCACTCTGTTTGTAAATAATCTTCTGATTCTCACAATATTTGTTTCCTCACATCTCAAACTTCTCTTGCTTTTACTGTATAAATAATTATTAAGAAAAATACTAATGCATACAAAATGAGCTTTTTCTCATTTTTCACTTACAGTTTTTTGGAGGAAAATTTGTTTTGTTTATACTTTCCACATGCTGTGTTTTACAATGTATGCTACATGTCCCATCCAAAAGTTTTAATTTCAATCATTTTTTTCACTGGAATTTCTTGGTCCAAATCCCAAGCACTTTTTAAAAATTTTAATAGTAATTTTTTTTTTACTTTATTCTTTGATAGCTATACTAAGATGCAATACAGACAATCTATAATGGCTCAATTTATGATTTTTGGACTTCACAATGCCTTTAAAGTGGTACATCTCTAATAGAAACTGCATTTTGAATTTTAAATTTTGTTCTATCCCTTCTGCTGGCAAAATGAGGTGCAATATTCTCAGGATCCTGGACAGTGACAGAGAGCTGAAGCTCCCAGTCAACCACAGGGCCATGAAGGCAAATAGCAGATACTCTGTACTGTGATGTTGAACGGTGATATTTGGTAGGTACTATGCATTACATGCATTTTCTGATTGAGCATTTTCAGCTTATGTTAGATTCATCTGTATGTACCCTAAAAGGAAAAACATAACTTGGTAAGTATCTTTATATCATTAGCATTAGACATGGTGCTGCGGGATTTTCATGTAGAGAGACAGGACATCCAGGCCTTTTTCCCAGGAAGCCGCTTTATTTGTGCCGGCACTGACTCAGGAGATTCGAAACCAAAGGCTGAATTGCACCCTTTTACATAATTCTTGTGTCTTTGTCTCCCTTATGTGGGCATACACTAACATTTTACAGTCTGGCGGGATATACGTTAACATTCTACACTCTGGTTGGGAATGATTTATTTTACAGGGTTACATCAGAGCTACACATGCTACACAGAGGCCAATATTGCTACTTTGTAAAAAGTTCTCACGGGACACATTCACAGGGGCTCTACCACAATGGATTCATTCACTATATTTCTGAAAGTAATTGTGCCTTACATTTGGGAGGGGGTCATGATCTTTTAGAAAGCTGAGTATACATATAAATATATCCATTGTGACCATAGGAAGACACATACAGAGCCCGAATAAATATGTAGCCATTTCTGATGATGTCAGAAGCTACTGGAATAGCGTGAAAGATCACAAACAGCTCCAAAGTTTGATCCCAGTAGATGATTGCTTAAACTAATATTTACGCTCTCTAAAAATACCTGTTAAACATCCAGAAGTTTCTGACAATGGCTCTGATATATATACTATAATACTTTTCTTTAAATTGGATTGTTAAAGAAAGAATGGTAGACTAGGAAAGTTATAATTTTTATATTCATTTAAAGCATAGAATGATCGAGCTCTGAAAAACATTATCTTTAATCTCCCGTAACATTGATATGGCAATGATAACAATGCTGAACAAATGCCATTGGCCTGAGTCTCTGACGGCAGCATTGATTTACACTGTAGCTCTCATAAGGTGCTGCCGACGAAGACACAGTTCAATAAATTAGAGGCACAAAGAAGGAGGGTGAAAGCCTGACAGCAATGCAATGTTTACATGATTTACTTGGTCCAGAAAAGGCTTACTAGAAGGATTACAGGAAAAGCTAATCATGAAATAACACTCACTGATACTTTGTCTTCATAGAGTTCAGGAACAAAATTCAGCTGCTTTGAAATTAACCAAATATTCCCTATTCTTTTGAAGATAAAACGGGGTTACTGAGAATGGAAAATGCGAGGAAAGGGAAGGGACTGTCAGATCTATTGTTTTGACTGTTCTTTCAGCAAACTGTTCCCTGGTCAAAAAAGATAAACTAAGCATGGGAAGATAGGTAGGCAGACAGATGGACAGACACACTGACATAGTATTTAGATAGATAATGAAGGACAAAAGCTCTTTGACCGTAGCTTTTCTAACTACTTACTACAGAAGCTTTGATCATTGGCTCTGGACCTACTTTCTTTTTCAAATAAATATTTAATGCTATAAATGCCTATCTAATGCCAGTATTCTTTTCTTTTTTTTTCTTTTTTTTTCTTTTTTTGGTACCGGGGATCAAACTCAGGACCTTCCTCTTGTGAAGCATGCAGCGGAACCACTGAGCTAAATCCGTGGCCCTACCATTTTTCACTTAAGCACACAAGTGTGGTATGATGGTATGATTCACCATCATTTACTTTTAAAAGTTTTCTAGTGTCTTATTAATTTTTAAAAATTTTGACCTAAGAATAATCATAAAATATACTAATGGATTTTCAAATATTTTTACATTTTCCAGGTAAGTTTCTATTGCTAGCATGTTACTTTTTTTGTTTGAATGAAGAAAATATCCTTTTACTAAGTGATCAAAATAAAAAGCGGATCTTTCAGTTTTAAAATTTATTGTAATAAAAGACCCATGACCCTCAAAATATTCACCCTCCCTTTGATCACACCTATCCCATCATTCTTGTCATTTTCTGAAGTAGTTCTGGTGGTCCACTTTCTTGAGGGTCTTTGTGAAGTGCGGTCAAAAATTCACAGTCTGAATGCCACAGTCTGATACCATCAAATAGAAGAGCAAGATCATAAAAAACATCATGGTGTGTACAACAGAAGTTTTAGAACATATTTCCATCTTATTCACTGGATCACACACCATGTGACTTGTGGTTCTTCCCTAAAGTTAAATGACCATGAAAAATAAATGTTTTGAACTGATTAGAAGCATCAGGATAGCACAACTAGAGACATTCACTAACAGTAACTTCCAGAACTCCTTCAGAAGGTTACAAGAATGATAAAGTAGTATATTTGAAGCAAAGTGGAAAATTTTGAGAGGAATTAATGCAATGTGTCATTTACAGTAATGATTTTTTTAAAATTTAATAATTCACTGTATTTTTTCATACCACATATATTTTACTTAAAAGATAAAAATTTGAGTCTGGATGAGCAATCATAGAAGATGATGTATTAAAAACTTTCCTGAATTCTGTTAGTCATCTTGCTGTATCAAAATATTATCACAAATCTAGTAGTTTTAAACAAGGCACTTTTTATGGTTTCTGTGGGTCAGGAATCTTGACATAACTAGGAGTGTCCTCCGCAAGTTTGTGATTAAAGTGTCAGCCTAGGCTTGAGGATTTCACTGAAATGTTTGACTTGGAGAAAGATCCAATTCCAGTGTTTTTGAGGCTTTAGCACAATTTGTTGCACTATAGATTAAGAACTAAGAGTTTCAATTTCCTGCTGACTGTTTAAAAATCTGCCTAGTTTCTTGATGCATGAAGTTCACTAACATGGCTGATTCTCAAAGCCACCAAGAGTGCAGAATTCCAGTGAGAAAGTTGATACATTGTGTGATCATGTACATCTCATCACACTTGGATCATCATCTTTGCCAAATCCTCTTCATTAGAAACACATCAAAGGTCTCCTCACATTCAGGAAGACAGGGTCACTGAAGGGAATGAACACCAGCAGCTAAGGATCATGGCCCATACTTTGAGTCTTGCGCTCACACACACACACACAATGTTTGACTTTTGCCTTCCAAATCTAAGGTTTTGTCTTAGCTAAGTTGATACAATGTACAGACAGCACACTATCTTTTTACTAGAAGTATGATAGGCTTAGCTTTTTATTTGCAGGTTACTGATGTATATTGAATTAATTCTGTATATTATGTGAATTAATGATACATATATATATAATTACTTTACTGTATACTTCATGTATCATTCCTAAAAGGGATCTTCATTTCCTTGGTGGATTACATTTATACTCTTATCAAATATCACTTAACTATGTATACTGTCTTGATTTCTGAATTCTTTCTTCTGATTCATTGATGGGTAGGTATGTCTATCAGTGACACATTGTCATGATGCTTATTTTTTTTCCATTACGGTAAGTCTTGTATTCAGAGTAAGATCTCCAACTTTTCAATTTGCAAGATTGTTCAGGCTGGGTTATACCCTTTTCATTTTTTCAAATATATTTTAGAATAAGTATGTAATATCTATAAAAGCTCTTCTGTACTTTAATGTAAATTGCATTGGATTTAAAGATTAAGTTGGGAAAAAGTTTTATCTTAACAATAGCTAATAATTAAATCTGTGAATGCAGAGTATATTTTCATTCATTTAAGGCTTCTTAAATATAAATAAGTAATCAATTTCAAAAATAAGTAATCAGTATAGAATTGTACATTGCTATAGCCAATAATTTTCAGTATTATATTCTCATTCTACATAATTGTAAAGTGAACTTATTTGTTCAAGTAGAAATTTTGTAAATTTTTAAGGGTTTTCTATATGGAATTAGCTGATCTACAAATAAATACAGTTTGATTTTTTCCTTTCCAAAGATTTATGTCTCTCATTAGTGTTTGTTGCCTCTTATCTTTTTTGGAATTTGATTTAAACTTGTGAAAGTAGACAATCTTGATTTTACTGTGTCTTAGGGAAAACAGTGAAGTTTTTCATCAGCACGTATGATAGGTTGGGAGGCTTTAGATAGGTTTCTTCTGTAAGTTCAGAGAAGTTACTATAATTTCCAAGGTTTTTACCATAAATAAGCATTACATTTTATTACATGTTTTCCTCTATCTAATGAAATTTTCTTGGGAACTTTTTCCATTGATTATATTATGGCTAATTAAATTGATTGGACCAATGTAGGTTGGTCAACTTGGATTGATCAATGCATTCCGAAGAAAAAGTCCATTTTGATAAGAATATTATCCTTGTTAGATATATACATTTTTGTTGCATATATTAAGCCAAAGATGACTCTATTAATAAGATTACTGTATGTGGTACATATTTTTATGCTGTGTTCTTTCCCCTCTGATGTTGTTGTGCTAATCCTTGACTAAGCTAGCAGAGCGTTTAGCTTCCCAACACAAAGAAATAATAAATGTTTGTTGCAGTGGATATGCCTATTGTAAATTGTATGTATGTTTTGAAATATACAACAATTATGTTTTAGTTAAAATATTTTTAAAATAGCATTCTAAGGCATTCCATTTCTTCTGTTCTGTTATTTGAAAGACTTTGTGAGTACTGATTTTTATTTTCTTTAAAATGTTTAGTAAAATTCATTTATGAAGATATTTGGTTTGAAATTTACTTGGTAGCAAACATTCAAGTTAAATTTTTTATTCATTCAATAACTATTGCTAATGATACCATTTTATCTATTTTACATTCCCATGTGGCCATGGTTTCTTTGTTTATTTCTTGAAAAATCCAGACCTCTTTTAGGAAAATGAGCTGACAGCAACATTTTGCTTTTTGTCTGAATCTCTGTTTCTTAAATCTTTTCCACTAAATATTTCACATTATTTCGAATTTGTTTAATGGGAGATTTTAAATAAAATGTCCTTATGTTAGTTAACTTTATGTGGCAACACAGCTAGGCTATGATGCCCAGGGTTTTGGTTAAGCACCAGTAAAGATGTTGGTGAAGGTAATTTTTAGAGGTAAACATGCTTAAATAAATAGATGTTGAGTCAGCTAAATCACAGACTTCTCTTAGGTGAGGCTTATCCAATCATTTCTTAAGAGCAATGAATGACATTTCCTGAAGAAGAATTCTCCTTGAAACTGAAAAGTAGAAACCTACCTGAGTCAGCCTTCTTCCCTGCAGAATTCAGAGTAAAGACTTCATTACCAACTTCTGCAGAAACCTCATTCGTTCTGCTCCAAAAATTTCAGTTGTCAGTCTCAGTCAATCTCATCAGTTAATTCAGTTCTTTAAAACTGTCTGTCTCCTCTTTCTCTCACTCTTCTGTCTGTCTTCCTATCCCTCTCTCTCTTTATTTACTTACCTACCTACTGACAAAGGAGAAATTTTACTACAGTTCCCAAATCCTAAGAAAATAACCAGGATATTGCTACAAAGGAGAAATGGCAATCCTAGATAGTTTTCTAACGACTAAGACACCATGATCATTCTAGGTACTGGTCAATGAACTCATTGGGGGCAGGAAAATCATTCTAATACTTAAATGTGTCAAGATAATTGAGGTAGCCAGATTTTCTGTTGTCAGTTGATGACTTGGAAGAGTCAGAAAAAGACTCTGAAGGTCCTATAGTCCCCATGTTGACAGATGAGAAGCACAGGCTGAGACAGAGCTGTGTGCTCTCAATATCATGAAGCCAATGTGAGTGAAAACTGTTTTTCTCCAATTCACATTGTTTAAAGCCGTGAAGCAAACAATGAAACATCTAAGGTGCAGGAAACAACTTGAGCAAATTTGCATATACTAGTAGAGTCAAAAATCAACACATTATACATATTTTAGGTGGCGCTTCATAACATAGCCAGTAAAAGACACTTGTTTGAAAAATTGCCAAAATCTTCTTCCCACATGACTCTGTTCTGTTCAATAGTTTTTAAATGCTATTAACCAGTAGTGGTACTTAAAAGACAGAACACTCACCAAGTCAGCCCTCTCAATGCAGGAGGTATTACAATTAAAACTACTAAGACAAGAGAAAAGCTGTCCGCACAGTAGTACTCCCAAGTCAAATATTAAATATACATATATGAAAGACTCCCTAGGGAAGATGAGCTTTTTAATCACAGTGTTTGACTTTCCATATCTGATTTGTTGCTCTTTGGATGGCAGGAGGATGGACTTGGTAGCACATTTTTTCTCTATTTTCTTGATAAGCACTACTATCAGCTTGACAGCCGGGACTGATTAAATATCCCTATTCACATGCAGGCATAACTACTGCCTTTAAGAATCTCTGAAGCTAAAATTAAATGTAAATTAACAAAAGTCCCAACCCCTTTTCTTTCCTTTCAGGCAGTCATTGCATACTACTTTGTTTGGCAAAGACAATGTACTTAGAACCCGTACAGGTTCTCATATTTGTTTTTATTTTATTAGTCCAGTATGGGCCTGATGAGATTCTGTCATCAGAAGAATAACATGGTGGCATAGTTAAAAGAAGCTAAAATTGAATTTAGAGAAAACAATGTATAAACAAAAACCTCCTCGTAGGTATGCACTTTGAAAGAGAAAAACTAAAAGCTTCAGGAAGTAAGGAAGCAGCAACCATATCCTTGAGCCTACTTTAAGTCTAAAGATAAGGGAAGAAAGAAAGCAAGATGGAAAATCCAGGTTAGAGCCCTGTACACAATAATGTCATGCAGCTCTTACAATGTGGGACTAGAGTCCAATATAAACACATGACATAGTGAAAATATGTAACTTTGACTCAAGGTTGTGATCACTAATGCAAGTAATGGAGTGCTACGTGTTCTTTGAGTATATTGAAGGTTCTATGAGTTGGAATCTTCTGTGGGCACCTATTTATGGTTTATCAGAGCTCCTTAGGAATCCTGAATAAAGAGGGAGAGGAAAAATAGTATAGGTGAATTCAAATGAAGAGTAAAGATTATTCAGGAAGATGACTGGAAGATTGAATAAAGCCACTGCCATGATCTTTTCAAAAATTGTATCTTCTGGTATCTATATATATATATTTGAATTTTTATATATCTAGCTGAGTTTGATAATAATTCCATACTAACAATTCTTTCTTGCTCTTCCCTTTTAATCTGACTATATCTTGGTAATCAATTTACTTTCCCCAGCATTACAAAATATACTTGTAGATTTTTTCCATTCTTCTCAGACTCCAAATTATCTGCCCACTTTTTCCACACTTTCAGAGTAACACAAATTATTTTGCTTACATCTTTCTAACCATTACAAAGTTCTATTTTCTTCCCATAAAAAGTGGTTTCTTTAGTCATTCTCTGAATTAATCCACCTTATAATCATACAATGTTTCTGGCATTAATTTTTTTTCCTATCTTCCATTTTCTCTATTATAGCTTTGCCATCAATATTTGAATGTGCTCAATCGTTACATCTGGAAATATACCCTTCTTTATCTGCTCACCTAACTCTCCCTCAGGTATATGTTCCATTTCTTGTTTTCTTTGTGGACAGTCATCACCGTGTCTTTCCATTTACATATTTAAGTCCCATTACTGCAAAATAAAAGCTTAAAAGCATCACATAATGTCTTGCCAAAGAATATAGCAATTCCTAATTCCTTTCCCATCAAACATACCAATGCTTATGAAGGATCCATAGAGGCAAAACAAAGCAGAACCTGATAGAATTATTTTAAATTTTTCATTATTAATTA